>OX451740.1:953260620-953860620 GCA_948472305.1 Vicia faba
AATTTCTAAACATTTAGAAAATTTTCTAAGTGTTAAGAGAATATGATACTTCAGAACTTCTGGGTCAGTCTTCACGCAAGTGCAATTAGAATTGCAAATATGGTTAACATGATTCATCAATCAGAATGTGACTCGTTCAGCATATGTAGGCTATGTTCTATGCTTCGATCAGAGCCTCACCCTTCAAATCTCACTCTGGTATCTGCGATCAGAACATCACCAAATCCCAAATACCTCGTTGAGCAACCTGCTGCACTGTTGTAGTACAGTCCTTCCACCAGCTGCACAACGCTCAAGGTGCTACTGATCCAGTCCACGCATGCGTTTTTCTCAAACCCCATAATTTCACCAAATTAGCATGCAAAAACTGTGTTTAAAAAGCAATGGAACAGTATGCCAAAAGTTTAAAAAATCCCATTTGTTTTTTCCCCCCAAAACCACAACAAACCATCTATAAATAAGTTTCTCCATCCACACGTTCAAGGGGATGGCTTTTGGAGAGAGAGAGAGAGAGAGTGAGAGAGAGAGAGAGAGAGAGAGAGATGAGAGAGAGAGAGAGAGAGAGAGAGAGAGAGAGAGAGAGAGAGAGAGAGAGAGAGAGAGAGAGAGAGAGAGAGAGAGAGAATTACCAAAGAGAGAAAAGGAAACAGTAAAAAAACCTTCGCAGATCCTAAACAAAACATTTGTTCTTCCCTTTGAATCAAAGAAACATAACCAATGTTCCGTTGCTCCTCGCTGACTCCAGAACATCTGAAGGCAGCAGCTCAAATTCAAAGCACACGCTCCAGATTCAAGGTAAGTCTTTCTATATTTGCATCTTTTCATTCAGAACATCATTAAGTATATAAATATCATAGTATTGATCCTTTCCATATCATTGCATGAGTAGAAAAATTATGGACCAGAACTTCTTGAATAAAGTTAGGCTCAGAATTAGAATTAGAACTTCTATAAACGGTTGTGCTTTTATCCTCTTGATTACTATTAAGAACTAAATAAATGGTTGATATGCTAATTAATATGAGGAACGAGTTGAAATGTAATACAGAACTTCTGAGTTTCTCTCACTGTTTTTAACACGAAAACTTATAGGATTTTTTATTGTTTCAACATAGAACTTCAGATTTTCACTCATTGTTTAGCACAACACAAAACTTCTGAGTTCTTCTCACTATTTTAACAAACCAGAATTTCTAGGTTTTTGCACTGTTATGATACGGTAACAGAACTTCTGACTCTTTACTCACTACTAACACAACACGGAACTTCCGACTCTTCACCCACTGTTTAATTACGACCCAAAACTTCTGACATTTTGCTCACTGTCTAAACACCACCCATAACCTCTGTTTTCTTTTCCCTCTAACATTTATTGACGGACCTCAGAGTGTATCAATCCAGAACTTATGATTCTCACTGACTTTTCCTTCCTGAGTCACAACGCGCCTGGCATTAGAACTTCTGATCCCTTTTGTTTTGCTGCAGTAGCAAGCTGATTCTATCTCTCATTATTTTCCGTTTTCAACCTTTTCAATATCAATACCCTTTTTACTAACATAAAGAAGACATAAAATATTTCCTTTTTATTAATTATTTATTTCTTTTTTTTTAATTCATTGAGACAAAAAAGCCACTTTCAAAACAAGTCCTTTTTTCTCTTATATTGTGCCATTTCAATATGGTTGTAATAGTTAATAGGATTTAAATTCTTGCAACCCCTCGTTTGTAAATTTGTACCCCCCATCCCTAAAAATGATGTAATAGCGTAGGACCTTTACATTTCGGCAATTTATTGTTTTCAAGTATAAATGCTAGTAAATAAGGTGTGTGGCAAGACATGAAATCAACAAATAGATAACCCTAATCAAGACTAAATGCATGTAAATCAAACACACTTGCACACTAGTACCCTTAGGGTAATCCCACTCTGTTTCCTTTCAGAAAATAGTCATGTCCCTCGAATGTGGGCGTTTTAGCAAAGATCATCGATAAAAGATCGTAGTCCCTCGATGACCCTCAATGTTGCCTTGGGTAGACGATCTAGTCCCTATATGACATTGCTAAAACGTCCCATAGGTTGCCTTCTATGACTATACAAACGTCATGTGCCTGTCCCTTCACATCCAACAATGGGGCTTCTTACCAAATCAATGGTAAGATAGCCACATCTAAAGGAGGAGGAAAAGAACATTTAAGACCTTTTAAGTAGGTAGATTCGCTCCTAGTTGCTCGCTTGCTCACAACAAAACATTTTTTACACCAACACTTTCATCTTGAAACATTTTCAAAATACAAACATTTTGTACGCATTCTTATAGAAACGGGAACCATTACAAAGACACCTTTTCAAAATCACTTTCAAAAACACAAACACCTCTTTGAACTATTTTCGAAACATACACTTTGTACGCGTTCTTATAGAAACGAGAACCATTACAAAGAAATTTTCAAAATACTTTCAAAAACCACACCACAAGCTCATCTTCAAACAAAAGCAAGTGATCTAGTAAGCAACTAAGAGCCCGTAGATAACTACGAATGAAAAGGGTACTAATACCTTCCCTTTTCATAACCTACCCTCCGAACTCAGAAAAAACATCTCTAAAGGTCTTTCCTGTTCTTTTCCGCCTTTCCTTATTGGATAAAAGAAAAGTCAGTGGCGACTCTTGCTATCCGCACAATTGCGTTCAAACGCAAACCCCTAAGTCAGTTCTCCCACCGTGTTACAGAACTGGCGACTCTGCTGGGGAGAAACTTAAAAGTGGGGTTACCTTAGGGCTAGATCACCTTTACTTTCTTTCTTTGTTTGACTTGTATGCTTTACATTTTGGTTCTTTGTTTGGGCTTAAATCCTCTACCTAGATTTGGGATACCTTATAGGTAAGTAGCAATACATTGTGGAAACTGTGTGGGGTATACCGATATGGTCTAAGCAATAACTACATTAGTGTGACATATTTATGGGTACCGGTAGCCCTGGAGTAGTCAAGGAGAATACGGGGTCGCTGAGTGATGTCATGAAGCACTAACTAACTTTTAGAACCTTTACTTGACCAACTTGGCCATTAGGACGTAGTGAGATGACCGACTTTGGTGCAGTCCGAAGTTGGTAGATACTCGATACTACACTCATTGAGGTTTGGCTTTTTGGGATATTTCGGTCGCCGTGAAAGAGGCTTGCGCTGAAACAATGCCCGAGAAGACAAATCAGTGATATTATGATCCCTTAGAACCCGGTTACTATTACTAGGACAGGTTGAGCCAACCAAACTTCAAGAGGGTACTTACCTATAAAACCTCATGCAAGCTTAAACCTAAGGATTTGTTTGATTTAACGTGTGCATATGCTTGTACATAACATCATGACATCATACCATAACATTTTAGACTAACCATTTCAAGGATTTTGAGATTCATCTTTGTTATGTTTTGTAGGATATGACTCTCACTCGCAGGAACATAATCCAAGTCATCCTTGTACGAGTACCTCTTCAGCTCAAGGAGTTGGCGTCAAGGGTCCCTGAGAATTCTCCGTTCACTAAAAGACATGGACGACTTCTCAACTTGGTTACCTCGAGCTTTGATGAAGATATGATGAAGGTGCTTTTCCAGTTCTTTGACCCGTCGCACCATTGCTTTACCTTCCCCGATTACCAGCTTGTACCAACTATGGAAGAGTTCTTCAAGCTCTTGGGAATTCCTATCCTCGATCAACTACCTTTCAACGGTACCGAAAGAGACCCGAGCCCTGAAGTGGTTTCCCGAGCTTTACACTTTCAACAATCCGACGTCACGACTAATTGGGAAACAAGAAGTGGTGTCAAAGGGTTCTTGGCCAAGTTCTTACTGGAAAAAGCTCAAGACTGTTGGAACAACCTGGATTTACAAGCTTTTGAAGAAATTTTGGCTCTTCTCATCTATGGGTTGGTACTATGTCCAAATCCTGACCAACTTATAGATGTGAGTGTTGTCAAAATATTTTTATCTCACAATCAGGTGCCTACTTTGTTGGGATATATCTTGCATTCTCTCCATGTCGCACCATGAAGAGAAGAGGAACCATCATGTGTTATACTCCTCTGTTGGCTAAATGGTTTGTTTCGCATCTTCCCCGATCCATTGTGAAGAATAAGCAAGGTTTGAGGTGGTCCAATAGGATGATGTCACTCAGGCATTCGGATATCCAATGGTGTTCTTGATCCTTGGAGGAAATTACTATCATCGATCGTTATGGGGAATTCCTTAATGTTCCTCTGCTTGGCATTAGGGGAGGAATCACTTATAACCCTTGATTAGCTCTGCGACAATTTGGGTACGCACGAAGAGATGGTCCACATGACGCGCTCATCCAAGGTGTGGTGTTCGACTATGAAAGCGACAATCAAGACTACTGTCGGAGGTTTATACGAGCCTGGAGTATGGTAAGCAAGGTAGACAGTAAGACATTGGGGCACAAGAATTCCATTCCCTTGAGCCTTACCTTAGGTGGGTACGGGCTCGCGCTCAAGGTCTTGCAATACCTTACCCCTCCATTCTCCCAGTTATCATAGAGCCTGTTGTTGAAGGAGATGTCCCATACACTGTCCTTCATGCTAACATGCCAACCTCTCTCGAAGACTTACAAAGGGATTAGATACAGCTTAAGGAAGATCAAGACACTTTCAAAGCCCAATTCTACGCCATTGAAAAGAAAGTTCTGGAACTCACCAAGCAACTTCATGAAGAGCGGAGTCTGAACGCCTACATCGCACCAAAGAGGATGCGTTCAACTTTTTTGTCTTAGGAGTTTTTGTATTTTATTTCTTTCATTGTAAGCCCAAAGAGGCATGATGTACTCAGACTTGGATTTATTAATATAACGTGCGTTCCTTTTTTGTCTAAAGCAAATTTAAATCTCTAATTTCCTTGAAATCATTTGCATATGCACCTTCATTCATCATAACACAAACAAGTTTCTTACAACAGGTCTCCTTATCTTTCTACTGTTTATTTCAGTGAGATGGATATTAAACAGAAAGTAAAAGATCTCCATGCGCAGAACGCCCAATTTCAACAAAAGTTCTTGACTCTGGTAAAAGGAAAAGATGAGTTGAAAACTCTGCTGATTAAAGAAAAGAAGAAAAAAGCAAAGAAATCAACTGGTGTTTTGAATCTGGGAAGAAGGTTCAGAGGACCATCCAGACGGACTCTAGACTTCACAACATCGTCAGGTGAAAGGATAATCAAGAAGGGAAAAACAAGGAAGTGATTGACCCTCCTGAATCTGAAGAGGAAGAAGAGGTTGACTACTCTGAAGAGCAGTATCCTCCAATTGACGACAAATACAAACAGTTGGAAGATCGCCTCAATGCTATGGATATCCATAAGGTACCCAAGTTGGATTTTGAGGAGCTAGGACTTGTCTCATGGGTTGTCATACTGCAGAAATTCAAGGTCCCCACTTTCTCTAAATATGACGATGTCTCTTGTCTAAAGCTGCATTTGAGATCATACCTCAAGAATATTCAACCCCATACTGCGGATAGGAATCTATGGGTGCATTTCTTCCAAGAAAGCTTGTAAGGGGTGCAGTTGGATTGGTTCTATCAGTTGGAAGAGACCAACATCCGCAATTGGGAAGATTTGGCGGCCGCTTTTTACAAGCAATACCAATATATTGTTGACTTAGCTCCGACACGGACACAGTGGTAAGGCATGTCTATGGGTACAGGTGAAGGTTTCAAAACCTATGCTCAAAAATGGCGAGATCTCGCGGGAAGGGTCAAACCCCCTTTATTTGACAGAGAATTGGTTGATATGTTCTTAGGCATGCTATCTGGTCCATTCTTCAAACACTTGATCAGAAGCTCATCGGCTGAGTTTACCAAATTAATCATGATCGGTGAACGGGTAGAAGCGGGTATAAAAAGTGGCAAAATTCAAAGAGATGCATCCTCGAGCTCGATAAAGAATCCCTTTACCGGAAAGAAGGAGGTCAGTGTTGCATATGACTATAGGAATCAGGATAGAACTGAACGTCGTCCAGCGGTAGGGGCTGTCATGATTTCTAAGCCTGCACCTACTCAACAAAGGAACAATCAGTCTAGAACGGAAAGGCCGGTAAGACAGTTTACTCGGATAAATATGATGTTGTCTCAAGTCTTGCCGTATTTTTTGAAATCTAATCTGGTAACCTTGCGGGAAGCTCCGAAGAATCCCAACACTGCCTCTCCCCGTTATTGTTGGTGTAAGCCCTAGAGGCCAATACTTTTGGTACTTGTATTGAATTATTTATTAATAATAAAAGGAATTTCTTTATTATGTTTGCTTTCCAAAATAATAAAGTCCCTAGAATGGTTTATTTGTTTAATGAAATGTTAAGTGTGACTTAATCATGAGATCCCATTAAACATAAGACACTATTCTTAAAGTATCCGTAGTCAAGCTTTAATGTGAAGTGGGATAACATTAAAGCATTAAGATTATTATGAAGATAGATTGATGATCACATCTCATGGATCATAGATAAGGAGTTATCAAGTCTTGACATAGGTATGAATATTAGGAGTAATATTTATACTGGATTGACCCGCTATGAGAATACTACATAGAATGTTATGCAAAGTGTCATAAGTTATTCTCATGATGATAATGGTGTATACCACCCTTCGACCTGAAACCACTATGGACCCTAGATGTAGAGTCAAGTACTTTATTGCTGATCAAACGTCATCCGTAACTGGATGACTATAAAGACGGTTGATGGGTACTTCATAAAGCATGCTAAGGGACATGAGTGGCCTAGATGGAATTTGCGCATCCTGCATAACAGGATAAATGTCTAAGGGCCCAATATTGAACTGGACAAGGGTGACATAGTGTATGCCTTGTGTTCAATATAGACATGAGGGCAAAAGGGTAATTTTACAACACAAATATTATCACGGAAAAGGTTTGGTCAGATCACATGACATTTTCGTGACTTAAGTAACAGTGATGTGTTGCTAGATACCGCTCACTGTTTATTATATTAAATGTGTGATTTAATATAATTGCCAACGTCGCGAAAACCTACAGGGTCACACACATAAGGATAGGTTGATAAGAGATAGAATAAATAAGGAACACCGTAAGGTACGGTGCACTTAAGTGTAATACGGAAAGTGGTAAGGTACCACGTGGATAAGTGATATATGGTACATCATAAGGTATGATGTTCATAAGCTTAATTGGGCTTTTAGCTTATAGCCTTAATTGGGCTTTTAGCTTGTAGCCCACACGAGTGATTCTATAAATAGATCCCTTGTGATGAAGCAATTTCACTTGATGCAATTTCGGTTTTGATTCTCTTTCTCACTCAAGGTTTCCGTTCGTGATCAGCTAGCACTGTGACCGGAAGCGATCTGTTCGTGTGGACTGAGTAGAGGCGTTGTTCTTCATCAACTCTCGTGATCACAACATCAAAGGTCTAAATCGCCACAAGAGGTAAATATTTCTATCACTGACCATGCTCATTCGTAAGGATCTCTAAAGGAAAATTTTAAATTCCGCTGCGCTTTTGATCGCAATTTTCCTTCAGTGGTATCAGAGCCACTTATGAAACCATGGATCTCATAGTTGTTTATGTTCTATATTTTCTGTTTTGATTCGATTAAAACCAGAATGAATTGAATAATAAACGAGTAATTAAATTTGGCATCTGTTGTGTACGATTTGGATGATTGATGTTGACTATGCTTCGGAATCCAACATTAGTATGGTGAAGCAGCGATACATCGATCGTCCATAGGTTACACAAATAAGATCGATCAATTTTATATATGATATAAGTAAGTCTGATGCAACAATGGTATATGGGATATACTTTTTCTGTTTCGTTCATTCAAACACTTGATGATTGTTATTCCTTTGACCGAGCACTGTTCATATGCTTCGGAATCCGACATTAGTATGGTGAAGCAATGGCATGTGATTAATCATACTGAATTATCAATCGAAATGTGTTTGACAGCATGAAATTGTTGCATTAGGGTTCATGACGGCACAAGGGTTGTGTTGTTGCAGAGTTATGCGATTAGGGTTGTGAATGCACAAGAGTTGATCAATTGTCGAAATTTAATTTGCGTAGTGTGATCAATCGTCGAAATTTAATTTGCCTTTTTTTTAATTAACAAAATTTAAACTAATAATAAAAGTGTGTTTATTATTATTGTCTTGTGGTGATCAGTTATGGCCTTAGTTTTTTCCTTTATTTTGTTTTGGGATTGTAAAATACGGCCTGCGTGTCGTGCCTCTCTCTAAAATTCTTGATGTAACTTCTTTTCTCATCTCACTCCCTCGTATGTAAAACGAGTTTCTTTTATGTAATGTAATGTTATGAAGAAAGAGAAGAATACAATATCAAAGGAGGATAACCTTGGAGATCTTGCTTGGAGAAGTTTAGATCGTTATTAGGTTAGCTTAAGTTCTCTCATTGGCTTGGGAGAACAATTGCGCTAGGGGCCATAACTGTATCCTTTTATGTATATTGATGCATGTGTTTATATGTTGATGCATGAGAGAGACGAATTGCATGTTAAGCCGGTGAGATCAAACTAATAACAAAATCCCTCAAGTTAAATATTAAGTTCATGCTTTCCAAGTTTTAGCACTCATCAAGACTAGTATCGAACAATGTAGGTTTCGCCTACACGAGGTGCATGTTCTATATTAGTAAGGTGCAATGGGATAATTGTAATATCCAACTGCTAAAACAATGGGTCAAACTTAACTAAACACATTATAATAAGATTATACATGTTTAGAAGCAAGAGTTGGGAATGATTCATATGATGAATTAGAATAAGGAGTTATTCACCCAACTGAAAATATTAGAGAGTTGTATGAGATACAATTGGAAGGAGTTCCTACCTAAATAACCTAGTTTTGTGTAATCAGCCTAACGCTGACTTGGAACGAAGTGAAATGTGGATCTCGACCCACTAGAAAGTCTTCCAACGGGATTTTCCGAATCAAATGATGAGGGTCATTTGGTTTGAGTAAAATAGTGGGAGCATATTTGATTAAAGGCCTAATTAAATATGTTGTTTTAATGATACTTATATTTTCATTTTTTTTTGTAGATTACCATGACAACAAACAACCATATTTTGCGATCAATCCTAGATAAGGAAAAATTGTCTGGGACAAATTTCTTGGATTGGCACCGAAATCTGAGGATTGTCCTCAAGCACGATAAGAAGTTGTATGTCTTGGAGACACCTGTTTCTGAAGAGGAACCGCCTAGTTCGGCACCTAAGGCAGAAAGAGATGCTTATAAGAAGCATTTTGATGATGCTAATGGAGCCGCTTGTCTCATGCTAGCTACTATGAACTCGGAGTTGCAAAAGCAACACGAGAACATGTTAGCGTTCGATATGATCGGACATCTGAAAATGCTCTATCAAGAGCAGGCAAGAAATGAGAGGTTTCAGGTTTCAAAGGCCCTTTTTAACAGCAAGTTATCTGAGGGAAACCCTGTAGGTCCCCATGTACTCAAAATGATTGGGCATGTGGAGAACCTTGAAAGGTTAGGGTTTCCGCTTGGAAAGGAACTTGCAACTGATTTTATCTTGCAATCGTTGCCAGATAGCTTTAATCAGTTTGTCATGAATTTCAACATGAATGACATGGATAAGAGTCTTCTAGAATTGCTAAGCATGTTGAAAACTGCTGAGCAGAATATGAAGACAAAAGGGAAGTCCATTCTGATGGTCAGTAATGGAAAGAAGCTGAACAAGAGGCCTACCAAGCAGGTTGGTAAAGGGAAAGGCAAGGAATTTGCCAAGCCTAAACCTATTGTTCCTGCTTTGAAGCCTAGTGGAGGCATAGCAAAGGAGGGAACTTGCTTCCATTGCGGTAAGACCGGACATTGGAAGAGAAACTGCCCAAAGTACCTGGAAGATAAGAACAATGGAGTAGGGACTTCAAATTCAGGTATTTTTGTTATTGAAATTAATTTATCTACTTTTGCATCATGGGTATTAGATATTGGATGCGGTTCTCACATTTGTACTAATGTGCAGGGGCTAAAAAGGAGTAGAGATTTGGCAAAAGGTGAAGTTGACCTACGAGTTGGAAATGGAGAAAAGGTTGCTGCTTTAGCCGTAGGAACTTATGTTTTGACTTTACCTAGTGGTTTAATAATTCAGTTAGAAAACTGTTATTATGTACCTGCAATTAGTAGGAATGTTATTTCTGTTTCTTGTTTTGACAAGTTTGGTTTTTCATTTATAATAAAGAACAATTGTTGCTCTATTTATTTGAATGATATATTCTATGCTTCTGCACAAATGAACAATGGGCTATATGTCCTTGATCTTGAAATGCCAATTTATAACATTAATACTAAACGGATTAAACCTAATGAGTTAAATCCAAGCTACCTTTGGCACTGTCGCTTAGGCCACATAAATGAGAAATGCATTTCCAAACTCCATAAAGATGGACTCTTGGACTCTTTTGATTATGAATCATATGAGACATGCAGATCTTGTTTAATTGGAAAGATGACAAAGTCCCCATTCACAGGAAAAGGTGAAAGGGCTAATGATCTTTTGGCCCTCATACATACTGATGTATGTGGACCACTGAACATACCAGCCAGAGGAGGTTTTCAATACTTCATCACATTTACTGATGATTTTAGTAGATATGGTTATGTGTATTTAATGAAACACAAATCTGAAACCTTTGAAAAATTCAAGGAATTCAAGAATGAAGTACAAAACCAACTAGGTAAGAATATTAAAGTTCTTCGATCAGATCGAGGCGGTGAATATTTAAGCCTAGAGTTTGATGACCATCTAAAGGAATGTGGGATTTTATCCCAACTTACTCCTCCCGGAACACCACAATGGAATGGTGTATCTGAGAGAAGAAATCGAACCTTGTTAGACATGGTCCGATCCATGATGAGTCACGCCGATCTTCCGAACTCCTTTTGGGGACATGCACTATTGACTGCAGCTTACACACTTAACCGGGTTCCATCCAAAAAGGTTGAGAAGACACCATATGAGATATGGAGTGGTAAGAAACCACATATGTCTTACATGAATATTTGGGGTTGCGAAGTTTATGTGAAACGACAAATTTAAACTAAGCTTGAGCCCAAATCTGACAAATGCTTATTTGTGGGGTATCCTAAAGAAACAAGAGGGTATTACTTCTACAATCCTTCTGAGGGCAAAGTGTTTGTCGCTCGAACTGGAGTTTTTCTGGAAAAGGATTTTATTTCCAAAAGAATCAGTGGGAGGAAAATAGAGCTTGAAGAAATTTAAGAACCACAAAGCATTGATACACCTATGGAGGAATTAGAGCAGGAAACACAAGTAGTTGTGGAAGAGCAACCTGCTCAAGTAGAACAAGACCAGCGTAGGTCAAGCAGGATACGTCAACAACCTGATAGATATGGATATCTCATAAGTGATCAGGGTGATGTATTACTCATAGATCAAGATGAGCCTGTGACCTACCAAGAGGACATAACTGGTCCTGAGTCCGAGAAGTGGCTAGAAGCCATGAAATCTGAAATGGATTCCATGTACACAAACCAGGTTTGGACCTTGGTAGAGCCTCCTATAGGAGTTAACCCTATAGGATGCAAGTGGGTCTTCAAAAAGAAGACTGACATGGATGGTAAGGTACATACCTATAAGGAAAGACTGGTTGCAAAAGGCTATAAACAAATTCATGGGGTTGACTATGATGAAACCTTTTCACCAGTTGCAATGCTTAAATCTGTTCGGATTTTACTTGCTATCGCTGCATATCATGATTATGAAATATGGCAGATGGATGTCAAAACTGCTTTCCTTATTGGGAATCTTCTTGAGGATGTGTACATGACACAACCTGAAGGATTTGACATACCAGAAGAAGCCCAAAAGATATGTAAGTTACAGCGATCAATTTATGGATTGAAGCAAGCTTCCAGAAGCTGGAATCTTCGTTTTGATGAAACAGTAAAACAATATGGATTCATCAAGAATGAAGATGAGCCTTGTGTCTACAAGAAGGTTAGTGGGAGCATGATCGTATTCCTGGTATTATATGTAGATGACATATTACTCATTGGAAACGATGTCCCTACCTTGTAACAAGTGAAGACTTGGTTAGGGAAATGCTTTTCAATGAAGGACCTAGGTGAAGAAGCCTATATATTAGGAATCAGGATCTATAGAGATAGGTCACAAAAACTGCTTGGCCTAAGTCAGAGTACATACATAGAAAAAGTGTTGAGACGCTTTAATATGCATGATTCCAAGAAAGGATTCATACCTATGCAACATGGCATGTGTCTGTCAAAAACACAATCCCCTTCAAGTAAGGAAGAAAGGGATCGCATGGATAAGATTCCATATGCATCTGCAATAGGATCTATCATGTATGCCATGCTATATACTCGACCAGATGTCTCGTATTCTTTAAGTGCAACGAGTAGGTACCAGTCTAATCCCGGTGATGCTCATTGGGTAGCTGTCAAGAATATCCTTAAGTACTTGAGAAGGACTAAGGACTCATTCTTGATATATGGAGGTCAAGAAGAGCTTGCTGTAATTGGATACACCGATGCTAGCTTCCAGACAGATAAGGATGACTTTAGATCGCAATCTGGTTATGTGTTTTGTTTAAATGGTGGCGCTGTGAGCTGGAAAAGTTCAAAGCAAGATACAGTTTCTGATTCTACAACTGAGGCTGAGTATATTGATGCCTCAACTGCAGCAAAGGAAGTTGTTTGGATCAAGAAGTTCATTAGTGAAGTTGGCATAGCCATAGCATTGTGGATCCCATTGATATCTATTGTGATAACAATGGTGCTATCGCACAAGCTAAGGAGCCTAGATCTCACCAACGATCCAAACACATACTTAGGCGTTATCATCTCATTTGAGAGATAATCGATCGGGGAGATGTGAAAATATGCAGAGTACCTACACTTGACAATGTTGTTGACCCATTAACAAAGCCTCTTGCGCAGCTGAAGCATGATGGACATATTAGATCTATGGGTATTAGGGGTATGCCTGATTGGCTCTAGTGCTAGTGGGAGATTGTTGGTGTAAGCCCTAGAGGCCAATAATTTTGGTACTTGTATCGAATTATTTATTAATAATAAAAGGCATTTATTTATTATGTTTGCTTTCCAAAATAATAAAGTCCCTAGAATGGTTTATTTGTTTAATGAAATGTTAAGTGTGACTTAATCATGAGAACCCATTAAACATAAGACACTATTCTTAAAGTATCCGTAGTCAAGCTTTAATGTGAAGTGGGATAACATTAAAGCATTAAGATTATTATGAAGATAGATTGATGATCACATCTCATGGATCATAGATAAGGAGTTATCAAGTCTTGACATAGGTATGAATATTAGGAGTAATATTTATACTGGATTGACCCGCTATGAGAATACTACATAGAATGTTATGCAAAGTGTCATAAGTTATTCTCATGATGATAATGGTGTATACCACCCTTCGACCTGAAACCACTATGGACCCTAGATGTAGAGTCAAGTACTTTATTGCTGATCAAACGTCATCCGTAACTGGATGACTATAAAGACGGTTGATGGGTACTTCATAAAGCATGCTAAGGGACATGAGTGGCCTAGATGGAATTTGCTCATCCTGCATAACAGGATAAATGTCTAAGGGCCCAATATTGAACTGGACAAGGGTGACATAGTGTATGCCTTGTGTTCAATATAGACATGAGGGCAAAAGGGTAATTTTACAACACAAATATTATAACGGAAAAGGTTTGGTCATATCACATGACATTTTCGTGACTTGGGTAACAGTGATGTGTTGCTAGATACCGCTCACTGTTTATTATATTAAATGTGTGATTTAATATAATTGCCAACGTCGCGAAAACCTACAGGGTCACACACATAAGGATAGGTTGATAAGAGATAGAATAAATAAGGAACACCGTAAGGTACGGTGCACTTAAGTGTAATACGGAAAGTGGTAAGGTACCACGTGGATAAGTGATATATGGTACATCATAAGGTATGATGTTCATAAGCTTAATTGGGCTTTTAGCTTATAGCCTTAATTGGGCTTTTAGCTTGTAGCCCACACAAGTGATTCTATAAATAGATCCCTTGTGATGAAGCAATTTCACTTGATGCAATTTCGGTTTTGATTCTCTCTCTCACTCAAGGTTTCCGTTCGTGATCAGCTAGCACTGTGACCGGAAGCGATCTGTTCGTGTGGACTGAGTAGAGGCGTTGTTCTTCATCAACTCTCGTGATCACAACATCAAAGGTCTAAATCGCCACAAGAGGTAAATATTTCTATCACTGACCATGCTCATTCGTAAGGATCTCTAAAGGAAAATTTTAAATTCCGCTGCGCTTTTGATCGCAATTTTCCTTCAGTTATAACCCAAATGCTCGTTGTGCTTACCATTCAGAAAGTCTAGGTCATGATACAAACGACTGCTAGACTTTGAAAAATAAGGTGCAAGACCTTCTCGAGGCAGAGGAATTTGAATTTGATGCTCCTGAGATCCCAAATGTTATCACTGCTCCCATGCCCAAGCACGGTCGTGGTGTTAACGTTGTTGAAGATGATGTGTTTGTTACTGTTGTTGATGAACTTCTTACTCGCCTCCTAACTATCAAAAGGAACCTGTTGAAGGCCGGTTTATTTCCGGGATGTGGCAAAGGCTGCCACCTCTGTTTATCTCTACCGACTGGTTGTCATTTATTAAAGACAGGTGTCCAGCGCCTGATGGATGACAAAGAGATTTTGTTTGAAAAGACTCCCGTTCCAACCATTTCTTACAAGGATGTTTCTATAATAACCATTTTCGCAAATCCTCCCAGGGTCTCCACCAAAAGACCCGTTAGGATTACATCTGTTCTGAAGGTGACTCCACTAATAATTACTATGCCAGGTCCAATCCCGTACTCCTCAGACAAAACAGTTCCCTGGAACTTTAGGGGTGACGTCTACTACCACGGCGTCAAGCAAGATTAGCTGGCTGATGAAGACCCAGTTTTTGAGAAGGCTGACCCCGACATTGGTAACATTGTGGGAACCATCAAAATAACCAGAAGTGGAAGAGTATTCTCCCTTGAGATTTCTCCTCTGAAAGCTATTACCGGTCCTGTGATCATTCCTGCTTTTGTTCCTGCTAATACTACTACTACAGTTCCTGTGATTACCCCTGCTGACACCCATATCACCGAGTCGACCAACACTCGGGGCAAAGACATTTTGGTTGAGGCTGTCCAGATGAAGGCGCAGTCAGTATCTATCCAAGAGACTTCCAAGAAAGAGATGGAAGAAATTTTGAAAATTATAAAGAGAAGCGACTACAATGTAGTCGAACAACTAGGGCAGACCCCTTCAAAGATTTCTATGCTAGCTTTACTATTGTGCTCTGAAGCTCATACGAAGGCCTTAGTAAAATTTCCTAAAACTACCCATATGCCACAGGAAAGCTCTGCTGACCAATTCGAAGATTGTGTGGCTAGTTTGACAGCTAATAATGGTTTGGGCTTTTCTGATGCTGATCTGACACCTAGAGGGAGGAAACACAATGATGCATTACATGTCCCTGTCGAATGCAGGGGCACTACCTTGGCCCATGTCCTGGTAGATACCAGTTCATCATTGAATGTGCTGCCTAAGAAGGCTCTGGATAGACTAGACTGTGAAGGTCTGACTTTAAAACCCAGCAATATAGTGGTAAGAGCCTTTGATGGTTCTAAGAGGATAGTGCACGGGGAGGTGGACATCCCCATCAAAGTTGGAACTCAGACCTTCGATTCAACTTTCTATGTGATGGATATTCGCCCTTCCTATTCCTGTTTATTGGGCCGACCTTGGATTCATGACGCTGGTGTCGTCACCTCTACATTACATTAGATTTTGAAGTGCCCAATCAAGAGAAAAATCATCACTGTCCATGGAGAGGAGGAATATATGGTTAGTCACCTAAACTCCTTCAGGTATGTGGAAATGGATGGTGAATTCATCGAAACTCCGTGTCAGCATTTCGAGGAAGTCCCACAAACAGTTTCGGAAACCAAGACTGTTTCTAAAGTCCTGAAGATTACCAGACCTCCGCTGAAGATGGCTTCTCTGAAATATGCCAAGGAAATAGTCGAAGAAGGAGCCCAAAAAGTTATTCGTCGTGCTCGTGCCGGGGGACCACCTTTGCGGATCAGCAACCATGGAGTCAACACAATGGAAGATATTGGTGACAGATGTGACCTGGAAGAATGGATTTTTCCAACTATCAATGGAGGACTCAACAACTGGGAAGCCAAAGAATTTGTCTGTATTACTTTTATCCAACAGTAATTTTCTTTAAATTTTTGTCGGACTTGTAATAATTAAACAATTTAGATTTTAAAACCTTGTGTCTTACCTGAGGCACAACGGTCCATTTGTGAGGGTTGTTACTTCATTTTCATATGTCATCAATAAATCATGGACGTTTTTGCATGCAAATTTTACGCTCTTTGTTCTTATTTTTCTACATTTTTATTTTTTCAAAGATAGTTATGCTCTTACACACTCACATATCAAAATGCAGATCCACATCCACTCAGGATCCCATTGGTAACGATTCTTCTATGGCATATTGTGACTTTGAAAATACGATCTACCAAGCCAAAGACGAAGGTGAGGAAGATTGTGAGGTGCCAGGGGAACTAGCCAGGTTACTACAACAGGAAGAAATGACCATACAGCCCCACGAAGAGTCGGTTGTCACAGTTAACTTAGGTACTGAAGAGGACAAGAAAGAAGTCAAGGTAGGTTCCAATCTGGAACCTAGTGTCAAGAAGCGCTTAACTCAGTTACTACATGACTATGTTGAGGTATTTGCCTGGTCATACGAAGATATGCCAGGACTCGACGCTGATATCGTGGTCCATCGTCTGCCGACAAAAGAAGACTGCCCTCCGGTAAAATAGAAAGTCCATCGCATGCGGCCAGAAATGTCAGAAAAGATCAAGACTGAAGTCATGAAGTAGTTCAATGCAGGATTCTTAACTGTCACCTCCTATCCACAATGGGTCGCCAATGTTGTTCCAGTGCCTAAAAAGGATGGTAAGGTACGTATGTGTGTGAACTACAGAGATCTGAATAGGGCAAGCCCCAAGGATGACTTCCCGCTTCCCCATATCGATATTCTGGTTGACAACACCGCACAACATAAAGTATTTTCTTTCATGGACGGTTTCTCTGGATACAACCAAATCAAAATGGCACCTGAGGATGGAAAAAACGACCTTCGTCACACAATGGGGTCCATTCTGTTACAAGGTTATGCCATTCGGGTTGAAGAATGCTGGGGCAACCTATCAGCATGCCATGGTAGCTCTATTTGACGACATGATCCATTACGAAGTAGATGTCTATGTGGATGACATGATAGCCAGATCTCAAACTGAAGAGGAGCACCTTGACCATCTGCAGAAACTGTTTGAAAGACTGAAGAAATACAAATTAAGGCTGAATCCAAATAAATGCACTTTTGGAGTGAGGTCCAGTAAACTCTTAGGATTCGTTGTCAGCGGTAAAGGTATTGTAGTGGACCCTGCAAAGGTAAAAGCAATACAATAAATTCATGCTCCTCGCACTGAGAAGGAAGTTAGGGGATTCTTAGGATGGCTGGGCTATATTTCCCGGTTCATTTCCCATCTAACCGCTACTTGTGAACCAATCTTCAAATTACTGAAGAAAGATCAAGTGGTGGAATGGAACAAAGACTGCCAGACTGCCTTCGACGGGACCAAAGAATACCTTCAAGATCCTCCCATTTTGATGTCGCCAGTCGAGGGAAGACCTTTGATCATGTATCTAACTGTTTTGGAAAATTCAATGGGGTGTGTGCTGGGGCAGCATGACGAGTCTGGCCGAAAGGAGCATGCAATATACTACCTGAGCAAAAAGTTTACCGACTCTAAAACCAGATATTCACTGCTCGAAAAAACTTTTTACGCTCTGGCATGGGCTGCTCGCCGGCTAAGACAATACATGTTGACCCATACTACCTTATTGATATCCAAGATGGATCCAATTAAATACATATTCGAGAAGCCCGTCCACTCTGGAAGAATAGTAATATGGCAGATGATCCTGACAGAATACGACATTCAATACACTACCCAAAAAGCAATAAAGGGAAGTGTGCTAGTCAATCACCTTGCTCATCATGCTGTGGATGACTACCAGTCCATGAAATTTGAGTTCTCAGATGAAGACATCATGTTGGTAAACAATTGTGAAGAACTCAGACCATATGACAGACCTGAACAAGGATCCCGATGGACCTTGGTTTTTGACTGAGCTTCCAACGCACTCGACAACGGCATAGACGCTCTGATTATATCCCCTGAAGGATGTCATACTCCCTTCACCGCGAGGCTTTGTTTCAACTATACCAATAATATGGCAGAATATGAAGCGTGTATTATGGGTCTCAAAGCCGCCATAGATTTGGGAATCAAGTCCTTAAAGGTATTTGGAGATTCATCCTTAGTCATCAGTCAGATGAAAGGAGAATGGGACACGAAGCATCCTAATCTCATCCCTTACAAAGAACATTAATCCCACATTTTGAGGAAATTACCTTCGAGCATTTTCCACGAGAGGAAAATCAACTAGCGGACGCGCTAGCCACTATGTCATCCATGTTTAAAATCAGGTGAGATAACGAGGCTCCCCAAATCACCATTGAGAGGATGGATGAACCAACTTACTGTCACGAGATCGATACTGAAGAGGTAGTGGACAAGCCTTGGTTCCATGAAATTAAGAGGTATCTCGAGGCCCAAGAATATCTGGAGGGAGCTTCAGTCAATGATAAGAAGTTCTTGAGAATATTTTCTACTAAATTCTTCCTCAGTAACAGAATCCTATATAAACGTAACCACAAATCTAATTTGCTTCGTTGCGTAGACCAGAGTGAGGCAGACAAGATTATGGATGATTTACACAAAGGCGTCTTTGGCACCCATTCTAGTGGGCGCACGATGGCTAAAAAGATCATACGAGCAGGATACTACTGGTCCACCATGGAAGTGGATTGTTATCAACATTCACGAACTTGTAACAAGTTCCAGATCTATGCTGACAAAGTACATGTTCCTTCGGTTCCCCTAAACGTCCTGACTGCTCCTTGGCCCTTCGCAATGTGGGGGATTGACATGATTGGAGAGATCAAACCCACAGCTTCTAACGGACACCGCTTCATCTTGGTTGCCATTGATTACTTCACGAAGTGGGTCGAGGCAGCTTCATTCGCTTCTGTTACCAAGAACATTATGGCCCGATTCATCAAACATAATATCATCTGTCGGTATGGTATCCCAGAGAGAATCATCACAGATAATGGTGCCAATCTCAACAATACTATGATTACTGCACTATGCGTGCAATTTAAGATCCAACACCATAACTCTTCTCCTTATCGGCCGAAGATGAATGGCGTTGTAGAAGCCAAAAATAAAAACATCAAAAAGATCATACAAAAAATGACAGTGACCTACAAGGACTGGCATGAGATGTTACCATTTTCTCTCCATGGTTATCGTACCACAGCGCGCACATCAACGGGAGAAACTCCTTTCTCTTTGGTATACGGTATGGAAGTTATCCTACCAATTGAAGTCCAAATACCTTCTCTGAGAATCATAAAATATGTAGGGTTGAATGAAGATGAATGGATTCAAACTCGACTTGACCAGTTGAACTTGATTGATGAGAAGAGGCTTGCAGCTGTCTGTCATGGTCAGATGTACCAAAAACGTATGATCAAAGCTTTTAACAAGAAGGTCAGACGTCAGGTATATCGGGTTTGTGACTTGGTAATCAAGCATATCATCTTGCCACAAGGTGATCCCAGGGGCAAATAGACTCCTACATATGAAGGACCATTTGTGATCAAAAACATATTCTTTGGTGGAGCAATGATCTTAACCACTATGGATGACAACGACCTTCCGCACCTTGTAAATGTGGACATAGTTAAAAGATAATACGCATGAATAAAGACCCGCTAGGTTGACTGGCCTAGGAAACAATTAGGGCATCCCGGCGAACCAAAAGGGTTTGGGCAAAAGTTAGGGATAAAATAAAAAAATCTGTACACCCGACAAGCTAAAAACCCGAAAGGGCGGCTTGGGAAAAAAAGGGTATCCCAGTGGACTGAAAACTCGAAAGGGCGGTCCGGGAAAAAGTTAGGGATTAAAAGCGTATGACTATGTCCCATTGGATCACCTTACAGATAACCTTTAGTATCGGCTGTCAAACTCAAACGATTCTAATAAATCCAATCGGCCTCAGACAAAGCGGCAGGTGGATGAGACGCTCAGAGACAGGAAGGTTATAGCAGAGTGGGAACCCCATGGGATTATTTCACATATCTATCTTTTCTTTGTATCAGTTTTCATTTTCTACGAAGACATTCTCTTACTAGGATGTTCGTCTCTTTGTATAAAAATACTTATTCAAGTTAATACAAAGATATTCCTTTAAAAGTGCAAAACTATATGTTTCTTTTATTTTCTTGTTTTGTTTGCAAAAACGTCCAATGATTATTTTTGAACATATGCATTTGAACGTGATTATTGTTTACAAATGAGCGCAAGAAAAGAAAGAACAGAAAACAGAAAGACAATTACTAATAGCTTTAAGAAATAGGATAATATCTATAGGCCATTCCATAGAATCCACGCAGGTACTTTTTCCAGCAAGAGCGGAAGCAAGGACATCCTACTATAGGATCACTAACGTATCTCCAGTACGTAGCCTAATGGTATTAGGTGCTTTCACATCCCCGAAGGAGCAAAACTTCTAGTTACCTCTCCAAGGATTTCCCAGTGAAAGTCTCCCAGTGTTGTACCCCAAAATTTTCCCTCCCATATTTCTCAATACATGTCAAGTAAGGTCCTCAAATAGCTCAAGGAAGTCCAAGAGTTGACCAGACAAACTCTCTCCTAAGGCAGTCTACCTCAAATTAGGGTTTCATTTTTCATCAATATGTTTGAGTCCAAAGGATCCCAAATGCTCACCATTGTCCTAATATGTTTTCAAAATCATCCATGTCAAGTTTCAAGCCTTGCAGAGGAAGTTTGCTCAGTCAATTGCTCAAATGCCTGAAAATCAACTGTGCTAGGTCAAAAGTTAAAATGTGGCCTACATACAGTCAAACTTCAAGATTCTTTGTCAACATCCTAATTTTGAAGTATCATTCATCATTTAATCAAGGATTGATCATGATTCATCAAGGATTGCTCACAATTCATCAAAACCCAAAAGTTGCTAAATTAGGGTTTTACAGGAAAAGTCAACTCAACTTTGACCAAGCATAACTTTCTCATACTTTATCAGAAATGACCCATCCAAAGCGCATTTTGAAGAGGATGAAATTACCTATAATTCATTTTCATATCCAAAGTTCAAAATATGCACTCACAAAAAGATATGAATTTTGACATTATAGGTCATTTTGAAAAGTCAACAAAAACACCTTTTGGGTCAAAGCTTCATACATGAACATGGAAGACTCAATTGAGATGAGACCAAAAGTGTTGCTTAGAGGACATCCTAAGCTTTCTAAAAAGTCAAAGAACACACTCCTAGGGTCAAAATTGAGAGAGCTATGCATTGGTCAAATTGACCTTTTTTTGCAAAATTGCCAAAAATCAAATGTGCTCAAATTTGCATTTTTGCTAAAAGGGCCCAACTTTTTATGCTTGCATCTCATTACTAAAATAGTCCACGACCTATGGGACCCTCCATGATTTATTTATTCATTTATTTTATTTATTTTGATTTTTATTCATTTAAAATTCAAATAAAATCAAATAAATCTAAATAAATCATATATTGTGTTATAGGGATGATTTTTGCATTGAAGGAAGATATCATGAGCTGTCAATTGAGAATCAACTCGTGCAAGGCTGATTTGGCTTGAAAAAGATTGAATTTGAGCAAAATTAGAAAGAGATCATATGCCATGAAAGACCAAATCAAATCTTCATAATGAGCAAGATTGAGGTCGTTTTTATTGACCTAATAAGTTGTATTACATATACAGAAGCAAGGCAGGGCATGAGAGGAGGTTGAGCAGACGTGAAAGAGGCAGACAAAACTCAAAAAAAATTCAAGAAAAAGTGGTGATCCAATTTCCATCCTAGAGGCCGATTCGAGACATTCTCACGATACCAACAGATTCATGGACATCTCTAGAAGGAACTCCAACCATTTGCAAGCTTTCTCACACCTGGAATCATAGGTACATAGGTCACGTTTTGTTCAAAAAATTTGTTTTCGTTTTCATGGATTTATGCATCATTTGCACGTTTCTATTACATATTCTTGTTCCTTAATGAATTTACAAGCTAACCATTATATTCAATTGCGTTTCTGATGATTGTATGAAAAGCTGCCATGGCTAGGGTTTCTTGTTTGGGTTTAGGGCTTTGTAATACAGGTAAAATTGGACGTTGATTCTGGTACCATGATACTCGTGAGGATAAGACGAGTTGATTGGTACCATCCATGGCCATTTATATTGCCTGTGGACAATTTTTGAAATGCACAGGTTTGTAGCTACAGTGCCATGTCTGTAGGTAAAGGTTCAGAGCTTTAAACGATGGTTCCATGGAAGAAGACGATAGCGTGTCACAACCTTACTGGCTGGTTTAAATTCTGGTGCGTTTATTCTTGCCAGAAACTTGTTTTTCTGATATATTATTTGTTTTTATTATATTAACAAGTTAACATCCAATGCAGTCGGTCAGAAGAAGGGAGTCAGAAACTCATGATTCTGGGTTCGATCCCAGGCGTGAGCTTTTGGCATTTTCCCATTTGTTTTCACCAGATCAAGCACCTGCACTTTCGGAGGTTCAACATCTTCTGGTTCCACCGGCCAGGACCAAATCCAGTGCATCACCTTCTGGGCCCATCAGCTAGGACCAGATCAAGCGTCCCCTGATTGCCTTCTGGATCCATCAGTCAGAGCCAGATCCAGCGCACAGCGCCTTCTGAGGGCCATCATCTGCTGGATCCAGCGATCAGAATCAGATCCAACGCATACTATCTTCTGAGGGTCATCTTTTGGATCCATCAGCCAGAACCAGATCTGCTGATCACAGGCCCATTATTCCTTCCTTTTTCTTTTTAATTTATTTAAATCTTTCAATTTTTATTTTTATTTTCTTTAATTTATAAATTAATTATTTTTTTTCACAAAAACCATAAAATCAATAATTCATCAAAAATTAGGATTAGTTTTTATTTTATCAAAATTAATTTAATTTAGTCTAAATTAGGGAAATTGTAATTTGTTTTCATAAATAAAATCAAAATAGAAATTAGGTTAACTTTTAATTTTGATTTTATTTTTCTCTTTTTCTCAAATAAATAAAAATACAAAAAATAGGCTTTTAGATGAATTAATTTATTTTTCTTAGTTTAAAATTAATTAGACTTAGGATTTTCCTTTAATTTAACAATTCCATTATATTTTTAAAACACCACAAAAACTTTATTTAATCAATCACAATTAGGTTTAAGTCAAGGGTCAAAACCTTAGTTGTTTCGTATACGATTCATCGCGCGCGTGTTATTATTTTTACGATATTGTTATAACTGTTCATGGTTTGTAATAGTTTAATCTAGGACTTTTATTTATCGCTTTCTCCCGGGTTTTTGGCTATGTAATAAATCCCTCTCCCCGAAGCCTTGTAATAGCGTAGATTTACTTTCTCGAAGTTTAATTCTCGCAAATATTTGACTGTTTAGATGTATGCTAATAGGATTGTATGACAAGAATGCATGGCAAATTAATCCAGTTAGAAAACCCTAATGCGCAAAGACTAAATAATTGAAAACAGATCACTCGCACATATTACTCATAGTGTATACTCACACTTCGGTTGCCTTCGGTAAATGGCCATTAAGTATAGGGTGTCTTAGTGGTTGTCCTCCTGTCTAAAAAGATCAAACGTTGCATCGGAAATGTTGCCTCAGAAATGTTGCCTCAGAAATGTTGCCTCGAGTATGATCTTAAGACTCTAGGGTTATTATTAAGGTGTCCTAATATTGCTTTAGTGATCGTACGTCCCTTTTGAATTGACCCTTACAACTCCAACGACGGTGTTACCTATTTCTCAATAGTAGGATAGCGTTGTCTAAAGGAAACAAAAATAAAAACGATATTTTTTTGAGTAAGTAGATGCTAGTAGGTACTTGCTCAAATCAAAACTTTTCACACTTACACATTTCAAAACAATCTTCAAAACAACTTCGCCACACCTTTAAGGACTGATACAAGGGTTATAACGAAGTCGAACTTTTCAAAACAAAGCACATACACAAGCAATTTTAAAAATATGAGCAAGTACCTAAGAGCCCATGGAAAACCATGGATATAAAGGGTGCTAACACCTTCCTTTTCTATAATCTACCCCCCGTACTCAGAATATCTCGAAAAAGGATTTTTTCTGTACTTTTTTCCTTTCCGATTGGATGAAATAAAAGTCGGTGGCGACTCTTGCTTACCGCAACATTTTGCGAAAAAAAACACAAAATGCAAACCAGCGTCAAATAGTTGGTTCTGCCACCGTATCACTGAACTAGCCACTCTGCTAGGGATTTAATAAGTGGGGTACACCTTAGGATCTAGGTCATCATAATTGCTTCTCTTGATTGCTTTGTTTTCTTTACTTTTAAGGGTTTTGTTTGGGGTTACTATAGATCCTACACTCGGATCTGGGGAACACCTTTTAGGTAAGTAGCAATAGACTATGAGGGAACTGTACGGCGTAGACCGATACGATTGAAGCAGTAGCTACATTGGTGTGGCACTTTGGTTGGTACCGGTATCCCTTGTGGAGAAACGAGGAGAATACGGGGCCGCTGCATGGTGTCGTGAAGCATCAACTGACCTTAGAACTGTTAATTTCCCAACTTGGCCATTAGAAAGTAGCGAGATAGTCGGCCTCGATGTAGAGCTGAGAACTGGTTGATACTCGAGGCTACACTCATTGAGATCATACTTTCGGAATATTTTGTCTGCAAGAAAAGATTGCGTGAGCTGAAACCATGACCGATAAAGGATGGTCAGTGATATTGAGATCCTCTAGAACCCGATTACTTTTCTAGGACAGGTTGAACCAACTAAACTTCAAGAGGGTACTACCTTAAAACCCATGCAAGCCTAAACCTAAGGTTGTTTGTGTGACTTGTGTGCTTTCAACTTGAACTACTTGCACAGTTTTATCATCTGACAACATGAGTTCCTTGCAGGTTTTGTTTAAAGTCCTTATCCAATAACTTGGATTTCTTGTTGGGTTTACTTGCTTACATCACCTCTCACTTTTGCTTAAACACATAGCATACACGTCATAACATCATGCCTTAACATTTCCTTAACCATTTCAAGGATCTCAAGGGTTTGTGATGCAGGTTATGGTAAATCAGACGTCTAGAAAGGGGCAAGGGGATTTATTTTCCTCTAGCCAATACCGTCTAGAGATCAAAACTCAACAAATTGAGTCAGGGGCTATGACCCACTTGATATGGTGAGCTTGACTCTCGTAGAAGGACTCTCAATGATACAAAGTTCTTCAATCAAAGCTGAAAAATTCAACTTCTGACATTTTCTTGTTTACCCCACGAGATCCTTGAAAACATTGCATACATATATAATATATATCATTGCATAAGCAAGTGTCAAAGCAGGTCTCTCATGTTCTCGCTGTTTATTTCAGCAATGGCTCTCCAACAAGACAACAAAGATCTCCAAGCTCAAGATGCCCAGTTCAAGGAATTTCTCCTGAATCTATCCCAGGGGCAAGAAGACCTGAAAACACTCTTCGCTGGGAATCTGACCAAGGAACGTCCTGACAACAACAAGGATGAACAATTGGAACAACTACAATCTGAGGTAGAAGCAATGAGAATCCAGATGTTGGGGCAGATGGCTCTTATCCAAAACTTAGCTCGAGGACAAGAAGGGCTAAGAGCCTTCCTCAACAAGCTTCACCAAGATGGGTGCAGATCCATGAAACAAACAGTTAAAATTGTGGATCAAGGCATTAATCAGCCCCCAGTGAGAGAAGAAGTTGGTTTGGTCAGGAACAGACCTTTCCAGATTGCTACTACATCACAAGCCCAACCACAACCTTGCCAATGACAACGGGGAAATCGGCATAAGAAGAATACATCTGAAAGACGCTTCACCGAAATCAACATGTCATTGGCTCAAGCATTGCAACACATGTTGAAGGCCAAGTTGGTTATGTTAAGGGACCCTCCTAAGAATCCCAACATAGCCTCCCCAAGGTACAATCCAAATGCAAGATGTACGTACCACTCCAACAGTCCTGGACATGACACCAACAGCTGTTGGGCATTGAGAAATAAAATTCAAGACCTGATTGATAAAGGAGCGCTAGTGTTGTACCCCAAAATTTTCCCTCTCATGTTTTCAAAGGTCATCCCTTACATGGTTGGTCACAAACACTTGCCTAACAAAAATAAAGTTTTTTTTGAAGATGTACAAAGTGTCTTTCGATTGGCATCTGGGAAAAGTCTTCGATTGGGTATCCAAAATCCTTCGATACAGGCTTGACTCACCAGTCTTCGATTGGGCATTTGACACTCTTCAATCAAGTTTTGATTAGTAAGCTTCGATTAGGTGTTTGGAACCCTTCGATCAAGCTTTGGTTCGCAAGTCTTCGATTGGAATTTTAATAAGCACCTTTCGATTGGCATTATAAAAGTGTCCTTCGATTGGCACTATAATAGTGTCCTTCATTTGGCATGTTAACAAGTACCTTTCAACTGGCATTGTAACAGTGCCCTTCGATTGGAAGGATAACAAGTATCTTTCGATTAACATTGTAGCAGTGGCATTCGATTGGTAGTTGAACAAGTATCTTTCGATTGGTATTATAGCAGTGGCATTCGATTGGTAGTTGAACAAGTATCTTTCGATTGGTATTATAGCAGTGTCTTTCGATTGGAATTTTAACAAGTACCCTTTGATTGGTATATGGACAAATACCCTTCAATTGGCATTTCAAAAGGCCCTTGGACTGGAACTTCAGAGTGTCCTTCGACTAGAACTTCAGAGTTTCCCTTAATAAGAACATCAGAACGAAATGACCTTCGAATGGCATTTCAATGCAGAGTTTCTCTTAATCTAAGATGCTCTGATGAAGGAAGTTCTGAACACTTCGAATCAGAACTTAGACTCATCACAAGGCCAAGGGCTGGTCGAAGTTGTCTAATAGGGAATGTTCTAAATAGATTCGAATTGGACTTTGAAGCTGGCAAAGAAGGCATATTCGAAGGAATGAAGTAGGCTGGCATGACTAAGCAAAAACACATATCCTAACCTATCCAGGTTCACCCAAAGTTCACAATGGCATGTGTCCCTTGCAAATATAGAAATAATTAAATGCTGATTGTGGACTCAATTATTTGAATTAAAGGCCGGATTCTTGTCTTGTTTGCTCCCAACCCTACAAGAGCTGATTCGACCAGGGTGATCCTTTTCGAATCAAGCAATTGAAGTAGAGGGAGGCTCAATCGAAGGGGCTATGCAATTGAAGCTGGAGTAATTCGATTTGGGACTTTGAAGCTATCAAAGAGAGCAAATTCGAAGGGAAGTGGATCTACAGAGGGCAAGTCATCTTTCGATTTTCATCATGTTGGAAGCCCAAACAGCTCATAACAGGCTGGCAGTAACGCATAAAAGCAGATTGGCACGTGATTGAATCAAAAAATAGAAAGTCTTTATGAAGAGATCAAATCAAATCCGTGTAAAGGCATGGTGTGGACAAAAAGATTGAATTAGGCTATTTTTGGAATGATATTAAAAGTGAATCAAATCAAGAATCAAGACATTGATGGAGGAAGATTGAGGCCAGGTTTTCAACCCTAATTCATTCCATTATATACAAGCAAGCCTCACAAATCAAACACACACGAAACTCTGCAGAAACGAGGAAAAAAAACGCACAAAAACTTTATGGAAACGGCCAGAACAGTTTTGCAAAAAAACCTTGAAAAAGTGGTGATCGGATTTTGGTTTAGAGGTGAATTCAGACCAAAAGCAAAATGCAGCTCTCTTCCTTGACATCCAGTGGAGCTATACCCATCAAAAGGAAGCCTTTTCATTGCCCATAACGCATTGTAAGTCTCCATGAACATTGCTCTGCACATAGAATCATAACTTAGTCTTTTCGGCATCCTTGTGCCAAATCTCTTACATATTCATACCGACCATTAAATTTCTAAGCAAACTGCATTATTTATTTTGATTTTTGTGGCCTCTAACCCCCCTATCCAGAACCTAGGGTTCTTGTGTATGTTTCTAGGCATTTTGTGTGCAGGTTAAATTAAGGCCAATAATGGCCATGGACGAGTTCAGGGGAGGGAGACGAATCCAATGATGGTCGTAACTTGTATTGTTGTGACCTAGGATGGATTTTGGAGATGTCCCACGAAACTTCCTGCGGACGGAAATCCTCAGGTAAATAACCAGGCCTTTGTGAAGGAGACGATGGCGTGTCCTAGTGCCATTGGTCTATTCAAAACATTAGCGTGTTTTTTATTATTTCCAGGCTTGACATTTTGTTTTTTCAGTTAATATTTGTTGTCTATCCCAATAACAAGAAACATCAATAGCTCAGCTGGCAAGGCATTAGTGGGTGGCACCATTGGGACCTGGGTTCGAATCCCAGGTCCCCCAAACTTTGTTATCATTTTATTCCAGGTGTTCACATGCAGCACTTCAGGCAGGGAGCACCATATACCTCCAGATCTCAAAGGCTACGTGGTTACCAAGGCAGATCCAATGGCTAAGGATGGAGGTTCACCATGAACCTTGGTCAACAAACGCCCAGGAAATCTGAAATTCAAACAAGGCTGATCGAATCTGGGCCTGGAATTGCTGAATCAACCTCCCTTCTAGGCCCAAACCCCCCTTTGGTTTATTCTTTCTCTTTTCTATATTTCTTTTGTTTAATTTGCTTTATTTTTACTTTTTAACCAATTAACCAATTAACCTTTTTTTATATAAAAAACCAGAAATCAAAAAAATATTATTTTCATCATTAATTTTATTATTTTTGTAAATAAACCATTAACCAATTAATTTAGTTTTTAATTAGGTTTAATCTTAACATTTTTTGCAATAAATAAAAATTGATTTAAAATTAGGGTTTTGATATATTTTTACCTTTCTAATTTTATTTCCTGAATTAAAATAAAACTCAAAAAATATTTTCTTTTTTAATTGATTAATCATTAGTTAGACTTAATTCTTAAATTAAAAATGAAAAAAAAATGCTTTATTTAATTTAAAAAAAAGGGTCAAAACCCTAGGACGTTCCGATTCAATTTTCTCGCGCGCATATTATTTTTGATCCATATAATTGTAATTGCTCCGAGGATGTAATAGTTTTAACTTATGACCTTTATTTATCGTTTTCATTTACTTTTTCACATTTAATTTTAAGGGTTTGTTTTTGGCGATGTAAATATCCGACGCCTTGTAATAGCTTAGTCTTATTTTCTGCAATTTATTTTCCGCAACCATTAACTGCTAGATATTTGAATAATAGGCTATGCATGACAAGATTAACCTTTAATTTTAAAATCAATTGTAGCTCACCATAACATGTACAAAGATAATATAAACTGAAAATTGACACACTCGCACATGCCACTCTTAGGGTACGCCTCACTTGGTTGCCTCGAACATGGTCATTAAGTATAGGATGTTTTAGAGGTCGTCCTCTTGTCCAAAGATCATAAGTTGCCTCGAAACGGTTGCCTCGGATAGAATGATCTAAGACACTAGGGTTACCATTAAGGCGTCCTAACATTGCTTTAGTGACCACACGTCCCTTAATCGAATTGACCCGAAAACTCCAACGACGATGCTACCTACTCCTCAATAGTGGGATAGCATTGTCTAAAGGATATTTGCACAGTTTAATTCCTTTTTGAGTAGGTAGAGGTTCTTAAGTACTTGCTCCTTTTAAAACAAAACAAAACTTTTCGCACTTACACTCTCTTTCAAACAAAAACTCTTTTCAAACCCACAAACACAAAGAAAAGCAAACTTTTGAAAACATAGTGAGCAAGTACCTAAGAGCCCGTGGATAACCACGGATAGAAAGGGTGTTAACACCTTCCCTTTCTATAATCTACCTCCCGAACCCGAGAAACATCTCGAAAAGGAATTTTTCTGTGCTTTTGTCCTTTCCTTGTTGGATAAAATAAAATACGGTGGCGACTCTTGCTTACCGCGACATTTTGCAAAAACAAATGCAAACGCAAACCAGCATTCCAAAACAGTCAGTTCTCATTCCCACCGATCACAGCTAGAATTTGCACAAGACGGTCAGGTTGAGTTCTTCTACCATCCATCCAAGGCATACCATCTGAAGCGAAAAGTTCTAACAAGAGGGCTTTTCGTTCATTAGAATTTTCAATTTGTAATTTTCTTTTGATTGTTCGATTATTTAGTCATGTCAAAACTTTATTATTTCATTAATGCATTGCATATGTCTGTTTTGAATCAATCCATTTGTATTCACTATTTCAAAAATGTGTTCTTATTTCCTTTTGTGATATTCAAATATCGATTAAAAAAGTTGTAAGCCTTTAGAGGGAGGATGACGAAAATGATACCATAATATCTACAGTATGCTTTTGAACAGACCCCACTGATGATGTACAGGCGTTGTTTCAAATCCCAAACAGTGGAGTTATAAGGAAGATAATCCCTAGTCAACCTCTTTGAGCCAAAGAAGTAGGAGTTTTTCTTTTCACACTAATTAAAACCCTTAATCATAACCTGGGGCAGGGTAGTTTTCTCAGTTAATCCAGAGGCGCATTCAGTCACAATCTGCCACTTCGTACACAATGAATGGCATCGAAGACGTCCTTCTAAAATAAAAGACGGTGATGGTTCCGTATAATCGTCAAGACAGGCAGTCATTATCTCTCGAAATAAAAGACCATTAAGTCAAAACCTATGAAGGAGACTTAAGAGAAAAATCGGGGCATCCCGCTGACTGTAATCACAAAAGAAACAGTTCAGGCAAAAATTAGGGATAACGAAAACCAAAAAAAGAGGTTACTACAAATCCTCGAAAAAAAGAAGATTACAAAAATGAATGCCTTTTCAAAACAAAGGTTCAATTTCTGAATCATCACCAAGTATCAGAGCAAAGATTCCAGACTCAATCAGGATTCTAAACGCGCAATTAATTGAGCATAGGACTGAAGAACATCACGAAGAGCGGGTGGGTACAAATAAATTTTGAGCCTTTATCTATTGTTTCTTGAACCATGAACCAGGCCATGTTATAACCCTTAAAAGTCCTAGCTGAAGCATGGGTTAGTTCGAAAGCATACTGTTACAAAAGGTATCCTGACTCCTGTAGGACTTGCTATAAATCCTGAGTTAATATCACATCTTTGCAAAATTCTATTTTTTCTATAAAAAAACTGCAATTTCAAAAATTTCAAGACAGACATAAGCTTTGCATTCTTAAAATATTATTGTTTGCATATGACTATTTGTTCAACAGCATAGATATTCGCATGAAGAATATCTAGTGAACAAAAACCTTCTCAATAAAAAGGATCACCTCAAGTGGAAAAACACTTCCAACCAAGGGGCACGACATGATCATTGTCCATCATCTGGGGCAGTCAAGTCAAGATTCAAGGAATCTCTCAAAGATGCCAAATAGCCAGGGGCAGATCTCCATATGAATCCCTTGGGGCATTGGGCATGAATTCCAACAATGAATCATGTACGATCAAACAAACATCTTTTGGTAGTGTGGAAACATAACACTATCGACAATGACAACTCCCTACACCCTGAGAGCGTGGACATAGTCAGAAAATACTGCGCATGAAAAAAGACCCGCTAGGTTGACTGGCCTAGGCAAAAATAAAGGCATACCGGCGAACCAAAAGGGTTCGGGCAAAAATTAGGGATAAAAACAAAAAAGATCTGTACACCCGGCAAGTCGAAAACCTGAAAAGGTGGCTTGGGCAAGAAAGGGTATCCCGGTGGACTTAAAATCTGAAAAGATAGTCCAGGAAATTGTTAGGGATTAAAGGGTACGACTATGTCCCATTATCTTGTCACTTGCCTATCAGTAGAAGACTTATCATTCTGATCGGCAGTTACCAAGCACCTCATAACTTGGGATGACACTCAATCCACAAGGCCTCCGCAGGAACTTTCTCCAGCAAGTACAGGGGCAGAAAAGTCTTGATGCAAAGTCATTGTCATATCCTCAGCATGCGTCCCAGTAATATCTACACTCCCCACAGAGTAGAGGCAACCAAAGTTTTGATCTCTGCTTCCCCAAACAGGAGTTACTTTCCCCATCCAAGCTCTTTCGGAGAGTCGACGTCTATATTCCCCAGCCCAATTTTGTAATCACAAGCGGTTCATATAGTTTTCTCCCGAGCAGAGTTTATTTCTCTGAATACGGAAGCCTCTCTCTCCAATAGAATTATTCCCTCGCAGAGTTGTTCTCAAGAAGAGTCTCTCCTTGGTAGAATATTCGTAAACAAGGGGTAAATCTCCAACATAGTCATATCCGGTTCACCATCCCCAGCGGAAGTAGAAGAACCACTTTTTCTATGACGGTCAGGAACTCAATTTCCGTTACTCTCCAGCAGCGGTCAGGGATTTATTTTCCCACTCGGATATGTCACAATAGCATTTCATGTTCATATATCATGACGTGCGCATACACATTGCATACAACATAATCTCATTTATTTTGAGAACATCATCATACAATGCATTTCATGCACCATATACGATTAATCATGTACCTTTTCAAGAAACATGGTTATCATCAACAACTTCCAGCAAGTTCAAGATTAGCTCCTGAAACTAAACAGAATAATTATCTGCGCGACCAAATGCAGCTTTATACGGGTTCGTCACGAAGAAATCTTACACGGGTTTCTCCTAAATGCATCTTCACACGGGTTTATCCTGAAAAATCTTACACGGGTCCTTTCTCATACATTTCCGAATGAAGTTTTACACGAACTTATCCCAAGGTGACCTTACCCAGGTTCCTTCTGAAGTTTTACACGAACTCATTCCAAAGTAACCTTACCCAGGTTCCTCCTGAAGTTTTACACGAACTTATCCCAAAGTAACCTTACCCAGGTTCCTTCTGAAGTTTCACTCAAACTCCTCACAAAGCAACCTTACCCAAGTTCCTTCTCAGTTCAAATGCAATTTTACCCAAACTCCTCACATAGCAACCTTACCCAGGTTCCTTCTCGGTTCAGATGCAGTTTTACCCAAACTCGTTACGAAACAACCTTACCCAGGTTCCTTCTCACAGCCCTACTATCTATGCTTTCATACCGAAGTAACCCTACTATCAAGGTCCCTTCTCACAACTCTACTATCCAGGCTTTCATACTGAGGTAACCCTACTATCCAGGTTCCTTCTCACAATCCTACTATCCAGGCTTTCATATCGAAGTAACCTTACTATCCAGGTTCCTTCTCACAGCCCTACTATCCAGGCTTTCATACCGAAGTAGCCCTACTATCCAGGTTCTTTCTCACAACCCTACTATTCAGGATTTCATATCGAAGTAACCCTACTATCCAGGTTCCTTCTTACAGCCCTACTATTTGGGCTTTCATACCGAGGTAACCCTACTATCCAGGTTCCTTCTCATAGCCCTACTATCCAGGCTTTCATACTAAAGTAACCCTACTATCCAGGTTCCTTCTCACAGCCCTACTATCCAGGCTTTCATACCAAAGTAACCCTACTATCCAGGTTCCTTCTTACAGCCCTACTATCCAGGCTTTCATATCGAAGTAACCCTACTATCCAGGTTCCTTCTCACAGCCCTACTATCCAGGCTTTCATATCGAAGTAACCCTACTATCCAGGTTCCTCCTCACAACCCTACTATCCAGGCTTTCATATCGAAGTAACCCTACTATCTAGGTTCCTTCTCACAACCCTACTATCTAGGCTTTCATACCGAGGTAACCCTACTATCCAGGTTCCTTCTCACAGCCCTACAATCCAAGCTTTCATATCGAAGTAATCCTACTATCCAGGTTCCTTCTCACAACCCTACTATCCAGGTTTTCATATCGAAGTAACCCTACTATCCAGGTTCCTTCTCACAACCCTACTATCCAGGCTTTCATATCAAAGTAACCCTACTATCCGGGTTCCTTCTCACATCCCTACTATCCAGGATTTCATATCGAGGTAACCCTACTATCCAGTTTCTTTTTCACAACCCTACTATCCAGGCTTTCATATTGAAGTAACCCTACTATCCAGGTTCCTTCTCACAGCCCTACTATTCAGGCTTTCATTTCGAAATAACCCTACTATCCAGGCTTTCATATCGAAGTAACCCTACTATCCAGGTTCCTTCTCACAGCCCTACTATCCAGGCTTTCATATCGAAGTAACCTTGCCATCCAGGTTCCTTCTTACAGCCCTACTATCCAGGCTTTCATATCGAAGTAACCCTACTATCCAAGTTCCTTCTCACAGCCTCACTATCCAGGCTTCAATATCGAAGTAACCCTACTATCCAGGTTCCTTCTCACAGCCCTACTATCCAGGCTTTCATATCGAAGTAACCCTACTATACAGGTTCTTTCTCAAGCCCTACTATCCAGGCTTTCATCTCGAAGTAATCCTACTACCCAGATTCCTTCTTATGACCTCACCATCCAAGTCTCTTTTCTATTATCCGCAGACAGAAATCCACAACACTGTAAGACCTGGACATGATCAAACACGATTGGTTTCGCATTTCCCTAGTGAGTCGCGGTGCAGCTTATACCCCGACCAAACACCCAGTCTACTTCCACTCACTGGAGTTATCCCTCAGTAGAGTAACGGACAATTGAAGCTCCTAAAACTCTATTTCTCTCAAGACAAAGACCAGCATTCCCCAGTGAAGTCCTCCTAAATAGCAGGTATACGATTCTCCCAAAGGAATCTCTTGAGCGATCTACACCTCCTCAGATGGCGTCTTTAAGCCCATCTCAGACAATTCTCTAGCAGCTACCAAATGGCATCTATAAGCCCATTCCTGATATCACAAATCACTTCATACGAGTGCAAATTTATGGGCACTCTAGTGTTCAATCATCTTCTACCTTCAGATCACAAAAGGAAGACAAGCCAATATACATCCCCAGGTTTAAGAAGATTGAACAGGGGCAGCTGTTGTACCCCAAAATTTTCACTTCCATATTTATCAATACATGTCAAGTAAGGTCCTTAAATTTCTCAAGGAAGTCCAAGAGTTGACCAGACAAACTCTCTCCTAAGGCAGTCTACCTCAAATTAGGGTTTCATTTTTCATCAAGATGTTTGAGTCCAAAGGATCCCAAATTCTCAACATTGTCCTAATATGTTCTCAAGATCATCCATGTCAAGTTTTAAGCCTTGCAGAGGAAGTTTGCTCAGTCAATTGCTCAAATGCCTGAAAATCAACTATGATAGGTCAAAAGTCAACTGTGGCCTACATACAGTAAAACTTCAAGATTCTTTGTCAACATCCTCATTTTGAAGTATCATTCATCATTTAATCAAGGATTGATCATGATTCATCAAGGATTTCTCACAATTCATCAAAACCCAAAAGTTGCTAAATTAGGGTTTTACAGGAAAAGTCAACTCAACTTTGACCAAGCATAACTTTCTCATACTTTATCAGAAATGACCCATCCAAATCTAATTTTGAAGAGGATGCAATTCCCTGTAATTCATCTTCAGATACCAAGTTCAAAATATGCACTCACAAAAAGATATGAATTTTGACATTGTAGGTCATTTTGAAAAGTCAACAAAAACACCTTTTGGGTCAAAGCTTCATACATGAACATGGAAGACTCAATTGAGATGAGACCAAAAGGGTTGCTTAGAGGACATCCTAAGCTTTCTAAAACGTCCAAGAACACCCTCCTAGGGTCAAAATTGAGAGAGTTATGCATTGGTCAAATTGACCTTTTTTTTGCAAAATTGCCAAAAATCAAATATGCTCAAATTTGCATTGTTTTGCTAAAAGGGCCCAACATTTTATGCTTGCATCTCATTCGTAACATAGTCCACGACCTATGGGACCCTCCATACTTTATTTATTCATTTATTTTATTTATTATGATTTTTACTCATTTAAAATTCAAATAAAATAAAATAAATATAAATAAATCATATATTGTGTTTTAGAGATGATTTTTGCATTGAAGGAAGATCTCATGAGCTGTCAATTGAGAATCAACTCGTGCAAGGCTGATTTGGCTTGAAAAAGATTGAATTTGAGCAAAATTAGAAAGAGATCATATGCCATGAAAAATCAAATCAAATCTTCATAATGAGCAAGATTGAGGTCGTTTTTGTTGACCTAATAAGTTGTATTACATATAAAGAAGCAAGGCATGGCATGAGAGGAGGTTGAGCAGTCGTGAAAGAGGCAAACAAAACTCAAAAAATTCAAGAAAAAGTGGTGATCCAATTTCCATCCTAGAGGCCGATTCGAGCCATTCTCACGATACCAACAGATTCCTGGACATCTCTAGAAGGAACTCCAACCATTTGCAAGCTTTCTCACACCTGGAATCATAGGTACATAGGTCACGTTTTGTTCAAAAAATTTGTTTTCATTTTCAGGGATTTATGCATCATTTGCACGTTTTGATTACATATTCTTGTTCCTTAATAAATTTACAAGCTAACCATTATATTCAATTGCGTTTCTGATGATTGTATGAAAAGCTGCCATGGCTAGGGTTTCTTGTTTGGGTTTAGGGCTTTGCAATACAGGTAAAATTGGACGTTGATTCTGGTACCATGATACTCGTGAGGATGAGACGAGTTGAGTGGTACCAGCCATGGCCATTTATATTTTATGTGGACAATTTTTGAAATGCACAGGTTTGTAGCTACAGCGCCATGTCTGTAGGTAAAGGCTCAGAGCTTTAAACGACGGTTCCAGGGAAGAAGACGATAGCGAGTCACAACCTTACCGGCTGGTTTAAATTCTGGCACGTTTATTCTGACCAGAAACTTGTTTTCTGATATATTATTTGTTTTTATTATATTAACAAGTTAACATCCAGCGCAGTCAGTCAGAAGAAGGGAGTCAGAAACTCATGATTTTGGGTTTGATCCTAGGCGTGAGCTTTTGGCATTTTCCCCTTTGTTTTCACCAGATCCAGCACCTGCACTTTCTGAGGTTCAACATCTTCTGGTTCCACCGGCCAGGACCAAATCCAGTGCATCACCTTTTAGGCCCATCAGCTAGGACCCGATCAAGCGTCCCCTGATCGCCTTCTAGATCCATCAGTCAGAGCCAGATCCAGCGCACCGCGCCTTCTGAGGGCCATCATCTGCTGGATCCAGCAATCAAAATCAGATCTAGCGCATACTATCTTATGAGGGTCATCTTCTGGATCCATCAGCCAGAACCATATCTGCTGATCACAGGCCCATTATTCCTTCCTTTTTCTTTTTAATTTATTTAAATATTTCAATTTTTATTTTTATTTTCTTTAATTCATAAATTAATTATTTTTTTCACAAAAACCATAAAATCAATAATTCATCAAAAATAAGGATTAGTTTTTATTTTATCAAAATTAATTTAATTTAGTCTAAATTAGGGAAATTGTAATTTGTTTTCATAAATAAAATCAAAATAGAAATTAGGTTAACTTTTAATTTTGATTTTATTTTGCTCTTTTTCTCAAATAAATAAAAATACAAAAAATAGGCTTTTAAATTAATTTATTTATTTTTCTTAGTTTAAAATTAATTAGACTTAGGATTTTCCTTTAATTTAACAATTCCATTATATTTTTAAAACATAACAAAAACTTTTTTTAATCAATCGCAATTAGGTTTAAGTCAAGGGTCAAAACCCTAGTTGTTTCTTATTCGATTCATCGCGCGCGTTTTATTATTTTTACGATATTGTTATAACTGTTCATGGTTTGTAATACTTTAATCTAGGCATTTTATTTATCGCTTTCTCCCAGGTTTTTGGCTATGTAATTAATCCCTCTCCCTGAAGCCTTATAATAGCGTAGATTTACTTTCTCGTAGTTTAATTATCGCAAATATTTGACTGTTTAGATGTATGCTAATAGGATTGTATGACAAGAATGCGTGGCAAATTAATCCAGTTAGAAAACCCTAATGTGCAAAGACTAAATAATTGAAAACCGATCACTCGCATATATCACTCTTAGGGTATACTCACACTTCGGTTGCCTTCGGTAAACGGTCATTAAGTATAGGGTGTCTTAGTGGTTGTCCTCCTGTCTAAAAAGATCAAATGTTGCCTCGAGTATGATCTTAAGACTCTAGGGTTATTACTAAGGTGTCCTAATATTGCTTTAGTGATGGTACGTCCCTTTCGAATTGACCCTTACAACTCCAATGACGGTGCTACCTATTTCTCAATAGTAGGATAGCGCTGTCTAAAGGAAACAAGAATAAAAAAAATCTTTTTTCGAGTAAGTATATGCTAGTAGGTACTTGCTCAAATCAAAACTTTTCACACTTACACGTTTCAAAACAATCTTCAAAACAACTTCGTCACACCTTTAAGGACTGATACAAGGGTTATCACGAAGTCAAACTTTTCAAAACAAAGCACATACACAAGCAATTTTAAAAAGATGATAAAGTACCTAAGAGCCCATGGAAAACCATGGATAGAAAGGGTGATACACCTTTCCTTTCTATAATCTACCCCCCCCCCCCTCCCCCGTACTCAGAATATCTCGAAAAAGGATTTTTTTTCTGTACTTTTTTCCTTTCCGATTGGATGAAATAAAAGTCGGTGGTGACTTTTGCTTACTGCGACATTTTGAAAACAAAAACCCAAAACGCAAACCAGCGTCAAACAGTCGGTTCTGCCACCTTATCACACCCAGTTTCTCAGGATTCCCCAGCAGGATTTCACGAAGTCCACAAGTAATGCACGGTGTTTCCCTTCCCCAACAGGATTTATTTTTCTAATTATGAAAAACCATCCATCAACACTTCAATTTCAACAAAATATGAAGACTTACACTCCACATCCCTAGCAGCAGTCAGGGATTTATTTTCCCAAATCTAACAACATTGCAGCAGAACAACTTACATGTGCATACATTACATTCATACATCATAAAAATTGATGACACAAATGCATATATCGCAACCTCATTGCACTATGCATTTTATGCATCATGGCATTACATACAACTAACTCTTTACCTTTTTCTGGAAAGATCAATCAACAGAAAATTATTATCAAATTTTCAACAAGACAAGACAAATATCTATGAATAAATCAATTATAGATCAATTCTCGAAACAAGACTAAATTAACTATCTACATGACAAATACTCCCCTTCAGGTCTCTGCTGGTTCAGTTTAAATCTCTCAACGGTTTATCCTGATTCTTTCCCGTAGACATCTTCTCTGGTTCAGATAAGTCGCTCCGAGATTTATTCTGATTCTTTTCCAGACCCCTGCTGGTTCAGTTTTAAACCTCTCAACGGTTTATCCTGATTCTTTCCCGCGGACATCTTCTCTGGTTCAGATAAATCTCTCCAAGATTTATTCTGATTCTTTTCCAAACTCCTGTCGGTTCAGTTTAAATCTCTCAATGGTTTATCCTGATTCTTTCCCGCAGACATCTTCTCTAGTTCAGATAAGTCGCTCCAAGATTTATTCTGATTCTTTTCCAGACCCCTGCTGGTTCAGTTTTAAACCTCTCAATAGTTTATCCTAATTCTTTTCCGCAGACATCTTCTCTGGTTCAGATAAATCGCTCCAAGATTTATTCTGATTCTTTTCCAGACCCCTGCTGGTTCAGTTTTAAACCTCTCAATGATTTATCCTGATTCTTTCCCGCAGACATCTTCTCTGGTTCAGATAAATCGCTCCAAGATTTATTCTGATTCTTTTCCAGACTCCTTCCGATTCAGTTTAAATATCTCAACGGTATATCCTGATTCTTTCCCGCAAACATCTTCTCTGGTTCAGATAAGTCGCTCCAAGATAGTCGCTCCAAGATTTACTCTGATTCTTTTCCAGATCCCTGCCGGTTCAGTTTAAATCTCTCAATGGTATCCTGATTCTTTCCTACAGACATCTACTCTAGTTCAAATAAATCACTCCAAGATTTATTCTGATTCTGTTTCCAGACCCCTACTGGTTAAGTTTTAAACCTACCAATGGTTTATCCCAATTCTTCCCTATTAGACACTTTCTATGGTTCAAATAAATCACTCCAAGGTTTATTTTGATTCTCTCCAATTAAAAAATATCCAAGATCTCTTTTGGTTCAGTTTAAACCTCTCAACGGTCTATCCTGATTCTTCCCAAATAAGACATTTTCCCTGGTTCAGATAAGTCACTCCAAAGAGTTATCCCGATTCTTCCCAGTTAAAGAAAATTCAAGACTTCTGCTAGGTTCAGTTTCAAATCGACCAAAGGTTTATTCTGATTCCTTACCCAACTGAAATCAAGCTTAGACTTAGTCTAATTTTCTATCAACAGTCACCTTTGGATGGAATATGTAAGCCCATCTCCGCCAGCTCTCCATCATTTCTCCAAATGGCATCTTTAAGCCTATTCCTTACACCTCAACCACAATATCATCGAAGCGCAAATTTATGGGCACTCTAGTGTTCAATCATCTTCTACCCTCGAGTCACAAATGGCAGATTCTCCAATCTAACTCTTCAGGTTTAAGAAGATTTAACAGCGGCAGCTGTTGTACCCCAAAATTTACCCTCTCATTTCTCAAAGGATCATCCTGGACACTCAGGTTTGCTTCTATCAAGTTTCAAGACTTGAATTACAACTTTTCGAGAAAATCATTCACAAGGGCAAAATGGTCAAAAGCACACTGAAAAGTCAAACTTTGACTTTTAGATCAAAAATTAAGTTTCAACAATTATATGTCATCAAGATATGAAATTGGTTCATCAAAAATCAGAAGTCAGAAATTACTTTGAAAAAATCAAATTTCTAAACATTTTTAGAAAATTTTCTAAGTGTTAAGAGAATATGATACTCCAGAACTTTTGGGTCAGTCTTCACGCAAGTGCAATCAAAATTTGCAAATATGGTTCAAAACATGATTCATCAATCAGAATGTGACTCTTCAGCATATGGAGGTTATGTTCTATGCTTCGATCAGAGCCTCACCCTTCGAATCTCACTCTGGTCTTCTGCGATCAGAACATCACCAAATCCCAAAACCTCGTTTGAACAACCTGCTGCAATGCTGTAGTACAGTCCTGCCACTAGCTGGCACAACGCTCCAAGGTGTTGCTGATCCATTCCACGCCTGCATTTTTCTTAAACCCCATAATTGCACCAAATTAGCATGCAAAAACTGTGTCTAAAAAGCAATGGAACAATATGCCAAAAAGGTTTAAAAAATCCCATTTATTTTTCCCCCTAAAACCACAACAAACCCATCTATAAATAAGTTGCTCCATCACATGTTTAAGGGGCTAGATTTTGGAGAGAGCGAGAGAGAGAGAGAGAGAGAGAGAGAGAGAGAGAGGGAGAGAATTATCAAAGAGAGAAAAGGAAACAGTAAAAAACTTTGCAGATCCTAAACAAAACATTTGTTCTTACCTTTGAATAAAAGAACATAACCATTATTCTGTTGCTCTCGCTGACTCCAGAACATCTGAAGGCAACAACTCAAATTCAAAGCACACGCTCCAGATTCAAGGTAAGTATTTCTGACTTTGCATCTTTTCATTCAGAACATCATTAAGTATGTAAATATCATAGTATTGATCCTGTCCATATCATTGCATGAGTAGAAAAATTATGGACCAGAACTTCTTGAATAAAGTTAGGCTCAGAATTAGAATTAGAACTTCTATAAATTGTTGTGCTTTTATCCTCTTGATTTACTGTTAAGAACTAAATAAATTGTTGATATGCTGATTAATATGAGGAACGAGTTGGTATGTAATACAGAACTTCTGAGGTTCTCTTCACTGTTTTAACACGAAAACTTCTAGGATTCCTTATTATTTCAACACAGAACTTCAGATTTTCACTCATTGTTTAGCACAACACATAACTTCTGAGTTCTTATCACTATTTTAACACACCATAATTTATATCTTTTTGCACTGTTATGATATGGTAACAGAACTTCTGACTCTTTACTCACTACTAACACAACACAGAACTTCCGACTCTTCACCCACTGTTTAATACGACCCAGAACTTTTGAGATTTTGCTCACTGTCTAAACACCACCCAGAATCTTTGTTTTCTTTTCCCTCTAACGTTTCTTGCAGGACCTCAGAGTGTATCAATCTAGAACTTCTAATTATCACTGACGTTTCTTTCTGAGTCACGGGGCGCCTGGCATCATAACTTCTAATCCCTTTTGTTTTGCTTGCAGTAGCACGCTGATTCAATCTCTCATTATTTTACCTTTTCAACCTTTTCAATATCAACAACCTTTTTACTAACATAAAGAAGACATAAAAATATTTCCTTTTTATTAATTAATTTATTTCTTTTTTTTAATTCATTAAGACAAAAAACCACTTTCAAAACAAGTCCTTTTTCATCTTATATTGTGCATTTCAATATGGTTGTAATAGTTAAATAGGATTTAAATTCTTGCAACCCCCAGTTTGTAAATTTGTACTCGCATCCCTAAAATGATGTAATAGTGTAGGACCTTTACATTTCCGCAATTTATTGTTTTCAAGTATAAATGCTAGTAATTAGGGTGTGTATGGCAAGACATGAAATCAACAAATAGATAACCCTAATCAAGACTAAATGCATGTAAATCAAACACACTTGCACACTAGCACCCTTAGGGTAATCCCACTTTGTTGCCTTTTAGAAAATAGTCATGTCCCTCGAATGTGGGTGTTTTAGCAAAGATCATCGATAAATGGTCGTAGTCCCTCAATTACCCTCAATCTTGCCTTCGGTAAATGATCTAGTCCCTAAATGACATTTCTAAAACGTCCCATAGGTTTCCTTCTATGACTATAGAAGCGTCTCGTGCCTGTCCCTTCACATCCAACGATGGGGCTTCTTACCAAATCAATGGTAAGATAGTAACATGTAAAGGAGGAGGAAAAGAATATTTAAGACCTTTTGAGTAGGTAGATTCGCTCCTAGTTGCTCGCTTGCTCACAACAAAACCTTTTTTACACCAACACTTTCATCTTGAAACATTTTCAAAATACAAACACTTTGTACGCGTTCTTATAGAAATGAGAACCATTACAAATACACCTTTTCAAAATCACTTTCAAAAACACAAACACCTCTTTGAACTATTTTCGAAACAAACACTTTGTACGCGTTCTTATAGAAACGAGAACCATTACAAAGACATTTTCAAAATACTTTCAAAACCCACACCACAAGTACATCTTCAAACAAAAGCAAGTGATCTAGAAAGAAACTAAGAGCCCGTAGATAACTACGAATGAAAAGGGTGCTAATACCTTCCCTTTTCATAATCTACCCCTCGAACTTAGAAAAACATCTCTAAAGGTCTTTCCTGTTCTTTTCAGCATTTCCTTATTAGATAAAAGAAAAGTCGGTGGCAACTCTTGCTATCCGCATAATTGAGATCAAACACAAACCCCCAAGTCAGTTCTCCCACCGTGTTACAAACGGGATCCATGATGATGAGTAGAATGGCCTCATAAGGCATTCTGAGACTTTGAGCACGGGCTCGTACCCATTTAAGATAAGGCTCCAAAGGAATGAAGTTCTTATGCCCCAATGTTTTACTATCAACTTTGTTCACCATGCCCCAAGCTCTTTTGTACCTCTGACGATAACCCTGAACATCATTCTCATAGTCGAATACGATTCCTTGGACAAGTGTATTATGAGGACCATCCCTCCTAGCATAGCCAAACTGTCGCAACGCCAAGCAAGGATTATAAGTGATTCCTCCCCTAATGCTTAGGAGAGGGACATTAGGGAATTCTCCATAGCGGTCAATGATGGTAACATTCCCCAAGGATTGAGGACAGCAATGAATGTCGGAATGTGTGAGGGACATCAACCTATTAGACCATCTCAAGCCCTGCTCATTCTTCAACACAGATCGAGGTAGGTGCAAAATAAACCACCTAGCCAACAGAGGAGTGCAACATAGAAGGGTCCCTCTTCTCTTTATAGTGTGGGTATATAGAGAGTGTAGGATGTCTCCAAGTAAAGTAGGCACCAGATTGTGAGACAAAAACTTTGAACGCATTCACATCTATGAGTTGGTCCGGATTAGGAAATAGTACCATCCTATAGATAAGAAGGGCCAACACTTCTTTAAAAGCTTGTAAATCCAGGGTATCCCAAAAATGGTGAGCTTTCTCAAATAGAAACTTAGCTAGAAACCCTTTGACGCCTCTTCTTGTTTCCCAATTTGCCACTACATCGGACCATTGTAAGGATAGAGCATGAGCAATCTCTTCAGGTTTTGGGTCTCTTTCCATACTATTGAAGGGTAACTGATCAATAATGGGCACCCCTAATAACTGAGAAAACTCCTCCATAGTAGGCACCAATTGGTAATCAGGAAAGGTGAAGCAGTGATGTAAAAGGTCGAAGAACTGAAAGAGTGCCTTTAACATTTCTTCATTAGGGCTTGAGGTGACCAGATTGAGAAGTCGACCATGTCTTTCAGTGAACGGAGAGCTCTCAGGAACCCTGGATACTAATTCCTTGAGTTGAGGAGGTACCCTTATGAGGTTGACTTGGATAGTATTCCTGCGAGTGGATGCCATGTCCTACAAAACAACACAAAGATTAGCCCTAAAAATCCTTGAAATGGTTTGTATGATATGCCATGTTATGATGTTATGATAGCATGATTATGCTAAGAAAACACAAATATAGCAAGCAAAAGCAAATCACACAAAGACCTAGATTTAAGGCTTGCATGGGTTTTAAGGTAAGTACCCTCTTAAAGTTTAGTTGGCTCAACTTGTCATATCAATGGTAACCGGGTTCTAAGGGATCTCAATATCACTAATCTTTCCACAAGTTTCATTCTGATCGACAACTGACTTGCCACCAAACAAAACTCGGGAGTCAAATCTCAATGAGTGTAGTATCGAGTATCAACCGACTTCGGGCTACACCAAAGACGGCTATCTCACTACTTCCTAATGGCCAAGTTGTTCAATTAAAGGTTCTAAGGTCAGTTGATCCTTCATGACACCACGCAGCGGCCCCGTATTCTCCTTGACTACTCAAGGGCTACAAGTACAAACTAAAGTGTCGCATCAACGTAGCTATCGCTTCAACCGTGTCGGTATACCCCGCACAGTTTCCACAATATATTGCTACTTACCTAAAAGGTGACCTAGATCTAGGTGTAGGATCTATAGTAATCCAAACAAAGCCCTCAATAGTAAAACAAACAAAGCATACAAAAGCAGTTAAATAATGAACTAACTCTAAGGTAACCCCACTTTTTATTTTCCCCAACAGAGTCGCCAGTCCTGTGATACGGTGGCAGAATCGACTGTTTAATACTGGTTTTTCATTTTGTGTTTGCAAATGTTGCGGTAAGCAAGAGTCACCACCGACTTTTATTTTATCCAAATTAAGGAAAGGATGAAAAGAACAGATAAATACCTTTTCGAGAGTTTTCTGAGTAAGGTTGGTAGATTATAGAAAGGGAAGGTGTTAACACCCTTTCCATCCGTAGTTATCTACGGGCTCTTAGAGGTTTGCTCATTTTGAAATACCTTTTTACTTTGCGTGTTTGAAAATGTTTTGAAAATGCCTTAGTATGGCGAACTTTGTAATGTTTCTCGGGATAGTGGAGAAAGTATACAAAGTGTTTTGAAAAATGTTTTTGAAAAGTGGTATTTGTGTAAGTGCAAAATGTTTTGAGCAAACTTCTAACAGTTATATACTTTGTACTCGAAAAAGGTTATCCTTTTCCTCCTATCCTTTAGACAATGCTATCCTACTACTAATAAGTAGGTATCCCTGGTCGTTGGATGTTTAACGGACAATCGAAGGGACGTTACGGTCACGAAGGAAACTTGGCAAGAAATTTTAGTAACTGTCCTAAAGTTTCTAAGATCACTTTTAACCGAGGCAACATCGAAAGGGTCATCGAGGGACTTGTTATCTTTCAAACTAGAGGACATCCGCTAAAACTTCTCACGTTTCGAGAATTGTGATTGTTTTCCGAAGGCAACCGAAGTGGGATACCCTAGAGGTGCACATGTGCAATTGTGTTCAGTTATTTATCTTACGCATTTAGGTTTGCTAACGTTTTTGTTTTTCAATCTTGTCATGAAATCCTAGTTACTAGTAGTAAAAATGTACAGAATATAAAGTGCGGAAGTATAAACCTACACTATTAAATGGCTTCGGGGAGGGGATTTACAATGTACAAAAATTGTGGGAAGAAAAATAAAGAAAGCGAATAAAAGTCCTAATTAGTTATTACATACCAGTATGCAGTTACAATAATGTAAATATGCAAAAAATAAATAGCGCACGAAAGATTGAAAGTAGGTCTAAAAACCCTAAAAGAAAATCTTTTTGCTTATTTGTTTGTTTTCTTTATCTAAGAAAATAATTAAGTTAATTATCCTAAAGTCTAATTAGAAGATGAAATTAATTAAGAACTTATTTATGGTTTTTATTATGAAAAGAAATTAAATTGAATATAAATTAAAACCTAAGTTCTAAATTATTTTAAATTTATAAAAAAAAGGTTAAAGTTGAATTAATAATTAATTTAGAAAATTAGTTTAATTAAAAATATATAATCCTATTTTTTTGAGGTTTATATTATTATATTGTACTAATTAAATAAATGAAGGGGGGAAAATTAAAAAAAGAAATAAAGCAAAGTAATAAAAGAAATTGCAAAATGGGTCAGGATAGTTAGAAACTGGGGGGGGGGGTGAAACTCAATTACGTAGACCCAAACTAAAGAAAAGCCCAACACTTTTGGATCCAATGAGGCAGAGCTTTGAAGGTACATGGTGATCTGCGCGCTTGACACCCTTGGATTTAGATCAGGTAGGATCTGATGATTGTGATTTGGAGGCGTATGGTATGCTCTTGGCTGGGCAACACACGTGATCTGTAGAAATATGTTTAAAAAATGAAAAATGATGGACCTGAGACTCAAACCTAGGTCATCTCCCTCACATACACGCTTCATTGCCAACTGAGCTATCGGATCATTCATTAATAAGAATAAAACTATAACATAATATATGAAACAAAGTAATAATTATTTAAATCAAACGCGTGCGCTACTGGTGGGTCCCAATATTTTAAATGGGCCAATCATGAAATGGCTTATGGCCATGCCAGCACAGGGAGGGTCAAACCACCCCCTCACGGTGGTTGATCGTTGTCTTCTCCGACGAGACTAGAAACAAAACCTACAAAATACGACACTTCAAGCCCAGAAATTTTGGCTACCCCCCATAAAGCCTAGGCTACAAACTTAGCCATGGTCTTAGCTTGGAATGAAAGTGTCTGTATCATCGAGCCTAAAGCGTACAAATTTCCAAACCCTAATAATGGTGTTTAGTGATTCTGGCCTTGCAGATTACATGAAACACGTTAGGATGCTCACAAGCAATGATAACAACATGAATATGGAATTAAAAAGGATTTAAATTGTGAATTAAACAAGTTTGAGATCCAATTTTTTTACCAAAATAGGAGGATCAGATGAGGGCAATTGTGCGTGAGTTGAACTTGTTTAAGGCCTGATCATCACTCTTGGTAACTTCAGGGAATGAATGGTTGGCTTGGTTTGGATTGAGAAAGGCTGGAATTTACTTTTTCAAAATTCACGTTTTTTACAATTCTTTGCAATTTTGTGTGGCTCCTTCCAGGCTGTATCCCCGTGTCCATTTGGCTTGCAAGCATGCTGCTTATATAGAGTAGAAGGAGGGGACAAGATGTTATGGGAATAAACAGCCATAAACATGTGTTTTAAGGCCATAAACAATCATTTGAAAAATTGCAAAAGGTATGCATTCTTGTCCCTTTTTGAATTTGGATGAACTTGGACATGCTAGCCAGGCTGGACATGAAATATAGGGCCCTTCCATGCATCAAACCAAACCCAAACACTAATGGCCCATATTATTTGCATTAATTTTGATTTGTTTGATTTTAAATATAATAAAACTAATATAAAATGAAAATAAGATCAATACTATGAAAAAAATGGTCTTAGGGGTCCTTAGACATGTTATGAACATGTTTAGGCCCTAAAAATTAGGCTTATTAGCTTGAAAATTGATTTTGCCCAAAGTTGACTCCATGCATTTTCTTGAAAATTACCCAACTTGTGTAAGCCATAACTTTCTCAATTTTTATCTCATGATGATGATCTTTGACTTTTTGGAAAGACCAATATGTCTACTTAAATCCCTCTTTTGATCAATTTAGCATTTGAATATTTTTTCTTGGTGTAAAAGGTCTTGGAAAAAAGTGACTTTTGTTGACTTTCCAGAAAATGACCTGTAATGTATGAGCTTGTATCTTTCAAATGGTGCATTTCTTGGACTTAAGGGATGAAGTGAAGTTGTAGGGAATTAGATTCTCTTCAATATGAGCTTTGGTTGGGGAAAAATGGATGAAGTATGTGAAAGTTATTCCTGGTCAAAGTTTTGTTGACTTTTCCTATAGAAAACCTAATTTAGCAATTCTTGACTTTTGATAGATTAGGAGCATTTCTTGAGGAATCATGACCAAACCTTGATCAAATGATGGAAATCACTTCAAAATATTGATTTTGATCAAAAATCTTGAAGTTTGACTGTACATGGGCCACAGTTGACTTTTAACCTAGTACAATTGATTTTCAAGCATTTGAGCAATTGACTAGGAAAACTTGTAGTGCAAGGCATGAAATTTGTCATGGAAAATATTAAAGGCCTGTTAGGGCAATGGAAAACATTTGAGACCTTTGGAGCTCACACATCTTGATGAGAAGTGAAACCCTAGTTAGAGGTTCATTGCTTAGTAGGAGAATTTGTCTGGTCAATTCTTGGTCAACCTTGAGCAATTGAGGATCTCTAGGAGCATGCTTTGAGTAAAAATAGGAGGGAAAACTTTGGGGTACAACAGAAACAATGTTTGTTCTGAATTTGTGGGCTACTAGACAAGCTTATGACAGGTTATAGAGACTTAGGAAATGTCCGAAAATATCGGTATCATCTTAACATCGTAAGTCTCCAAACTATAGATATCTATATGGATAATTTTTATGCCTTAGTGTTATACCCCAAAATTTTCCTTCTTATTTTACTCAAGACATGCTCATTAAGGTCCTCAATTTCTCAAGGTTGACCAAAGAATTGATCAAACAAATTATCCTCCTAAGCAATGAACCTCCAATTAGGGTTTCACTTTTTACCAAGATGTTTGGGTTACAAAGGCTCCAAGTGATTTATATGGTCCCTAATATGTCCTCGGGAATGTCCATGCCAAATTTATTGCATTACACTACAAGTTTTCTCAGTCAGCTGCTCAAGTGTTTGAAAATTAACTGCACTAGGTCAAAAGTCAACTATGGCCAATATACAGTCAAACTTCAAGATTCTTTTGCCAACATCAACATTTTGAAGTCATAATCATAATTTTATCAAGGGTTGATCATAATTCCTCAAGGAATGCTCTTAATCCATTAAAAGTCAAGAATTTCAAAATTAGGGTTTCCTGGAGAAAGTTAACTGAACTTTGACCAGGCATAACTTTCACATAATTCATCCATTTTGCCCCAGCCAAAGCTCATTTTGAAGTTAATCCAATTAAATACAACTTCTCTTTTTCCCTCAAGAATCCAATTCCCTAAAACTTCTCTTTTGCCCTCATACATTACAGGTCATTTTCAGAAAATCAACAAAAGACACTTTTTGTCAAGATCATTTACATCAAGATAATTTCTCAAAATGCAAAAATGGTAAACATAGAGATTGTATAGGACATCTTGGGCTTCCAAAAAAGTCAAATATCATCTTCAAAAGGTGAAAATTGAGCAAGTTATGAGTGCTACAAGTTGGGAAATTTTGGTGAAATTCATGAAATACAAAACATGCAAATTTGAAATTTTAGGTTAATGGCTTAACGTTTTGAGCTTAAAACATCTTTATGACCCTATGAAGGACATCTAAACTCATTATTACCTTGCCTTGAATTTTTTATATATTTTATGCATATTTATTTTGTTTTTATTCAAATAAATACATAATAAATTGTATAAAATAATGAGTGATGGATCATGACACATGGGCTGATGGTTTGGTTTTGTTTGGTTTTAGGCCCAAAATTTCGTGCAAAAGAGGCCAGGTTCATTCCACCTCAAAATGGGCAAGAATCTTTATTTTTGGAAATATTTTAATTTGTTTGATTTTGATTTGAAAGAGGGCCATTATGGGTGGATTTTTGCCATCTTTGTTAGTCCTCTCCTCCCTCTATAAATACAAGGCAAAAGCATGAGCCAAGACACGCACACATAGCCTGAGAGAAGCTCCACAAAATTTCCAAAAAATATCCAAATTGTGAAAATTCCAAACCAAGTTTCTAGCCCTCCTCAATAAAAAACAAGCATTGTAACGAGTCCCTGAGATTCCCAGGAACCCATTCCATCCATTCCCAAGGCTTGTAACATCCTAGATCACCGGATCCACGCATTACCGATTGGTAAGGTTTCTTGAAATCGAAACTGCATATCCACGCCATGTAAAAACCTATTGCATACATATTCGTGTTACTAACAATCATTGTGAATGTTTTAACGTGCTATATGAAAAGCTAGGGCCATAGATTATAGGTTTCCATTTTTAGGGTTCTAGAACGGTCAAGCTTTGGGCAGGGCGTTACAGGTCTTTTCAGGCCAAACGACCACCACCATGGAGCTCGTAGCCTAGGAAATAAGGGGGAGGGGGTAGCCAGAGTATATGGCCTTGATGCCACATAATTTTGTTGTTTTCGTTTTTGCAAGACCGGAGAAGATGACCGAAGGGCGGCTCCGGCATCCCTGAGTTCTTTAGACTCCGCTCAAAGCTGGTGTGGCTCCATAGTCTGCTTTGATTGGTTCGTTCAAATATTTGGACCCCACTGATTTGCATGCAATTGACACCTCAACATTTTTTTGATGTTTCAAATATAATATTATTGTTGTATTGTAATCAACGAATGAACAAATAGCTCAATTGGTGAAGGGGAATGCATGCAGCGGAAAGGACCTGGGTTTGATACCCAGGTCTTGCATTTTATTTTTTCTAACATTTGCTTTGTAGATCCCATGCTTACAGGTCTCACACACACACCATACACCATTAGATCTATGCCATCAAATACATCTGATCTAGATCCAACACCGTGAACGTTCAGCCTCACCATGGGCCCTCCTGAGGATCTCCCCATCAGATCCAACGCTAGCATGGGTCATCTCCTGTTTGGGCCTAACAAATTCCAATTCACACCCCCTGTGGCTAATTAACACCAGGCCCATTTGCTTATTTTTTTAATTATTCTTTTTAGTTTATTACTTTAAAAAAAACATTTTTATTTAATCATAAAATCAGGAAAAATAAAATAAAAAACTTAGATTTAGTTTTTATTAAATTTCATTTTTTATAATTTAATTTAATTATTTACTTTGACATATTTCTTTAATTTAAACACAATAGACTTAGGATTTAATCAATTTTAATTCTTTCCATAAATAAAAAAATGTCAAAAATATTAATTTGTTTAGAATTAATTTTTAGTTAATAATTTTCTTTTTTTTTTAGACTTAATTTAATTTAATATTTTCCAAATAAACAAAATGACAAAAAAGATTTACTTTCACTTAGGGTTTTAGACGATATTTCCAATTCGCGCGTGATTATTACTTCATTACTATTTTTTCATATTATTGTACTTGCTTATGGGATGTAATAGACTTAAATTAGGACTTTACTTTACTGCTTTTTTCTGCGCAAGTTTTGGACTTGTAAATAATCCCCATCCCCGAAGCCTTGTAATAGCTAGATTTTTATATTTCCGCACTTTAAATTCCTGCAACTATTAACTGTTTAGATGCATGACTAATAGGATTGTATGACAAAAATAATAATCAAACGCTAGCAAACCTAATGCAAAGACAAAATTACTGAATACAACACACTCTCACGTATACACCTCTAAGGTATCCCTACTTTGGTTGCCTTCGGAAAACAGTCACAACTCTCGAAACGTGAGAGACTTTAGTGGCTACCCTCCGGTTTAAAGATAAAAAATGACCCTCTCGATGTTGCCCCGGTATGATCTTAAAACCCTAGGGTAGTTACTAAGGTTTCTTGCCCAGTTGTCTTTGTGACTATACAATGTCCCTTCGAATGTCCCTCAAAACATCCAACGATTAGGGCTACCTACTCACTAATAGTAGGATAGCATTGTCTAAAGGAAAAGAGGAAAAGAATGACCTTTCGAGTAAGGTAGATAGTTCTTAGATGCTTGATCAAAACAAAACAAAACAATTTTACACGTACACAAATACTCTTCCCGAAAACATTTTCAAAACACTTTGTATACGTTCTCTACCTATCCGAGAAACATTACAAAGGTCTTTGTACTAAGGAGCATTCTTTCAAAATACTTTTCAAACACACAAAGTACAAGGTATTTTTTCAAATGAGCTAGTATCTAAGAGCCCGTAGAAAACTACGGATGGAAAGGGTGCTAACACCTTCCCTTTCATTAATCTACCCCCCTTACTCAGAAATAAATCTCGAAAGGTTTTTTTCTGTTCTTTTCACCCTTTCCTTTTTTGGATAAAAGAAAAGTTGGTGGCGACTCTTGTTTATTTTAACATTTGTGAACACAAACACAAAACCAGTATAACAGTCGGTTCTGCCACCGTAATACAGAACTGACAACTCTGCTAGGGAATATGAAAGTGGGGTTACCTTAGAGTTAGATCATTTTAAAATTGCTTTTCTTATGTGTTTTATATGCTTTATTTTTAAGGGCTTGTTGGGGTTACTGTTAAAGATCATATACCCAGATCTAGGGCACTTTTACGTAAGCAGTAATAGATCATGGAGACTGTACGGTGTAAACCGATATGGTTGAAGCGATGGCTGCATTAGTGTGACACATTTGTTGGTACTGATATCCCTTGTGTTAAATCGAGGAGAATACGGGATCGATGTGTGGTGTCATAAAGCACTAACTGACCTTAGAACCTTAGTTGAACAAACTTGGCCATTAAAAAGTAGTGAGATAGCCGACCTCGGTATAAAGTTGAGGATTGGTTGATACTCGATGCTACACTCATTGATATCATACTTTCGGGATATTTCGGTTGCGAGAAAATATCGCCTGAGCTGAAACAATGTTTGATAAAGAAAGATCAGTGATATTGAGACTCCTTAGAACCCGATTACTTTTCTAAGACAGGTTGGACCAACTAAACATCAAGAGGGTACTTACCTATAAACCCCATGCAAGCCTAAACCTAAGGTCTTGTGTGTTTTGCTTATGTGTGATTAATTTGTTCGAACATAACATCATGCATCATAGCATCCATTTTCATCTCACTAACCATTTCAAGGATCTCTAGGGCCTGTGATGAAGGTTATGATGAACCAAACGTATAGAAAGGGGCAAGGGGATTTATTTTCCTCTAGCCAATACCGTCAAAAGATCAAAGCACAATAACTTGAGTCAGAGGCTATGACCCACTTGATATAGTGAGCTTGATTCTCGTAGAAGGACGTTCAACGATACGAAAGTTCTTCATTCAAAGTTGCAGTCAAATTCTAACATTTTCTTGTGTTTACCCCGCGAGATCCTTGAAAACATCGCATAAACATCGCATAAACATGGCATACATATCATTACAAGTATTTCAAAGACAATTTTCTTATCTTTTCGCTGTTTATTTCAGCAAAAAAAATGGCTCTCAAACAGAACATTAAGGACCTTCAAGCCCAGAATTCTCAATTCCAGCAGATGTTCCTGGCCATGGCTAAGGGACAGGAAGACCTGAAGGCTCTCATTCTCAAAGACAAGAAGAAGAATAAGAAGGATAAGAAACCAGTGGGTGTCCTGAATATGGGAAAGATATTCATAGGACCAGCAAAGCGAGCTCTAGAATTCGCAACCCCGTCAAATGAGGGGGACAATCCGGAAGAGAAGACAAAATAAGAAGACCACAGTCCAGGGTCTGATGAAGAAGAGGCTGATTATGCTGAAGAGCAGTATCCTCCCGCTGATGACAAATACAAGCAACTGGAGGACCGTCTCAACACAATGGAAATTCAGAGAGTACCTGGTCTGGATTTTGAAGAGTTATGGCTGGTTTCTAGAGTGGTCAATCCACATAAGTTCAAGGTACCCGCATTTGCTAAATATGACAGGGTTTCATGTCCTAAACTGCATCTGAGATCTTATGTCAGGAAGATCCAACCTCACACCACTGATAGGAATTTATGGGTGCATTTCTTCCAGGAAAGTTTATCAGGGACTCAATTGGAATGGTTCTATCAGCTGGAGGGAACCAATATCCGCAACTGGGAGGATCTGGCAGCTGTTTTCTACTGGCAGTACCAATACAATGCTGACCTTGCTCCAACCTATACACAACTTCAAAGCATGTCTATGGGTTCCAGTGAGGGCTTCAAAGATTATGCCCAGAAATTGAGAGATCTTGCAGGAAGAGTCCATCATCCTCTGTCTGATAGAGAGTTGGTAGATATGTTCTTGGGTACTTTGCCTGGTCCATTTTTCAACCACTTGATTGGAAGCTCTTTAGTCGGGTTCACCGAGCTGATATTGACAGGTGAAAGAGTAGAAGTTGGTATCAAGAGCGATAAGATTCAAAGGGATGCATCTTTAAGAACAATGAAGAAGCCTTTCATTGGGAAGAAGGAATTCGGTGCTGCTTATGACCAGAGAAACCAGGGTAAAAGTGAACGTCGTACGACGGTAGGAGCTGTAATAATTTCCAACCCTGCATCGACTCAACGACAAAATAATCAGCGCAAGTTGGATGCACCCAGAAGATAATTCACCAGACTTGACATGCCCTTATCTCAGGTATTGCAACATCTATTGAAGGCTAGCTTGGTCACTTTAAGAGAGCCTTCTCAAAATCCAAATACTATATCTCCCTGTTATAATCCAAGTGCTCGGTGTGCCTACCACTCCAACAGTCCAGTGCATGGCACAAATGACTGTTGGGCTCTGAAGAGTAAAGTGCAGGATCTTATTGATGCAAAGGAGATTGAATTTTACCCTCCTGAGACCCCTAATATGATAAATGCACCCATGCCCAAGCATGACCAGGGTATTAATGTTGTTGATGACGACCTGTTTGTTTCTTCTATTGATGAACTAGCTACTCCTCTGCCAGTTGTTAAAAAGAATCTCTTACAAGCCGGTTTATTTTGGGTTGTGGTGAAGGTTGGCACCTGTGTGCATCTCTACCCAATGGTTGCGTGTTGTTGAAGATAGGTGTCCCACGCCTGATGAACAATAAGGAAATTCTGTTTGAGAATACTCCCTCTATAAGAAGTTTGTGCAGAGATGTGTCAATTATTACCATTTCCGACAATCCTCTCAAGGTCTCCTCTTAAAGACCTGTCAGGATTACATCCACTCCTAAGGTTGCTCCTTTAATCATCACTTTTCCAGGGCCAATACCATATTCCTCCGACAAGGCTGTTCCTTGGAATTATGGAGCTGACGTCTACTACCATGGTGTCAAATAAGACCTATTAGTTATCAAGAATGGAGTTTCTGAAGATGTTGATCCTAAGATCGACAACATTGTTGCGACCAGTAAAATCACCAGAAGTAGAAGGATTTTCTCTCCTGAAATCTCTCTGAAGACTGTTGTCGCTCCTTTGGTTATTCCTGCTAATACTCCTGTTATTACTCATGTTTCTACTCCTACTGTCACTCTTGTTGTTGTTCCTACTACTGGGTCAGCTGAGACTCAGGGCAAAGAAGTAATGGTTGAGCCTGCCCAGATAAAGGCACCCAAAAAAGCCATTCCCGAAGCCTCCAAACGAGAAATGGAGGAAATTTTGAAAATCATACGGAAGAGCGACTACAAAGTTGTGGAACAATTGGGGCAGACCCCCTTAAAAATTTCAATACTGGCCTTGTTATTATGCTCTGAAGCCTGTGCTAAGGCTTTGGTGAAGTTCCTGAAATCTACGCATGTGTCGCAAGAGACTTCTGCCTACCAATTTGAGAACTGTGTTGCTAGTCTGACTGTTGATAATGGACTAGGTTTTTTCGACGCTGATCTAACTCCCAAGGGAAGGAAACACAATTATGTCCTCCATATCTCTATCGAGTGCAGGGGCACTACCCTGGCTCATGTTCTAGTTAATTCGGGTTCGTCACTGAATATTCTACCCAAGGGTGCTTTAGATAGATTGGACTATGAAGGACTGACTTTGAAGCCAAGTAATATTGTGGTGAGGGCTTTTGATGGTTCCAAGAGAATGTTACACGGGGATATGGGCATTCCTATTAAAGTTGGTTCCCAAACTTTTGGCTCCACTTTCTATGTGATGGACATTTGCCCTTCTTACTCTTGTTTGTTGGGTAATCAGTGCATTTTGATGCATATTTCTCTATATTTATACTTATGCATTTCTATGTTTTAGTTTGGTTATTTTTCCTTTTTATTGTATTTTTATAATTTATTTCATTTTTGCACTTATTTATTTTTCACACTTTATTTTCAGCTTTAGCAGCTTTCACGAATAAATTCATAACTTGAGCTTCAGAAGTCGGAATGAGGCGTGCTACCAGTTGTTGGAAAGCTAAAAGAAAGAGCTACGATTTTCATTCAGAAGTCGAGAGCTGAATAGGACTGTAGCAGGTATAGAAATTTCGTTGAAGTTGCAGCTTTAGAAATATTTCTTGTTTTGGATCATTTGTAATGGGCTTAGGTTAAATTTTTGACCCAGTTGGGTTGTAACCGAAAATTCATGTTTCACTATATCCCAAAACAGTCGTGTACTGTTCAGGTATTCACTTTTGATGAGAAAAAAATATTGTTCACGAGAAAACAATGGCTTTGTACGAATCATCCACGGAGAACTAAATTCCAAGAATCAATCGACTGTATTCGAATTCCACTTTGAGGTTTTTATAAATCCCAATTTATTTTGTTTCCTTTGAATCTTTCTTATAATTTCAATTATTTGTTTAATTTGATTGTTGTTATAGGATAAAATTCTTAGATTCGATTGTTTGATGATCCTGAATCAAATTCGTGATTAGTGTAGCTTTTGCATTATCGCGTGGGATCATGTTGCGTTTGCTTAATTTGCAATAGTTTTTATCTGTTTGCTTTACTCGGAATTTAGGGACAAATATCGTTCAATTGCTATTGCGCTTGTCACTAGCTTTTGTGATCGAATAGGAACGGACCTGTTAGGGAATTGGGATTTATAGGGATCGATGATAAGTCGGAATTCGATAAAGTAGATTTGTTCGTTTTAGCTTATTTCGAGAATCACTTATTTTAAGCGCTTATTTTGCGTTTTCGTTTTTGAACTCAAACCCCCCCCCCCCCAATTCGATTTACCTTCAGTTAATAAAATCAAGATTCCTTATGAGAAAGATATTTGAGTTACAGTTGTCGCTATATTACTGTTTTGCAAAAACAGTCGTTTTGATCCGCGCACGACAGCGGATCATTGGGACGCCCTTGGATCCATGGGGTCAGTGTTGTTACTTCAACTCTGCATCAAATGTTGAAGTATTCGATTAATGGGAAGATTGTTATAGTCCATGGCGAAGAAGAATATATGGTTAGTCATTTGAACTCTTTCAAGTATGTTGAGATGGACTGCGAGTTCATTGAAACCCCCTGCCAGAATTTTGAAGAGGTTCCTCAGACAATTGCTGCTACCAAGACTGTTATTAGTATTCCAAATACTACCAGACCTCCGCTGAAGATGGCTTCTCTGAAGGATGTCAAAGCTGTAGTTGAAGAAGGTGGGGTTACTATCTAGGGCCAGCTCCCTGACATCCCCTACAAATCTGATAAATCATTGGACGTTTTGCATACAAATTTTAAGCTCTTTGTCTTTCTTTTTACTTTTGTCAAAATAGCTATGCTCTCTTACACACACCCACATATCAAATTGCAGATCCACATCCACCTTGGATCCCATTGATAACGGTTCTGTTATTTCCAGTTATGACTTTGAAAATCTGATCTACCAAGCTGAGGACGAAGGTGAGGAAGATTGTGAAGTACCAAGAGAGCTTGTTAGACTGTTACAATAAGAGGAAAGAGTAATACAACCTCATGAAGATCCAGTCGAGACGGTAAACTTAGGTACTGAAGAGGATAAAAAGGAAGTCAAGATAGGTTCCAACTTGGAGCATAGTGTCAAAGAGCAGTTAATCCAGATGTTACATGACTATGTTGAGATCTTTGCATGGTCATACAAAGACATGCCGGGGCTAGACACTGATATTATGGTTCATCACCTGCCAATGAAAGAAGACTGCCCTCTAGTGAAGCAAAAAGTTTGTTGTATACGTCCTGAGATGTCAGAAAAGATCAAGGTTTAAGTTATGAAACAGTTTAAGGTCGAATTCTTAGTTGTTACTTATTATCCATAATGGGTTGCTAATGTTGTTCTGGTACCTAAGAAGGACGGTAAAGTAAGTATGTGTGTGGATTATAGAGACTTGAATAGGGCGAGACCCAAGGATGACTTTCCGCTTCCCCATATTGATGTTCTGGTTGACAACACCACATAACATAAGATATTCTCCTTCATGGACGGTATCTGTGGTTATAATCAAATCAAAATGGCGCCTAAAGATATGGAGAAAACAACTTTCGTCACACAGTGGGGCACCCTTTGTTACAAAGTTATACCATTTGGGTTGAAGAACGTCAGGGCAACCTATCAGCATGCTATGGTAGCTTTGTTTCATGATATGATACATCATGAGATAGAGGTCTATGTAAATGATATGATAGCCAGGTCTCAGAGTGAAGAAGAACGACTAGGTCACCTGCAAAAGCTGTTCGAAAGACTAAAGAAATACAAGTTAAGACTGAACCCGAACAAGTGTACCTTTGAGGTAAGATCTGGTAAACTCTTAGGTTATATTTTCAGTGACAATGGTATTGAAGTAGACCCTGCAAAGGTTAAATCTATACAAGAAGTTCCAACTCCCCGCACTGAGAAGGAGGTTAGGGGATTCTTGGGACGTCTAAATTACATTACCAAATTCATTTCCCACCTAACCGCTACTTGTGAGCCAATCTTTAAATTACTGAAGAAAGATCAAGTAGTGAAGTGGAATGATGACTGCCAGACTTCCTTTGACAGAATCAAAGAGTATCTTCAAGAACCTTCAATCTTGACGCCGCCAGTTAAAGAAAGACCTTTGATCATATACTTAACAGTATTAGAGAATTCAATGGGGTGTGTGCTGGGGCAGCATGATGAGTCTGGTCGAAAAGAGCATGCAATATACTACCTCAGAAAAAAGTTTATCGACTGTGAAATAAGATACTCACTGCTCGAGAAAACTTGTTATGCTTTGGCATGGGCTGCTCGCCGACTAAGACAGTATATGTTGACCCACACCACTCTATTGATATATGGACTCTATCAAGTACATATTTGAGAAGCCCGCTCTCTCCGGAAGAATAGCAAGATGGAAAATGGTTCTGACCGAATATGATATTCCGTACACAACCCAAAAAGTAATCAAAGGAAGTGTACTAGCTGATCATTTGGCTCATCAGGCCGTGGACAACTACCAATCCATGAATTTTTAATTCCCGGACGAGAACATCATGTTAGTAACTGACTGTGAAGAACCTGGACCGGATGAAGAACCTAAAAAAGGATCATGATGGACCATGGTCTTTGATGGAGCTTCCAACGCACTTGGCAATGGCATCGGTGTTGTGATCATATCTCCCGCCCTTCACTGCTAGACTATGTTTCAACTATACCAACAATATGGCTGAATATGAAGCATGCATTATGGGTCTCAAAGCTGCTATCGACTTGAGAATAAAATTCTTTAGTGTATTTGGAGACTCGGCCCTGGTAATCAGTCAAATCAAATGAGAATGGGACATGAAGTATTCTAATCTCATCCCTTTATCAAGAGCATGTGTTGACACTTATTCCACACTAAGAAGTTACTTGTGAACATTTTCCACGAGAGGAAAATCAGTTAGCGGATGCGCTAGCTACTATGTCATCCATGTTTAAAGTCAGATGGGATAATGAACCTCCTCATATCACTATTGAGAGAATGGACAAACCAACATATTATTATGAGGTTGATACTGAAGAAGTAGTGGACAAACCTTGGTTCCACAAATTAGAAAGATACCTCGAAGCTCAAGAGTATCCTGAGGGAGCTTCCGTCAATGATAAAAAGTTCCTAAGAAGGTTCTCTGCCAAGTTTTTCCTCAGTAGCGGAATCCTCTACAAGCGCAACCATGATTCTACTTTGCTTCGGTGTGTAGACAAGAGTGAAGCAGAGAAGATTATGGCAGATATATATGAAGGTACCTTTGGCACCCATTCTAGTGGGCACACAATGGATAAAAGTATTCTGAGGGCAGGGTACTACTAGTCCACTATGGAAGCTGACTGTTATCGGCATTCCCTAACTTGTCACAAGTGCCAGATATATGCCGACAAAGTACATGTGCCTCTGGTTCCTTTGAACGTCTTGACTTCTCCCCGGCCTTTCACAATGTGGGGCATTGATATGATCAGAGAGATTAGACCTACTGCTTCTAATGGGCACCGCTTCATCCTGGTTTCCATTGATTACTTCACAAAGTGGGTCGAGGCAGCCTCATTTGCTTCTGTTACCAAGAATGTTGTGGCACGATTTATCAGGCATAATCTTATATGTCGGTATGGTATCCCAGAAAGAATCATTATGGATAATGGTACCAATCTCAATAATACTATGATCACCGAGCTCTGTACGCAATTCAAGATTCAACATCATAACTCTAATCCTTAGCGGCCGAAGATGAATGGCGCTGTAGAGGCTGCTAATAAGAACAACAAGAAGATCATACACAAGATGACAGTGACATACAAAGACTGGCACGAGATGTTACCATTTTCTCTTCATGGTTATCGTACCTCAGTATGCATGTCAATAGGGGCAAATCCATTCTCTCTGGTATATGGTATGGAAGTTGTCCTACCCATAGAAGTCCAGATCCCTTCCTTGAGAATCCTGAAGGATGCAAGTTTGCATGAAGATGAATGGGTTCAGACTCGACTTGACCAATTGAACCTGATTGACGAGAAAAAGCTAGTTGTTATTTGTCATGGTCAGATGTACCAAAAACGTATGATTAACGCTTTTAACAAGAAGGTCAGACGTCAGGTATATCAGGTTAGAGACCTAGTAATCAAGCGCATTATCCTGCCACAAGGTGATCCCAGGGGAAAATGGACTCCCGCGTACGAAGGATCATTTGTAATCAAGAACATATTTTCCGGTGGAGCCATGATCTTAACCGCTATGGACAGTGACGACCTTCCGCACCCTGTAAACGCAGACATAGTTAAAAGATACTACACATGAACAGAGACCCGCTAGGTTGACTGGCCTAGGAAAAAATAAGGGCATCCCGGTGAACCAAAAGGGTTCGGGAAAAAGTTAGGGATATATATGAAAAAAATCTGTACACCCAGCAAGTCAAAAATCTGAAAAGGCAGCTTGGGCAAAAAAGGGTATCCCGGTGGACTGAAAACCCGAAAGGGCGGTCCTGGAAAAGGTTAGGGATTAAAAGCGTACAACTATGTCCCGTTGGATCACCTCACAGACAGACTTCAGTAACAAGTGTCAAGTTCAAATGGTACTAATCAATCCAGCCAACTTCGGTCAAGTAGCAAAGTGATGATACACTCAAAGATATAAAGGCAATAGTATAATGGGAACCCAATGGGATCATTTCACATAGTTGTTTTTCTTTGTATACTACTTTATATAGTTTTCATTCTTACAACGACATTCTCTTATTCAGATGTCTGTCTCCTTGTACAAAAATGCTTGTTATAGGTAGACCTCTTCAGATTAATACAAAATATATCTCTTTGAAAGCACAAAAATGTTTGTTTTTATTTTTCTATTTTGTTTTGTAAAAACGTCCAGTGATTATTTTTAACATATGCATTTGAATATGATCACCGTTTAAAAATACATGCATAAAAAAGAAGAAAGACAGTTACTAATGGCTTTAAGAAACTGGACAATGTCTAAAAAGCCATATGTGAATCCCCACAGATACATCCCACAATAAATACAGAGACAGAGACATCCTCATGCGAGGTCACTACCATATCTTCAGCATACAACCTAATAATGTCAGAGTTTCTGATATCCCCTGCAGAGCAAGAGTCTCCAATCATCTCCCCGGCATCTTGAAGAATTCCTCATCATGGTTTATAAACTTCTTGGGCTCCCCAACAGGGCTTCATAAAAATCCCTAAGCAGTTGACAGAGTTTTCTTTCCCCAATAGAGTTTATTTCTCTAGCCATGGAAATCCATCACCCAGTAATTCAACTTCAACAAATAATGAAGAATCATATTCTTCATCCCCAGCAACAATCAGGGATTTATTTTCACTCAATTCAACGACACTACAAAGAATAACTGATCAGTTCATACATTGCATTCATATATTATCTTGCAAACGTCATAGCATATGCATACAAAATACATATAGCACAATCTCATTTATTTTGAGAACATCATTACACAATGTGTGTCATGTATCATGACATTGCATACGGTTAATTCTTTACCTTTTCAGGAAAGATCAACAAACAAATATCATCATCAAATTTCAACAAGTTCAGATTAATTCCTGAAACAAGACAGTGCAACTATCTGAAGTAATAGCTCATCAGTCACTGTGAAGCCTGGATCCGACCAGATAATAGTTAACATCAAATACAATTTACTGTGAAGCCTGGAATCCGACCAGATAGAAATTTACAACGCTGTGAAGCATGGACCCGACCAGATAGCAGTCAACATAATTGCTGAAGCTTGGAATCCGACTGGATAACAGTCAAACTTCTACAACACTGTGAAACCTGGATCCGGCCAGATAATAGTTAACATCATTACTAAATCCCGGAATCCGACCAGATAATAGTCAATCTACAATTTAAGACACTATGAAACTTGGACCCGACCAGATAATAGTTTGAGTTACAATGAAGCCTGGAATCTGACCAGATAGCAGTTTACTCTATCAAATTACTATAAAGCCTGGAATCCGATCAGATAGCAGTTTACTTTGTCAAAATTACTGCAAAGCCTGGAATCCGACCAGATAGCAGTTTACTCTATCAATTACTAGGAAGCCTGGACTCGACCATATGACAGTATAATCTACAACAATGTGAAGCCTGGACCCGACCAGATAATAATATACCTCAAGTTTAAGTTAAAGCCTGGATCCGACCAGATAACAACTTTATTTCTTCAAGTTATTGAAGCATGGACACGGCCAGATAACAGTTCAAGTCATTGAAACCTGGACATGACCAGATAACAGTTCAAGTCACTGAATCCTGGATCATAACTAGATAACAGTTCAAGTCACTAAAGCCTGGATCACAACCAGATAACAGTTCAAGTCACTGAAGCCGATTCCGGCCAGATAATAGTTTAAGTTACTATGAAGCCTAGAATATGACCAGATAATAATTCAATCTCATTTTTACTGCGAAGCATGGAAACTGACCAGATAATAGTTAATTTCCTATTCCCCAATAAGTCACTGTGAAGCCTGGAATACGACCAGATAACAATCAACTTTATTGTCCTCAACAAGTTACTGTGAAGCTTGGATTTCGACCAGATAACAATTAACTTTCATCTCTCCAGTCAAGAGATAACTCCCCAGTAGAGTAGTGGACAACTAAAGCTCCTAGACATTATTCCCCAAACAGAAACCAACATTCCCCAGTGGAGTCCTCCTCAAACAACAGGAACAGGAATCCCCATGAAGAGACCTCTTATGAAGTCAGCATCTACTTTGGATGACATCTTTAAGCCCATCTCTGAAAACTCTCACTCGTCTTCTCCAAATGGCATCTGTAAGCCCATTCCTGATATCATCAACCAACAGTGCTACTTCATGTATATGCGAGTGCAAATTTCTGGGCACTCTAGTGTTCAATCATCTTCCACCTTTAGATCACAAAAGGAAGACAAGCCAATCGAAATCCTCAGGTCTAAGACGATTGAACAGGGATAGTTGTTGTACCCTAAAATTTGCCTTCCCGTTTTACTCAAGACATGCTCATTAAGGTCCTCAATTGCTCAAGGTTGACCAAAGAATTGATCAGACAAATTCTCCTCCTAAGCAATGAACCTCCATTTAGGGTTTCACTTTTTACCAATATTTTTGGGTTGCAAAGGCTCCAAGTGATTTCTATGGTACCTAATATGTCCTCGGGAATGTCCATGTCAAATTTCATGCCTTACACTACAAGTTTACTCAGTCAACTGCTCAAGTGTTTGAAAATCAACTGCATTAGGTCAAAAGTCAAATATGGCTAATATACAGTCAAACTTCAAAAAAATTTGCCAACATCAACATTTTGAAGTGATAATCATCATTTGATCATGATTCCTCAAGGAATGCTCTTAATCCATCAAAAGTAAAGAATTGCAAACTTTCACATACTCCATCCATTTTGCCCCAACCATAGATTATTTTGAAGATAATTTAATTCCCTACAACTTCTCTTTTGCCCTCAAGTTCAAGAAATGCATCATTTGGAAGATACAAGCTCATCATTACAGGTCATTTTCAGAAAGTCAACAAAAGACACTTTTTGTCAAGATCATTTACATCAAGATAATTTCTCCAAATGCAAAAATGGTAAACATAGAGATTGTAGATAACATCTTGGGCTTTCCAAAATATCAAGGATCATCATCAAAATGTAAAAATTGAGCAAGTTATGAGTGGTACAAGTTGGCAAATTTTGGTGAAATTAATGAAATACAAAACATGCAAATTTGAAATTTTAGGTCTATGGATTAACTTTTTGAGCTTCAAACATCTTTATGACCCTATGAAGGACCTCTAAACTCATTCTTACCTTGCCTTTCATTTTTTTATCTATTTTATGCATATTTATTTTGTTTTTATTCAAATAAATACAAGATAAATTGTATAAAATAGTGAGTGATGGATCATGACACATGGGCTGATGGTTTGGTTTGGTTTTAGGCCCAAAATTTTGTGCAAAAGAGATAGTTTCATTGCACCTCAAAATGGGAAAGAATCTTCATTTTTGGAAATATTTTAATTTGTTTGATTTTGATTTGAAAGAGGGCCATTATGGGTGGATTCTTGCCATCTTTGCTAGCTCTCTCCTCCCTCTATAAATACAAGGCAAAAGCATGAGCCAAGACATGCACACATAGCCTGAGAAAAGCTCCATAAAATTTCCAAAAAATATCCAAATCGTGAAAATTCAAAACCAAGTTTTTAGCCCTCCTCAATCAAAAACAAGCATTGTAACGAGTCCTGGAGATTCCCAGGAACCCATTCCATCCATTCCCAAGGCTTGCAACATCCTAGATCACCGGATCCATGCATCACTGGTTGGTATGGTTTCTTGAAATCGAAACTACATATTCACGCCATGTAAATACCTATTGCATACATATTTGTGTTATTAATAATCATTATGAATTTTTTGACGTGTTACATGAAAAGCTAGGGCCATAGATTGCAGGTTGCCATTTTTAGGTTCTAGAACGGTCAATCTTTAAGAAGAGCATTACAGGTCTTTTCATGCCAAATGGCCACCACCATGGAGCTCGCATCTTAGGAAATAGGGGGGGCAGCCGAAGTCTGGGGCCTTGATGCCACATATTTTTGTTGTTTTCGTTTTTGCAGGACCAGAGAAGATGGCCGGAGGGAGGCTCTGGCATCCCTGAGTTCTTTGGACTCCGGTCAAAGTTGGAGTGGCTCCATAGTATGCTTTGATTGGTTCGTTCAAATATTTAGACACCACTAATTTACGCGCAATTGACACCTAAAAATTTTTTTGATGTTTTAAATATAATATTATTGTTGTTTTGTAATCAACGAATGAACAAACAACTCAGTTGGTGAAGGGGAATGCATGCAATGGAAAGGACCTGGGTTCGATATACAGGTCTTGCATTTTATTTTTTCTAACATTTGCTTTGCAGATCCCATGCTTGTAGGTCACGCGCACATACCATACACCATCAGATCTACGCCATCAGATACATTTGATCTAGATGCAACACCCTGAACGCTCAGCCTCACCATGGGCCCTCCTGAGGATCTCCCCATCAGATCCAACGCTAGTCTGGGCCATCTCCTGATTTGGGCCTAACAAAGTCCAATTCACACCCCCATTGTGGCTAATTAACACCAGGCCCATTTGCTTATTTTTTTTATTATTCTTTTTAGTTTATTACTTAAAAAAACATTTTTATTTAATAATAAAATTAGGAGAGAAAAAAACTTAGATTTAGTATTTATTAAATTTCATTTTTTATAATTTAATTTAATTAATTATTTTGACATATTTCTTTAATTTAAAATCAATAGACTTAGGATTTAATCAATTTTAATTCTTTCCATAAATAAAAAATGTCAAAAATATTCATTTGTTTAGAATTAATTTTTAGTTAATAATTTTTATTTTTATTTTTTTTTTATTTTTTTATTTTTAGACTTAATTTAATTTAATATTTTCCAAATAAACAAAATGACAAAAAAGATTTACTTTCGCGTAGGGTTTTAAACGTTATTTCCAATTCGCGCGCGTTTATTACTTTGTTACTATTTTTTTCATATTATTGTAATTGCTTATGGGATGTAATAGACTTAAATTAGGACTTTACTTTACTTCTTTATTCTCCCCAAGTTTTGTACTTGTAAATAATCCCCCTCCCCGAAGCCTTGTAATAGCTAGATTTTTACGTTTCTGCACTTTAAATTCCTGCAACTATTAATTGTTTAGATGCATGACTAATAGGATTATATGGCAAGATTAATAATCAAACGCTAGCAAACCTAATGCAAAGACAAAATTACTGAATACAACACACTCACACATATACACCTCTAGGATATCCCTACTTTGGTTGCCTTCGGAAAACAATCACAACTCTCAAAACGTGAGAGACGTTAATGGCTACCCTCCGGTTTAAAGATAAAAAATGACCCTCTCGATGTTGCCTCAGTATGATCTTAAAATCCTAGGGTAGTTACTAAGGTTTCTTGCCCAGTTGTCTTTGTGACTATACGATGTCCCTTCGAATGTCCCTCAAAACATCCAACGGCGAGGGCTACCTACTAACTAATAGTAGGATAGCACTGCCTAAAGGAAAAGAGGAAAAGAACGACCTTTCGAGTAAAGTGGATAGTTCTTAGATGCTTGCTCAAAACAAAACCAAACAATTTTACACGTACACAAATACTCTTTCCGAAAACATTTTCAAAACACTTTGTATACGTTCTCTACCCATCCGAGAAACATTACAAAGGTGGCAGTACTAAGGCACTTTCTTTCAAAATACTTTTCAAACACACAAAGCACAAGATATTTTTTCAAATGAGCTATCATCTAAGAGCCCGTAGAAAACTACGGATGGAAATGGTGCTAACATCTTCCCTTTCCATAATCTACCCCCTTACTCAGAAATAAATCTCGAAAGGTCTTTTTCTGTTCTTTTCACCCCTTCCTTTGTTAGATAAAAGAAAATTCGGTGGCTACTCTTGCTTACCGCAACTTTTGCGAACACAAACGTAAAACCAGTATAATAGTCGGTTCAGCTACCGTATTACACTTAGCCTTAAATTCTCACCCCAAAATAAGTTCATGAGTAGTTTATTTTAGCAGTCGACACTATCTTAAGCATGCTCTACGTAGGAAAGTCGATGAATATAAGTGAATGATCCTAATTTTTCTTCTATAATTAATTGAAAGAATGGAATGCAACTTCTAAGCTAGGTACTCCCACCCGGTCACTTAACCCAAAGATTGTGGAACCTACAAAAATAAAATAAAATACCCGTTGTTAGTTGGTTTAGAGGTTTCTAGTGTTGAACTTGGTAGGGAGGATTACAGTCTGATCTTGCACAACTATAATAGGGAAAATAAAGGGATTACACCAATTAATGTACCAGAACCCCGTGCAAAGGATCAGAATCACTAATTGGTCACCTTACTATGAGTATGTACGGATAACGAGCTTAATGTGATTGCGCCTGAATAAAAAAGGATGGAAAAATGGGATGAGTAAGTTAGGCTTAAGCATAATAACATGATACATATTGGTTTGTATAAGAAGGAGACTTATGCCCGCAAAATGCGGAATGTGTTATTACTTATTACGATGCCCTTGTTTTTGTAAATTAGTACCTATTGACATAACCTTATTCAAAGTAAAGTCTTTAAGCCCATAGTAGCTATTGAGTGTCACTGTTTACTTTTATTTTGCTTGACGGAAAGCAATGGTTCAAGTGTGGGAGAGTTTGATAACACTAAAACACACTGTATATTTGACTCGATTTAAATATGTTTTATTTTTGTTTTATCTCCATTTCCAGTATTATGTTGGTATTTTGTCTATATTTCAGGTATTTGACCAAATAGGAGTTGTACACAAAGAAACGAAGTAATTCAGATGAAAAACGGAGAAGAGATGGGCATATTACACTCAAGGCGACCACCTGGCGTTCACCATAGAGATGGCCATGAGTGGTCCATGCGCCAATGGTCACAAAGACTGAGTCATGTCCATTTTGTGGGCATGGTATTCCCTATAGGGGTGTGGCGGTCCCCACACCTTGTAAAAATACATCAGTTACAAATGGGCTTGGCTTGGTCTCCCATTCCCTCCATTCACTTCTATATTTTCTCCCACGAATCCAGGAACTTCCCACATGATTTTTTAGGTCATGGAACATTATAAATATGTGTTTAGCTTCACTTTTTGGATTATCCAAGCTTAGTACAAACTTAAGCCATATATCGTTGCATTTTGTAAGCTGTAACTCTTCACATCGAAGAGTTATAACACTGTCAATTGAGTATGTATTGAGTTTGGAGCAACCACTTTGTAGAAGTTTAATCTTGCCGCCATTTTATTTCCTGCATTCAAGTCTTTTTATTGATTTACTTCCTATACTAGATTATAGTCTCTTCGGAGCAGGTTTTTATTAATCGCATTACTTTTATTTTATCATCTCTTTGTTTATCTGCACTTAATTCTCTTTAAATTAATTTCTATCAATTGCATGTTTCCAACCTTACTTTCTATGCCTATTATGTTTTATTCCATGATCGAATTAATCGTCTTGTCGTATGTTATAATCATGTCTAGCTAAATTATAAGTGTTGGAATGTGAGGACCGTCGATTCGATGATACTCTAAATTATTGTTCTTAGAGAAATAATTATGGGGCTGTTTTGATTTTATAACAACTTTTTTAAACTTAATTTGGTCGGTTTCTACGTAAGTAGAACCATTTATATGCCGCGTAAGATCGAAAGTCGTCTGGTACAAAAGATTAAGGTTGTTTAACGTTTAATTGATAAATACCGTGAAAGTTATTTGTTAATTAATGAGGAAAGTTATTATTTTTTTAGAAAGTGTTTTTAAACTCATTTTTCAGACGCGTTTATGAGTTTAAGGTACAGTTGTCCGAGCGAACGACAGGAGCCCTTTAAAGTCTAATTTTCCAGTCAAAACTACTTTTCATATGAGTAAAAGAAACTTATTTCTAAAAAAGATATTTACTTCTTTAAAGCAAAACGCGTAGGGCATACGACATCAGATGGTTTAAATTAGAGAGTAAAATCTGGTATCAATTACGCGACAATGGAGATTCCTTTTTAATTAGTTCTTTTTCAAAGAGAAAAACATCGTCCCAAAGGTAGTTCTATTTAGGAACAATAAGAGCACTAACGAATTGATGAGATCCACATTCCAGCATTGCATTTCTGAATTAATTATATTCTTTTATTCTACTTTATTTTATGTATCTTCAATAATTATTTTAATTGCCTTAGATAAACGCAGTAGCAATAAAAAACGATAGTTTGACTATTAGGTTTATGTGGGTTCAATGCTTTTTGTATTACTCTGATACTTTTCATTCACTTGCGAAATACCCCATTATTTCTCATATGTTCTCAATCTACTGACAAAGGAATTACCTTCTAATCTATCAGGTAAACCATGGTTATTAACTCCACATTTTACATCAACCATCCATCCAGACCCATCTTTCACTAGAGTTGACCTGATTTTCAATGGACATTCACATTTCTTAGTTGCACTTTATGTTCCACTATATGTATCCTTGTATTTCTCTCCTTTATCACTCCTAAATATTACTTTGTTATTTCTTCCTCTCTTGTCTGTTACGGTGTCTGAACAAGTGATAATAATAGTAACTTTATTTCTAATTCCAACTTCTTTAATCCATCTTATGACCTCATGTCGTGTATCGAATCTTTGAGCAGTTGTGAATGCATCAGATGTATCTGCACATATCTGATTTTTTACGCATATTTTCATACATAAAAAAAGAAGAAAAAACATTCCAGGAGTCTTTAAAAAAGTGTTCTAGTTTTTGAAAAAAAAACTCTCCAAAAGACATTAATAAATTGTTCGTGTAGGAACGCGTAAACACCAGAACACATTTCTGAAGTATTTTGGTATGTTAGAATTTTTTTATTCCAACACCGAAACATTGTATTAGAGTCTTTATAAAGTCTTTTTTTCAAAACCGAAAATCTTAATGTAAGTGTTCTGGTTCGTGCAAATACATATTAGAAGCTTTTTGAAAGTCTTCTAGACTTGCTGCGTAGGGGTGCAATTTTCATAATAGTGAAAAATAAAATAGTAAATTGGTTAAAAATATCAAAAGATAAAATTGACATTTTTGAAAAATTGTTGAGATACAAGTACAATTGTAGGGGTATAGAATAAAATTAGAAAAAGATTGACTCTGAGATTGATGAAGGACTGGACAAGAAGTCTCAGACTATATTGAAAAAAATTCTTTGAAGGAGTCGATTACTCAGCTTTGCCTGAACGACTAAACTCTCAATGTCAGCATTTTATTAAAATAAATTTAAAGTATGTTCTAAATAAATTTTTTTAAATTTACTTTATAAAAAAACTACATAAAAAAACAATATAATATATTTGTCTAGTTAAAAAAAATTGGAATACAAATAAAATGTACACATGACTTTTCAAAATATGCCTGTTCATCTTAAATGATAAAATTTCTTTATTCACATTATAATATAGATCATACATATCAATAATTCAGTTTCTCAGTACTTTGTTTTACAATATTTTTTCTATATTAATTTTGTTTTATTTTTAACAGTATATAAGGGTAGTGTGTAAACGATCCCATACAAGATCATACTACCTTAAATATAATTATTTGAGGGCTAATGTCGCCTGTTTCCTGTGAAGTCACTTGGTTAGGAGTAATTCCCTTAACCTTGGGAAACACGGTTCGAGACTTGGCATTGCGAAAGATGAAGAGGAAAAGAAGTGAATATGAGGTATTTCAAAATACCTCTCTTTTTTTTATTTTTTTTTATTTTCATTGTTACTCATTCTTTTAAATTTTTAGTTTAGTTCTAAAAATATTTACTTTTGATTAAATTTCATAAACTAAATACTAAAAATTTGAGTGAATTAAAATTGTAAATAAAATATGAAAGACCGTCTTTGTTTTATCCGAGGCATGATGTGGAGAGTCGTCTGATCAATTATTTAAAAGACATTATTTATTATGACTTTTTTTTTATTTTCATTGTAGTTCAATCTTTTAGTTTTGACTACCTTTGTTTTATCCGAGGTATGATGTGGAGAGTCGTCCGATCAATTTTTTAAAAGACATTCTTTATTATTATTTTGTATTTCTATTGTAATTCAATCTTTTAGTTTTTATTTTTAGACATCGCTGAAAGGTCTATTGCTATCTTGCTTGGAATGGAGCAAACAAGAGGAAAACGAGTTTATCATGTAAACTCTAAGTCAGGGTTTCTACATGATATGATTACTCCGTAAATCTATACACAAAGCAAGCAAGTGGTATTTGAGGGAAAATCTTCTAAGAATTTGGAACTTCACAAGAAACTTCGCGTTGGGTTCATGATTATTCTGGGACGTATACATCACATACCTGCTAACAGTTCATCTGATTACGTCAATGCATATAAGAAATACATATTGTGTTATCTGATGAATGGAGAAAAGATACATCTTACATCTCTTATTTTCAATTATCTGAGAGATTACATTATAGAAACTAGAAACAGTGAAACTGGAAAGCCCAAGAAGAAATATATCCCTCTGTGAGACTCATACCAGATTTTCTTATTGAGAGTGAGCTCATAGTGTTAGAACATAGTTTGGTTCTACATTAGAGTTTTGATGATAACAAACACATGTTATATATAAAGAAAAAATAATATCTTTAATAAAGTATTTTAATATGTAGGGAAACTCTGATGAAAGAAGCATAAAAGATGAGAGAGTTACGCTTCTGAAGCTTTGTTATGGCACATCATACTTAGAAGCAAATATGTGTACCACGCTTAAAATGAAGAAGTTCTAAAGCTACAACTTCTGATTGCACCAACGCTGCGAGCCAAACTCTGATATTCTGATAAAGTAAATTTCTATAAGAACAAAAAGAAATCTCAAATGGTAACATTCATCTTCTGATATGATTCAAAGAAAACAATATTCCAAAGCGTTACTAAATCATTCATTACAAATCAAAAAGTAACGGTTGAACCAAGAAAAGATCTATATTTTTTGAAAGAACATTAACTACACATTATCAACCTTTCAAAAGCATCTTCTCATGTCTCTCATGCATCGCCTATATAAAGAAGACTTGAAGAAGAGATGTCTAAAAAGAAAGCAAGTGGTATTTGAGGGAAAATCTTCTAAGAATTTGGAACTTCACAAGAAACTTCGTGTTGGGTTCAGGATTATTCATGGATGTATACATCACAGACCTGCTAACAGTTTATCTGATTACGTCAATGCATATAAGAAATACATATTGTGTTATCTGATGAATGGAGAAAAGATACATCTGACATCTCTTATTTTCAATTATCTGAGAGATTACATTATAGAAACTAGAAACAGTGAAACTGGAAAGTCCAAGAAGAAATATATCCCTCTGTGAGACTCATATCATATTTTCCTATTGAGAGTGAGCTCATAGTGTTAGAACATAGTTTGGTTCTACATTAGAGTTTTAATGATAACAAACACATGTTATATATAAAAAACAAACATATTCTTTAATAAAGTATTTTAATATGCAGGGAAACTCTTAATTGTGTCAGAAAAAGATCCTAGCAAGAAAAAACACTATGGTGGGACCTAGTCAGATCATCAACAATGATAATCATGATGAAAAAGATAGAATCAGCGGCAAACCTCCAATATTTGATGGTGAGAACCTCGACTACTGGAAAGACAGAATCAAAAGTTTCTTTCTAGCTCATGGAGTTGATCTCTGGGACATAGTAACTGATGGATACATTCATCCGGTTGACGAAAGTGGTTAGAAGATCGACAGAAAGAGAATGACATATCAACAAAAGAAATAATTCACAAATCATCATAAAGCCAGAACAATACTCTTGAGTGTTATCTCGTACACAGAGTATGAGAAGATCATGAACAGAGAATCGGCTAAAAACATGTTTGAATCCTTAAGAATGACGCATGACGACAACATGCAACTCAAATAAACCAAATCTCTTGCACTCATTCAGAAGTATGAGGCCTTCAAAATAGAATAAGATGAAACAATTGAAATAATGTTTTCAAGGTTTCAAATTCTGATTGTTGGGTTAAAGTTCTGGATAAAGGGTACTCAACAGTAGATCATGTAAAGAAAATCATCAGAAGCTTACCCAAGAAATGGAGACCCATGGTCACAACCTTAAAAATAGTCAAAGATCTGAACATAATATCTCTTGAAGAACTTATTAGCTCCTTGAGAAGTCATGAAATAGAACTAGAAGAAGATGAGCCCTAGAAGCAAGGTAAGTCTCTCTCTCTCTATCTCTCTCTCTCTCTCTCTCTCTCTCTCTCTCTCTCTCTCTCTCTCTCTTAAATATAATAAAAAATATGAACCTAATTTTTTCCAGGCAAAAGAAGAAAACTCTGGTGGATCCTCGTCAGAAGAAGATGAACTATCTCTTCTCTCTAGAAGAGTCAATCAGCTATGGAAGCACAGACAAAGGAAGTTCAAAAATCCCAAAAGAATAGGAAATCGCTTTGAATCATCTTCTGGATACAAAAAAACTAGCAACAAAGACATTCTATGCTACGAATGCAACGAACCAGGTCACTACAAAAGCGATTGTCCAAATCTACAAAAAGAAAAGCCTAAAAAGAAATTATTCAGAGAAAAGAAAAAAAACTATTATGACAACATGGGATGAATCAGAATCTTCTGAAGCTGAAACAGAATCAGAAGATAAACAAGCCAATATAGCCTTAATGGCTAACGTATCATATGACACTGGATCATCTGAATCAGAGTCAGACTAAGAGGCAGAAGAGTTACTCTCTAACTTCTCTAGATCTCAATTAGAATAAAGTTTGTAAGAAATTCTTGAATGATATCAGCAACTTCGAGTCAAAAACAAGAACCTGAAAAAGGATATAGTATCTGACTCTGAAGTAACTAAGAAACTAAAACAGAAAACTCTGAGCTAAAAGAAACCATTTCTAAACTTGAACATGAAAACTATGTTTTTAAAAATGAATTAAAAAAAGCTTAGAAAGGAACTGCTTCATAAGTTTCTAATAGTTCTAATAGAATCATAAAAGAATATGATCACAACTTTCAAAAATTTCTAGCTAAAAAGATAGATATGAGCAAGATGGCTTCAATGATCTATGAAGTTAGAGGAAATGGAAGAAAAGGTATAGGATATGTGAAACCAAAGGGAAAATAAACTCAACCAAATAAATTTGATGATATAGTCATAAAACACACACCTTTCTATTCACACTTTACATATGGACATGCAGATGACATAAAGTATACTAGTAATGCTTTTTCTACTAAACCAAAATTCAAACAGGATTTTGGTAACTCTAACAAACAAAGACCCAAAAAGATATGGGTACCTAAGGGTAAAATAATCTATGTTGCATATGTCTTTAACAACAAAGTTGAAACACCAATCTTGGTACCTAGACTCTGGAAGCTCTCGACACATGATGGGAAGAAAGCATATGTTCTAAAGTCTGGAGCTTAAATCTGGAGGCTCTGTAGATTTCGGAGGCAATCAGAAAGGAAAGATTATTGGCTCTGGAACTATTGGTAACAATACACTTCCTTCTATAACTAATGTTTTGTTAGTAGGTGGATTAATGCATAACTTGTTATCCATAAGTCAATTAAGTGATAAGGGTTATGATATAATATTTAATCAAAATTCCTATAAAGCAGTTAGTCAGAAAGATGGGTCTATCATTTTTAATGGAAAGAGAAAGAACAACATTTAAAAAATAAAACTTTCTGAACTAAAAAGTCAGAATGTAAAATTCCTAATTTCTATTAACGACGAGAAATGGGTCTGGCACAGAAGATTGGGGCATGTTAGTATGAGAAGAATATCTCAAATTAACAAAATCAATCTGGTCAGAGGACTTCCTAACTTGAAGTTCAGCTCAGATGCTCTGTGTGAAGCATGTCAAAAAGGCAACATTGTAAAACCTTCTTTTAAATCAAAAAATGTTGTTTCTACCTCTAGACCATTAGAACTTCTGCATATAGATCTGTTTGGACCAGTGAAAACTGCATCCACCAGTGGCAAGAAGTATCGATTAGTGATTGTAGATGACTATAACATATGGGCACGGGTAAAGTTCTTAAGACACAAGGATGAGTCACACTCTGTGTTCTCTACCTTCTATAACCAAGTTCAAAATGAAAAGAATTTTAGAATTGTTAAAGTCAGAAGTGGTCATGGTGGGGAATTTGAAAACAAAAGATTTGAATTTTTTTAATGAGAATGGCATCTCTCATGATTTCTCTTATCCTATAACTCCTCAACAAAATGGAGTTGTAGAACAAAAGAATAGAACTTTATAATAAATGGCCAGAACCATGATCAACGATACTAACATTGCTAAAAACTTCTGGGCATAAGCAATTAACACAACATGTTATATTCAGAATAGAATATCAATAAGACCTATTCTGGATAAGACTCCATATGATCCGTGGAAGAACACAAAGCCTGACATCTCTTATTTCCATCCATTTGGCTGTACTTGTTTTATACTAAACTCTAAAGAACATCTGAACAAGTTTGATTCCAAAGCACAAAAGTATATCATGTTAGGATACTCTGAAGGCTCAAAAGGTTACAGAGTATATAACACAGAAACACAAATTGTGGAAGAATCTATCAGTGTCAGATTCGATGATAAGCATGGCTCTCAAAAGTCAAAGCAAGGTAAAAGTTTTGCAGATATAGAAGTTCAATTTACAGGTACCGAAGATAGAGCATCATAAGTTATTAATAAAGAATCACAGCCAAATACAGAAGAGGATGTCACAAATATTACAACAACATCTGAAGACCCCATCCAGAAAAGACAATCCAGAAGCAGCTTAGCTCATCCGGAAAACATGATTCTGGGAAAGAAAGATGACCCAATCAAAACAAGATCTACATTCAGGAATTCTGAAGAATCACTCATGGGAATAGAATCTCTGATTGAGCCAACTTCCATTGACGAAGCTCTTCTAGACAATGACTGGATCCTTGCAATGTAGGAATAACTAAATCAATTTACCAAAATGATATGTGGGATCTAGTTTCTAAACCAAAAGGCTTTAACATCATTGGGACCAAATGGGTCTTCAGAAACAAGCTAAATGAACAAGGAGAATTCGTCAGAAATAAAGCACGACTAGTGGCACAAAGTTATAGTCAGCAAGAAGAGATAGACTATACAGAAACCTTTGCTCCAGTCATCAGGTTAGAATCTATCAGACTTTTAATTTCTTTTGTTGTAAATAATGGCATCACTATTTATCATATGGATGTTAAAAGTGCTTTTTTAAATGGTCACATTGATGAAGAAGTTTATGTGCACCAACCCCCTGGCTTTGAAAATATAAAACACCCAGAATATGTTTACAAACTTAAAAAATCATTACATGGTGTCAAAGAAGCTCCCAAATCTTGGTATGAAAGACTAAGTAATTTTTTGTTAGAAAATAATTTTACCAGAGGGAAGGTGGACACAACCTTATTCTGTAAACTATTTAAAAATGACATTCTGGTTTGTCAAACTTACGTAGATGATATAATTTTTGGATCTACTAAAGCCTCTTTGGGAAAAGAATTTGCTAAGTCTATGAAGACAGAGTTTGAAATGAGCTTGATGGGTGAACTCAAGTTCTTTCTGGGTATCCAAATCAATCAAACTCCAGAAGGAACCTACATTCATCAAAGCAAATATGTCAAAGAACTTCTAAAGAAATTTGACCTGTCAGAATGTAAGTCATCCAAAACTCCTATGCATCTCACATGCATTCTGGAAAGGGAAGAGGTAAGTAAGAAAGTAGAACAAAAGCTCTACAAAGGTATGATTGATTCTCTCTTATATTTAATAGCTTTAAGACTTGATATTCTATATAGTGTCTGTCTTTGTGCTAGATTCCAATCAGATCCTAGAGAATCTCATTTAACAGCAGTTAAGCGAATTCTCAAGTATCTGAAAGGTACTACTAATATTGGTATTTGTTGTAGAAAATCCAGAGAATATAAATTAGTAGGGTACTGTGACACTGACTTTTTTGGAGACAGAATAGAAAGAAAAAGTACTTCTGGAAGCTGCCAATTTCTGGGGGACAATCTAATCTCGTGGTCCAGCAAAAGTCAATCCACTATTGCATTGTTAATTGTTGAAGTGGAATATATAGTAGCAGCTGGATGCAACACATAGATGCTCTAGATAAAGAGTCATCTTGAAGACTTTAATATATATGAGAGTAACATTCCTATCCTTTGTGATAATACTTCTGCTATTTGTCTTTCAAAAATCCTATTTTACATTCTAGGGCTAAACATATAGAAATTAAACATCATTTTATTAGGGACTATATTCAGAAAGGAATTCTTTCTTTAAAATTTATAGACACAGACCATCAATGGGTTGATGTCTTCACTAAACCCCTTTCTGGAGATAGATTTAATTTCATTCTGAATTATATCGGTATGGAATTACACCCAGAATGATAATGTTGTTTCTGTATATTTAAACCCTCAGAACTTTATGCTTTAATTTTCTTTGTGTGAACATCTGATCAATAGTTATTCAGAAGTGAGAAGGAAAGTTGCATCAGAATCTATCCAGAATATTTGAATGTACTCTAAAAATGTTTCATTTCTTAGATAGATGCAAGTAGTTCACTATATCAACATCTGTCAAATCTAGATGCAAGGTCACCCTTTAAGGATGAACACGTGTTCAAATTCATAAGGGACTAAAATGGCTGAGTTAATGCATTGAGGCACTAGTCAAATTGATAACTGTTCCATATCTTCACGCTATCCTTCTTTTCAGGAATCATTAAATGCACATAATCATATCTTTTTATTTTTTATTAAAATTGAATCTTTTTTCCTTCCGTTAGCTATTTATACTTCACTATTTCCCAAACACTATCACATATTCACTCTCACTCACTTTTCTCTCTTCATCTGTTCATTTTTCAAAAACCCTAAAAGAGTCTATGAACAAATGGCTTCCTCTCAACAAATTTCTCAAACCATCCCTAGTTTTTCCTCCTCAAACGAAGAAAGGTACATTAAACCATCAAGAACTCTTCTCACACCCATTGATTCTCTGGTAGTTTTATGTGAACTTATTGTTGATTTCGTAAGCATGACAGAAAATAGGTATAATTTAATCCCTGATGTTGAGTTCCAAGGTTGGACGAAGTATTTTGATTGCCTTATAGGTCTAGTTTTTCCAAAACTTGTGAAAGAATTATGGATCCATGCCATAACCTCAAATCATCAGGTAACATCCTACATTGTGGGTAAGAAGATCATCATCACTGAAGATCTCATTGGGCAACTCATAGGTCACGATGGAGGAAATATTAGATGCAGTGATATGGTAGACAAATTCTCTGACCTAACCATTGTGTCAAAGGAAATTTTTACTTATGGTCAATCATCCAACAAAATCAAAGATCAAAGGATCATCTCAGAATTTGGTCCAAAATAATTCTGGGATGCATCAACCACAAGAAGCCTACCAGCTCTCTAGACTATATCAACATTGATCAGTAGTACCTTTTTTACTTCATCGCCACCAAAGAAAAAGTTCATCTTCCACATATTTTGTTCAACCATATGAAGACTAGTGTAAAAGAAATAAGAGAAGAAGAAAAAACAAAGAAAGATTGGATCCCTCAGGGAAGACTCATTTCAGATATTTTGACAAAATACAGACTGATAGAAAATCTGACTGAGGCTCAACAAGCTAATGTTCTGGAAGCTTGTGTTGGTAAACCTCTAAACGCCAAGAATCTGAAGAAGATGAAGATCATTGAAACTATTAAGAAGGACCCAACAATCACCACCAAGGAAGTTATCACCACTCGAAGAGTGCCTCTGAAGGATTTTCCTCTCTTTACTCAAGCAAACTCTTCTCTTGAAATTGCTCTCATGTATCTGGAAGTCTGCAAGAGTGACAGTAAAATTCCATATGTGAACATTCTTGATCTAAGGCAACAACCTCTGGAAGTTGCTCCCAAAAAATCAATAAAAATGAAAGCAGCTGGAGAAGGAACTTCTAAGAAGACCCCTAAAGCTTCCAAAAAGAAAGGTATCTCGTCTTTTGTTTCTATCATTAAATCATTATTTTTATCAACATCTGAAAAACCCTCATATCCAAAGCCCACAGAAGATCCATCTCCTCAAAACTTTGATGATTTAAACATATATATTGACACTTAAATACCTCTAAATAATCATCTGAACAATCCACCTTCTACCCTTTTTGATCAACCTCAGCCAAAACTTGCAAAAGTTCTCTCTTATATTGATCAATTTGATACGTTGTTTGGAGCTCCCCAAACCAAAAATCCAAATCTTGACTCTGATACCACAACATAAATCCCTAGAATCACTTTACCTCTCTCTATCTCTCAACTAACAATAATCCCCAAAACTACATCACAAACCTTCTCCATCCTAGATTGTGATACGGTGGCATAACCGATAATTTAATACTGGTTTGCGTTTTGTATTCGCAAATGTGCGGTAAGCAAGAGTCTCCATGGACTTTTATTTCATCCAACAAAGGAAAGGGAAAAGAACAAAAAAAAAACCTTTTTTCGAGAGTTTTTGAGTACGGGGGGTAGATTATAGAAAGGGAAGGTGTTAGCACCCTTTCTATCCGTAGTTTTCCATGGTCTCTTAGGTACTTGCTCATTTTTGAAATCGCTTGTGTGTGTTTTGCAAAAAAGTTTTGTTTAGCTTCGTGATAACTCTTGTATCGATCCTCAAGAGCGTGCCGAAGTGGTTTTTGAAATTGTTTTGAAAGTGTTTGTGGGAAAGAGTTTATTTGAGCAAGTACTTAAGATATTCTACCTACTCGAAAAAAGATTATTCATTCTCGTTTCCTTTAGACAGTTATATCCTACTATTAAGGAGTAGGTAACCCTATCATTGGAGTTTTAAAGGACATTCGAAGGGACGAAATGGTCACTGAATGCAACAAGTAAGGATACCTTAGCATTTCGAAGGGACTATCGTCATAAGATCATTTCTCGTAGGCAACTCGAGGGACAATGAGGGACTATGATCTTTATGACGACTTTGAACTGCGGGTCATTGCTAAGATATCCCTACGTTAGAGGGACACAGCCATTATTTCCGAGGCAACCAAGTGAGGCAAAACCCTAGGAGTGAGCATGTGCAAGTGTTTGATTTCAGTTAATGTTATCTTCGCACAATTATGGTTATCTACCATTTTAAACATTATTTCTTTCCATACAAGCCTATTATCTATACATTTAGGCAGTTTATAATTGTGGAAATTAAAGTGCGAGAAATTAAAACCCTAGCTATTACAAGGCCTTGGGGAGGGGGATTACATAATCAAAAACCGGGAAAATAATATATGCAAAATAGTAAACCTAATTAACTATTACAAACTCGGAGCAATTACATTAATAGGAAAAGTAATGTGAAAAAAGATGCGCGCGAGAGTAAGTCAAACGGGGAATTAACGTCAAGTTTAATTGGTGAATAAAGAAAATATTTTTTTAGATTTTTTTTTAGAAAAGTAATTAATCTTGCAAATTAACCTAATTTCTATTAAATTTTAATTATGAAAAAATGTATTTAAGTTAACCTAATTAAACTAATTAATTAATGCAAATAAATATTTTATGAAAAAAAAACTAAACCTAATATTTTTGTGATTTTATGATTTTTGATTTAAAAAAGTGATTTTGTAAAAATAATTAAAACAAGTAATTGAAAAGAAAACAAATAAAGAAATTAAAAAAAAGGAATAAGAGTGGGCCTGATATAGATAAGAAAATTGGGGGTGCATTGTTGAAAATTGCAAAGGCCCAGGATGATGGTGGCCCAGTTGTCCTGCACCTGATCTAGTGTAGCAACGCCTGGGATGGTTCACCATGTGCAACACCTGTGGTGTGCTAGATCTGGACTGATGATGGATCCAATGGCTGAGATGTTGAGGTGCATGGTGGACACTTGATCATGAAGCGCAAGGAACCTATAAGGGATTTTGAAGGAAAAATAATAAATGTTGGAGGTAGGGGTCGAACCCTTGACCTCTCACTCACAACGCTTGAACAACTCTCCTGCACGCCACTAGACCAGTTGGCCTTTTGTTAATATAACTGAACAAAATAATATATAAGGGAAAAACACGTGATGTCCAAAAAAACCGTGTTAATATTCAAATGGTCCAATGAGACGTTGCCACGCAGTCGTCTTCTTCCCCAATATTGTCGTATTAGGTAAAGGCTTTTGCCTACGGTTCATTGACTGTAACTATAACCTGCACATCTCAAAAAATCTCAAATAAACAAGATAAATGAAATCTAAGCATGCAAATTCACTCAGTTTGACCTCGTGAGCATGATGGTGCCCATATTTGGCCCTGATCTTACCTGCATCACAAAGCCCTAAAATGCAAGCATAAACCCTAATAATGGCAATTGTCCATACGTGCATCAAAACTCATAATTAATCATGCCAATACGTTCTAAATGACAATACAAACATGAAGGTATGCTTAAAAACTATTAACCATGCGTAAATAATTAGAATCAAGATCAAGAACAATGGAAAATTGTGATGTGCGTGCAGCTCGATTCCGGATGTCTAAATGCGTGCAACTGGTTGGAAAAGCTTCTATAAGCGTCCAGGAATGTATTGAAAATCTTAAATCTCCCTGAAGATGGCTCTAAGATGGAATTCGACTTGAGACTTTTTTGGCAAAAAGTGGCAAGTTCTCTTGGCTGTTTCACGCGTGCAATCCTTGTTCTTGTGCTTGGGAATTGTTCTATATATGTAGTGCACTGAATTAGGTCAACAAAAAGTATTCAAATCTTGGCAAATTATGAAGATTGGATTTGATTTCCTCTTTGCATTATTTCTTCCTAAATCAAGCCAAATCATGCCATTCTCATCCCAATCACCATTTTCATGATTTGATTTTGTTTGACAGCATAATTGGATTGTTATTCTATTCAAAATCAGATCAAAAACAAATCTTTACTAATTTATATCATTTATTTGATTTAGTTTGATTTTAAATGATTAAAATCAAAATAAATTAAATAAATAAAGCCAATAATATGTGGGAGAGTGTTTGGGTCGTGGACCATGTTATAAGTAAGATGCAAGCATAAAAAGTTAGACCCATTTGACAAAAAAAATGCAATTTTGGGTATTGTTGACTTTTGATAATTTTCCAAAACTGGCCAACTTTGACAATGCATATCTCCTTCCATTTTGACCCTAAGGGGGTGTTCTTGGACTTTTTAGAAAGCTTAGGATGTCCCCTAAACAACCCTTTTAGATTCATATCAATTGGATGCTCCATGTTCATGTAAGAAGCTTTGACCCAAAAGGTGTTTTTGTTTACTTTTGAAAAGTACCTATAATGTGTGAATTTATATCTTTTCATGAGTGAATTTATTGAACTTGAGGGATGAATATGAGTTGTAGGGGATTGGATTCTCTTAAAAGTGAGCCTTGTATGAGAAATTTCTGGTAAAGTATGAAAAAGTTATGCTTGGTCAAAGTTTGGTTGACTTTTCCTAAGAAACCCTAATTTAGCAACTTTTGAGTTTTGATGAATTAGGAGCATTCCTTTGGGAATCATGATCAACCCTTGATCAAATTATGGATATCACTTCAAAATGTTGATGTTGACCAAAAATCTTGAAGTTTGACTGTATGTGGGCCATAGTTGACTTTTGACCTAACATAGTTGATTTTCAAGCATCTGAGTAGTTGACTGAGAAAACTTCTTGTGAAAGGCATGAAACTTGACATGGATGGTCTTGAGAACATATTAGGACTATGGAGAGCATATGAGGCCTTTGGAGCTCACCCATCTTAATGAAAATGGAAATCCTAGTTGGAGGTTCATTGCTTTAGGAAAGAGTTTGTTTGGTCAACTCTTGGGCATCCTTGAGCAAGTTGAGGATCTCAATGAGCATGTGTTGAGTAAGATGAGAGGTAAAATTTTGGGGTACAACATAGATCCTCCATCCCTATCTTTCCACACAACCCAACTCACATATAATTCTTTCTAATTCTCCCTCTCTAAATAACCACCCAGAAGATCCCCTCAGAACAATCATTGATTTAGAAGCTTAGGACAATCTTGTCACAAGCTCTTAGAAAATTGTCGTTCTTAAACCAACACCAAAAATATCCAAAGCAGATGTTTGTAAATCCTTGCTGATTTTTAAAATCTAAATATAGGAGTAATACGGTGGAAGAACTGACTTGTTTTACGTTTTATCGCAAATGTTGCGGATAGCAAGAGTTGCCACCGACTATCCTTTTATCCAATATTTAGGAAAGGTGAAAAGAATAGGAAAAACCTTTGATAGATTTTGAGTTCAAGGGGTAAGTTATGAAAAGGGAAGGTGTTAGAACCCTTTTCATCCGTAGTTATCTACGGGCTCTTAATTACTTATCTCACTTTTGAAAAAATTGCTTTGTGTGTGTGATTTGAAAATAATTTGAAATGAAACCAATGCAAGGCTAACTTTATAATGATTCTTGTACAGTCCTCAAGAATGCGTACAAAGTGTTTTGAAAATATTTGATTGAAAGTGATGTGTGAAAAATGAAGAAGTGAAAAACACAAGAAGGGGGGTTGAATTGAAACTTTAAAAACAAATGCAAATGACACGATGATTTTTATCTTGGTTCGCTTGATCTCAAACTACTCCAGTCCACCCGCCAAGGTGATCTCGTCTCTCTCCAACGAAGTCTTAATTCACTAATCAAACTGATTACAATTTTACTTTGACAACTGTCAAAGTCTTCTTGAGTACAACTACATCCCGGTTTATCTCAAGGAAATTCACTAACAAATGAAAGAATTAAATTGTGTACTAGTTTTTTTTTCGTTACAAAAACTGTATCACAAACTTGTGATGTATTACACGATTTTAGAGAATAGTACGAATATGATTTGCAGCGTTGAGAGATTGTATGAAAGCAATTGTGTAAAATCTTGAACGATTTAACCTTGATGCTTGTTTAAATAGGCGCAACAATCTGTCCAAATGGAAACATGATAATTGGCAATTAATGCACTTTCCATAATATGAAGATCCTTGTCTGTTTGTAGCCGTTGTAATTGATACTGCTTTGATGGAAAAGTAACACTTCAGAATATAAGGAATCTACTTGCTGCTTTGCTTCAGAACTTGGGAAGTCAGAATCATAATGACATGTTTGCAACATTAGACTTCCATTCAAAGTTAAGATGTCTTTCTCTTTAGCGCAAATTCTGATCTTTATTCATCAGAACATTCTGATATCAATCTGCGTATACAGCATGAATACCCTTGTAGCTTGACTTTTGATCCACTTCTGTCAAAACTTCTGTACACAATAGAACACAAATTTAGAGTGCATATTTGTTCTTTGTGTTTGTTATCATCAAAACTCTTACGAGGGTTGTAGAATCAAACTATGTTCTAACAATCTCCCCCTTTTTTGATGATGACAAAAACCAGGAATTTTCAATACAAAATAGACAGAACAAAAACTTAAGAGAGTCTCCCCCTGAGTTGAGTACTCAGATAGAGATGAATTACTTCCCTGAAGTTCATTCTGATTAGAGCTTTTGATGCATCTCCTTTTGTCTTTATTAGAGTTCTGTTCCTATTATACTTTCAGGAAAAAAATAAGAAGTTAAGATATTCAGAATGTTTGAGACTTTGTCCCGGTATACTGTTATTGAAAATATCTTACGTTCTCCCCCTTTTTGTCATGAATCAAAAAGAAATATAATCACAAATAATCATAGTCAAATAGGATGATTTGTATTAAAACATATTTCAATAACATTTCTCAGAAGCAGATAAGATAAGATAAGAATACAGAAAACAATTTTAAAAAAAATCTAAGATGGAGGGGGAAGTCGTGTGAACAACGCTTCCAGCAAGCTCTTAATCTGAGTGCTTGATTCTTCTTGCTTTCCCAACATATCCTTGATTTCTTTGGTTGTGTCTTCTTGCTTATCCAATCTTGTGTGGATTACAACATTCAACTTCTTTAACTCTTCCAGAGTTTGCATGACCAGAGATGGAGCTGGTGTTTCCTTAGAGGATGCAAGTCTTTCAGAACACTCTACAACATCTTCTGATTCAATTGCTTCTTCAGTTGCATTTTCCTTTTCTTGAACAATAGCCAGAGGGTGACTATCAGAACATGGTTCATTACCTTCTGAAGGTTGGTGCTCTTTCCAGGGAGCATTGTCCAGCAGAAGAATTGATTTCTTTTTCCAGTGACTCAGAACTTGATCTTTGAAAGCTTTCCATTGATCACTGAAGTTCTGTTGAGCCATTTCATAACTTAATTCTTTCAGCCTCTGGGATTCAAAGTTGAACCATTTTCTGAATCGATCCCAATGAGAATCAGAAGCAGCAAGATTTGAATTTTCTAGACTTGCATGCTTCAAAGATTTAACCCATTTCTGTAATTCTGTTTCAAAAATCAACAAGTTCTTACCAACATCTATTTTGGTTATGGTTGGTTTAAGTTTGGGAATGGAAATTTTATTTGAGGTTAAAGCTAGGTGGTCCAGCGCTTCTAAATCAATGATGGTTCTGAGATGATCATTTAGACAGTTAATAGGAGAGGGAGTAGGAGAATCAGAAATTATGATTGGTGAACGAGGTGTGTTTGGTGGTGTGGAATGATAGGGTGATGGTATTTCTGGAATGTCTATTATGAAGAGAAGTTGACGAACCATAAGAGGTTCTTTTATTCCAGGAATAGGGGTAGTGGTATCAGAGTCTGTAAAAGAATCTTCTGGTTGGTTTGCGGTAGCGTGTTGATATTCTGGTTCAGGGGTTTCAAAGTTTGGATTTTCAGTTTGGGGAATATGTGGGTTTTCATTTTTTGGTTGAGGAGTATGTAGGTTTTTATGTTCTGGTTGTGGAGTATGGAGGTTTAGATTTTCTTGGGTAGGTGTTTGAAAGTCTTGATCAAATAGTTCAATATCAGAAAAAACTCTTACAAGTTCTAGCTGATTTTGTTCTAGATTTGGATTGGGGGAGTGAGGTTCGTTTAGGAAGTTGCCAAGGGTTACAGAAGGATCAAACTTTATGTTAAAATCCTCAAAAGTTTGAGGTGAGGGATCTTCTGTTGGTTGAGAGGTGAATGTTTCAGATGTTGGAAAGACTATTGATTCTACAACAGAAACAAAGGAAGTGTTACCTTTCTTTTTAGTAGCTTTGGGTGTCTTCTGAGAAGATCCTTCTCCTGCTGCCTTTCTCTTTCTGGATTTTTTCAACACAACATATAGAGCTTGCTTGTGTAGATCACGAATGCTAAGTTCTGGATCTGTTCCATCTTCCTTGCAAGCTTCTAAGTATCTGACCACAATCTCTGGTGAATCATCAATCTCAGAAAATAACGGAAAATCTTTCAGAGGGATTCTCCTTGATGTGATGACTTCATGAGTAGCAATTGTTGGATCCTTCTTAATGTTATCAATAATCTTTATCTTCTTCAGATTTTTGGAATTAAGTGGTTTACCAGCACATGCCTCCAGTGTGCTGATCTTGTGAGCTTCTGTCAGATGCTGTATCAACCTGTTCTCCGTTAGAATATCAGATATTAATCTTCCCAAAGGAATCCAATCCCTATTTGTCCTTTCTTATTCCCTTGTTTCTTTCACGTTTGTTCTCAGATGATTGAAGAGTAAGTGTAGAAGATTTATTTTGGTCTTCTTTGAAATAAAATACAACATAAACTGTTGATTGATGTTGATATAGTCAGGAGAGCTTGTTGGTTTCCTGTGATTTATACATCCTAGAATGATCCTGGCCCAGATTATGTAGTAATCCTTCAAGTCCCTTATCTTGCTGGATGGATGTCCAGAAGTAAAAATAACTCTTGCAGTGGCTTTTAGGTCATAACACTTTTCAGCCATGTCGCTGCACCTAACTCCGCCGCCATTGTACCCAATCAATTTTCCAATCAAGTCTTCAGTGATTACAATCTTCTTCCCCATTACGTAAGATGTAACTTGATGATTAGATGAAGTAGCATGAATCCAGAATTCCTTTACAAGAATGGGGAATACTGGACCTAGCAGACGATCAAAGTACCTATTCCAGCTTTGAGCAGTTACATCTTCAGACAGATCAAAACCATTTTCCTTTAAGCTTTTAAAATTGATGGTTAGCTCATATAAAACTTCAAGAGAATCGATTGGAGTTAGCCAAGTTCTTATGGGTTCTTCGTATTGTTCAGCTGTTGAAGAAGAACCAGGAGCACTTAGAAGATTTTTTTATGCATGAGGAAGATGCCATTGTTCACACAGTTTGTTTTGAGATTTCTAAGAAAATGGTTTTTGCAAAACGAAAGCTAGAGAGTAATGGAAGCGAGAAGAAGTGAATGAAATTGTGATTGTGTATTTATAATCAATTTTGAAAACTTAATCAGTAAGAAAGAGAAAACAAAATAATGATTATACTGTTATTATGAAACCTGAAAATAGGGGATTGCGTGTAGATACTGAACAGTTACCATTGACATGTTTCTCAATGCATTCAATCAGAGCCGTAGACCCTTCAGAATTTGAACGCGTGTTCATCCTTAGAAGGTAGCTTGTGAGAGGATGACAAATGTTTGATAGTGTGAACTGCACACCTCTCTCTTTGAAATTAAAGGTTCAAATCTTCTTAGATAGATTCAGAAGCAACTGTACTCCTAACTTCTGAAGACATGTTGATCATATGTTCACAAAGAAAATATAAAGTTTTGAGGGTTACAAAATATGTAAATAAAACTTCTTATTCTGGACATAATTTAATGCTGAGATGTTTCAGAATGAAATTAAACCTATCTTCAGAAAGGGGTTTTGTAAAAACATCAGCCCATTGATGGTCTGTGTCAATAAATTTTAAATTAAGGATTCCTTTTTGAATATAGTCCCTAATAAAATGATGTTTTATTTCTATATGCTTATCCCTGGAATGCAAAATTGGATTTCTAGATAAACATATTGCAGAAGTATTATCACAGAAAATAGGGATGTTACTCTCAAATATGTTGAAGTCTTCAAGCTGACTTTTCATCTAGAGCATCTGTGTGCTGCATCCAGCAGCTGCTATATATTCAGATTCATCTGTTGACAACACAATTGTGGACTGCCTCTTGTTGGTCCATGAGATCAAATTATCTCCCAGAAACTGGCAGCTTCCAAAAGTACTTTTTCATTCTACTCTGTCTCCAGCAAAATCAGCATCACAGTACCCTACTAAACTGTATTCATTAGTTTTTCTATAAAACAAACCCAGGTTAGTAGTACCTTTCAGACACTTGAAAATTCGCTTAACAGCTGTTAAGTGAGATTCTCTAGGATCTCATTGGAATCTGGCACATAAGCAAACGCTGTATAAAATGTAAGGCCTTGAAGCTGTAAGATATAAGAGAGAACCAATCATACCTCTGTAGATCTTCTGTTCTACCTTTTTACTTACCTCTTCCTTTTCCAGAATGCATATGGGATGCATTGGAGTCTTTGATGGCTTACACTCTGAGAGGTCAAATTTCTTCAGAAGTTCTCTGATGTATTTGCTCTGGTGAATGTAAGTTCCTTCTGGAGTTTGATTGATCTGAATGCCCAGAAAAAATTTGAGTTCTCCCAGAGAAGGTCTAGTAGATCCAAATATTATATCATCTACATAAATCTGACAAACTAAGATGTCATTCTTAAATGTCTTACAAAACAAGGTTGTGTCCACTTTCCCTCTGGTAAATTCCTTTTGTAACAGAAAGTTGCTTAGTCTGTCATACCAAGCTCTTGGAGCTTGTTTCAGACCATAAAGCGATTTCTTTAGTTTGAAAACATATTCTGGGGTTTTTGGAATTTTCAAACCCAGGGGGTTGGTGCACATAAACCTCTTCGTCAATGTAACCATTTAAGAATGCACTTTTGACATCCATCTGATACAGAGTGATGCCATTATGTACAACAAAAGAGATTAAGAGTCTGATAGATTCTAACCTGGCGACTGGAGAAAAGGTTTCTGTATAGTCTATCCCCTCTTGTTGACTATAACCTTGTGAAACCAGTCGTGCCTTGTTTTTGACGACTTCTCCTTGTTCATTCAGTTCGTTTCTGAACACCCACTTTGTTCCAATGACGTTGAATCCTTTTGGTTTAGGAACCAGATCCCATACGTCATTTCTGGTAAATTGATTTAATTCCTCCTGCATTTCTAGAATCCAGTCGTTGTCCAGAAGAGCTTCATCAATGGTTGTTGGTTCAATCAGAGATACCAATCCCATAAGGGATTCTTCAGAATTTCTGAACGTTGATCTTGTTCTGATTGGATCTTCCTTCTTTCCTAGAATCTTATCTTCAGGGTGAGCTATGCTACTTCTGGATAGTCTTTTCTGGAGTTGTTCTACAGAAGTTGCTGGAGTGCTTGTGACATTTCCTTCTGATGTTTTTGGCACGTCTTTGTTGGGAACTTCTGATGAATTTCCTTTAGCATCTATAAATTCAACTTCTATATCTTCAAGAGATTCATTCTGCTTTGACTTTTGAGGGCCAAACTTGTCATCAAATCTAACACTGATTGACTCTCATATAATTTGTGTTTCTGTATTGTATACTCTATAGCCTCTTGAGCATTCAGAGTATCCTAACAAAATACACTTCTGTGCTTTAGAGTCAAACTTTTTCAGATGTTCTTTAGTGTTAAGTATAAAACAGGTACATCCAAAAGGTGGAAATAAGAAATGTTGGGATTTCTGTTCTTCCACAATTCATATGGAGTCTTATCCAGAATAGGTCTTATGGAGATTCTATTCTGAATGTAACATGTTGTGTTAATTATTTCTGCCCAGAAGATCTTAGCAATGTTAGTCTCATTGATCATGGTTCTGGCCATTTCTTGTAATATTCTGTTCTTTCGTTCTACAACTCAATTTTGTTGGGGAGTTCTAGGGTAAGATAAATCATGAGAAATGCCATTTTCATTAAAAAATATTTCAAATTTTTTGTTTTCAAATTCTCCACCATGATCACTTCTAGCTTTGACAATTCTAATATCTTTCTCATTCTGGACTTGGTTACAGAAAGCAACAAACACATAATGTGACTCGTCCTTGTGTCTTAAGAACTTTACCCATGTCCATCTTCTATAGTCATCTACGATCACTAACCCATACTTATTGCCACTAACAGACACAGTTTTCACTGGTCCAAATAGATCTATGTGCAGAAGTTCTAATGGCCTAGAGGTAGAAACAACAATTTTTTCTTTAAAAGGAGGTTTTGCAAATTTGCCTTTCTGACATGCTTCACACAGAGCATCTGAGCTGAACTTCAGATTAGGAAGTCCTTTGACCAGATTGAGTTTGTTAATCTGAGATATTCTTCTCATACTAACATGCCCCAATCTTCTGTGCCAGACCCATTGCTCGTTGTTAATAGAAAGAATGCATTTTACATTCTGACTCTTTAGTTCATAAAGTTTTATCTTGTAAGTGTTGTTTTTCCTCTTTCCATTAAATAGGATAGTTCCATATTTCTAACTAACAAATTTGCATGAATTTTGATTAAAGATTATATCATAACCGTTATCACTTAATTGACTTATGGATAACAGGTTATGCATTAATCCATCTACTAACAGAACATTATTAATAGAAGGGATATTGTCGTTACCTACTATTCCAGAGCCAATGATCTTCCCTCTTTGATTGCCTCCAAAACCCATGTAGCCTCCAGGTTTAAGTTCTAGACTTTGGAACATATTATTTCTTCCCGTCATGTGTCGAGAGCATCCAGAGTCCAGGTACCAAGACTGGTAGTTTAGTCTAGCTGCTAAAGATATCTGCTACATATATAATTTTGTCCTTAGGTACCCATATCTTTTTGGGTCCTTGTTTGTTAGTTTTACCAAAATTCTGTTTGAATTTTGGTTTGGCAGAATAATCATTACTGGTATATTTCAGATCTTGTGTGTGCCCATAGGTGAAGTGAGATTTTAATGGTGTGCATTTAATAACTAAGTCCATGACTTTCTTAGGTGGGGATACTTTACCTTGGTATCTTATACCTTTTATGCCATTTTTGCTAACTCCATAGATCATTGAAGCCATCTTGATTTTATCTATGTTTTTAGCTAGAAACTTTTGGAAGCTTTGATCATATTCCTTTATGATCTTATCAGCATTATTGGGAACATCTGAGATTGTTTCCTTCTGAGAGTTCTGTAAATCATTTTCAAGTTTTGAAATCTTTTATTTTAACTCAGAATTTTCTAATCTCAGACTCTCAGTTTCTTCAGAGTCAGAAACAATATCCTTTTCAGGTTCTTGAATTTGAATCGAAGCTGCTGATATCTTTCCAGAATTTCACTCAAACTTTCTCCTAGTTCAGCTTTACTAAAATTAACATTAAAGTCAGGAAATACCTCTTCTGTGTCTAATTCTGATTCTGACCCAGATACTTCACTGTCTTCTGTCACATTTGCCATAAGAGCAATATTGGCTATTTCATCATCTGCCTCTGTGTCTGTGTCAGAAGTATATGAATTTCCCATGTTTCCATGAGACTTTTCTTCTTCTTATTGAAGAACTTCTTTTTGGGTTTCTCCTTTTGAAGCCTTGGATAATCGCTTTTGTAGTGCCCTTGTTCATTGCACTCATAGCAGACGATGTCCATGTTGCTTGACTTTCTGTGACCAGAAGAAGATTCAGACTTTCTGTGTCCAGAGGAGTATTTAGACTTTCTATATCCAGAGAAGGATTCAGACTTTCTGTGTCCAGAGGGCGATTCATTCTGATTCCCTGTTCTTCTGGAGTTTCTGAATTTTCCTTGCCTCTGCTTCCACAGTTGATTGACTCTTCTGGAGAGAAGATACAATCAGTCTTCTTCTGATGAGGATCCATCAGAGGTTTCTTCCATAACCTGAAAAACTTTAGAATCAAATTTTTTGTTAGATTTTAACGCTAAAGGCTTACCTTGCTTCTGAGGCTCATCATATTCTAGCTCTATCACATGACTTCTGAGTGAGCTGGCAAGTTCCTCCAGAGATATCTTGTTGAGATCTTTTTCCAGCTTGAGAGAAGTGACCATTGGCCTCCATTGCTTCGGTAAACTTCTGATGATATTATTTACATGATCAACAGTAGAATACCCCCTTTTTAAGAACTCTCAGCCCAGCAACTAGAATCTTGAATCTTGAGAACATTGCTTTAATGGATTCACTTTCTTCCATCTTGAAGGCTTCGTATTTCTGAATGAGCGCAAGGGCCTTAGTTTCTTTAACTTGTATGTTACCTTCATGTGTCATTCTCAGAGAGTCAAACATGTTTTTAGCTGTCTCCCTGTTTGAGATCTTCTCATACTTTGAATATGAGATGACACTAAGAAGAATCATTCTGGCCTTGTGATGGTTTCTAAAGTCACGCTTTTGCTGGTCAGACATTCTTTTTCTATCAATCTTCTGACCACTTTCATCCATAGGATGCATGTATCCATCAATTACCATATCCCATAAATCAACATCATGAGCCAGAAAGAAGCTCTCAATTCTGTCTTTCCAGTAGTCAAAGTTTTCTCCATCAAAGACTGGAGGTTTGCCGCTGATTTTGTCCTTATCATCATGATAGTCAATGTTGATGTTCTGGCTTGGTCCCACCATAGTGTTTTTCTAAGCTTGGATCTTGTGCTGATACGGTTAAGTGTATGAACTCAGAACCAGGCGCTCTGATACCAATTGAAGAAGTGAAAAACACAAGAAGGGGGGTTGAATTGAAACTTTAAAAAGAAATGCAAATGACACGATGATTTTTATCCTGGTTCGCTTGATCTCAAACTACTCCAGTCCACCCTCCAATGTGATTTTTCCTCTCTCCAACGATGTCTTAATTCACTAATCAAACTGATTACAATTCTACTTTGACAACTGCCAAAGTCTTCTTGAGTACAACCACAACCCGGTTTATCTTAAGGAAATTCACTAACAGATGAAAGAATTAAACCGTGTACTAGTTGTTTTTCATTAAAAAATTATATCACAAACTTGTGATGTATTACACGATTTTAGAGAATAGTATGAATATGATTTGCAGGGTTGATAGATTGTGTGAAAGCAGTTGTGTAAAATCGTGAACGATTTAACCTTGATGCTTGTTTAAATAGGCGCAACAATCTGTCCAAATGGAAACATGATAATTGAAACTTAATGCACTTTCCATATTATGAAGATCCTTGTCTGTTTTTAGCCGTTGTAATTGATACTTCTTTGATGGAAAAGTAACGCTTTAGAACATAAGGAATCGACTTGCTGCTTTGCTTCAGAACTTGGGAATTCATAATCATAATGACATGTTGGCAACGTTAGACTTCCATTCAGAGTTAAGATGTCTTTCTCTTTAGCGCAAATTCTGATCTTCATTCATCAGAACATTCTGATATCAGTCTGCAATCACAGCATGAATACCTTTGTAGCTTAACTTCTGATCCACTTCTTTCAGAACTTCTGTACACAATAGAACACAAATTTAGAGTGCATATTTTTTCTTTGTGTTTGTTATCATCAAAACTCTTATGAGGGTTGTAGAATCAAACTATGTTCTAACAAAAAAATGTTTTGAGATAAGTTGTGAGCAAGCAATTAGGAGTTTCTTACCCACTAATGGTCTTTCTTGTTATTTTCCTTCTCCATTAGAGATAATGCTATCCATACCATTAGTTGGTAGGCATCCCTATCCACTGGATGTGAAGGGACAAGCGTAGGGTCATCGTATGGTCATCGAAGGCAACATGTAAGGATACTTTAGCAATTTCTAAAGGGACTGTCATCATATTATTTGTAGGCAACTCGAGGGACTAGATCATTTTTCCGTAGGTAACTCGAGAGACATTGAGGGGCTATGATCTTTTGTATGATGATGATTTGATCGAGGGTCTTTTGCTAAAGTATCCCTACTTTCGAGAGATGTGATCAATATTTCGTAAGGAAACAAGAGAGGGTACCCTAGAGGTACAAGTGTGAAGAGTGTATTGATTCAGTTATTTTATCTTGAGAGTAGGGTTTTATATATTTCTTTTAGTCTTGCTATACAAACCCTAATTACTAGCAGTTAAATAATATGTACAGAAAAATAAAGTGCGGAATGTAAAGTCCTAAGCTATTACATGGCTTGAGAGAGGTACATAAGTATAAAAATGCGGGAAAGTAAACCCTAAAACTATTACATCTTGGGAGTAGATACATAATAGAGAAAAAGTGCGAGAAAATAAATCTAAGTTATTACAATTAAAGACTGCAACCTATACACTTTTCCAAGAATAATAAATAGCAAAAGTAAATAAGAAAATGTTTAGAAAAATGTTTGAATGTTATAAAACCTAAGTTTGAATTTTTGTATTTTTATAGATAATAATTTAAATGATAATAGTAATTAAAACCTAAATTCTAATTGATTTTAATATTTAATAAAATATTAATTAGCCTAATTAGTTAATAAATAAAAGGAAAAATACTCATTTTGGTCCCTTAATTTTTTCCGTGTCACTCTGGCCCCTTAACTTTCAAAACGTTTCATTTTAGTCCTTTTTGTCCAATTAGCGACGAATTTAGTGACGAATTTCAAAGTTTTTTCGTCGCTAATTAGATAAAAAGGACTAAAATGAAACGTTTTGAAAGTTAAGAGACCAAAGTGACACAAAAAAAAATTAAGGGAACAATTTGAACCTGAAGTATAATTAAGGGACCAAAGTGGATATTTTGCCTAAATAAAAAATATATCAAAAACTGATTATTGATTAAAAGAACCCTAATTCTAATTAATTTTAAAATTAAGAAAAATGTCAATTAATTTAATATACCATGAAAATTAAATATTAGTTAAAAAACCTAATCCTAATTTATTAGTAAAAAATTTAGATTAGGTTAATAATTGGTTAATTAAAAAAAATATGGTTAGAAAAGAGAAAAAGGAAAGAAATTAGGTTAAGATAAAAATAGAAGAAAAAAAACTGCATGGAGTGGGTGTTGAACCCATGCCCTCCTGGCTTTTTACTGCATTGCTTGCCACTAAGCCCGACGCTCGTTGGTGTCTGAGAATAGGCGCTGCATAATATATGTGAAACCTGCATTAATTCATCTCAGGAACACATTAGAATTGTTAGTTTCAATCAAAGCATCATGAATATTAAAATATGAATTTCACAAAAAAAAAACATGAAACCAGCAATGAATGGAAGTGGTTGTTTTAGACGTGGAATTGCTTATAAAATGACTTGGATCAACTCCTTTGATCCTCAGGAAGCGATTGTTGGCTTTGGTTTGGACCGAAACTGCTTGGAATTTGGAATTCGATTGCTCACTTTTTTTTGAATTTTTGTGATTTCTTGAGACTTTCTTTGGAGGAAATTTCGTGATCTTGATGGTCTAAATGTGTTCTCTATTTATAGGCCATGAATTAGGTCAACAAACATGAATCAAATCTTTGTATTTCATGACAAAATATTTGATTTGATTTTTTTGCATGGAAACATATCTTTTTGAGCTCAATCTTGTGCCAAATGCAATCTTCATAATCCCTCATGATTTTTTAGCATGATTATGTGATATTGGACTCATGATTTGATTCAAAATAGATCCCCACACCTTGTATCATTTATTTGATATTTTATTTGATTTATTTTTATTTTAAATGAATAAAAATCAAAGTAAAAATAAATAAAAACCCTAAAAATAAATGAATGGATTTAGGAGTCTATTATGAGGTGAGGAACAAGTTTGTACCTTGAAAGATAAGCCCATTAGCCCAAAAGTTCAAGTTTTCTCAATTTGGGTTTCATGCATTTTCTCAAAATTACCCAACTTGTGCAACTCATAACTCTCTCAATTTTTATCATATGAAGATGATCTTGGACTTTTTGGAAATCTCAAGATGTCCCCTACAAATCTCATGTTGATCATTTTTCATTTGAATCCTTTATCTCGATATAAATTACTTTGACAAAAAGTGTCTTTTTGTTGACTTTTAAAATGACCTATAATGTTTTGGCTCATATCTCTCAAATAAAGCATTTTTTGGCCTTGAGCTTAGAGAGACAAAGTTGTAAAGAATTGAATATACTTAATATCGAGCTTTGGTTGAGAATTTTATGATGAAGCATGTGAAAGTTATGTTTGGTCAAAGTTTTGTTGACTTCTTCTAAAGAAAACCCTAATTTAGCAACTTTTGACTTTTGATGAATCTTGAGTCTTTTTGATGAATCATGGTCAACCTTTGATTAAATGATGAATATAAATTTAAAATATTGATGTTGACCAAAAATCTTGAAATTTGACTGTATGTTGACCACAATTGACTTTTTGCCCGATATAGTTGATTTTTAGTCATCTGAGTAATTGACTGAGCAAACATGTGATGCAAGGGTTGAAATTTGGCATGATCATTCCTTGAGACATATGAGGAACCATGAAATCCACTTGAGGCATTATAAGCTTAAATTTCCTTGAGAAACGTGAAACCCTAGTTGTAGGTTAACTGTTTAGGAGGAGAATTTGTCTGATCAAACATTGAGTAGCCTTGAGCAATTAAAAACCCTAGAAGCATTAGGAGATATCTTGAAGAAAATGGGAGGGAAAATTTTGCGGGTACAATAGCTGCTCCTGTTCAAACTTCTTAAACCTGAAGAGTTAGATTGGCATGTCCTTCATTCGGGATCTGAAGGTATAAGGGGATTGAACACTTAAGTGCCCAGAAATTTGCACTCGCATGTCACGGAGTAATACTTGGTTGATAATATTTCTGAATGGGCTTACAAATTCCATTCAGAGAGATGATAGAGTGTTGTCGGAGATGGGCTTATAGATGTCATCCATAATAACTGTTGATAGGAGTATCAAAATGAGTCTACACTCAACTTAATCTGATGGAATGAAAATTTCTGAAGAAAAATGCTTTTCCAGAATGAAGGCCCTGAAGGAGATGCTTTTCAGAATTCAGTCTCTGAGGGAAATCATTTGTTCATGCAGATAGTCGCCTCGTCCTATTTTGGGAATTGATCTGAAATTTATTCTTCATTGGTAAATCCATCCTGTTTCGGGAATTTATACCGCCTGATCATATAGATAGTTACCTCGTCCTGTTTCAGGAATTAATCTCTGACCCACTTTTTGTTGGTAAACCCATCTTGTTTCAGGAATTCATACCGCCTGTTCGTATCGATAGTTGCCCTGTCTTGTTTCGGGAATTAATCTTTGACCTATTTTTTGTTGGTAAACTCGTCCTACTTCAGGAATTCATACCACCTGGTCATATCGATAGTTTCCCCATCCTGTTTCGGGAGTTAATCTTTGCCTGGTTATAAAGATAGTTACCCTGTCCGGTTTTGGGTATTAATCTTTGCCTGGTCATATAGATTGTATCTCCGTCCTGTTTTGAGAGTTAATGTTTAACCTGATTTATCTTGGCGGACCCATCCTGTTTCAGGAATTCATACCGCCTGGTCTCGATAGTTCCCCGCCCTGTTTTGGGAATTAATATCTGACCTGGTCATATAGATTGTTGCCCCGTCTTGTTTCAAGAATTAATCTCTGACTTGTTTGAAAATTGTTGATGATATTCGTCTGTTTGTATACTTTTACCTGAAAAGACAAAGTTAGTCTTCATGAAATGTCATGATGTTTGTAATGCATTGTGTAATGATGTTCTCGAGGTACATGAGAGTGTGTTATGCGTGTTGTATGCATATGCTATGATATTTTGTAAATGATGCATGATTGTAAGATGCCGGTAATGGTCGCTTCGTATAACATATTTGGCTGGGGGAAATAAATCCCTGACTGTTGCTGGGGATGAAGAATATGAATCTTTAATCTTGTTTAGAATGTCTTCACCAGGGGTTCCCGCTTTCTGTTTAAAGATATCCCGCTGGGGATGTTTGACTTTTACTTGGGGATATAAGAATTCCAGAAACACTGATCGTTCATCGTTCATTCTCATATACCCTAAGAGATGGATAATCCTATGATCTGCTGTTTAACCAAGTATCAGATATGGATGTCAAATCTTCTAAGGAGGATAAAGCTGAATGACATCTGGCCGGGGAAGAGAATCCTGCTGGGGAACTGAAATATCAGAGAAATAAACTCTGTTAGGGAAATAAACCCTGCTAGAGAAGATAATTCTTCTGGGGATTTTACGGTGTTAGAGAAATAAACTGCGCTGGAGAATTAAATTCCTGTAAACTGTGTTGAGGAAATAATTTCTGATGGGGATTGGAATTTCATAGGCTATGCTGAGGAAGTTTCCACCATATGTTGAGGATATGATCAAACTTCCTTATACTCTATGGGACCTATTGGGGACGATGATCATGTGAAGTTATTTCTTAAGGATATGGAGGTGAACTGCTGGAACATGCCCCAATTGTTGTCTGATGGCATATTAGACTCGTTGGGGAATATATCTCCGTCGGGGATGAACTTGTGAAGGTAGCTCTACGTAAGTAGTTCTGTGAAGATTGCTCTATAGAGATTTGTGGATGACTTGAACATTATCCCAACTCCTAGAGTCTTTAGTAAATTTTGATCAGAGTGATAAACAAGTGATGAGATAATGAGACATAGTCGTACGCTTTAATCCCTAACTTTTTCCTGGACTGTCTTTTCTGATTTTCAGTCCACCGAAATACCCTTTTTTGCCCAAGCCGCCTTCTCCAATTTTTGAATTGCTGGGTGTATCATTTTATTTATATGTCCCTAATTTTTTCCCGAACCCTTTTACTTCGTCGGGATGCCCTTATTTTTGCCTAGGCCAATCAACCTAGCGAGTCTCTTTTTCATGTGTAGTATTTTTGACTATGTTTGTGTTCACAGGGTGTGGATAATCTTCAGCGTCCATGGTAGTAAGTATCATAGCACCGCCAGAAAATATCTTCTTGATCATAAATGGTCCTTCGTATGCGGGAGTCCATTTGCCCCTGGGATTAGTCTGGTGCACTCGATGTTTATTGATCAACCATTGATTACCAGGTTTCTGATAGTCTTGACCTTCCTCAGTATTTTTCTAAGAACGGTCATGGCAGAATGACACCATCTGATACTGCTGACATAGACAAGTAATTTGGTGATACCGAAGATTTAATTTTCATAGTGGCTTTTGCTGAAACCCATGATTAATGTAAAATTCCCCAAGTGATTCAGATGGAGATCTGCCCCTGGCTGGTCGGCATTTTGAGAGGTTCTTTGAATCTTGACTTGACTGTCACAGATGAGTTGGACAATAACATGGCATGCCCCCTGATTTATAACCAATTGTGTCTACGAAAGGCATGTTACCAGAAGTGTCTTTCTCTTTGACCCATCCTCTGAAGTAATTCTGTACATTGGGAGGATTTTCATTCATTGAATATTTTTCATGTGAATTTCTCTGCTGTCAAACACTTAGTCATATGAAAACAATGGTATTAAAATGAAAACTTATGTCTGTCTTGAAGTTTAAAAAATTCAGTTTTTAATAAAACAATTTGTAAGAATGTGATATCAACTCAGGATTATAGTAAGCCTTACAGGAGTCATGATACCTTTTTATAACAATATGCTTTCGAACTAACCCACGCTTTAGTTAGGACTTTTAAGGGTCGTAACTTGGTATGGTTCACGGTTTAAGAAACAAAGGATAAAGACTCAAAATTTATTTGTACCCAACCTGTTCTCTATGATGTCCTTTAGTCCTATACTCAGTTAATTATGCATTTAGGTTCCAGTAGAGTTTGGAATTACATAACAAATATTTTGGTGATGGTTCAGAACTCAGAAGTTTATTTGAGAAGGCAGACATTTTTTCTTGTAACATCTTTCTTTTGTTGTGGATTTATAACAACCTCTTTTTGACTTTATTATCCCTAACTTTTTCCTGACTTGTTTTGTTTGAGATTACAGTCAGCGGGATGCCATAGTTTTTCCTAAGTCTCCTTCATAGGTTTTAACTTAGCGGGTTTTTCTTTTGAAAGATAATGACTTCCCGATTTAATGATTACGGGGAACGATCATTGAATTTTTATTTGGAAGGATTTCTTCGATACTACCTGCTGTGTATGAAGGAGAAGCTTGCGATTGAATGCACAATTGAATTAACTAAGAAACTACACTGCCCCAGGTTATAATTAAGGGTTTCAATTTGCGTGAAAAAGAAAACTCATACTTCTTAGGCTCAAAGGGGTTGACTAGGAATTAACTTCCTCATATCTCCACTGTTTAGGAATTAAAGCAACTTATGTACATCATCAACAAGGTCTGTTTAAAAGCATACTGTATAAGATTAAGGTATCGTTTTCGTCATCCTCCCTCTAAAGGCTTATAGCTTTTAATGAAAGTTGAATATCACAAAAAGGAAGTAAAAAACACAATTTAAATATAGTGAAATGAACAGATTAATTCAAGACAAACATATGCAATTCATAAATGGAAAGAAAACAAAGTTTGACATAAAGATACGTGTTCGAACAAACAAAAGAAATTACAACTGAAAATTCAAATGAACTGGATGCTCTCAATTTTAGTCATGATTTGGCATGGGAGAAGTGATCACATTAGCAGTCTCAGGAGGGTCAAAATCAATAACTTTGGAGTCAATCATATCTTAAATCTTATTTTTCAAAGCCCAACAGTTATTTGTTTCGTGTCCGAGACTATTTGAATGATAGGCACATCTTACATTAGGATTGTACCGAGGAGAGAAGGTGTTAGAATTCTGAGGAGGATCTCTCAATGTAGTCAGCTTTGCTTTCAATAGATGTTTCAATGCTTGAGAAAATGGCATGTTGATCTTGGTAAATTGTCTCAGGGGTGCGTCCGACCTACGTTGATTGCCTTGTTGATGTTGTTGCACTGGTGCAGGATTAGAAATTAGCACTTCCCTCCCATTTTCTTCAAGGAATTCTTTCAAGGCTCCTCAAATACTCAAGAATCTCAAGGGATGACCAGTCAAATGCTCCTCCTAAGTCAAAATCCTACAACTAGGGTTTTGAGTTTCTCAAGAAAATATGGTTTTAAAAGGTCTCAAGTGGCTTTCATGGTTCTTCATAGGTCCTCAATAAGGTTTATGTCATGTTTCAAGTCCTACATCACAAGTTTGCTAAGTCAATGGCTCAGATGATTGAAAATCAACTATATTGGTAAAAAAGTAAACTATGGTCAACATACAGTCAAACTTCAAGATTTTTGGTCAACATCAACATTTTGAAGTAATATTCATCATTTGATCAAGGGTTGATCATGATTCCCCAAGGAAATCTCTCAAATCATCAAAATTCAAGAATTGTAAAATTAGGGTTTCCTTAGGAGAAGTCAACTGAACTTTGACCAGGCATAACTTTCACATACTTCATCAACTTTTTTCCAACAAAATCTCATTTTGAATAAAATTCAATTCCCTACAACTTTGTTTTTAAGCTCAATTCCAAAAAATGGTTCATTTGAAAGATATGACCTAAAACATTATAGGTCATTTTCAAAAGTCAACAAAAGACACTTTTTGTCAAGGAAACTTACATTAAGATAATTTCTTAAAAAGCAAAAATGATCAACATAGAGATTGTAGGGGACACCTTTATATTTCTAAAAAGTCCAAGATCATCTTTAAAAGATGAAAATTGAGCAAGTTATGAGTTGCACAAGTTGGGAGATTTTGAAGAAATCTATGAAATGCAAATTGAGAAAAATTGCAATTTTGAACCAATGAGCCTAACTTTTGATGTTCAAACATGTTCATAAGGTGTTAAAGGACCTATAAATCCATTCACATATTTTTTTATTTGAATTTTTATTCATTTAAATGCAAATAAAATCAAATAAAATATAAAATAATGGTATAAAGCCTTGGGCTTTTTGTTTCAATCATCCAAAGGCCCAAGAAAACTCATGACAACTCATTACAACCTTGCCAAACTCGTGCAAGACCAAGGTGGCAAGAAAAATCTCAAGTTTGGCAAGTTTTAAAGTTGTTTGATTCTTGTTTTATCATGGCATCATGGCTTTGATTCTTGCCATATTTGTCAGCTCACTTCATCCTTCTATATAAAGGCAAGCATAGCAACTCAAAAGACCACAAAAATAATTGGCACAAAAGCTCTCAAAAAATTCTCCAAATTCAAAGAAACTATGAAAATCATATCTCGCATCTCCAGCGGTTTTCAAATTGATCAAAACCTTCCATTGTCCTCTTAACGTTACTAGGAGTCGGAATCAACCATTACCCTTCGCAAATCAACTCAAGAAACCACCCTCACATCAACTCCGATTGGTAAGATTCGTAGGTTTCATTTTCTCAAGATTTTCATGGTTTAAATACTTGTAAGTATGCTTATTCCATTCATAGGTATTTCCTGAAAGATTCAGATCCAACGCCCCTGATGAAGTCCCCATGGTGAACCCCAGGGAATCGGTCACGCAGAACCACCACCAGCTCCTAGGCTCCTTTTTTAGGGCTTAGTTTTCCTTCTTTCCACACCCCTCCAATTTCTTACAAGAAGGCCCATAAATCTTTCTTCTTTTTATTTTGTTTTAATTTAATTTAATTCTTTTCTTTTAATAACATTTTTTGAAATAAAATCATAAAAACCAAAAAAATTAGATATATATTTTAATTAATTAACTTTATTTTCACAATAAAAATTAATTAACTTAATTACTTTTTAAGATTATTTTATTAATTAAAATATCATTATAATTAGGCTTTAATTATCATTCAATTATTTTTCTAAATAAAAACACCAAAAATATTTTCTTATACTTAGAATTTTTTAGGTTTTTTTAGATATCTTGCTCTCTTCAATCTCCGAGCGCTTATTTACTTTTTCGCATTTTTTTAATATTGTAACTATCCAAAGTTTGTAATAGCTAATTAGGACCTTTATCTTTTTATTCCCCAATTTTTTGTTTGTACTATCCATCCCCGAAAAGATGTAATAAAGTAGTTTAAATTCCGCATTTTTACTTTCCGCACTTGTATATATTTAACTGCTAGATGTATGCTAATAGGCTTGTATCGGAAGACTAAAAGCAAATGCTAGACAACCTAACCTCAAGACTAAAACTGAAACACAACACACTTCGCACATGCGTACCTCTAGGGTATTCATCACTTGTTGCCTCAGATAAACAACAGGCATGTCCCTCGAACGTGGGACACTTTAGCAAAGTCCCTCGATACAAAGATCATAGCCCCTCGATGACCCTTCAATGTTACCTTTCGGTAAATGATATAGTCCCTTATGATAAATTGATAAAGCATCCTATAAGTTGCCTCTATGACTGTATGATGACCTGCGCCTGTCCCTCAAATCATCCAATGATAGGGCTACCTACTAACTAATGGTAGGATAGCATTATCCAAAAGAAAGAGGAAAAGAACTAAGATCTTTTGAGTAGGTAGATAGCTTATAGTTGCTTGCTCACAAAACAAAACAATTTCTCACACATACACTCTCTTTTTTTTCTAAATATTTTCAAAGACAAAACTATTTGTATGTGTTCTAAACGATATGAGAATCATTACAAAGTTCGCCGTACTAAGGCATCTTTTTAAAATATTTTCAAAACGCACTTACACAAAAATCGTTTTCAAAGTGAGCTAGCAACTAAGAGCCCATAGATAATTACAGATGGAAAGGGTACTAACACCTTCCCTTTCCATAAACTACCCCCCGAACTAAAAATCTTTAAAAAAGGTCTTTCTTGTTCTTTTCACCCTTTGCTTTATTGGATAAAATAAAAGTCGGTGGCAGCTCTTGCTAACCGCAACATTTGCGATAAAAATGAAAAACCAGTAAAGTCAGTTCTCCCACCGTATTACAGAACTTGTGACTCTGCTGGAGAAAACTAAAAGTGGGGTTACCTTAGGGATAGTTCATATTAAAAATGTTTTCATTGTTTGACTTGCTTGATTTATTCCTGAAGGGTTGTTTGTGTATTCTTGTAAGGATCCTATACCTGGATCTGGTGAATTTTAGGTAAGTAAAAATAGATAGTGGAAACTGTACGGCGTAGATCGATATGGTTGAAGCGATAGTGTGATGCGGTGGAAGAACTGACTTGAGTTTTTGCGTTTGTGTTCGCAAATGTCACGGTTTAGCAAGAGTCACCACTAACTTTTATTTTATCCAAAAGGAAAGGTAAAAAAGAACATGAAAGATCTTTTAGATGTTTTCTTGAGTTCGGGGGGTAGATTATGAAAAGGGAAGGTGCTAGCACCATTTTCATCCATGGTTTTCCATGGGCTCTTAGTTACTTGTTTAGATCACTTGCTTTGCTTTTGAAATTTTTGAAATGGTGCTTGGTGTGGTTTTGAAAGTATTTTGAAAAGAGGCCTTTGTTTAGGCAATCTTTGTAATGATTCTCGTTCGTGAGAATGTATACAAAGATGTTTGTCTTTTGAAAAATGTTTCAATGTTTTGAAAGGTGTTTGGAAATGTTTTGAAATATGTGTGTTTGTTTTTTAAAATAGCAAGGATTGTTTGCAAATTGATCAAGTAACTAGAAGCATTCTACCTACTCAAATGTCTTTCTTGTGCATTTTTCATTCCTTTGATGTTGTTGACCTACCATTAATTTGGTAGGCAACCCTATCTTTGGATGTTAAACGGGACGGGCGTGGGTCATCGTATGACCATGATAGCAATGTTACCAAGTATCTTAGAAAGTTTTAGGGACCAAGATCATCTTTGTTTAGGCAACCTTTTGATAGCATCATCGAGGGACTATGATCTTTTGTTTTGTTTTGTTTTGTTTTGCCAAGATACTTTGCATGCATACCGTGGCCATGTTTTAAGGCAACCAAGTGGGTGAAACCCTAAGGGTTCTTGTGTGCAATGTGTGTCATATTACATGCATTTGTTTGTCTTGTATTAGGTCATGTCTACTTGTTTGTTTTTGTCTTATCATGCAAAACCCTAATTTACTACACAAGTATAAATGCGATAAATTGCGTAAAGTAAACTAAACTATTACAACAATTATTATGGGAGGGGGGATACAAGTTTTTGAATGGGGATATTACACAAAAATAAACCCTAAAATACAATTACAACCCAATTGAATTAAGTACAAATTAAATAAAAATACAAATAATAAAAATGCAATAAAATGTAATTATGCAAAAAATATTTTGTATTTGTTTTATATATGAGAAAATAAAATTATTTAAGTCCTAAAAATAAGAAAAAATAACATTATTATTTTTTGAAAGGGAAAACCCTAATTTTTTTATTAAAAGGGAAAATATGTTTCCCAATATTTATTTTTGTCCATTTTTGTACAAGGAATAATAAATAATATTATTAACAAATATTAAAAATTAAAATATGTATGAAAATAATAATTTATGTGAAAAATAATAAAATAAAAATGTATAGTATTTTTATTAAATGTATTTACAAATAAATAAGAAAATAAGTTCTATTTATTAAAATAAAACTATTTTATATGTGGAAGAAATAATAAAAATAAAATAAAATTGCAAAAAATTAAGAAAATATTTTTGTGATTTTTTAATGTTCAGAAAAAGTTATTAAAATCAATAAACATACAAATATGAGAAAATATGAAAAAATAAACAAAATAAGCAAAGGGGGTGCAAATATCAAGTCAGGGGGGTATGGGAAGTAAAAATAGAAGCCCAAGACGCGCCAGGCCCAGAACAGGTCGTCCCTGTCCTCCAGCTTCCATTTGCGCGCATTTCTTCTTCAAATCTGTAACTCTCTATTCTTTGCACAAAATAAAAAATTTGTAACATGAAAAATGTAGCATTTTATCTCACGATTCCAATGATATAAAATTTGTAAACTAACTCTCAAAGATCAGAGAGAATTTAATCACCCCTAATTTCTGACCTAGTTTTTTTCGGCATGTTCAACATTCAAATTCTCTTAGCTCATTTAATATAAATGGAAAGTATGCATATGTACAGCTTCACCATGCTAGAGACTACATTTTTGCTTCACAAATCGTGGCTTGAAGATGCCTAAATAGAGAGATAAAGTTTTGAAAAATACCTCCTTCAGCTGGATTTGGATATGGCAATGTGGGGACTTTGAGTGAGGCCTGAGGATCGTGTGAGCTTCCTTGAAGTTTCCTCAAGCTATTCCAATGCTTAGCGGGCCTTGTGGATGGCTGAAACTCCCTGTAGAAGTCAAGCTGCAACCTTCCAAAATGAAAATGGTGATGGCTGAAGCAGGGGTTACAACGACAATGTAAGGGCTTGGATAGCTTGGATATGATGTGGATGAAGTGTTTCAAGTGTCAAAACGCACGAGCAAAATATGACTTGGCTAGGATTTTGCAGAAGCTTCCCTGTTTGGGCAAAAATTTGTGTTTTTTGAGTTTGAGAGTGTTTCAGATCATAAGCATTAGTGTGCTAGCTTGTAACAAGTTTGTGAATGTCTATAGAATGATGCCAAGTCCACCCTTTATTAGATGTACAAGTTCTTTGGACTTTTGCAACTTTCTTGCATTTTAAGCAAAGTGACAAGACTTATGCAAAAGGCCTATACTAGCTACCTCAAGGGCTGATAATAGTTGGTATGCTTTGCTTAATTCCTGTCGAAATTGTCTGCACCACAAGAATAAGTCAAAGGCTCAAGGATGATAAAGTTGGAAAAGCTTGCTTTATGAAAATGGCAATGTGCCCTTTATGCCATTTATGGATTTATTCCTTGTACAATGCTTCAAAAGCAAAAATAAAGCTATTATCCACTGAGTTAGAATTTAATTATGGAGTGTAGAAGGATTTAGGACCTTTAATGCAAGGTACAAGCATGCTTGATCAGATTTGCAACTTGATGCATTGTGAAAATGGCTTGAACAAAAGTGACAAAATGCCAATTTCTCTTCTTCGATTCTCCCTAACCACAAATGATCTTGGAGAGTTATTTGACATTTTGGAAAGCTTGCAACATGCTATACAATACATATTTGAAATGCATTTTGAGATACCTCTTGGAACTAGGTGAAAAATGTCCATGAAGTTGGGTCAAAAACCTGCCTAAATTAGGGCAAATTTTTACTAAGTTAAGAAGCTCATGGACCCCTATTCACAAATTCATAACTTGAGATACAAGCATATTTTTGGAAAACTTTGTGAATCAAAGTTTTAAATTTCATGGAGGACTACAACTTTCGTGTTGGAAGTTTTCTTTGAATCAAATTGCATCATGGTGAAAAAGTGGTGAAAAGTTAGGCAAAAATAAGAAATTTTCCATACTTAGAAAAATTCCAAGTTATGAAAATTTTTCAAATTAAAACCCTAATTTGAAATTTTAAGTTTCTTGGTCAACAATTTTCACATTTTGACATATCTTGATGAGTTATGACCTTTGGCACTTGATCTTGACCAAAAAGTTAAAGTTTGACTTTTCAATGTACAGTTGATTTTTAATTAGTTGACTGGAAAATTCATCTGTCAATCCTATGCATTTGAGATCTTTTGAACCATGTGATTAGGTCAAGATGATGCCATTGATTCCTTGAAATCATGTTTGAACCAAATTGGTCATTGGCTAGGTTAAAAATCAGAAATTTCCCTTTCTCAGTCAAAACCCTAATTTTGACCATTTTGCCCTTTTGATGATTTGATCAAATTTCTTGAGGAGTTGTGATCCAAACTTGATAAAATGGTTCTTATGAGTCTAAAATGTTGTTGTGGATAAAAAATTATGAAGTTTGACTGTAAATTGGCCATGGTTGACTTGTTCCCCAATACAACTGATTTTTAGGTCAACTGTCTAATTGACTGAGCAAAAATGTGATTCAAGGCTTGAAACTTAACATGAGAAATCTTAGGGGTCCAAGGTGGTGTATAAAAGTCACATGAAGCATTGATGTTCCAAAAATCTTTGTGCAAACTCAAACCCTAATTTCAGGTCATCAGTGCAAGATGAGGTCTTGAGCTGAGCAAACCCTAATCTTGTCTTGAGTCCAAGAAGTCTTGTGGGAAAAATATTGATAAATGAGAGGGAAAATTTTGGGGTACAACAGCTGCCCCTGTTCAAGCTTCTTGAACCTGAAGAGTTAGATTGGCGAGTTTTTCGTTCGTGACTCAAAGGTAAAAGATGATTGGACATTAGAGTGCCCATAAATTTGCACTCGAAAAAATGTAGTTCAGGGAAAGGACTTAAATATGCCATTTGGAGAAGTGATAGAATCTTGTTGGAGATGGGCTTGTAGATGCCATCCAAGAATGTTTGTTGAATTGTAATTCAAAAGAATGAGCATCAGAATGGTGTCCGTATCAGGAACGTATCTGAGCTGTATCTGAACTTTATTATCTGAGTAAGTGACAGAATAACATCCGTGTCTGGAGCGTCTCTGAGCTAGGGAAAATTAGAATAAGTGACATAATGGCAATCGTGCCTGGAATGTATCTAAGCTGGGGACAATCAGAATAAGTGACAGAATGGCAACCGTGTTTGTAGCGTATCCGTACTGTATCTGAAATCTGAATCTGAATGAGTAATAGAATGACTTCCGTGACTGGAGTGTATCTGGACTGAACTGTATTTGAAAGATGAAACTGAATAAGTGACAGAATGGAAACCGTGTCTGGAGCGTATCTGTACTGTATCTGAATGTTGAGGTCTGAATGAGTATCAGAATGACTTCCGTGTCTAGAGTGTATCTGTACTGTATCTAGAAGTTTGATCTGAATGAGAAATAGAATGGCTTCCGTGTCTGGAGTGTATCTAATCTGTATCTGATAGTTAAAATCTGAATAAGTATCAGGATGGCATCTGTATCTGGAGCGTATCTGAACTGTATCTGAAATCTTTGAACATTGTTAATTATAGCTGTTAATCTTATCCTAAAAAGGGTAAAACGTTAGCTGAAACACAAAGTTAGGTTGCATGAAATGCATGATGGAATAAATGTGTCTCATAAATGTTTATGATATATGGATGTAATGTATGTGCATGTAAGCTGATTTGCTGTATTGCTGAGGAAAATAAATCCTTGACTGTTGTCGGGGAAAATAAATCCTTGATTGCTGATGGTAAGAAATCCTTGGCAACTTTTTGTGGGGATGTGAGGATCCTTTATGTCTTGAAGTTGGAATACTGACAAGAATTCTGTTGCGAGCAATGCTATATACTTCCTGAGTAATCTGCTTGGGGAATCCAGAGAATTTTGATGACTTCTACTGGGCATCACATAAAGGGAATCCTTGATCTGCTGGAGAATAGGGAAAACTCTGATGACTTCTGCGGGGAATTAAGAATGAGAATCTTCATTCTGTTGGGGAACAATGAAAACTTTGGCGACTTCACTGGGGAATTAAGAATGAGAATCTTCATTCTGTTGGGGAACAAAAACTCTGGGAAGAAGGCTTACTGCTGGGGGAGTAAGTTCATGAGTTTTCGGTTGTCTGCCATTCTACTAGGGAATTATCCTAGGCTGGGGGTAGACAAAAGTTAATTGTTACCTGGTTGATTTTCAGGCTTCAAGATAACTTGCTGGGGAGTTGGATTGACTGAAAGGTTTCCGTTGGGGATTGATAGTCAGAAGTTTTAGCTTCGCTGGGGACTGGGAGTTTGTAGTTTTAACTCTGATGGGGATTGAGGGTTTGAAACTTTAGCTCCGCTGGGGATCTAGATGATGTACTGTAGGGATTTCTCCTGGAATAGTCTAAAGACGTTTTCCTATCCTTTCAGCCTGTCAGTAATTGTTCTTTTCCATCCTGTTTATTTGTAAACAATAATTATGTTCAAATGCATATGTTCATCAATGAATCATTGGACGTTTTTGCAAATGAAAAACACAAGTGTAAAGAAAAGGCAAATAGTTTTCTGTACTTTGAAAGAGATATCTTTGTATTTACTTTGAATAAGTATTTTGTACAAATGAGACAGACATCCTGGTAAGAGGATGGTGTCATAAAAATAAGAAAAATTTATACAAAGAAAGATAGCTATGTGTATAAAAAATCCCATGGGGTTCCCATTCCGCTATAGCCTTCGAATCTCTGAATATCTTGTCCATCTGTTGCTTCGTTCGAAGATGATTGGATTGATCAGAAGCTTCAGGTTTGTCAGTGAAGAGATTGTCCTTAATGTGATCCGACAAGACATAGTCATACGCTTTAATTCCCTAACTTTTGCCTGGACCGCCCTTTCGGGTTTTCAGTCCACCGGGAAACCCTTTTTTGCCCAATTCGCCCTTTCGGGTTTTCAACTTGCCGGGTGTACAAATTTTTTTATTTTATCCCTAATTTTTGCCTGAACCGCCCTTTCGGGTTTTTGATTCACCGGGATACCCTTGTTTTGCCTAGGCGTGTCAACCTAGCGGGTTTTTTATGCGTAGTATCTTTTGACTATGTCTGCGTTTGCAGGGTGCGGAAGGTCGTCGCCGTCCATGGTGGTTAAAATCATTGCCCCACCAGAAAAAATGTTTTTGATCATAAATGGTCCTTCATAGGTAGGAGTCCATTTGCCCTTGGGATCACTTTGTGGCAAAATGATGCACTTGATCACTAGATCTCCCACTTAATATACCTGGCGTCTGACTTTCTTGTTAAAAGCCTTGATCATCCGTTTTTGATACGTATGACCGTGGCAAACAGCAGTAAGTCTCTTTTCATCAATCAAGTTTAGCTGATCAAGCTGAGTCTGGATCCAATCGTCTTCACTCAAACCAGCATCCTTCATGATTCTCAAAGAGGGGATCTGAACTTCGATAGGTAAAACAACCTCCATGCCATAAACCAAGGAATAGGGTGTTGCCCCAGTTGATGTGCGAGCCATGGTACGGTACCCATGGAGAGAAAACAGTAACATTTCATGCCAGTCCTTGTAGGAGACTGTCATCTTTTGTATGATATTTTTGATATTTTTGTTAGCAGCTTCAACTTCACCATTCATCTTTGGCCGATAGGGGGAAGAATTGTGATGTTGAATTTTGAACTACTCGCACAAGGCAGTGATCATAGTATTGTTAAGGTTTGTACCGTTATCAGTGATGATCCTTTCGGGGATATTGTACCAGCAAATAAGGTTCTGCTTGACGAAGCGGGCAACAACATTCTTAGTAAAGGATGCGAAGGAAGCTGCTTCGACCCACTTGGTGAAGTAGTCAATGGCCACCAGAATGAAGCGGTGTCCATTGGATGCTGTAGGCTTGATCTCTCCAATCATGTCGATTCCCCACATAGCGAAGGGCCAAGGAGCGGTTAAGACATTTAGAGGAACCGGAGGCACGCGCACCTTATCTGCATAGATTTGACATTTCTGACAAGTGCGAGAGTGTTGATAGCAGTCAGCTTCCATGGTAGACCAGTAATAGCCTGCCCGTAGAATCTTCTTTGCCATCGTATGCCCACTAGAGTGAGTGCCAAAGGTACCTTCATGCAATTCAGCCATAATCCTTTCAGCTTCAATCTTGTCCACACAACGGAGCAGAATAGAATCATGATTGCGCTTGTACAGGATGCCATTACTTAAGTAGAACTTTGCCGAGAATCTCCTTAAGAACTTTTTGTCGTTGGCTGAAGCTCCTTCGGGGTATTCTTGAGCCTCGAGATACCTTTTGACTTCATGAAACCACGACTGGTCCACTACTTCTTCGGTATTAATCTCGTGACAATGTGCAGGTTCGTCAATCCGTTCAATGGAGATCTGGGGAGCCTCATTGTCCCAATCAAGTTTAAACATAGATGACATTGTAGCTAGAGCATCTTCTAGCTAATTTTCTTCTTGCGGGAAGTGCTCGAAGGTAATCTGCTCGAAATGTGGTAGCAATGTCAAAACATGTTCTTTGTAAGGGATGAGGTTTGGATGTTTAGTATCCCACTCTCCTTTGATCTGACTGATGACCAAAGCTAAGTCCCCAAACACATATAAGGATTTGATTCCCAAGTCTATGGCAGCCTTGAGTCCAAAGATGCATGCTTCATACTCTGCCATGTTGTTCGTACAGTTGAAGCAAAGTCGGGCGGTGAAAGGAGTATGGCAACCTTTTAGGGATATATGTACCGCTCCGATACCGTTTCCAAGTGAATTGGAGGCCCCATCAAAGTACAGGGTCCATCAGGATCCTTGTTCAGGTCCGTCATATGGTCTGAAATCTTCAATGTTGTCCAATGTCATGATGTCTTTGTCAAGGAAGTCAAACTTCATAGACTGGTAATCTTCTACAGCTTGATGAGCCAGATGATCTGCTAGCACACTCCCCTTTATAGCTTTTTAGGTTATGTATTGTATGTCGTATTCCGTTAGGATCATCTACCATCTGGCTATCCTCCTGGATAGAGCAGGCTTTTTAAAGATGTACTTTATCGGATCCATCTTAGATATCAGCAAAGTGGTATGAGTCAACATATACTGCCTTAGCCGGCGAGCAGCCCATACCAAAGCGCAACAAGTTTTCTCGAGCAGTGAATATCTGGTTTCACAGTCGGTAAACTTTTTGCTAAGGTAATAAATGGCATGCTCTTTTCGGCCAGACTCGTCATGCTTCCCAGTACGCACCCTATTGAATTCTCTAAGACAATCAGATACATGATTAGCGGTCTTCCCTCGACGGGTGGCATCAGGACAGGAGGTTCTAGAAAATACTCTTTGATTTTATCGAAAGCAATTTGACATTTGTCGTTCCATCTGACTACTTGATCTTTCTTCAATAGCTTGAAGATTGGCTTACAAGTAGACGTTAGGTGAGAAATGAACCTGGCAATGTAGTTTAGGCGTCCCAAAAAACCTTTGACCTCCTTCTCAGTGGGAGGAGCATGAATTTCTTGTATATCTTTGACTTTGACAGGATCAACCTCGATGCCTTTGTTGTTGACAATAAAACCTAAGATTTTACCGGACCGGACTCTAAATGTACACTTGTTTGGGTTCAATCTAAGCTTGTACTCCTTCAACCTGACAAAAAGCTTTTGCAAGTGATCCAGGTGTTCTTCTTTAGTTTGTGATCGGGCTATCATGTCATCTACGTAGACCACTATCTCATGATGTATCATATCATGAAACAAAGTTGCCATGGCGCATTGATAGGTTTCCCCGGCATTCTTCAGTCTGAATGGCATCACTTTGTAGCAGAACGTACCCCACTGTGTAACAAAAGTAGTTTTCTCCATGTCCTCATGTGCCATTTTGATCTGGTTATAGCCTGAGAATCCGTCCATGAAAGAAAATACTTTGTGTTGAGCTGTGTTGTCAACCAGGATGTCGATGTACAGAAGTGGAAAGTCATCTTTAGGGCTGGCCCTGTTTAAATCTCTATAATCCACGCACATTCTCACTTTGCCGTCTTTTTTAGGCACGGGAACAATGTTAGCAACCCATTGAGGATAAGAAGTAACAGCCAGAAATCCAGCATTGAACTGTTTCATAACTTCTGCTTTGATCTTCTCTGACATGTCAGGTCTCATACGGCGGACCTTTTGTTTCACTGGGGGACAATCTTCTCTTTTGGGTAGACGATGTACCACAATATCTGTATCGAGTCCCTACATGTCTTCGTATGACCAGGAAAAGATCTCAACATAATCATGCAATAGCTGAATTATGCGCTCCTTGACACTCGACTCTAGATTGACACCTATTTTAATTTACTTTTTATCATCCTCAGTACCCAAGTTGATTGTATCCAACTGCTCCTCATGAGGCTGAATTTCTATTTCCTCTTGCTGTAAAAGTCTGGCCAATTCCCCTGGCACCTCACAATCTTCCTCACCTTCGTATTCGGCTTGGTAGATCAGATCTTCAGAGTCATTGAAGGTTATAGCAGTATCATTACCCATGGGTTCCGGAGCGGAAGGGTACCTGCATTTGTGAGTGTGGGTGTGTGTAAGGGCATAGCCATCTTAAAACAACAAAATGTAAAAGAAAGACAATGAGAACAAAAGGTTTATATGAAAAAGCGTCCATGATTCATTAAAATGACATATGAAAATGAAATAAGAACCCTTACAAATGGACCTATGTGCCTCGGGTAAGACACAAGGTTGAAAAAGTACGAATTGTTTGTAAATTATTACAGATCCAACAGAAATGGAAAAGATAAATTACTGAGTTATGAAAGTAATCGGAACAAAGTCTTTTGCTTCCCAATTGCACAGTCCTCCGCCGACAATAGGAAATATCCAGTCTTCCAAGCTACCCTCCTCTTCACTGTCCTCTAGTGCATTAACCCCTTGGTGGCTGATCTTCACAGGTGGCCCTCCGGCACGGGAGCGGCGCACAACCTTCTGACCAGTCGAAGTAAACCCCAAGCCGAACTTGTCTGATTTGTAAGGGATGTCTGGAAGCTGCCCCCCAATTCTGCTTCCCCCTTCTTCCACTACTACCCTTGCATCCTTGAGAGATGACATCCGAGGTGGAGGTCTTGTGATCCGAGGAATCAAGGATACCGCTTTGGTTTCTGCTATTTCTTCAGAGACTTCTTCAAAATGTTGGAAAGGGGTCTCTATGAATTCGCCATCCAATTCCACATAACGGAAGGAATTCAAATGACTAATCATATACTCCTCCTCCCCATGGACAGTTATGATCTTCCCTTGGACGGGGTACTTGAGCATTTGATGCAAGGTGGAGGTGACAGCTCTGGCATTGTGAATCCAGGGGCGTCCCAATAGGCAAGAGTAAGAAGGACGGATGTCCATCACGTAGAATGTAGAATTGAACGTCTGGGTACCCACCTTGATCGGGATGTCCACCTCCCCATGGACCATCCTTTTAGAGCCTCCAAATGCTCTCACAATGATGTTGCTGGGTTTTAAAATCAGCCCCTCACAATCCAGTCTATCCAGGGCTTTCTTCGGCAAGACATTTAGGGATGATCCTGTATCAACCAAGACATGGGCTAGGGTCGTCCCCTATACTCCACCGAGACATGCAATGCATCATTATGTTTTCTCCCTTTGGAGGTCAAGTCAGCATCGGAGAAACCCAGGCCATTGTCAGCTGTTAAACTGGCCACACACTTTTGGAATTGATCAGTAGACGTTTCTTGCGGCACATGAGTTGTCTTCAGAAATTTGACCAAAGCTTTAGCATGTGCCTCAGAGCACAGCATCAATGCTAACATAGAGATTTTGGAGGGGGTCTGCCCCAGTTGTTCAACCACATTATAATCACTTTTCTTAATAATCCTCAGGATTTCTTCCATCTCCTTCTTGGATGTATCAGGAATAACTAGTGATTGAGCCTTCGTCAGGACAGGCTCCTCTTGAACATTCTTTCCTTTATTCTCAACAACGGAAGTAGGGATAGGAAATGTATTGTCATTGTTGGCGGGTACACTTGCAGGTAAAGTTACTGCTATAGGTGTAATCTTCGGAATGGCTGCGGGTCAAAAGACTGCTGTTAGAGGAGTAATCTCTGGAGAAAAGATTCTTCCACTACGGGTAACTTTGCTTGTTCCGGCAATGTTACTGATGTCGGGATTATCCTCCTCAGAGCTTTCTTCTTCAACGGTCTGTTCAATCTTTTTAATACCATGATAGTAGATTTCTCCACCATAGTTCCATGGTACCGTCTTATCAGATTTGTATGGGGCTAGCCCGGGCATTGTTATCTTCAACAGAGTAGTCATTGGAGCAGATGTAATCCTAACGGGTTTTTTAGGAACCCTGGAAGGATTGGCGTAGATGGTTATTATAAAAACTTCTGGAACTGGAATGGGTGAAACATGAGCTTTCTCAAACAAAATTTCCTTGTTATCAATCAGTTGTTGGATTCCTTTCTTTAACAAAGGACAGTCAAATGATGAGGACAGGCAAGTATGGAAATTTTGGTCACAACCTGGGAACACCCCAGCTTTCAACAAGTTCAACTTGATGGTTAGGAGAGGAGTTAACAGTTTATCCACAGCAGAAACAAATAGATCTTCTTCCACAACATTAGCATTTTGTCCATGCCTATGCATCAGAGCGGAGATAACATTCGGCTTCTCAGGCGCTTCAAATTCAACTTCCTTTGCGTCAATCAGATCTTGAATCTTGTTCTTCAGAGCCCAACAATTGTTGGTGTCGTACCCTAGACTTTCTGAATGATACGCGCATCTGGCATTGGGATGGTAGTGTGGAGATGCAGTATTGGGATTTTTAGGGGCCTCCTTTAGCATGGACAGGTTCAAATTCAAGAGATGTGGTAGGACTTGAGCTGGAGTCATGTTTATCTTGGTGAATTTCCTTACAGGCCTTTCCACCCTTTGCTGATTATTTCTCGGTTGGTCATTTCTCGGCTGGTTGTTTCTTGGTTGGTCTGATACAGACTTTTGAATCATAACGGCCCCCACTGTTGGTCGTCGTTCGGTTCTTCCCTGATTTCTCTATGCATAGACAACAAACACTTCCTTCTTTCCAGTGAAAGGCTTTTTTGCAACTGTAGAGACAGATGCGTCTTTCTGAATTTTCCCGCTTCTAATACCGACTTCCACCCTCTCTCCAGTTAGAATCAACTCAGTGAAACCTGCAGAGGAGCTTCCAATCAGGTGATTAAAGAAAGGACCTGATAGGGTTCCCAAGAACATGTCCACTAGCTCTCTTTTTGACAAAGGTGGTTGCACCCTTCCGGCTAAATCCCTCCACTTTTGGGCGTAGTCTTTGAAGCCCTCATTGGATACCATCTGTTGTACCCCAAAATTTTCCCTCTCATTTTATCAAGATTTTCCTCACAAGACTTCTTGGACTCCAGACTGGGTTAGGGTTTGCTCAGCTCAAGACCTCCTCTTGCACTGATAGCCTGAAATTAGGGTTTGAGTTTGTACAAGGATTTTTGGACCATCAATGCTTAATATTACTTTCATACACCATCTTGGACCCCTAAGTTTGTTCCTACCAAGTTTCAAGCCTTGAATCATATTTTTGCCCAGTCAATTGGACAGTTGACCTAAAAATCAACTGTATTGGGGAAAAAGTCAACCATGGCCAATTTACAGTCAAACTTCATACTTTTTTATCCACAACAACATCCTAGGCTCCTATGTACCATTTGATCAAGTTTGGATCACAACTCCTCAAGAAATTTGATCAAATCATCAAAAGGGCAAAATGGTCAAAATTAGGGTTTTGACTGAGAAAGGGCAATTTCTGATTTTTGACCTAGCCAATGACCAATTGGGTTTAAGCATGATTTCAAGGAATCAATGGCATCATCTTTACCTAATCACATGGTTCAAAAGATCTCAAATGCATAGGATTGATAGATGAATTTTACAGTCAACTGATCAAAAATCAACTGTACACTGAAAAGTCAAACTTTGACTTTTTGGTCAAAATCAAGTGCCAAGGGTCATAATTCATCAAGATATGTAAAAATTTGAAACTTGTTGATCAAGAAACCTAAAATTTCAAATTAGGGTTTAATTTGAAAATTTCCATAACTTAGAAAATTTCTAAGTATGGAATTTTTCTTATTTTTTCCCAACTTTTCACAACTTTTTCACCATGATGCAATTGGATTCAAAGAAAACTTTCAACATAAAAATTGTAGTACTCCATGAAATCTATTACTTTGATTCACAAATTTTTCCAAAAATATGCTTGGATATCAAGTTATGATTTTGTGAATAGGGGTCCATAAACTTTTTAACTTAGTGAAATTTTGCCCTAGCTTAGGCAGATTTTTGATCTAACTTCATGGAAACCTTTCACCTAGTTCCAAGAAGTATCTAAAAATTCATTTCAAAGATGGATTGTAGAGCATGTTACAAGCTTTCCAAAATGACCAATAACTCTCCAAGATCATTTATGGTTAGGGAGAATCGAAGAAGGGAAAATGGAAATTTGTCACTTTTGTTCAAGGCATTTTCACAATGGTTCAAGTTGCAAATCTGCCCTAGCATGCTTGTACTTGGCATTACAGGTCCTAATCCTTTCTACACTCCATAATTGAATGTTAATTCAGTGGACAATGACTTTATTTTGATCTTTGAAGCATTGCACAATGAATTAATCCAAAAATGGCATAAAGTTTATAATACTACTTTCATAAAGCTAGCTTTTTGCAAATTTGCAAATCTTGAGCCATGGACCTGATCTTTTGTTGCAAACAAGATCCACAAACATCAGGAAAAGTACACCAACCCTATGCAGATATCAAGCAAGCCTGTACAGGCCTTTGGCATTGGTCATGTCAACTTTCTTCAAAAGCAAGCAAACTTGCAAAAGTCAAGACAATTGGTGTATCTGTTAAAGGGAAGACTTAGTATCATTTAAAACAACTTCAGAACCTTGTAACAATCCTAAGCACGAATCCATAACATCCCAAACACTCTCAAACACCAAAATCACACTTTTCTGCCCAAACAGGGCATCATCTACAGAACCTTTGCCAATTTGAAATTTGCTCGTGCGTTTTGCTTTGAAACACTTCAAACACCTTACATACATCCTACCTAAACTATCCAGGCCCTTGTCTTGCAACTGTGTGCCCTGTTTCAAGCTTCACCATTTTCATTTTGCAAGGTTGCAGGTTGACTCGTGCAGGGAGATTCAAGCATCTACAAGGCCAACTAAGCATTGGAAAAGCTTGAGGGAACTTCAAGGAAGCTCACACGATCTTCAGGCCTCACTCAAAGTTCCCACATTTCCATATCCAAACTCAGCTGAACAAGGTATTTTTCAAATCTCTATCTCCTTATTTAGGCGTCCTTAAGCTTAGGTTTGTGAAGCAAAGATGTAGTCCTTAACTTTCTTAAGTTGTACATATGCATAGTTTTTATTTATATTAACTGAGCTAAGAGTATTTGACTGTTGAAGTTCATGAAAAAATTAGGTCAGGAATTAGGGCCACTGAAATTCTCCCTGGTTTCTTAGAGTTAGGTCACAAAATGGATATGGTTGGAATCGTGATTAAAAATACTATAAGTTTCATGTTGTAAGTTTGTGCTTTTGTGCAAGTATGTGAGAGTTTGCAGATTTGAAAAACGCGCGCAGAAGGGGATGCTGGAGGACGGGGACGAAACTGTCCTGAGGCTGGCACGCTTGGGCTTGATTGTTTCTACTTTTCATACCCCCCAGTTTACTTTTACACCCCCCTGCTTCATATTTTCTTATTTTTGCATATTTTCTCATTTTTCTTATATTTTTGACTTTAATAATTTTTTCTAATGATAAAAAAATACCCAAAAATATTTTCTTAATTTTTTGCATTTTATTTTATTTTATCTTTTTTTTTTCCATAAAATTTTGATTAGTTTAAATAGAATAGAAATTATTTTTTTAAAATAAATTGTAAATACCTTAAAATACTATCCATTTTTATTTTTATTATTTAACACATAAAATATTATTTTTACATATATTTTAATTTTTAATATTTGAAAAATAGTTTTATTTATTTTTTCTTGTACATAAATGGACAAAAATAAATAATATAGAACATATTTTCTTTTAAAACAAAATTAGGGTTTCCCCTTTCAAGAATAATAATATTATTTTTTCTTATTTTTAGGAATTGGATAATGTTATTTTCTCATACATAAAACAATTACAAAGCATTTTTTGCATATTTACATTTTATTGCATATTTAAATAATTATTTATTTATTTATTGTACAATAAATTCAATTGGGTTGTAATAATGAATTAGGGTTTTATTTTGTGCAAATATCCCCATTCAAAACTTGTATCCCCCCTCCCATAATATTGTTGTAATAGTTTAGATTTACTTTATGCAATTTATCGCATTATATACATGTTTAGTAAATTAGTGTTTGTATGATAAGACAAAAATCAAACAAATAGCATGACCTAAATACAAGACAAAGGTGCATGAAAAATGACAACACCTTGCACACAAGCACCTCTAGGGTTTCACCCACTTGGTTGCCTAAACAAAATGGCCATGATATGCATGCTAGGTATCTTGGCAAAACAAAACAAAACAAAAGATCATAGTCCCTCGATGACACTATCAAAAGTTGCCTAAAACAAATGATCTTAGTCCCTCAAAACTTGCTAAAATACTTGGCAATATTGTTATCATGGTCATACAATGACCCACGCCCGTCCCGTTTAACATCCAAAGATAGGGTTATCTACCAAAACAATGGTAGGTTAGCAATGTCAAAGGAATAAAAATGTACAAGAAAGAATTTTGAGTAGGTAGATGCTTCTAGTTACTTGATCAATTTGCAAACAATCCTTGTTGTTTTCAAACAAACACACACAATTTCAAAACATTTCCAAACAACTTTCAAAACATTGAAACATTTTTCAAAAGACAAAGATCTTTGTATACATTCTTACGAACGAGAATCATTACAAAGATTGCCTAAACAAAGGCCTCTTTTCAAAATACTTTCAAAACCACATGAAGCACCATTTCAAACAATTTCAAAGCAAAAGCAAGTGATCTAAAACAAGTAACTAAGAGCCCATGGAAAACCCTGGATGAAAAGTGTGCTAGCACCTTCCCTTTTCATAATCTACCCCCCTAACCCAAAAACAATCTCAAAGGTCTTTCATGTGCTTTTTACCTTTCCTTTTGGATAAAATAAAAGTCGGTGGCGACTCTTGCTAACCGCAACATTTACGAACACAAACACAAAACCTCAAGTCAGTTATCCCACCGCATCATAGAACTGGCGACTCTGCTGGGGATATGTATAAAAGTGGGGTTACCTTAGGGTTTTAGATCACCTTTACATGATTATCTTGCTTGACTTGTTTGCTTTACACTTTGGTTCTATTGTTTGGCTTTGAATCCTCTTCCCGGATTTGGGAAACATTCATAGGTAAATAGCAATACATTGTGGAAACTGTGCATGGTATACCGACATGGTCTAAGAAATAGCTATATTAGTGCGACATATTTGTTGGTACCGGTAGCCTTTTAGTCAATCAAAGAGAATACGAGGCCGCTGAGTGATGTCATGAAGCACTAATGGACCTTTAGAACCTTTACTTGACCAACTTGGCCTTTTTTAGGATGTAGTGAGATGACCGGCTTTGGTGCAGTCTGAAGTTGGTAGATACTCGATACTACACTCATTGGGGGTTGGTTCCTTGGAATATTTCGGTCGCCAGTAAAGAGGCTGAATTGAAACAATGAACAAGGAAACAATCCAGTGATATTTTAAGCTCCTTAGAACCCGATTACTATTTCTAGGACAGGTTGAGCCAACTAAATTTCAAGAGGGTACTTACCTATGAAACCCCATGCAAGCTTAAACTAGGAACTTGTGTGATTTGTTTGTACATATATACTTGTGCATAACATCATGGACATCATGAAGCATGATATGCATCCACTAACCATTTCAAGGATTTTGGAATTTCATCTTTGTTCCTGTTTTGTAGGTTATGGTTTCACTTCGCAGGAAAACTATCCAAATCAACCTTGTGAGAATTTCTCCACAACTAAAGGAGCTAGCTTCAAGGATTCCTGAGAATTCTCCATTCACCGAGAGACATGGTCGTCTACTCAACTTGGTCACCACCAACACTGAGGAGGATATGCTGAAAGTTCTCTTCCAGTTCTTTGACCCTTTGCATCATTGCTTCAAATTTCCTAACTACGAACTTGTGCCTACTTTGGAGGAATTTTCTCAACTCTTGAGGATTCCTATTCTCAATCAACTACCCTTCAACGGTACGGAAAGAGATCCAAAGCCAGAAGAGATTTCTCAAGCCTTACACTTGCACTCCTCTGATGTCACAACATATTGGGAAACTAGAAGTGGTGTCAAAGGTTTCTTGTCAAAGTTTCTGTTTGAGAAGGCCCAAAGTTATTGGAATTATCTAGACTTGCAAGCTTTTGAGGAGATTTTAGCTCTTATCATCTATGGGATGGTCTTGTTCCCTAACCCTGACCAACTCATAGATGTGAGTGATGTCAAAATCTTCATGACTCGCAACTCGGTGCCTACATTGCTTGGGGATATCCTCCACTCTTTTCACACTCGTACAATGAGGAAAATAGGTGTTCTCATGTGTTGCACTCCTCTACTGGCAAGATGGTTTATTTCTCATCTTCCCCAATCAGTTTTGAAGAATGAGCAAGGTTTGAGGTGGTCACAATGATTGATGACTCTTACCCATTCAGATATTCATTGGTGTTCTCGATCAAAAGAGAATGTTATCACCATTGACAGTTGTGGGGAATTCCCTAATGTCCCTCTACTAGGCATTAGGGGAGGCGTCACCTACAACCCTTGCTTGGCTCTTAGACAGTTTGGTTATGCCTGAAGGGATGGCCCATATGACATGTTGATTCAAGGTTTGGTTTTTGACTTTGACAACGACAATCAAGGACTCCGACAAAGGTTCATCCGAGCTTGGAGAATGCCTAACAAGGTGGACAGTAAGACCTTGGGACACAAGAATTCCATCCCTCTTGAGCCTTACCTCAAGTGGGTACGAACCCGCACCCAAAGTCTTATGATGCCTTACCCCTACATTCTCCCTGTGATTATAGATCCTGTTATGGAAGGAGAGGTTCCATACACCCTCCTACATCCTGACATGCCAACATCACTCGAAAATTTACAAAAGAGTTGGATATATCTCAAGGGAGAGCACGATACTTTCGAAGCCCAATTCTACGCAAGTGAGAAGAAGGTTTTGGAACTTACTCGGCTACTTCACGAAGAGCAGACTCTCAACACCTACATTGCACCAAAGAGGATGTGCAACGTCTTTTTACCTTAGAATTTTGTATTATTTTTCCCATGGGGCATTGATGTACTAACAAATTCTATCTTATTAATATGACATGTGTTTCTTTTTTGTTTAAAACAAATTTTAATTTCTGAATCCTTGAAAGCATTACATGAATACATATTATTCATCATATGCATAAGAAGGTCTTCACACCAAGTTTCCTCATCTCTATGCTGTTTATTTCAGCAAGATGGATATTGAACAAACGGTCAAAGACTTACAAGCGCATAATTCACAATTTCAACAGCTACTCTTGACCCTAGACAAGGGGCAGGAGGAGCTCAAGACTCTACTAGAGAAGGAAAAAGAGAAAAAGAAGAAGAATAGAGTTGGTGTCGCTATCTTGGGCAGAAGGTTTGAAGGACAAGCCAGACGGACTTTGGAATTCCCATCAACATCTAAATAGGGGGAAGGAAAAGGGAAAGGAACTGCAGTGCCATCTGATTCTGAAGCAGAAGAAGAGGAATATGAGGACTATTCTGAACAGCAGTACCCTCCGGCCGATGACAAATACAAGAACTTTGAAGAACGTATAGCTGTTATGGAAGTGCAAAGAGTACCTGGGCTGGACTTTGAGGAGTTAGGGCTGGTATCTGGAATTGTAATCCCTCCTAAATTTAAAGTGCCACTGTTCTCTAAGTATTATGGGGTGTCTTTCCCTAAGATGCACCTACGATCTTATGTCAGGAAAATTCAACCACATTCTTCTGACAAAGACTTATGGGTTCACTTTTTCCAGGACAGTCTATCAGGAACACAGCTGGATTGGTTCTACCAGTTGGAAAGGTCTGATGTGCATAATTGGGAAGACTTGGCAGCCGCCTTCTATAAATAGTATCAATACAACTTCGACTTGGCGCCAACCCGTACTCAGCTACAGAGTATGGCCATGGCTACCAATGAGGGTTTTAAAGATTACGCCCAAAAATGGAGGGATTTGGCCAGAAGGGTGCAACCACCTTTATCTGAAAGAGATCTTATGGACATGTTCTTGGGGACTCTGTCAAGTCCTTTCTTTAATCACCTGATTGGAAGCTCCTCTGCAGGTTTCACTGAGTTGATTCTAACTGGCGAGAGGGTGGAAGCCAGTATTAGAAGCGGAAAAATTCAGAAAGATGCATCTACCTCTGCTGCTGCAAAAAAGCCCTTCACTGGAAAGAAGGAAGTGTTTGTTGTCTATTCCCAGAGAAATCAGGGAAGAACCGAAAGACGACCAACTGTGGGGGCCGTTATGATTTAGAAATCAGCATCAGACTAACCGAGAAACAACCAGCCGAGAAATGATCAGCCGAGGAATAACCAGCAAAGGGTGGAAAGGCCTGTAATGAAATTCACCAAGATAAACATGACTCCTGCTCAAGTCTTACCATATCTCTTGAAGTTGAACCTGGCCATGCTAAAGGAGGACCCTAAAAATCCTAACACTACTTCTCCACATTACCATCCCAACGCCAAATGTGCTTATCATTCAAAAAGTCCAGGGCACGACACCAACAACTATTAGGCCCTGAAGAACAAGATTCAAGATCTGGTTAACACAAAGGAATTTGAATTTGAAGTTCCTGAAAAGCCGAATGTTATCTCCACACTGATGCCGAGGCATAGGCATAATGCCAATGTTGTGGAAGAAGATCTGTTTGTTTCTGCTGTGGATGAACTATCAACTCCTCTCCTAACCATCAAGTTGAATTTGTTGAAGGCTGGGGTGTTCCCAGGATGTGACCAAGATTTCCATGCTTGCCTGTCCTCCCCATTTGACTGTCCTCTATTGAAGAAAGGAATCCAACAATTGATTGATAACAAGGAAATTTTGTTTGAGAAAGCTCCCGTCTCACCCATTCCAGTTCCAGAAGTTTCAATAATAACCATATACGCCAATCCTTCTAGGGTTCCTAAAAAACCCGTTAGGATTACATTCGCTCCACTGACTACTCCATTGAAGATAACAATGCCCGGGTCAACCCCGTACAAAACCGATAAAATGGTACCATGGAACTATGGTGGAGAAATCTACTACCATGGTGTCAAACAGATTGAACAGACCATTGAAGAAGAAAGCTCTGAGAAGGATAACCCTGGCATCAGTAACATTGCTGGAACAAGCAAAATTACTCGTAGTGGGAGAATCTTTTCTCCAGAGATTGCTCCTCCAACACCAGTCTTTGGACCCGCGGCCATCCCGAAGATTACACCTATACCAGTAATTGTACCTGCAAGTGTACCCACTGTTGCACCCCAAAATTTGCCCTCCCATATTCTCCAAGAAATTGCCAAGCCAAGTCACAAAATTCCCCAAGGGTTGTACAGTGCAAGGGTCCCCTATACAGTCAAAACTAGGGTTTGGGTTCTGATCAAGAAAATGAAGTTTTCAAAGGCCCAATCAAGTCTCATATGCTTACAAAGATGGTCAAGCATCCTCATATCAAGTTTCAAGGCATTCAGCTCAAAATTGCACAGTCAAAACCCCAAATTGCACTACAGTCAACTGTAGGGGCAAAATGGTCATTTGACAGTCAAAAGTTCAAAATTTTGGTCAACATATCATTTTGAAGCCACAAACATCATTTGATCAATGCTTGATCATTATTCTCAAAATTTGGCTCAGAAATCATCAAAGATGCAAAAGTTACTATATTTGGACAGTTGAAAAAGTCAACTGAAATTGATCAGGGCATAACTTTCACATGGATTATCAGAAAAATTCCATCCAAAGCTCATTTTGAAGAGAAAGACATTTCCTACAACTCATCTTCATACTTCAAGTCCAAGAAATGCTCTCACAAAAAGTTATCAATTTCAACATTATAGGTCATTTTCAAAAGTCAACAAAAAGGGACTTTAAGTCAAAGGCCATAACTTGAGATTGGTAAATCAAAATGACATGGGACCAAAGACATTGGTTAGAGGACTCAAAGACCTTTCCAAAATGTCCAAGAACATGAGAAAAGCTTAAAAATTGAGCAAGTTATGCCTTGTGGAAGTTGGGAAATTTTTGGATATTTTGAAAAGTCAACATTGATCCAAATGACCTAAAAATGCTAATGGGCCCATTTTTCTTCCAAGATTCATCATTCTAAACATGTGCACGACCATTTGGCCCAAAAGGAAGTATTTTCTCATTTTTTATTTATTTATTTGAATTTCTATTAATATTAATTCATTTAAATCATTTTAATATATGGAAAATATTTAATTCACCCTAACCAATCTTTTTGTACACATTCTAGACTCAATATTTCGTGCATATGCCAATTAGGAAAGATTTGGTTTGATTTGATCATGATTTGCACAAAAGGACATGGAAAAGATATGAAACATAATGGTGAAAAATCAATTTGCAAAATCATTGAATGGAAGAGATTTGATTCAATTTTCTTAACCTAATGCCTTCACTACATAATCAGAAACCAAAACCTAATGCAAAGAGACCAAAAGCTGCGCTAGAGACCAATATACAAACTTGGAATTTTCACTTGGAAACTCAATTCTGAAAACGTGGTTAGAGGAGGATTCAAGCCTTAATCTTTATTTCAATAGCTTCCTTGAAGGTCCCTGATCACATTGCAATCCAAAACATCAACTCAAATTCCAGGAATTGGTATATAGAACCTTCCCTGTACAGCAAAAAAGTCACGATCGTATTTTCAATTCTAGGCATTCTCATGACATTCTAATTATGGATTCTTGTTCCTTGTGATGTTTTAAAGCTAACCATTATGTTTAATTTGATTATTATGCTATGTAAGAGATTTTACCATGCTTGAATCCTAGGGTTTACAGGATATGAATTTGGGGCTTTTGCAAAGAGGAAAAATCAAGGCTCCAGACCACCGCCATTCAATTTAGCAAGCTTGGACGAAGAAGAAGCCATGGTCGCGATTAATTTATGAGTTGCATAGCTCTAGTCGCTATTTTCTCAAAACGTCCCTAAAACAACACCCTAAAAACCGTTGCTTTATAGTCTTGTTTCAGAAAAAAAAAAGAAACACAAGGAAGAAGACGGCGTGGTGTCATGATCTGATTGGTCTATTTAAAAGTTGGCGCGCAGGACCCACTAATGCTTCGCTTTTCTTTTATATTGTTTATTTGTTATTAATATAATAAACGCGTTAACATGGCTCAGTGGTACAGGTGTTGCTTGGTGATGTTAGTGACCTGGGTTCGAACCCCAGGTCTATGCTATTTCCATAATATTTTTCCACTAATGTTTACATGCAGGTTCAACATTGACGTACATCATACACCTTCAGAAATCAACATGCCACGTCCATCCCAGCATCAGATCAAGGGCTATAGATTGGGGAACACGTTACACTCCAGTCAACGTACCAGCATGCTAGCAAAAAAGTCAAAGAAGGCTATGCTAAATGGGCCAGAATTTCACAACAACACCTCACAATTGGGGCCTGAACCCCCCTGGTTTGCTTTCTCTATATTTTTCTTATTTTATTTTTTATTGTTATTTTATTTTCTTTATTTGTTTAAATTAATTATTATTTTTACAAAATATAAAAAACATCATAAAAAATCAGAAAAGACAAAAATGTGATAAATAATTTTTATTTTAGTTATTTCCTTATAAATAAATTAGCATGTAAATAAATTCAATTTAAATTAGTCTTTGCAATTTTAATTCTTTCTAATAACTAAAAATCCAAAAATATAGAATTAGGTTTAATAACTTTTTATTCCTTTTTAATTTTCCCTTTTTTCATAATAATAATATTACTTATTTTATTTTCATAATTAAATTGTACATAAATTAACTTAGGTTTAATTTAGGTTATATTTTAATATTTTCATAACAAACTTAAAAACCATTAGAATTAGGGTTAGTTAATTTTAATTAATGCTTTTTTCTATTAAATCTTAAAAAACACAAAAAAAAACCCAAAAACAATTTCTTTAATTTTAATTTTAATTCCTTATTAATTTAATTTTTTGCGAAAGGGTCCAACGCCCTCGTTTCGATAATTCTTATTTAATTTCGCATATTTATTTTATACCGCTTAAATAATTATGTACCTCTCCCAAAGCCATGTAACTCGGACAATTTAACTTTCTCGCACTCTTATTTACTTTGCTTTATTTACTTTCCGTCAAATCGGGTCCGGTTTAATTTTGGCGATGTGGACCCGCACCATTTGTAATAGCTTTAAACTTATTTTCCTCGCGACTTTTTAACTGTTAAATAAGCATGCAAGAATGAATGGCCATAATAAAATCAAGCGTAGATCACTTTAACATGACAAGACGAATACAAATGAAAACGACACACGAATCGCACATACCACCCCTAGGGTACGCCTCACTGTTGCCTTGCCTCGAAAGGTGATCGTCGAGTAGAGGATGTCTTAGTAAGTCCTCATGATCCGGGAACCTGGCATGAGGGTAGCTTCTAAGGTGTCTTCCCATTGCTCTGGTGATCACCATGTCCCTACAAACTCGAATTGACCCGAACACCTCCAACGGTGGTGCTACCTACCTCTCAATGGTGGGATGGCACTACTTTAAAGGACTTTTACACAGACGAATTCCTTAGGGTAGGTAGGTTCTCAAGGATACTTGCTCTAATTTCAAACAAAAATACTTTTCACACCAACACATTTTCAAAAGCTTTCAAAGCAATTTTTTCAAACACTCTGACGTACGAGTCGAACTGAAATTTTTCAAAGAAACTTTTTAAAACCCACATTGAAAAGCAAACAAACCTTTTTGAAAACACAAGTGAGCAAGTATCTAAGAGCCCATGGATAACCATGGATAGAAAGGGTGCTAACACCTTCCCTTTCTATAACCTACCTCCCGAACCGAGAGCAATCTCTTTAAGGAATTTTTCTGTGCTTTTGTCCTTTCCATTTGGAGAAAATAAAAGACGGTGGCGACTCTTGCTTCCGCGACATTTCGCGAACCAGCGTTAAACAGTCAGTTCCAGATCCACCGATCACAGAACTGGCGACTCTGCTGGGGACTTAATTTAAAGTGAGGTGTACCTTAGGGCTAGTTCATAACTGTGTTTTCAATTGCTTTCCTTGTGTGCTTTAAATTGTGGGTTGCTTGGGAGTTCTATAGATCCTAAACCCGGATCTGGGGATACCTTCTTAGAAAGTAGCAACAAGGCTGTGAGGGAACTGTGCGGGGTATACCGACATGGTTGAAACAGTCTGCTACGTTGATGTGGCACTTTGGTGTGTACCGGTAACCCTTGAGTTCAGTCAAGGAGAGTACGGGGCCTCCGCGTGGTGTCATGAAGCATCAACAGACCTTAGGAACCTTAATTGAACTATCTTGGCCTCTTTAGGGTAGTGAGATAACTGACTTTGGTGCAGTCCGAGGTTGGTTGATACTCGATACTACACTCAATTGAGGGTTGCTTTCCTGGAATATTTCGGTCGCCGGTTCAGTGGCTAAATCGAAACGATGAACAATGAAAGCAACCCCGTGATATTGGGAACCTTAGAACCCGGTTACTTTGATTAGGACAGGTTGAACCCACCAACTTCAAGAGGGTACTACCCAGACCCCATGCTGGCCTAAACTTTAAGGGCTTCTCTTGTGTGACTTGTGTGCCTTCGTACTTGACTATTTGCATGCTTATTACCTGACATTTGTCTCTTGCAGGTTGTGTTTGTAGTCCTTAATTAGGACTCATAACAGGGTATCCTAAGTTTCTTGCAGGTTTTTGCAGTCCTTAATTTGGACTCCTAACAGGGTTACTCACATTATCCCATGCATACCATAACATCATACCATTGCATACATCCTAACCCATTTCAAGGATCTCAAGGGCTTGTGATGCAGGTCATGATGAACCAACTGTCCAGCAAGGGGCAAAGGGGATTTATTTTCCTCTAGCCAAGGTTGTTAAGGGCTATGACCCACTGGATATGGTGAGCCTTTGACCCTTGAAGAAGGGCTCTCTACAACAGGAAGTTCCTTCAATCAAGTTGCCAGTTTTCAACTCTAACAAGTTTCTCTGTTTACCCCGCGAGATCCTTGAAATCATTGCATGCATGTCATACATCTCATTGCATTGCAGGTATCCCTTTGACAGGTTGCTTACCCTTCTTCGCTGTTTATTTCAGCCGATCGACATGAATCCTGAATCATCAGCTGAGCAGTCCATCAAGACCCTCCAGGCTCAGAACGCCCAGTTCCAAGGGCTGATTATGAACTTGACCCAGGGGCAACAAGATCTGAAGGCTCTGCTCTTGAAGAAGGACAAGAAGAAGAAGAGGACTGTTTTGTTCAGCCCTAGACGCAGATCTGGGAACACACCGCAGACTGAAACTGAGAGGACTACTCCGTCTGTGAGGGAAAGCAGTCACCATGAGAGAGAGGTGCCTAGTCCAGTGGTCTCCGACAACGAGACAGATTTCAACAACGAACAATACCCTCCGGCTGAGGATAAGTACAAACAGTTGGAAGACCGGCTCAGTGCTATGGAAATACAAAAAGTGCCCGGCCTGGACTTCGAGGATCTAGGTCTGTCTTCTGGGGTGATAATCCCGCACAAGTTTAAGGCACCTGCCTTTGCTAAATACGACGGGGCATCCTGTCCTAAGTTGCATCTCAGGGCTTACACAAGGAGGATCCAACCTTATACGGCTGACAAAAACTTATGGATCCATTTCTTCCAAGAGAGTCTTTCAGGGACTCAGCTCGAGTGGTTTTATCAATTGAATGGAGCCAACATCCGTACCTGGGAAGACTTAGCCACTGCTTTCTACAAGCATTACCAGTACAATGCCGACCTTGCTCCCACACGCACTCAGCTTCAGGGAATGTCTATAGGTGCAGGCGAAGGTTTCAAAGAGTATGCACAGAAATGGAGAGACCTTACTGGGAGGGTACAGCCTCCATTAACTGACCGGGAACTCGTTGATATGTTCTTGGGGACCCTATCCGGGCCATTCTTCAACCACCTGATTGGTAATTCATCTGCTGGATTCACCGACCTCATCCTGACCGGCGAAAGAATTGAAGCTGGTATCAAGAGTGGGAAAATTCAAGAGGCCACACCTTCTGATATTCATAAAAAGCCCTACACAGGAAAGAAGGAATCTAATGCTGCATACAGTCAAAAGAGTCGCCGTGATCAACATGCAGGGGCAGTCATGATCTCTGGTTCTGCACCACGCCGGCAACCACAAAAGGGAAACCAGCAAAGGCCGGACGGGCCTAAAAGGCAATTCACCAACATTAACATGCCATGGTCACAAGCATTGCAACACATGTTGAAGATGAACCTGATTGCAGTAATTAACCCTCCGGCAAATCCTAAGACCTCCTCTCCAAGCTATAATCCAGAAGCGAGGTGTGCTTATCATTCTGATAGCCCGGGGCACGATACTGAGGACTGTTGGGCACTGAAGTACAAAATTCAGAACATGATTGATGCCAAAGAGATCGAGTTCGAGCCTGCCGAGACTCCCAACGTGATCACTGCTCCATTGCCAAAACATGGCTAGGATTGAGAGATTTTTGTTCATTTGAATTCGAGTTGTATTTTTCTTTTCTTGTTCAGATAAACAATTATCATGTTAAACTCTTTTATTTCATGAATGCATTACACATGTCTGTCTTGATTTAATTATGTTTACTATGTGTAAAACTGCTTTCATATTTTTGCAATGGTCAACTCTTAATTGAAAATTCTAAACCTCTTGAGGGAGGATGACGAAAACGATACCGTAATCTACAATATGCTTTTGAACAAACCCCGCTAATGAGGTACAGGCATTGTTTCAATCCCTAAACACTGGAGTTATAAGGATGATAATCCCTCGTCAACCCATCAGAGCCAAAGAAGTAGGAGTTTTTATTTTCGAAAATCAAAACCCTTAATCATAACCTGGGGCAGGGTAGTTCTCTCAGTTGATCCAAGTGCACAATGAATGGCACCAAATGAGTTTTTCAAAACAAAAGACAGTGATGGTTCAGAACAATCATAAGGACAGGCAGTCATTATCAAAAAAAAAATCATAAATGAAAAGCCCGAAAAGTCAAAACCAATAAAGAAGACTTACCAAGCTGGGGCATTCCGCTGACTGTAATTCCAAAAAGGAAACAGGTCAGGCAAAAAAGAAAGGGATAACAAAAATCAAGCAAGAGGTCTCACAACCAAAGCAAAAATGACTGCCTATTCAAAAGAAATCATCAACATCTGAACTATCATTAGAATATCAGAACAAAGACTCAAACAAAGGTCTAACGTATGATCAACTGGAGTTTAGGTTTGGAGAATATCACGAAGAGCGGGTGGGTACAAATAATTTGAGCCTTTATCCTTTGTTTCTTAAACCGTGAACCCGGCCACGATATAACCCTTAAAAGTCCCAGCTGAAGCATGGGTTAGTTCGAAAGCATACTGTTACGAAGGTATCCTGACTTCTGAAGGTTTGCTGTAAAATATTGAGTTGACATCGCACTGTATTACAAAAAATGCATTTTCAAAATTCAAGACAGACATAGACTTTTGCATTCTTAAAATAACCTTGTTTGCATATGACTATTTTTTTGAACAACAGGGAAATTCGCACGATGAACACCCTGTGAACAGAAGTACCTCCAATCAAGGGGCACGGTAGGAGCATTGCCCATTACCTGGGGCATGGCAAAATATTTCCAACAGGGACAATTCCCTACATCCTGAGAGCGTGGACATAGTCGAAAAATACTACGCCTAATCAAAGACCCGCTAGGTTGACACACCTAGGCAAAAATAAGGGCTTCCCGGCGAACCAAAAGGGTTCGGGCAAAAATAAGGGATGAAATGAAAATATCTGTACACCCGGCAAGTCGAAAACCTGAAAAGGCGGCTTGGGCAAAAATGGGTATCCCGGTGGACTGAAAACCCGAAAGGGCGGTCCAGGCAAAAGTTAGGGATCAAAGCGTACGACTATGTCCCGGCATCTTGTCACTTGTCTACCCGAAGATTTGTCAATCACCCCACAGGTATCCTCTTCCCTCACCTCCGAAACAGGGGCAATAATGAGTTATCCAGGCGATCCAATCGCTCTGTCAACCAAACTACAAAGGAAAGATCAACATAAGGATGATTACCATCTACCTTTACAAATTCCAGATCGTGGGTTAACATCCGAAACCGAACAGGACAATCATCCACTTAATCAAAATCATGCAACCCTACACCGGTTCCTTCTCAATTCTCAGACAAAGTCATACACAGACTCATTCTCCACAAGTAACCTTACCCCGGTTCATCAAGAAGTTTTTACACAAACTTATCCAGGTAACCTAACCCCGGTTCCTCCAGAAGTCTTACATGGACCTATCTCAAGATGACCTGACCCCGGTTCATCAAGAAGTTTTTACACAAACTCATCCCGAAGCAACCTTACCCCGGTTCATCCAAAAGTTTTTACACAAACTTATCCAGGTAACCTAACCCCGGTTCCTCCAGAAGTCTTACATGGATTTAGCTCAAGATGACCTAACCCCGGTTCATCAAAAAGTTTGTACACAAACTCATCAGGTAACCTCACCCCGGTTCCTCTAGAAATCTTACATGCGTTTATCTCAAGCAACCTTACCCCGGTTCATCCAAAAGTTTTTACACGAACTTATCCAAGAAACCTAACCCCGGTTCCTCCTAGAGTCTCACATGGACCTATCTCAAGATGACCTAACCCCGGTTCATCAAAAAGTTTGTACACAAACTCATCAGGTAACCTCACCCCGGTTCCTCTAGAAATCTTACATGGGTTTATCTCAAGCAACCTTACCCCGGTTCATCCAGAAGTTTTACACGAACCTATCCCGAAGCAACCTTACCCCGGTTCGTCAAGAAATCTCACACGGATCTATCTCAAGGTAACCTAACCCCGGTTCCCCCAGAAGTCTCACATGGACTCGTCTCAGGTAACCTAACCCCGGTTCCTCCAGAAGTCTTACATGGATTTAGCTCAAGATAACCTCACCCCGGTTCATCAAGAAATTTTACATGAACTTACCTCACCAAGCAACCCTACACCGGTTCTCTCTCTTCAAAGATGCAGTTTTACATGGACTCGTCACCCAGAAACCCTACACAGGTTCTCCCTTTCCAAAAACGAAGTTTTACACGAACTCATCATCAAAGTAACCCTACCCAGGTTCCTTCTCCATTTCAGATGCGGTTTTACACGAGCTCATCAGCAGGCAACCCTACATAGGTTCCCTCTTTCAACCTACAGCATTACAGTTCAAAATCTCCCCAGGAGAATCCAATCCAGTTTCCCCAGGAAGGTTGGAATCCACATATCCCCAAGCAATAAGCTTATCCCCAGTAGATCCTGGAAGCTTATCCTTGCAAAGCACGAACGCGTCGTCCGGCCTGATTTAAAGAGTTATTTCCTTAACAGGATATAACTGGGTTATCCTCAGCCAAAAGCCACGGAAAGAGCGCCGTCGATAAAGTCTTTCTATCCTCAGCAAATTATTATCTACACTCAGCGAAGCATTCCTCTTCCCACAGAGTATTGCTTCCCAGCATGGTCGCTAGAGCATCTTTTCTCCCCGCAGAATCTTCCATTTGCCAAGTTTATTCCGCAACGGAGTCATCTTCTCCTACCGGTATTCTTGCAGTTATCATCCCCAGCGGAAGCAAAAGCTTATTCTTCAACATCAGCCCAGGATACGACTTCCCGGCATCCGTCAAGGATTCACTTTCCTAGACAAAAACATACATAAAACATCACATACATCATTATAGCATGCATAGACGCATCATATCATACAAATCTCATTTAGGTTGAGAACATCATTGCTTGATCTATATCATGCATTGCATATGACTAACCTTTACCTTTCAGGAAAGACGCAGTTAAAATGCTCAAACATATTTCAAAGTCTTCTCTAGTCCAGCTAAATCGACTCCCAACAGATTTTTCTGATAAAGACTCAGCAGAACCTATGGTTCCCTCTCCGACGGTGCGTGAGGTGGTAAGTCCTTTTCAGATGTTTCCCTCTCCGATGATGAGTGTGAGGTGATAGTCTCCTATGGTTCCCTCTCCGACGGTGTGAGAGGTGGTAAGTCCTTTTCAGATGTTTCTCTCTCCGACGATGAGTGTGAGGTGATAGTCTCCTATGGTTCCCTCTCCGACGGTGTGTGAGGTGGTAAGTCCTTTTCAGATGTTTCCCTCTCCGACGATGAGTGTGAGGTGATAGTCTCCTATGGTTCCCTCTCCGACGGTGTGAGAGGTGGTAAGTCCTTTTCAGATGTTTCCCTCTTCGACGATGAGTGTGAGGTGATAGTCTCCTATGGTTCCCTCTCCGACGGTGTGTGAGGTGGTAAGTCCTTTTCAGATGTTTCCCTCTCCGACGATGAGTGTGAGGTGATAGTCTCCTATGGTTCCCTCTCCGATAGTGTGAGAGGTGGTAAGTCCTTTTCAGATGTTTCCCTCTCCGACGATGAGTGTGAGGTGATAGTCTCCTATGGTTCCCTCTCCGACGGTGTGTGAGGTGGTAAGTCCTTTTCAGATGTTTCCCTCTCCGACGATGAGTGTGAGGTGATAGTCTTTTATGGTTCCCTCTCCGACGGTGTGTGAGGTGGTAAGTCCTTTTCCTATGATTCCCTCTCCGACGATGAGTGAGGTGATTCCCTGTTAGATTACAATGGCCTATGGTTCTCGTTCCGATACTGCGAAGATAATAATTCCCATCAAGATTTTCTCAACGAGCGTTGTTGAAGTTAAAATCACCCAAAGTTCTCTTATCATTCATGCTAAGGCAGTAACCATCCCTGGTTCATTCATCGCTGATTGAAGCTCCAGACTCAGCTCCTGTAACCAGTTAGGACACATCTATACCAAGCATCTGAAATCAACTCCTGCAACGTGTCAGGTACTCATGTTTCTTTTTGCAGGTATGCAGGTTCTCGCTAAGGAATCTCCTATGCGATCAACATCCAGATGGCATCTATAAGCCCATCATCCTATCCATCAATCTCCAAATGGCATCTATAAGCCCATTCCACCATCACACTGCTACTATGTGAGCGCAAATTTCTGGGCACTCTAGTGTACAATCATCTTCTACCCTCGGATTACGAAAGGCACGTCCGCCAATCTGCATCCTCAGGTCTAAGAAGATTGAACAGGGGCAACTGTTGCACCCCAAAATTTTCCCTCCCATATTCTCCAAGAAATTGCCAAGCCAAGTCACAAAATTCCCCAAGGGTTGTACAGTGCAAGGGTCCCCTATACAGTCAAAACTAGGGTTTGGGTTTTGATCAAGAAAATGAAGTTTTCAAAGGTCCAATCAAGTCTCATATGCTTAAAAAGATGGTCAAGCATCCTCATATCAAGTTTCAAGGCATTCAGCTCAAAATTGCACAGTCAAAACCCCAAATTGCACTACAGTCAACTGTAGGGGCAAAATGGTCATTTGACAGTCAAAAGTTCAAAATTTTGGTCAACATATCATTTTGAAGCCACAAACATCATTTGATCAATGCTTGATCATGATTCTCAAAATTTGGCTCAGAAATCATCAAAGATGCAAAAGTTACTATATTTGGACAGCTGAAAAAGTCAACTGAAATTGATCAGGGCATAACTTTCACATGGATTATCAGAAAAATTCCATCCAAAGCTCATTTTGAAGAGAAAGACATTTCCTACAACTCATCTTCATACTTCAAGTCCAAGAAATGCTCTCACAAAAAGTTATCAATTTCACTATTATAGGTCATTTTCAAAAGTCAACAAAAAGGGACTTTAAGTCAAAGGCCATAACTTGAGATTGGTAAATCAAAATGACATGGGACCAAAGACATTGGTTAGAGGACTCAAAGACCTTTCCAAAATGTCCAAGAACATGAGAAAAGCTTAAAAATTGAGCAAGTTATGCCTTGTGGAAGTTGGGAAATTTTTGGATATTTTGAAAAGTCAACATTGATCCAAATGACCTAAAAATGCTAATGGGCCCATTTTTCTTCCAAGATTCATCATTCTAAACATGTGCACGACCATTTGGCCCAAAAGGAAGTATTTTCTCATTTTTTATTTATTTATTTGAATTTCTATTAATATTAATTCATTTAAATCATTTTAATATATGGAAAATATTTAATTCACCCTAACCAATCTTTTTGTACACATTCTAGACTCAATATTTCGTGCATATGCCAATTAGGAAAGATTTGGTTTGATTTGATCATGATTTGCACAAAAGGACATGGAAAAGATATGAAACATAATGGTGAAAAATCAATTTGCAAAATCATTGAATGGGAGAGATTTGATTCAATTTTCTTAACCTAATGCCTTCACTACATAATCAGAAACCAAAACCTAATGCAAAGAGACCAAAAGCTGCGCTAGAGACCAATATACAAACTTGGAATTTTCACTTGGAAACTCAATTCTGAAAACGTGGTTAGAGGAGGATTCAAGCCTTAATCTTTATTTCAATAGCTTCCTTGAAGGTCCCTGATCACATTGCAATCCAAAACATCAACTCAAATTCCAGGAATTGGTATATAGAACCTTCCCTGTACAGCAAAAAAGTCACGATCGTATTTTCAATTCTAGGCATTCTCATGACATTCTAATTATGGATTCTTGTTCCTTGTGATGTTTTAAAGCTAACCATTATGTTTAATTTGATTATTATGCTATGTATGAGATTTTACCATGCTTGAATCCTAGGGTTTACAGGATATGAATTTGGGGCTTTTGCAAAGAGGAAAAATCAAGGCTCCAGACCACCGCCATTCAATTTAGCAAGCTTGGACGAAGAAGAAGCCATGGTCGCGATTAATTTATGAGTTGCATAGCTCTAGTCGCTATTTTCTCAAAACGTCCCTAAAACAACACCCTAAAAACCGTTGCTTTATAGTCTTGTTTCAGAAAAAAAAAGAAACACAAGGAAGAAGACGGCGTGGTGTCATGATCTGATTGGTCTATTTAAAAGTTGGCGCGCAGGACCCACTAATGCTTCGCTTTTCTTTTATATTGTTTATTTGTTATTAATATAATAAACGCGTTAACATGGCTCAGTGGTACAGGTGTTGCTTGGTGATGTTAGTGACCTGGGTTCGAACCCCAGGTCTATGCTATTTCCATAATATTTTTCCACTAATGTTCACATGCAGGTTCAACATTGACGTACATCATACACCTTCAGAAATCAACATGCCACGTCCATCCCAGCATCAGATCAAGGGCTATAGATTGGGGAACACGTTACACTCCAGTCAACGTACCAGCATGCTAGCAAAAAAGTCAAAGAAGGCTATGCTAAATGGGCCAGAATTTCACAACAACACCTCACAATTGGGGCCTGAACCCCCTGGTTTGCTTTCTCTATATTTTTCTTATTTTATTTTTTATTGTTATTTTATTTTCTTTATTTGTTTAAATTAATTATTATTTTTACAAAATATAAAAAACATCATAAAAAATCAGAAAAGACAAAAATGTGATAAATAATTTTTATTTTAGTTATTTCCTTATAAATAAATTAGCATGTAAATAAATTCAATTTAAATTAGTCTTTGCAATTTTAATTCTTTCTAATAACTAAAAATCCAAAAATATAGAATTAGGTTTAATAACTTTTTATTCCTTTTTAATTTTCCCTTTTTTCATAATAATAATATTACTTATTTTATTTTCATAATTAAATTGTACATAAATTAACTTAGGTTTAATTTAGGTTATATTTTAATATTTTCATAACAAACTTAAAAACCATTAGAATTAGGGTTAGTTAATTTTAATTAATGCTTTTTTCTATTAAATCTTAAAAAACACAAAAAAAACCCAAAAACAATTTCTTTAATTTTAATTTTAATTCCTTATTAATTTAATTTTTTGCGAAAGGGTCCAACGCCCTCGTTTCGATAATTCTTATTTAATTTCGCATATTTATTTTATACCGCTTAAATAATTATGTACCTCTCCCAAAGCCATGTAACTCGGACAATTTAACTTTCTCGCACTCTTATTTACTTTGCTTTATTTACTTTCCGTCAAATCGGGTCCGGTTTAATTTTGGCGATGTGGACCCGCGCCATTTGTAATAGCTTTAGACTTATTTTCCTCGCGACTTTTTAACTGTTAAATAAGCATGCAAGAATGAATGGCCATAATAAAATCAAGCGTAGATCACTTTAACATGACAAGACGAATACAAATGAAAACGACACACGAATCGCACATACCACCCCTAGGGTACGCCTCACTGTTGCCTTGCCTCGAAAGGTGATCGTCGAGTAGAGGATGTCTTAGTAAGTCCTCATGATCCGGGAACCTGGCATGAGGGTAGCTTCTAAGGTGTCTTCCCATTGCTCTGGTGATCACCATGTCCCTACAAACTCGAATTGACCCGAACACCTCCAACGGTGGTGCTACCTACCTCTCAATGGTGGGATGGCACTACTTTAAAGGACTTTTACACAGACGAATTCCTTAGGGTAGGTAGGTTCTCAAGGATACTTGCTCTAATTTCAAACAAAAATACTTTTCACACCAACACATTTTCAAAAGCTTTCAAAGCAATTTTTTCAAACACTCTGACGTACGAGTCGAACTGAAATTTTTCAAAGAAACTTTTTAAAACCCACATTGAAAAGCAAACAAAACTTTTTGAAAACACAAGTGAGCAAGTATCTAAGAGCCCATGGATAACCATGGATAGAAAGGGTGCTAACACCTTCCCTTTCTATAACCTACCTCCCGAACCGAGAGCAATCTCTTTAAGGAATTTTTCTGTGCTTTTGTCCTTTCCATTTGGAGAAAATAAAAGACGGTGGCGACTCTTGCTTCCGCGACATTTCGCGAACCAGCGTTAAACAGTCAGTTCCAGATCCACCGATCACACCCACCAACAATGACAATACAATTCCAATCCCTGTTTCCGATGCTTAAAAAAAAGGAAAGAATGTTCAAGAGGAGCCTATCTTGACGAAGGCTCAGTTATTAGTCATTCCTGAAACATCCCAGAAAGAGATGGAAGAGATTCTGAGGATTATTAAGAAAAGTGATTACAATGTTGTAGAACAACTGGGGCCGACCCCCTCCAAAATATCTATGTTAGCCCTCTTGCTGTGCTCTGAGGCACATGCTAAAGCTTTGGTCAAGTTTTTGAAGACGGCCCACGTGCCACAACAAACCTCCGCTGATCAATTCCAGGAATATGTGGCCAACTTAACAGTTGACAATGGCCTGGGATTCTCCGATGCAGACTTGACCTCCAAAGGGAGAAAACATAATGACGCTTTGCATGTCTCGGTGGAATGCAGAGGGACAACCCTAGCACACGTACTGGTAGACACTGGTTCGTCTTTAAACGTCTTGCCGAAGAAGGCCTTGGATAGACTGGATTGTAAAGGCCTAACCCTGAAACCCAGCAATATAATTGTCAGAGCCTTTGATGGTTCTAAGAGGATGGTCCATGGAGAGGTGGACATCCCGATCAAGGTGGGTACCCAGACGTTCAATTCAACATTCTACGTGATGGACATCCGTCCTTCCTACTCTTTCCTATTGGGAAGAACTTGGATCCACCATGCTGGAGCTGTCACTTCTACTCTTCATCAAATGCTCAAGTACCCTGTCCAGGGGAAAATCATAACTGTTCACAGTGAAGAGGAATACATGATCAGTCATCTTAATTCTTTCCGTTATGTAGAATTGGATGGAAAATTCATAGAGACCCCTTTCCAACACTTTGAAGAAGTTTCTGAAGAGATAGCGGTGACCAAGGCAGTGTCCTCAACTCCTGTGATCACAAGACCTCCGCCTCAGATGTCTTCTTTAAAAGATGCTAGGGAAGTTGTGGAAGAAGGAGGAAGCACTATCTGGGGGCAACTTCCAGACTTTCCTTTCAAATCAGACAAATTCGGCTTGGGATTTACTTCGACTGGTCAGAAGGCCGTGCGTCGCTCCCATGCCGGAGGGCCACCTTTGAAAATAAGGCACCGAGGGGTTAATGCACTAGAGGACAATGAAGAAGAGGGCAGCTTGGAAGACTGGATTTTCCCTACTGTTGATGGAGGACTGTGCAACTGGGAAGCAAAAGACTTTGTTTAGATTACTTTCATAAATCAGTAATTTATCTTTTCCATTTATGTTGGATCTGTAATAATTCACAAACAATTCGTACTTTTTCAACCTTGTGTCTTACCCGAGGCACATAGGTCCATTTGTAAGGGTTCTTATTTCATTTTCATATGTCATTTTAATGAATCATGGACGCTTTTCATATATAAACCTTTTGTGCTCATTGTCTTTCTTTTACATTTTGTTGTTTTAAGATGGCTATGCCCTTACACACACCCACACTCACAAATGCAGGTACCCTTCCATTCCGGAACCCATGGGTAACAATACTGCTATAGCCTTCAGTGACTCTGAAGATCTGATCAACCAAGCCGAATACGAAGGTGAGGAAGATTGTGAGGTGCCAGGGGAATTGGCCAGACTATTACAGCAAGAGGAAAGAGCAATCCAGCCTCATGAAGAGAAGTTGGATACAATCAACTTGGGAACTGAGGATGACAAAAAGGAAATCAAAACAGGTGCCAATCTAGAGCCGAGTGTCAAGGAGCGCCTAATTCAGCTACTACATGATTATGTTGAAATCTTTTCCTGGTCATACGAAGACATGCCGGGACTCGATACAGACATTGTGGTACACCGTCTCCCCACAAGAGAAGACTGTCCACCAGTGAAACAAAAGGTCACCCGCATGAGACCTGACATGTCTGAAAAGATCAAAGCAGAAGTTATGAAGCAGTTCAATGCTGGATTTCTGGCTATTACTTCCTATCCACAATGGGTTGCTAACATTGTGTCAGTGTCGAAGAAGCACGGCAAAGTCAGAATGTGCGTGGATTATAGAGACTTAAACAGGGCCAGCCCTAAAGATGACTTTCCACTTCTGCACATTAACATCTTGGTTGACAACACAACTCAACACAAAGTATTTTCTTTCATGGATGGATTCTCAGGCTATAACCAGATCAAAATGGCACCTGAGGACATGGAGAAAACTACTTTTGTTACACAGTGGGGTACGTTTTGCTACAAAGTGATGCCATTCAGACTGAAGAATGTCGGGGAAACCTATCAACGTGCCATGGTAGCTTTGTTTCATGATATGATACATCATGAGATAGAGGTCTACGTAGATGACATGATAGCTCGATCACAAACTAAAGAAGAACACCTTGATCACTTGCAAAAGCTGTTTGTCAGGTTGAAGGAGTACAAGCTCAAACTGAATCCAAACAAGTGTACATTCGGAGTCCGGTCCGGTAAACTCTTAGGTTTCATTGTCAGCAACAAAGGCATCAAGGTTGATCCCGCCAAAGTCAAAGCTATACAAGAAATGCCCGCTCCTCGCACTGAGAAGGAGGCCAGAGGTTTCTTGGGACGCCTAAACTACATTTCTAGGTTCATTTCTTACCTAACATCTACCTGTGAACCAATCTTCAAGTTGTTGAAGAAAGATCAGGTAGTTAAATGGAATGATGACTGTCAAATTGCGTTTGATAAAATCAAGGAGTATTTGCTAGAACCTCCTATCTTGATGCCACCCGTTGAAGGAAGACCGCTAATCATGTATCTGACTGTCTTAGAGAATTCAATAGGGTGCGTACTGGGCCAACATGACGAGTCTGGCCGAAAAGAGAATGCCATTTATTACCTTAGCAAAAAGCTTACCGACTATGAGACCCGATACTCACTGCTCGAGAAAACTTGTTGTGCTTTGGTATGGGCTGCTCGCCGGCTAAGGCAATATATGTTGACTCATACCACTTTGCTGATATCTAAGATGGATCCGATTAAGTACATCTTTAAGAAGCCTGCTCTATCCGGAAGAATAGCTAGATGGCAGATAATCCTAACAGAATACGACATATAGTGCACAACCCAAAAAGTTATAAAGGGGAGTGTGCTAGATGATCATCTGGCTCATCAAGTTGTCGAAGATTACCAATCCATGAGGTTTGACTTCCCTGACGAAGACATTATGACATTGGACAACATTGAAGGCATCAGACCATATGACGGACCTGAACAAGGATCCCGATGGACCCTGTACTTTGATGGGGCCTCAAATGCACTTGGCAACGGTGTCAGCGCGATACTCATCTCCCTAGAAGGTTGCCACACACCTTTCACAACCAGACTTTGCTTCAGTTGTACGAACAACATGGCAGAGTATGAAGCTTGCATCTTTGGACTCAAGGCTGCCATAGACTTGGGAATCAAATCTTTGATTGTATTTGGGGACTTAGCTTTGGTCATCAGTCAGATCAAAGGAGAGTGGGATACTAAACATCCAAACCTCATCCCTTACAAAGAACATGTCTTGACATTGTTACCACATTTCGAGCAGATTACCTTCGAGCACTTCCCGCGAGAAGAAATACAGCTAGCAGATGCTCTAGCTACAATGTCATCCATGTTTAAACTTGATTGGGACAATGAGGCTCCCCAAATCACCATTGAACGGATGGACGAACCTGCACATTGTCACGAGATTAATACCGAAGAATTAGTGGACCAGCCATGGTTTCATGAAGTCAAAAGGTATCTCGAGGCGCAAGAATACTCTATAGGAGCTTCAGTCAACGACAAAAAGTTCTTAAGGAGATTCTCGGAAAAGTTCTTCCTAAGTAATGACATCTTGTACAAGCGCAATCATGATTCTGTTCTGCTCCGTTGTATGGACAAGATTGAAGCTGAAAGAATTATGGCTGAATTGCATGAAGGTACCTTCGGCACTCACTCTAGCGGGCATACGATGGCTAAGAAGATTCTACAGGCAGGCTACTACTGGTCTACCATGGAAGCTGACTGCTATCAACACTCCTGCACTTGTCACAAATGTCAAATCTATGCCGACAAGGTCCACGTGCCTCCAGTTCCTCTAAATGTCTTAACAGCTCCTTGGTCATTCGCTATGTGGAGAATCGACATGATTGGAGAGATCAAGCCTACAGCATCCAATGGACACCGCTTCATTCTGGTGGCCATTGACTACTTTACCAAGTGGGTCGAAGCAGCTTCCTTCGCATCCGTTACTAAGAACGTTGTTTCCTGCTTCATCAAGCAGAACCTTATTTTCCGGTATGGTATCCCTGAAAGGATCATCACTGATAACGGTACAAACCTTAACAATACTATGATCACAGCTTTATGCGAGCAGTTCAAGATTCAACATCACAATTCATCCCCTTATAGGCCAAAGATGAATGGTGCAGTTGAAGCTGCTAACAAAAATATCAAGAAGATCATACAAAAGATGACAGTCACCTACAAGGACTGGCATGAAATGCTATCGTTTTCTCTTCACGGGTATCGTACCACGACACGCACATCAACTGGGGAAACACCTTATTCCTTGATATATGGCATGGGAGCTGTTTTACCTATCGATGTTCAGATTCCCTCCTTGAGAATCATGAAGGATGCTGGTTTGAGTGAAGACAACTGGATTCAGACCCGGCTTTATCAACTTAACTTGATTGATGAAAAGCGACTTACTGCTATTTACCATGGTCAGACGTATCAAAATCGGATGATCAAGGCTTTCAACAAGAAAGTCAGATGCCAGGTATATCAAGTCGGGGATCTGGTAATCAAGCGCGTTATCTTGCCACAAAGTGATCCTAGGGGAAAATGGACTCCTGCCTACGAAGGACCATCTGTGATCAAGAACATCTTTTCTGGTGGGGCAATGATCTTAACCACCATGAACAACGACGACCTGCCGCACCCTGCGAATGCAGACATAGTCAAAAGATACTACGCATAAATGACCCGCTAGGTTGACACACCTAGGCAAAAAAGGGCATCCCGGTAAATCGAAAACCCGAAAGGGCGATTCAGGCAAAAATTAGGGATAAATAAAAAATCTGTACACCCGACAAGTTGAAAACCCGAAAGGGCGACTTGGGCAAAAAAGGGTTTCCCGGTGGACTGAAAACCCAAAAGGGCGGTCCAGGCAAAAGTTAGGGAATTAAAGCGTATGACTATGTCTCGTCGGACCACTTTAAGGACAATCTCTTCACTGACAAATCTGGAACTTCTGATCAATCCAATCATCTTCGGACGAAGCAGCGAATGGATAAGATATTCGGAGTTACGAAGGCTATAGCAGATTGGGAGCCCCATGGGATTTTTACACACATAGCTATCTTTCCTTGTATAAATTTTCTTAATTTTATGGCACCATCCTCTTACTAGGATGTCTGTCTCCTTTGTACAAAACACTTACTCAAAGTTAATACAAAGATATCTCTTTTAAAGTACAGAAAACTATTTGCCTTTTTCTTTTACATTTGTGTTTTATTTGCAAAAGCGTCCAATGATTCATTGATGAACATATGCATTTGAACATAATTACTGTTTACAAATAAACAGGATAGAAAAGAGAAATTACTGACAGACTGAAAGGATAGGAAAACATCTTTAGACTATTCCAGGAGCAAACCCTACAGTAGATCATCTAGATCCCCAGCGGAGCTAAAACCTTGAAATACATATCCCTAGTGGAGCTAAATTTCAACTCCTTAATCCCCATCAGAGTTAAGTTTTCAAACTCCCAATCCACAGCAGAGAAAAAGCTTTGAGTTACAGATCCCCAGCGGAGCTGAAACCTTCTTCCCCAGTCGAGTCAAGACTTCTAATCCCCAACGGAAACCATCCAACTCCCCAGCAAGTTATCTTGAAGCCTGGAAATCAATCAGATAATAGTTAACTTTTGTCTATCCCCGACCTAGGATAACTCCCCAGTAGAGTGGCAGACGACCGAAACTCCTGAACTTACTCTCCAGCAGTAAGCTTTCTTCCCCACAGAGTTTTTACTCCCCAAAAGAATGAATATTCTCATTCTTGATTCCCCAGTGAAGTTACCAGAGTCTTCATTATTCCCCAGTAGAAGTCATCAAAGTTCTCTGGATTCTCCAAGCAGATTTCTCAAGCAGTTTGGCATTACTCGCAATAGGTTTTTTTTGTCAAATACTCCAACTTCAAGACATGAAGGGTCCTCACATTCCCACAAAAGTTGTCAAGGATTTTCTATCCCCGACAGTCACCAAGGATTTCTTACTCTCAGCAGTCAAGGATTTATTTTTCCCGGCAGCAGTCAAGAGTTTTATTATCCCCAGCTGTCGAGGATTTATTTTCCTCCACAATATAGCAAATCAGCTTACATACACATACATTACATCCATATATCATAAACATTGATAAAACATTTATTGCATCATACATTTCATGCAACATAACTTTGTGTTTCAGCTAACATTTTACCCTTTTCAGGATAAGATTAACAAGCTAACATTAACAGTATACAATCATGATACAGTACAGATACACTCCAGATGCGGAAGTCATTATGTTGCTCATTCAGATTCAGATTTCAGATACAGTTTAGATATGCTCCAGATACGGATGCCATCCTGATACTTATTCAGATTTCAACTATCAGATACATATTAGATACGCTCCAGACACGGAAGCCATTTTATTTCTCATTTAGGTTCAGCTATCAATTTCAAGTTCAGATATGCTCCAGACACGGAAGTCATTCTGTCACTTATTCAGATTCTAGTTCAGATACGCTCCAGACGCGGATGCCATCCTGGCCCTTATTCAGTTTTCTGATTCAGATACAGTACGGATACACTCCAGACACGGAAGTCATTCTGTTGCTTATTCAGACTCAGATCTCAGACACAGTTTAGATACGCTCCAGGCATGGATGCTATTCTATTACTCATTTAGATTCAAAACTTCAGATACAGTACGGATACGCTCCAGATACGGATGCCATTCTGTCACTTATTCTGATTTTCCCCAACTCGGAGATGCTCCAGACACGGATTCTATTCTATTGCTTATTCAGATTTAACTTTCAGATACATCTTGGATACGCTTCAGATACGGATGCTATTCCTTTTCTCATTCAGATTCAGTCCCCAGATACAGTACAGATACGTTCCAGACACGGATACCATTCTGATACTTATTCTTCTGACTTACAACATACAACTCAGCAAACATTCTTGTATGGCATCTTTAAGTCCATCTCCAACAAGATTCTATCACATCTCCAAATGGCATCTTTAAGCCCATTTCCTCAACTACATTTTGACGAGTGCAAATTTACGGGCACTCTAGTGTCCAATCATCTTTTACCTTCGAGTCACGAACGACAAATGATGTGCGATTGACCTAATGTGTCTAACGGTATCTTAACTGCAAGTGCACAGTCTATCGCGGTAGTAATAAAAAGATGTCGAACCCACAGGGACTTCGTAATCACTCTAGTGTTATGAAACAGGTTAGTTTAGCTAAGGCGGAAATTGTCACGTTTGGTTTTTAGAAGTTTAAAACTAAAGGAGAAACTAAATTCAATTAAAATAATTATAATATTAAAGTGGTCGGAGTGAAATTTTTTGAACCTATGCGAATTAAATTGTACCTAAGCATATAAAAATATTTAACTTAAATTGTTCTGTAGTACTTATCAGTTTAAAAACCCTCGACTCACACTCTCGTGGTCTTACCTCGGGTCATACTCCTAAAGCCAAATGTCTGCTCTCGCTAGCCCATAAGTGTTTAGAAAGCATCTTTTTGAAAACTAAATAAATCTAATTCATTTTAAAGCGCTCTCGCTGTATTTAAATCGAATGCCTAACTTTAGCTATGCGGTTAAAACCACACACTCTCGTGGTCTTGATTTCTCCCTATTTTACTTTCCTTACTCTCGTAACAAAAAGCTTAATTTTTAATTATAAAAAGTCACGGCCAGAAATTAAGTTAATTAAGGTTTTAGCTTAGAAATACATTAATTCATTTGGTTATTTCATCACACCTCGACTACGGGTATTTAGCTACTCATAATGCTCGGAATTAAAATGTGGGAAATAAAATCAGAAAACAATAACACATGCATTATAAATAAAGAACAGAAATTTAACATAAATAATTTGCAATTATATTGAATACGATAAAAAACCTGAAAAGCAATAGTATCCTAGATCCTTCTTCCACAAGCCGGTAAGATCGGAACGTCAGAATGAAAATTCAATAAACAAAATGCTGAGGCTTGAAAGAAATCCTAACTACAATAGCAATTTCCTGATGTTGGAAATGCTATTAAAGGTTCTGAAAGGAAAGGGAATAACAAGAACAAAATAAAATCGGAAAATAGAATCGGGTTTTAAATCGGCAGAGCTTCCGCAAGAATTTTCTGAACTGAACTCTGTAATTTCTTCTTTGAAGTCCAAGCTATTTATGGAGAATGAATACAATTGGGATTATATTTCACGTTGCTAGATTCTTGGCTTGCTGAGAAAAATAAGGAGAAGGTGGTCTTGGTCGTTGGAGAAAAATAAGGCACACATGCATGCTTCGTTACTTGACCACGTACTGCACGTTCAAAATAACTATAAAATGCTTGTTACGGTCGTGGCTGGTGTGTTACGTGCAGATTCCATGAAATAGTGTGTTACGGTCGTGGCCAATGCATGACGGTCGTAACACGCTTCTGGAGTGTCTTACGGTCGTGGCAAGGGTGTGACGACCGTAATAGCAGCAAATTTTGGATTTTTGACAGATTTATCTTTTCTCTTCTGGTCTTGGCCGCAATCTTGTACATTTCATGTTTCTTTCTAGTTTGAGCTAAGATATGTTGTACCTGCATAAAATCATACAAAACTCGGAGTATTCGGGAGTTAATCGGGTCAATACGATATAAAGCGGTTTAATTTCATAGTAAATATATGATACGATTTCTCGTTATCAAATCCTCCCATACTTAAACCTTTGCTTGTCCTCAAGCAAATAGTCATAAAAATCGGACAAGTGTTCGTCAGGCGCACATGCACGACATACCTTTGATTTTCGAGATAAAACACATAAAACCAATCGTCAGTCGGTCGGTACTTGAGTAAAACGTCAGTGATACGCCAATGACACAATTGAGTCGCGTATTTCCACTTTAACAAACCGCTTAATCGTTTCGTCACATTTCAACCTCGATCCTCTCGTGCTTTTTCGCCCGGTTTCGTTCTGGTGCAATCACATTAAGCCTTTTGTCTTTGCACGCACGTAGTGGAGTAGCCGGTTAGTGACTTTGATCCTATTTTTGTCACGGGGTCTGGTACACGGATGTGGTTACCCTATATTTTTCCAAATTGGAGGTTGCGGGGGATCGAGCCGTAGCACGCCCTACCAAGTTCAGAACTAGATACCTCTGAACCAACCAACAATGGACTTCTTCTCTTATACTTATGTCTCGTATGCGATCTTTGTCTTTTGGCACAAGATTTTATTTGCTTAGCATCGAGATGAGAAGGGTGTTTCATTGATTAGGCATCAAACACTTATATTCATCGGCTCCCCACGTGGTTTCTGTCCAGACGGTGTTGACTGCTAGTATAAACTACTAGGGGTTACTTCAGAACTTAAAAATCGAGGTGTACGTATAACGTTTTGTTTAGACGGGTTGCATAAGCAGGATGTTTGCGGTGTCATAATCGTATTGATTTTGTTTACTCGTTCTCGTCTTCCTAACTAGGTTTCCGTTTAAGGTAGGTATGTCGAGCTATGCGAACAGAGAATTTTTTTGGTATGGCTTATAATACGGGGAAAACTTGAAAAACTTGAAAATATCATAAAATTACCATAAAATTACTAGAATTTGCAACATGAAGAAAATGAGGAATAAAAAGCATAGTGCCTCTCCCACACTATATCATACATTGTCTCAATGTCATGATATATGGTAGGAAGGATTACAAATAGAAAAATGGTACGGAAAGGGAAATGAATGAAATACAGAAACAAAAACAAAAGAAAACTACTGGTGGCCTCTGCCTCTGCTTCGGGTGCGGGAGCGTCGGGTAGGTGTGGCTTCAAGGTCGGTATCATGTGAGCCAAGAGCGGTTACTTCCATCCGTAAGGCGTTAAGCTCAGATAAAACCTCGTCCAGCTTCTCATTGACGTTGCGCTGGCCGCTCAGAATTTGGACGTTCTGTGCATATAGAGTGTCATACCGCTCTTGATGCTTCCATTCAAGAGCTACACCCATCTGATTTTGCTGATGGAGGGCTCTGAGGATGTCCTCCATAGTGAAAGTAGGTGGTGCAGAAGAGGACTCAGGAATGTCGGGAGCAGGTGCTTCGCGGTCCAATTCCTCCTGGATCTCGTTAGTTGGAGCATCCGGCTGGTCATCGTGCACGGGAGCATGGATGGCCGTCAGGGGCATCAAATAGCCAATTGGCTCGGTTTTGTGGGTCGATACGGTCCCTGCAAGGCAGAACAATGTTAGAATAAACAACGTTCTGGATCACTGGATTGAACTTTCCGTCGTCCCGCTCGTGAATGAGATGAGCAGATTTGCAATGGTCCAAGGTGAGCAAAACCGATGCTCTGGAGGGCAGATGTGCAACGGTGTCGCCATGATTTAAAGCCAAGGCAATAGAAGTGACAAGCCCTCCGAAGTAGAAAGGTTTTCCGCCTCGAGTGCAAATGGAATGAATATGGGCCAAGAGGAAGGGTGCGGCGTTGATTTTCTGATCGGTGAATGCGCAGTGCATGAAGAATAGCTCTTTGGAGTTGAGCTTATGGTTACTGTCCCTTGCGAAAATGGTGTTGCACAGGTTGCGATGGAAATAGCGAATGGCGGGATTATGAATTTGTGTGGCATTGAGGTGATCGTAGGAGCTAGCATGGTTGTTGGTCAGGCTATGCCATAGATTAAAGGATTCCTCATGGAAGGTGTCAGGTACACGGAGGTGAGCGCCTTCATCAGTACAGAAGTCGAGTAATCGACCGAATGCATTCTGAGAGAAGTCGTATTCAGTTCTGAAAATGCGAAACCTTACCGCACCAGTAAGTTGATTTGTTGGACCATTAGGAGTGATGTAGCAGAAGGAACTGAGGAACTTGAGAGTGAGATTCTCGTACGTGGGTTGGGGCTGGCTATAGAGGGTCCAAAGGTTGACATTTTGAAGGAGATGTTGGACACTTTGAAGCAATCCAAGGTCTCTGAGTCAGTCAATGTCGATGTACCTAGTGGGATGGAGGCCTCGGCGTTGAAACTTCAAGAACTTCGTGCGTTGGGTTTCACCTTGTTCACCATCGCGTAAGTGGATGCCTGGAATTTGCTGGTTTACGTTTTCCATTTTTGCATGCAATAGTGTTAGAGAGAGTGGGTTGTGGGTTGTGGGTTGGAATTGGTGAGGGATACGGTTTATGAGATGTATATATAATGAGGGAAAGTAATGGGAAGTTTGAAAATTAGTGGAGAATAATGGTGAGTTAAGTGGTGTGAATGGGGATTGATGGAGGTAGTTGGACGGTTTTGAAGTAGTGGAGGAAGAGGGAAAGGTTGAAGAAGAAGAGCTTATGTCTGCTATAGGGGTTACTGATATAACCCGTGTTACGGTCGTAACACAGGCATGACGGTCGTAACACGCTAAAAGGCGTGTGACGATCGTAAGGGGGTTGTGACGGTCGTAATAGCAACAAAATATGTAATTTTTAGCAGACAGTTTTGTACCAATTCTGCAACATCCTATCTTTACACATAGGCATTTCAATGGCAGTATACATTCAGTGTTATACCAAGCAAATGCAAATATATATATATATATATATATATATATATATATATATATATATATATATATATATATATATATATATATATATATATATATATATATATATATATATATATATATATATATATATATATATATATATATATATATATATATATATATATATATATATATATATATATATATATAAACATCAAAACATCAATCGATCATAGCAAAGCTCGCAATTTTATGTATAGCATTATAATTGGCATAGATGAAACTAGCAAATAAATACTAAATAACTGAAACTTTGATTCCATAAATTTGCTTGTTCAACACCAGAAATTCAAAAACTACATAAAAGTAAATTTGTTCCAAATTAAACGAACTGAAAATATGCGAAAATGGGAAACTTCCTAGAAACAAAACAAAAGGAAATATAAAACTAGAGCTACTTTTTGTGAGTTCATCCAAGCTTTTCTTTTATGTCTTCGAGTGTATTATGAATGTGATAAAATTGCTCCACGGTTATGTCAGTTAATCCGATTATCTCCAGACGCATGCTTTTTATTTCGTCTTTTATTCCATTAATGTTAGTCTGATAGGTATCAAGTGTGGTAACAATTTTATTCAGATTATCAGTGTAATCCTTCTTGGTTGTTTCAGAGGCTTCATGGGCCTCTGCCATGTTAAAGTTTTCGTAGTAACCAGGAGGAGTCTCAGGGTCACCCATGTCGGACATAACATTATCATAAATTTGATAATCTTGTGGTGTCTCAGGTGTAGGAGGGTGGTCGGGTGGGTTTAGCTCATAAAGCCAGTTATCACGGTTATGGACACTTACTTTGTTATGGTTTGGAAGGGTGAATAGGTTTACAACTTCATCTCTTATCAAATACTCATAAGGTGGATGATCATGGTTTGCTATTATACGGCGGTCAAAGCAAAAATCAATATTCATAGGACGAATCATACCAAAATGTGGGCACCTATTCAGCTGGTATCTAAGGCCGAGGGCATTTGCAATCATTGTGACCAGGCCACCTAAGATGATTGGTTCATCAGGGTTATCGATAATGCGGTAAAAGGTTTGCATTAGGAATGGCACGGCATTAACGGGTTGGCCTTGGTTCATACAATATAGTAAAAATATCTCATCCTTAGACGCTGCAGTACGGCTCTCCTCTTTCCCGAATACAGTGTAGGCTAGAATCTTATGAAAGTAGTGGATAGCAGGGTTATGTATCTCATCATTATCCATGTTATCCGGATCAAGGTGATAATTACCAGTTAAAGTCCCCCAAAAGTAATCTAGCTCAATATCCATCAGTTCAACCTGGGTAGTAGAGTAAGCAAAAGGGCCGCTAGGGAATCCTAACAGGTCAGCTAGTTTCTTATGAGTGTAAACAAAATCAATGCCAAAGAGACGGAAATTTATAAATCCTTTTCGGTTTCCTTTTCCATGTTCGGGTATATGGACTAGTGAGCTTAGAAATTCAAAGGTGAGCTCACGGTAGGTGACAAACCTATCCTTAATGTGGGCTTTTTCCCACCCCAGCTGGTTAAACAAGTACAAAATACTATCCAATATACCTAAAGCATTCATAGTGGGTTCATCATAATAAAGTGTCATACCAATGTTTCTTTTTGATAATTCCTCGAATTTTCTCTTTTGGTTTCTACCCCTAAAGGTGGTTTCCAAGAAATTATGTGGTTTTGGTTCCATGGTTAGTGTTAGTCAGGGAAACAAGTCAGGAGAGAAGGTAGAAGAGAAACAAAAACTTTTCAGAAATCCTGTGGCAATTAAAATTATTTTGAAATCAGCAGCAGTTTTATGAAAATTATAACAAAAGAAAGAAAATGAAAAATAAAACTTAAATAGGAATAAATGCAAAAAAAGAAAAGTATAATAAATAAATAAATAAATAGAATCAAATAACAATTAACAAATAAGTGGGTTGCCTCCCACTTAGCGTTGTTTTTAACGTCAAAAGCCTGACGAACAGGAGTGCAAGCACTCATGGTGGTTCTCTCGAGGATGACTCCTCGGTTGAACTTTTAGTAGTTGTCATTTTCCATGGCCACTTATCAAGCCATCTCACATATCCCTCACCTTTTCTTTTCTTTCTTCTGTGGGGTGGTTCATTCTTCTGAACTTGTGGTGGTGGTTCTGGATCTATCCTAAGTATCAACTTTTCAAGTTTGGGATTAGTGATTTCATCCACCGCCTCAAAGGTTAACCTTACCTTCTTAACAGTAATTATATCCCTAGTTTCACGGTCCTCTAATTTTCTCTTTTTATGCAAGACTTCCAACAAGGGTGCATTAGTGTGGATATTTTCCAATACCTCCACATACATTTTAGATTTGGAGTCTATCTGAGCTTCCATAAAACTTTTCGAGAAAGGAAATGGTGGGGTATAGGGGTGAGGCATAACAATAGGTGCTCCCTTTTCTACCTATTCTACAACCTCCCTTTTAGATGGTGTTGGAGGATTTTTCTTAATCTTTACTCTTTCCTCGTCTGAACTTTCCTCATCCACATCATCACTCTCCTCAACCTCATTATCACTCTCCTCAACCTCATTATCGCTCTCCTTAGGATTTTCAACTTGTTTTTCACTACTGGTTGTTACAACATCCAATTTCTCCTCAGGGAAGGGTCCTAGAGGGTTTTGTTCAAGCTGGGATATTTGGGTCTCTAAGGCTATGTTGTGGGTCGCGAGCGACTCAACCACAGTGGTCAGTTGCCTAAAGTTTTCACTGTTTTGAAGACTTTGTTTTCTAAACTCTTCGTTCTGGACAGTTTGTGTCTCTACAAAGTGCTCCATCAGAGATTCTAACCTAGAGTGAATTAGAGTCGCGTCGGAATCCTCCATTGATGTTTCGAAGTTGAAATCATGTGATTCTTCTGATTCTGCAAATTGAGTTAGAGTCGCATTTTGTGTTTTCGTAAAGCGCTTTGTCATCATTGATATTTCATTAAAATTTCCCATTAATATTTCGAGGTCGGATTTATAGGACACTTGCGTCTCCTCGAAATATTGGGTGTAGTGATTGTAGGGGAAATTTGGTTGAGGATAAGTTTGGTTGGAATAATAATATTCTTGCGATTCCTCAAAATGTTGGGATTGGTGGTTGGAAAGGTAATTCGGGTGAGAATGGGTCTGTGATGCATTGAAATTCTCCAATAGTATTTCGAGGTCAAATTTATGGGATTCTTGTGATTCCTCGAAATACTCAGCGTGGGGGTTGTAGAAAAAATTCGGGTGATACATAGTAACTGGGACAAGATTTGTATATGCAAAGGCTCGCTTTGAGAACGAGTGTTTGGCATACAACAGAGGGAAATATAAAAAGTTGCCCTAGTCTAGACATCATTGTTTTCAGAATACACTAGTGACTAAACTAAAGTCCCCGGCAACGGCGCCAAAAACTTGATGTGCGATTGACCTAATGTGTCTAACGGTATCTTAACTGCAAGTGCACAGTCTATCGCGGTAGTAATAAAAAGATGTCGAACCCAAAGGGACTTCGTAATCACTCTAGTGTTATGAAACAGGTTAGTTTAGCTAAGGCGGAAATTGTCATGTTTGGTTTTTAGAAGTTTAAAACTAAAGGAGAAACTAAATTCAATTAAAAGAATTATAATATTAAAGTGGCCGGAGTGAAATGTTTTGAACCTATGCGAATTAAATTGTACCTAAGCATATAAAAATATTTAACTTAAATTGTTCTGTAGTACTTATCAGTTTTAAAACCCTCGATTTACACTCTCGTGGTCTTACCTCGGATCATACTCCTAAAGCCAAATGTCTGCTCTCGCTAGCCCATACGTGTTTAGAAAGCATCTTTTTGAAAACTAAATAAATCTAATTCGTTTTAAAGCGCTCTCGCTGTATTTAAATCGAATGCCTAACTTTAGCTATCCGGTTAAAACCTCACACTCTCGTGGTCTTGATTTCTCCCTATTTTACTTTCCTTACTCTCGTAACAAAAAGCTTAATTTTTAATTATAAAAAGTCACAGCCAGAAATTAAGTTAATTAAGGTTTTAGCTTAGAAATACATTAATTCATTCGGTTATTTCATCACACCCCGACTACGGGTATTTAGCTACTCATAATGCTCGGAATTAAAATGCGGGAAATAAAATCAGAAAACAATAACACATGCATTATAAATAAAGAACAGAAATTTAACATAAATAATTTGCAATTATATTGAATACGATAAAAAACCTGAAAAGCAATAGTATCCTAGATCCTTCTTCCACAAGCCGGTAAGATCGGAACGTCAGAATGAAAATTAAATAAACAAAATGTTGAGGCTTGAAAGAAATCCTAACTACAATAGCAATTTCCTGATGTTGGAAATGCTATTAAAGGTTCTGAAAGGAAAGGGAATAACAAGAACAAAATAAAATCGGAAAATAGAATCGGGTTTTAAATCGGCAGAGCTTCCGCAAGAATTTTCTGAACTGAACTCTGTAATTTCTTCTTTGAAGTCCAAGCTATTTATAGAGAATGAATACAGTTGGGATTATATTTCACGTTGCTAGATTCTTGGCTTGCTGAGAAAAATAAGGATAAGGTGGTCTTGGTCGTTGGAGAAAAATAAGGCACACATGCATGCTTCGTTACTTGACCACGTACTGCACGTTCAAAATAACTAATAAAATGCTTGTTACGGTCGTGGCTAGTGTGTTACGTGTAGATTCCATGAAATAGCGTGTTACGGTCGTGGCCAATGCAAGACGGTCGTAACACGCTTCTGAAGTGTCTTACGGTCGTGGCAAGGGTGTGACGACCGTAATAGCAGCAAATTTTGGATTTTTGACAGATTTATCTTTTCTCTTCTGGTCTTGGCCGCAATCTTGTACATTTCATGTTTCTTTCTAGTTTGAGCTAAGATATGTTGTACCTGCATAAAATCATACAAAACTCGGAGTATTCGGGAGTTAATCGGGTCAATACGATATAAAGCGGTTTAATTTATAGTAAATATATGATACGATTTCTCGTTATCAACAAACTCGCCAATCTAACTCTTCAGGTTCAAGAAGATTGAACAGAGGCAGCTGTTGTACCCCAAAATTTTCCCTCTCATTTTATCAAGATTTTCCTCACAAGACTTCTTGGACTCCAGACAGGATTAGGGTTTGCTCAGCTCAAGACCTCTTCTTGCACTAATAGCCTGAAATTAGGGTTTGAGTTTATACAAGGATTTTTGGACCATCAATGCTTAATGTGACTTTCATACACCATCTTGTACCCCTAAGTTTGTTCATACCAAGTTTCAAGCCTTGAATCACATTTTTGCCCAGTCAATTGGACAGTTGACCTAAAAATCAGCTGTATTGAGGAAAAGTAAACCATGGCCAATTTACAGTCAAACTTCATAATTTTTTATCCAAAACAACATTATAGGCTCCTATGTACCATTTGATCAAGTTTGGATCACAACTCCTCAAGAAATTTGATCATATCATCAAAAGGGCAAAATGGTCAAAATTAGGGTTTTGATTGAGAAAGGGCAATTTCAGATTTTTGACCTAGCCAATTACCAATTGGGTTTAAGCATGATTTCAAGGACTCAATGGCATCATCTTGACCTAATCACATGCTTCAAAAGATCTCAAATGCATAGGATTGACAGATGAATTTTGTAGTCAACTGATCAAAAATCAACTGAACACTGAAAAGTCAAACTTTGACTTTTTGGTCAAAATCAAGTTCCAAGGGTCATAATTCATCAAGATATGTCAAAATGTGAAACTTTTTTATCAAGAAACCTAAAATTGCAAATTAGGGTTTAATTTGAAATTTTTTCATAACTTAGAAAATTTCTAAGTATGGAAATTTTCTTATTTTTCCCCAACTTTTCACAACTCTTTCACCATGATGCAATTGGATTCAAAGAAAACTTCCAACATGAAAGTTGTAGTACTCCATAAAATATACAACTTTGATTCACAAAGTTTTCCCAAAAGATGCTTGGATCTCAAGTTATGATTTTGTGAATAGGGGTCCATAAACTTTTTAACTTAGTGAAATTTTGCCCTAGTTTAGGCAGATTTTTGACCTAACTTCATGGCAACTTTTCACATAGTTCCAAGAAGTATATCAAAATGTATTTCAAATATGGATTATAGAGCATGTTACAAGATTTCCAAAATGTCCAAGAACTCTCCAAGATCATTTATGGTTAGGGAGAATCGAAAAAGGGAAAATGGCAATTTATCACTTTTGTTCAAGGCATTTTCACAATGGTTCAAGTTATAAATCTCCCCTAGCATGCTTGTACTTGGAATTACAGGTCCTAATCCTTTCTAAACTCGATAATTGAATGCTAATTTAGTGGACAATGGCTTTATTTTGATCTTTGAAGCATTGCACAATGAATTAATCCAAAAATGGCATAAAGTTCATAATACTACTTTCATAAAGCTAGCTTTTTGCAACTTTGCAAATCTTGAGCCATGGACCTGATCTTTTGTTGCAAACAAGATCCACAAACATCAGGCAAAGTACACCAACCCTATGCAGCTAGCAAGCAATCCTATAAAGGCCTTTGGCATTGGTCATGTCAACTTTCTTCAAAAGCAAGCAAACTTACAAAAGTTAAGACAACTGGTGTATCTGTTAAAGGGAAGACTTAGTATCATTTAAAACAACTTCAGAACCTTGTAACAAGCCTAAGCACGAATCCATAACATCCCAAACACTCTCAAACACCAAAATTACACTTTTCTGCCCAAACAGGGCATCATCTGCAGAACCTTTGCCAATTTGAAATTTGCTCGTGCGTTTTGCTTTGAAACACTTCAAACACCTTACATACATCATACCTAAACTATCCAGGCCCTTGTCTTGCAACTGTGTACCATGTTTCAAGCTTCACCATTTTCATTTTGCAAGGTTACAGGTTGACTCGTGCAGGGAGATTCAAGCATCTACAAGGCCAGCTAAGCATTGGAAAAGCTTTAGGGAACTTCAAGGAAGCTCACACGATCTTCAGGCCTCACTCAAAGTTCCCACATTGCCATATCCAAACTCATCTGAACAAGGTATTTTTCAAATCTCTATCTCCTTATTTAGGCATCCTTAAGCTTAGGTTTGTGAAGCAAAGATGTAGTCCTTAACTTCCTTAAGCTGTACATATGCATAGTTTTTATTTATATTAACTGAACTAAGAGTATTTGACTGTTGAAGTTCATGAAAAAATTAGGTCTGGAATTAGGGCCACTGAAATTCTCCCTGGTTTCTTAGAGTTAGGTCACAAAATGGATATGGTTGGAATCGTGATTAAAAATGCTATAAGTTTCATGTTGTAAGTTTTTGCTTTTGTGCAAGTATGTGAGAGTTTGCAGATTTGAAAAACGCGCGCAGAAGGGGACGCTGGAGGACAGGGACGAAGCTGTCCTGGGCCTGGCGCGCTTGGGCTTGACTGTTTCTACTTTTCATACCCCTCCAATTTACTTTTACACCCCTTGCTTCATATTTTCTTATTTTTGCATATTTTCTCATTTTTCTTATATTTTTTACTTTAATAATTTTTTCTAATGATAAAAAAATACCCAAAAATATTCTCTTAATTTTTTGCATTTTATTTTATTTTATCTTTTTTTTTTGCATAAAATATTGATTAGTTTAAATAGAATAGAAATTATTTTCTTAAAATAAATTGTAAATACCTTAAAATACTATCCATTTTTATTTTTATTATTTAACACATAAAATATTATTTTTACATATATTTTAATTTTTAATATTTGAAAAATAGTTTTATTTATTTTTTCTTGTACATAAATGGACAAAAATAAATAATATAGAACATATTTTCTTTTAAAACAAAATTAGGGTTTCCCCTTTCAAAAATAATAATATTATTTTTTCTTATTTTTAGGAATTAGATAATGTTATTTTCTCATACATAAAACAATTACAAAACATTTTTTGCATATTTACATTTATTTTCATATTTAAATAATTGTTTATTTATTTATTGTACAATAAATTCAATTGGGTTGTAATAGTGAATTAGGGTTTTATTTTGTGCAAATATCCCCCATTCAAAACTTGTATCCCCCCTCCCATAATATTGTTGTAATAGTTTAGATTTACTTTACGCAATTTATCGCATTATATACATGTTTAGTAAATTAGGGTTTGTATGATAAGACAAAAATCAAACAAATAGCATGACTTAAATACAAGACAAAGATGCATGAAAAATGACAATACCTTGCACACAAGCACCTCTAGGGTTCCACCCACTTGGTTGCCTAAACAAAATGGCCATGGTATGCATGCTAGGTATCTTGGCAAAACAAAACAAAACAAAAGATCATAGTCCCTCGATGACGCTATCAAAAGTTGCCTAAAACAAATGATCTTAGTCCCTCAAAACATGCTAAGATACTTGGCAATATTGTTATCATGGTCATACGATGACCCACGCCCGTCCCGTTTAACATCCAAAGATAGGGTTATCTACCAAAACAATGGTAGGTTAACAATGTCAAAGGAATAAAAATGTACAAGAAATACTTTTGAGTAGGTAGATGCTTCTAGTTACTTGATAAATTTGCAAATAATCCTTGATATTTTCAAACAAACACACATAATTTCAAAACATTTCCAAACAACTTTCAAAACATTGAAACATTTTTCAAAAGACAAACATCTTTGTATACATTCTTCCGAACGAGAATCATTACAAAGATTGCCTAAACAAAGGCCTCTTTTCAAAATACTTTCAAAACCACACGAAGCACCATTTCAAACAATTTCAAAGCAAAAGCAAGTGATCTAAAACAAGTAACTAAGAGCCCTTGGAAAACCATGGATGAAAAGGGTGCTAGCACCTTCCCTTTTCATAATCTACCCCCCGGACCCAAAAACAATCTCAAAGGTCTTTCCTGTGCTTTTTACCTTTCCTTTTGGATAAAATAAAAGTCAGTGGCGACTCTTGCTAACAGCAACATTTGCAAACACAAACGCAAAACCTCAAGTCAGTTCTCCCACTGCATCACACCATCGCCATACTCTGGAGTTAAGTACGAGTTGGTGCCAAATCGGTGTTGTATTGATATTGTTTATAGAAGGATTCCGCCAAGTCCTCCCAATTATGCACATATGTTCTCTCCAAATGGTATAACCAATCAATTTGCGTTCCTGATAAACTGTCCTGGAAAAAGTGGACTCAGAAATCTTTGTCAGCAGAATGTGGTTGAATTTTCCTGACATAGGATCTGAGGTGCATTTTTGGGCAAGACACCCCATCATACTTGGTAAACAGCGGCACTTTAAACTTAGGAGGGATTACAATTCCAGAAACCAACCCTAACTCCTCAAAGTCTAACCTCGGTACTCACTGTATCTCCATAGCAGCTAGACGTTCTTCCAGGTTTTTGTATTTGTCATCGGCCGGAGGGTATTGTTGTTCAGAGTAGTCCTCTTCATCCTCTTCTTCTGCTCCAGAATCAGATGGTACTGCCATCTCCTTACCTTTTCTTTCCCCATCCTCAGAGGTTGATGGAAAATCCAAGGTCCGTCTGGCTTGTCCTTCAAACCTTCTGCCCATGATAACCATACTGGCTCGCTTCTTCTTCTTTTTCTCTTTCTCTTTCTCTAACAGAGTCTTGAGCTCCTCCTGTCCCTTGGCTAAGGTCAAGAGTAGCTGTTGAAATTGTCAATTCTGAGCTTGCAAGTCTTTGACTGTTTGTTCTAGATCCATCTTGCTGAAATAAACAACAGAGAGATGAGGAAACTTGGTGTGAAGACCTGTTTATGCACATGATGAATGATATGTATTCATGCAATGTTTTCAAGGATTTAGAAATTCAAATTTGTGTCAAACAAAAAGGAATAAACGTTATATTAATAAAATAGAATTTGTTTACATCAATGCCCCTAGGGCAAAATAGTACAAAATTCTAAGATAAAAAGACGTTTTGCATCCTCTTTGGTGCAATGTAGGTGTTGAGAGTCTGCTCTTCATGAAGTAACCGAGTGAGTTCCAAAAACTTCTTCTCGCTTGCGTAGAATTGGGTTTCAAAAGTATCGCGTTCTCCCTTGAGCTGTATCCAACTCCTTTGTAGATCTTCGAGTGATGTTGGCATGTCAGGATGTAGGAGGGTGTATAGAACCTCTCCTTCTTTAACAGGCTCTATAATCACTGGGAGAATGGAGGGGTAAGGCATCATAAGACTTTGGGCGCGGGTTCGTACCCACTTGAGGTAAGGCTCAATAGGGATGGAATTCTTGTGTCCCAAGGTCTTACTGTCTACCTTATTTGGCATCCTCCAAGCTCGGATGAACCTTTGTCGGAGTCCTTGGTCGTCGTTGTCGTAGTCGTAAACCAATCCTTGAATCAGCATATCATGTGGGCCATCCCTTCGGGCATAACCAAACTGTCTTAGAGCCAAGCAAGGGTTGTAGGTGATGCCTCCCTTAATGCCAAGTAGAGGGACATTAGGGAATTCCCCATAACGGTCAATGATAATAACATTCTCTTTTGATCGAGAACACCAATGAATATCTGAATGGTTAAGTGTCATTAACCGTTGTGACCACCTCAAACCTTGCTCATTCTTCAAGACTGACTGGGGAAGATGATAAATAAACCATCTTTCCAGGAGAGGAGTGCAACACATGAGAACACCTCTTTTCCTCATTGTACGAGTGTGAAAAGAGTAGAGGATATCCCCAAGCAATGTAGGCACCGGGTTGCGAGTCATGAAGATTTTGACAGCGCTTACATCTATAAGTTGGTCAGGATTAGGGAACAAGACCATCCCATAGATGAGAAGAGATATAATCTCCTCAAAATCTTGCAAGTCTAGAGAATTCCAACAGCTTTGGGCCTTCTCAAACAGAAACTTTGACAAGAAGCCCTTGACACCACTTCTAGTTACCCAATGTGTTGTGACATCAGATGAGTGCAAGTGTAGGGCTTGAGCAATCTCTTCTGGATTTGGATCTCTTTCCGTACCGTTGAAGGGTAGTTAATTGAGAATAGGAATCCTCAGAAGTTGAGAGAATTCCTCCAAAGTGGGCACAAGTTGGTAGTCAGGAAATATGAAGCAATGATGCAAAGGGTCAAAGAACTGGAAGAGAACTTTCATCATATCCTCCTCAGTGTTGGAAGTGACTAAGTTGAGTAGACAACCATGCCTCTCGGTGAATGGATAATTCTCAGGAATCCTTGAAGCTAGCTCCTTGAGTTGTGGAGGAATTCTTACAAGGTTGATTTGGATAGTTTTCCTGCGAAGTGAATCCATAACCTACAAAACAAGAACAAAGATGAATCTCCAAAATCCTTGAAATGGTTAGTGGATGCATATGATGCTCATGATGTCCATGATGTTATGCACAAGTATATATGTACAAGAAAATCACACAAGTTCCTAGTTTAGGCTTGCATGGGGTTTCATAGGTAAATACCCTCTTGAAGTTTAGTTGGCTCAACTTGTCCTAGAAATAGTAATCGGGTTCTAAGGAGCTCAATATCACTGGTTTGTTTCCTTGTTCATTGTTTCAGTTTAGCCTCTTTACTGGCGACCTAAATATTCCAAGGAACCAACCCTCAATGAGTGTAGTATCGAGTATCTACCAACTTCGGACTGCACCAAAGCTGGTCATCTCACTACATCCTAAAAGGACAAGTTGGTCAAGTAAAGGTTGTAGAAGTCCATTAGTGCTTCATGACATCACTCAGCGTCCCCGTATTCTCTTTGATTGACTCAAAGGCTATTGGTACCCAAAAATATGTCTCACTAATATAGATATTTCTTAGACCATGTTGGTATACCCCGCACAGTTTCCACAACATATTGCTATTTACCTATAATGTTTCCCAAATCTGGGTGGAGGATTCAAACCCAAACAATAGAACAAAAGTGTAAAGCAAACAAGTCAAGCAAGATAAGCATGTAAAGGTGATCTAAAACCCTAAGGTAACCCCACTTTTATAATTTTCCCCAGCAGAGTCGCAAGTTCTATGATGCAGTGGGAGAACTGACTTGAGGTTTTGTGTTTGTGTTTGCAAAATGTCGCGGTTTAGCAAGAGTCGCCACCGACTTTTATTTTATCCAAAAGGAAAGGTAAAAAAGCACAGGAAAGACCTTTGAGATGTTTTCTTGAGTTTTGGGGGTAGATTATGAAAAGGGAAGGTGCTATCACCCTTTTCATCCATGGTTTTCCATGGGCTCTTAGTTACTTGTTTAAGTCACTTGCTTTGCTTTTGAAATGGTGCTTGGTGTGGTTTTGAAAGTATTTTGAAAATAGGCCTTTGTTTAGGCAATCTTTGTAATGATTATCGTTCGTGAGAATGTATATAAAGATGTTTGTCTTTTGAAAAATGTTTCAATGTTTTGAAAGGTGTTTGGAAATGTTTTGAAATGTGTGTGTTTGTGTTTGAAAATAGCAAGGATTGTTTGCAAATTGATCAAGTAACTAGAAGCATTCTACCTACTCAAATGTCTTTCTTGTGCATTTTTCATTCCTTTGATGTTGTTGACCTACCATTGATTTGGTAGGCAACCCTATCTTTGGATGTTAAACGGGACGGGCGTGGGTCATCGTATGACCATGATAGCAATATTTCCAAGTATCTTAGCAAGTTTTAGGGACCAAGATCATCTTTGTTTAGGCAACCTTTTGATAGCGTCATCGAGGGACTATGATCTTTTGTTTTGTTTTGTTTTGTTTTGTTTTGTCAAGATACTTTGCATGCATACCATGGCCATGTTTTAAGGCAACCAAGTGGGTGAAACCCTAAGGGTGCTTGTGTGCAATGTGTGTCATATTACATGCATTTTTTGTCTTGTATTAGGTCATGTCTACTTGTTTGTTTTTGTCTTATCATGCAAAACCCTAATTTACTACACAAGTATAAATGCGATAAATTGCGTAAAGTAAACTAAACTATTACAACAATTATTATGGGAGGGGGGATACAAGTTTTTGAATGGGGATATTACACAAAAATAAACCCTAAAATACTATTACAACCCAATTGAATTAAGTACAAATTAAATAAAAATAAAAATAATAAAAATGCAATAAAATGTAATTATGCAAAAAATATTTTGTATTTGTTTTATATATGAGAAAATAAAATTATTTAAGTCCTAAAAATAAGAAAAAATAACATTATTATTTTTTGAAAGGGAAAACCCTAATTTTTTGATTAAAAGGGAAAATATGTTTCCCAATATTTATTTTTGTACAAGGAATAATAAATAATATTATTAACAAATATTAAAAATTAAAATATGTATGAAAATAATATTTTATGTGAAAAATAATAAAATAAAAATGTATAGTATTTTTATTAAATGTATTTGCAAATAAATAAGAAAATAAGTTCTATTTATTAAAATAAAACTATTTTATATGTGGAAGAAATAATAAAAATAAAATAAAATTGCAAAAAATTAAGAAAATATTTTTGTGATTTTTTAATGTTCAGAAAAAGTTATTAAAATCAATAAACATAAAAATATGAGAAAATATGAAAAAATAAACAAAATAAGCAAAGGGGGTGCAAATATCAAGTCAGGGGAAGTAAAAACAGAAGCCCAAGGCGCGCCAAGCCCAGAACAGGTCGTCCCTGTCCTCCAGCTTCCATTTGCGCGTGTTTCTTCTTCAAATTTGTAACTCTCTATTCTTTGCACAAAACCAAAAACTTGTAACATGAAAAATGTAGCATTTCATCTCACGATTCCAATGATATAAAATTTGTAAACTAACTCTCAAAGATCAGAGAGAATTTAATCACCCCTAATTTCTGACCTAGTTTTTTCAGCATGTTCAACATTCAAATTCTCTTAGCTCAGTTAATATAAATGGAAAGTATGCATATGTACAGCTTTACCATGCTAGATACTACATTTTTGCTTCACAAATCGTGGCTTGAAGATGCCTAAATAGAGAATAAAGTTTTGAAAAATACCTCCTTCAGCTGGATTTGGATATGGCAATGTGGGGACTTTGAGTGAGGCCTGAGGATCGTGTGAGCTTCCTTGAAGTTCCCTCAAGCTATTTCAATGCTTAGTTGGCCTTGTGGATGGCTGAAACTCCCTGTAAAAGTCAAGCTGCAACCTTCCAAAATGAAAATGGTGATGGCTGAAGCAGGGGTTACAACAACAATGTAAGGGCTTGGATAGCTTGGATATGATGTGGATGAAGTGTTTCAAGTGTCAAAACGCACGAGCAAAATATGACTTGGCTAGGATTTTGCAGAAGCTGCCCTGTTTGGGCAAAAATTTATGTTTTTTGAGTTTGAGAGTGTTTCAGATCATAAGCATTCGTGTGCTAGCTTGTAACAAGTTTGTGAATGTCTATAGAATGATGCCAAGTCCACCCTTTATCAGATGTACAAGTTCTTTGGACTTTTGTAACTTTCTTGCATTTTAAGCAAAGTGACAAGACTTATGAAAAAGGCATGTACTAGCTACCTCAAGGGCTGATAATAGTTGGTATGCTTTGCTTAATTCCTATGGAAATTGTCTGCACCACAAGAACAAGTCCAAGGCTCAAGGCTGATAAAGTTGGAAAAGCTTGCTTTATGAAAATGGCAATGTGCCCTTTATGCCATTTATGGATTTATTCCTTGTACAATGCTTCAAAAGCCAAAATAAAGCCATTATGCACTGAGTTAGCATTTAATTATGGAGTGTAGAAGGATTTTAGGACCTTTAATGCAAGGTACAAGCGTTCTTGATCAGATTTGTAACTTGATGCATTGTGAAAATGGCTTGAACAAAAGTGACAAAATGCCAATTTCTCTTCTTCGATTCTCCCTAACCACAAATGATCTTGGATAGTTCTTGGACATTTTGGAAAGCTTTCAAAATTCTTTACAATCTATCTTTGAAATGAATTTTTAGATACCTCTTGGAACTAGGTGAAAAATGTCCATGAAGTTGGGTCAAAAACCTGCCTAAATTAGGGCAAATTTTTACTAAGTTAAGAAGTTCATGGACCCCTATTCACAAATTCATAACTTGAGATCCAAGCATATTTTGGGAAAACTTTGTGAATCAAAGTTGTAAATTTCATGGAGGACTACAACTTTCATGTTGGAAGTTTTCTTTGAATCAAATTGCATCATGGTGAAAAAGTGGTGAAAAGTTAGGAAAAAATAAGAAAATTTCCATACTTAGAAAAATTCTGTTATGAAAAATTTTCAAATTAAAACCCTAATTTGAAATTTTAGGTTACTTGGTCAACAAGTTTCACATTTTGACATATCTTGATGAATTATGACCTTTGGCACTTGATCTTGACCAAAAAGTCAAAGTTTGACTTTTCAGTGTACAGTTGATTTTTGATCAGTTGACTAGAAAATTCATCTGTCAATCCTATGTACTTGAGATATTTTGAACCATGTGATTAGGTCAAGATGATTCCATTTATTCCTTGAAATCATGTTTGAACCCAATTGGTCATTGGCTAGGTTAAAAATCAGAAATTGCCCTTTCTCAGTCAAAACCCTAATTTTGACCATTTTGTCCTTTTGATGATTTGATCAAATTTCTTAAGGAGTTGTGAACCAAACTTGATCAAATGGTTCCTATGAGTCTAAAATGTTGTTGTGGATCAAAAATTATGAAGTTTGACTGTAAATTGGCCATGGTTGACTTGTTCCCCAACACAGCTGATTTTTAGGTCAATTGTCTAATTGATTGAGCAAAAATGTGATTCAAGGATTGAAACTTAACATGAGCAATCTTAGGGGTCCAAGGTGGTGTATAAAAGTCACATGAAGCATTGATGGTCCAAAAATACTTTTGCAAACTCAAACCCTAATTTCAGGTCATTAGTGCAAGATGAGGTCTTGAGCTGAGCAAACCCTAATCTTGTCTTGAGTCCAAGAAGTCTTGTGAGAAAAATCTTGATAAATGAGAGGGAAAATATTGGGGTAAAGTAGATAGCTATGTTAGTGTGACATATTTGTGGGTACTAGTGTCCCTTGAGTTAAATCAAGGAGAATACGGGGCCGCAGAGTGGTATCGTGAAGTACTAACTGACTGTAGAACCTTAGTTGAATAACTTGGCCATTAGAAAGTAGTGAGATAGTTGGCTTTGGTGCCATACTGAAGTTGGTTAATACTCGATACTACACACATTGAGATAGGACTTTTGGGATATTTCAACAGCGAGAAAAGATCGCTTGAGCTGAAACAATGCCTGATGAAGAAAGATCAATGATATTGAGATTCCTTAGAACCCGGTTACTTCTTATAGGACAGGGTGAACCAACTAAACTTTAAGAGGGTACTTACCTATAAACTTCATGCAAGCCAAAACCTAAGGCTACTTATGTGACTTGTTTGCATTCATTATCTAACAACTTGAATTCCTTGCAGGACTTGTTTGTAGTTATTATCCAATAACTTGGACTTCTTGCAAGACTTACTTGTTTTCACCGCCTTACAATTTTGCTTGGTGCATAGCATACACATCATGACATCATGCCATAACATTTCCATTACCCATTTCAAGGATCTCAAGGGCCTGTGATGCAGGTAATCATAAACCAGACACCTAGAAAGGGGCAGGAGGATTTATTTTCCTCTAACCAAATGTCGTCAAAGTATCATGAGCCAACATTTAGCAAGGGGCAAGGGGACTTATTTTCCTCTAACCAATGTTGTCAAAGACCAAAGTACACTATTTTGAGTCAAAGGCTAGGACCCACTTGACATGGTGAGCTTGATTCTCATAGAAGGACGTTCAAAGACTCAAAGTTCTTCAGTCAAAGCTGCAGCAACTTCTAACAATTCAGTTTTATCTATCCCGCGAGATCCTTGAAAACATTTCATGCATGTCATTACGTAACAGATATTCTCAAGACAGGTTTCTCATTTTCTCGCTATTTATTTCAGTATGGAAATGGCTCTCGAACATAACGAAAAAGATCTCCAAGCTCAAGATGCTCAGTTCAAGGAAATGTTCCTAAATCTATCCAAGGGCTAAAAAGAATTGAAAACACTCCTCAGTGGGAACATGACCAAGAAAAACCCTGAACATAACAAGGATGACCAGTTGGAACAACTGTAAACTGAGATGGAAAGGATGGGAATCCAAAGGATCCTCCTCAGAATCCCAACACCTCCTCTCCTCAGTACAATCCAAACGCGAGGTGTGCATACCATTCTAATAGTCCTGGACATGATACAAATGACTGTTGGGTGTTGAAAAACAAGATTCAAGACTTGGTCGACGAGGGAGTGCTGGAGTTCACAAGACGGTCAAATTGGATTCTCCTGTCATCCCTCAAAGGCACACCATCTGAAGTGACAAGTTCAGTCGGAAAGGCTTTTTTTTTATTAGAATTTTCAAATTGTACTTTCTTTTGACTGTTCGAACACTTATGTTAAACTTTGTTATTTCAATAATGCATTGCATATGTTTGTCTTGATTTAATCCATTCGTTTTCACTATACTGAAACTATGCTTTCACTTCCTTTTTGTGATATTCGACTCTCGATTAAAAGTTGTAAGCCTTTAGAGGGAGGATGACGAAAACAATACCATAATCTCATACAATATGCTTTTGAACAGACCTTACTGACAATGTACATGTGTTGTTTCAAATCCTAAATAGTGGAGTTATAAGGAAGATAATCCCTAGTCAACCCCTTTGAGCTTAAGAAGTAGGAGTTTTCTTTTTCACACAAATTGAAACCTTTAATCATAACCTGGGGCAAAGTAGTTTCTTAGTTAATTCAAAAGCATATCCAATCGCAAGCTTTCACTTCATAGTATCAAAAACGTCCTTCCAAATTAAAATACGGTGATGGTTCCCTGTAAAGTAGGCAGTCATCATCTCTCAAAAGAAAAGCCTGTTGAGTCAAAACCTATGAAGGAGACTTAAGAAAAAATGGGGGCATCCCGTAGACTGTAATCACAAAAGAAACAGTTCAGGCAAAAAGTAGGAGTAATAAAATCAAAAAAAGAGGTTGTTACGAATACTCGACAATAGAAAAATGTCAAAAAATGAATGCCTTCTCAAATAAACTCCCAGTATCCGAACCATCACCGAAATATCATTGCTATAATTCCAGACTCAATGGGAATCCAAACGCACAATTAACTGAGTATAGGACCGAAGACCATCATGGAGAACAGGTGGGTACAAATAAATTTTGAGCCTTTTTCCTTTGTTTCTTAAACTGTGAACCATGCCACTTTACAATCCTTAAAAGTCCTAGCTGAATCATAGATTAGTTCGAAAGCATACTGTTATAAAAGGTATCCTGACTCCTGTAAGGTTTACTATAAATTTTGAGTTGAATTCATATTCTTACAAAATTTTGTTTGTTTACTAAAAGTGAATTTTCAAAACTTCAAGACAGACATAAGCTTTGCATTTTTTAAAAAATCCATTGTTTGCATATGACTAGTTGTTCGACAGTAGAGAAATTCACACGAAGAATATTCAGTGAACAGAAATCCTCTCAATGAACAAAATCACCTCAGATGGAAAGACATTTCAGGTAACAGGCCTTTCATAATCAAGGGGCATGACATGGTTTCTAACTGATCTGGGGCAGTTAAGTCAAGATTCAAAGAATCTCTCAAAGGTGCCGAATAGCCAGGGGAAGATCTCCATTTGAATCACTTGGGGACATTGAACATGAGTTCCAGCAAAGGGCCATGTATGATCAAGCAAACATTTTCTGGCAGTGCTACAACACTTACTACTATGGACAATGACAATTCTCCGTACCCTGTGAACATGGACATAGTCGAAAAATACTTAGCATGAAAAAGACCCGCTAGGTTGACTGGCCTAAGCAAAAATAAGGGCATCCCGGCGAACCAAAAGAGTTAGGGAAAAAATTAGGGATATAAAAATAAAATTATACACCCGAAAAGTTGAAACGCTGAAAAGGTGGCTTGGGCAAAAAAAAGGGTATCCCGGTGGACTGAAAATCTGAAAGGACAGTCCAGACAAAAGTTAGGGATTAAAGCGTATGACTATGTCCCATCATCTCGTCACTTGTCTATCAGTAGAAGACTTATCGCCATGATCAACATTCACCAAGGGCTCTAGAAGTAGAGGTATGTTCAAGTCTCCACGGATCCCCACCGAGCCAGTTCCATGAGATTATCCCCACAGAGTAATCTTCACAAGTTCATACATTCCCCGCAATTGCCACAGCAGATCACTATGGCTGATAAAGGAGTATGTTTTTCTCCCCAAAAATATATCCAACCTACGGAGTTCCAATTAGTATAGTTCATGGAATTTCTCTTCCCCATCTGAGCTTGTTCCTCCAAGGTTGTAAAACCCCTTTCATACTTCTGTTCTCCAGCAGAGTTCATTTCCTTAACAAGGGTATTTCCTTAACAAGAGTATTTCCCCAACAGGTTTATTTCTCCAACAGTTTATTATCTTCTAGATACAGTTCAAATACAATCTAGATATATTTTCATTCTGACACTCATTCTATATTCTCTTCTAGATATAGTTCAGATACAATCTAGATATAGATTCATTCTGACACTCATTCCAAGCTCTTTTCTATATGCAGTTCAGATACAATCTAAATATAGATTCATTATGACACTCATTCCAAATCCATTTCTAGATACAATTCAGATATAGTCTAAATATAGATTCGTTATGACACTCATTCCAGATCCAATTCCAGATACAGTGTAGATACAATCAAGATACAAATTCATTCTAGTACTTATTCTAGATTTCTCTTCCAGATACAGTTTAGATACAATCAAGATACAAATTCATTCTGATACTCATTCAGTACATCTTCCAGATACAGTTCAGATACAATCAAAATACATATTCATTCTGATACTCATTCACTACATATTTCAGATACGGTTCATATATAGTCCATATATGGATATCATTCTGATACCCATTCAATACATCTTCAGATACAATCAAGGCATAGACACTCCCCAGCTTGATTATGCTTTTACCATAAATCACCGGCTAAAATCCTCTCCCAGTGAAGTTTCTAATATCCCCAGAGAGTTGCTATGGAACCTGGAATCAAATCAAATTCCAGTCAACCTTATCTTCCCCAGATAAGCCAGAAGGTTGTCCATCTCTTCTATCCTCGACCAGGGTATAAACTCTCCAATAGAACAATGAATAACCAATGTTCTTAAACTCTTCTCCCCAAGCAATAATTAACATTCTCCAGCAGAGTTTCCTCAAGCAAAAAGCAGAAATTAATGTTCCCCAACGGATTTTCCTCAAATAAGAAAGCAGGAGTCCCCAGCGGAAACAATCCCTAGAAGATCAAAGAAACACATACTCTTCATCCCTAGCAATAGTCAAGGATTTATTTCCCCAGACAAAAGTGCTGCTCAAATTTACAAATGCACTTCAACAACATTTCATATTCATACATCACTTGCAAACATCATAGCATATGCATACAAGACACATATTACCTAGTCTCATTTATTTTGAGAATATTGTTACGCAATGCATTTCATACATCATGACATCGCATACAACTAACTCTTTACCTCTTAAAGATCAATCAACAGACAAACATCATCAACTACTTATATGACCCGACAGACTTCTCAAAGGCTACATCTGACAAAGTGCTATTTCAACAATTTCCTCAGAAGGTCATTGGCGGAAGACCTCTTATGGTATGAGTTCATCTCTTCCAGTCAATGACAGGAGAAAGACCTCTTCTAGTATGGATTTATTATTCTAGTTAATGATAGGTGAAAGACCTCTTCTGGTAGGGATTTATTCTTCCAGTTAATCACAGGTGAAAGAACTCTTCTGGTATGGGCTAATCTATTCCAGTTAATAACAAACAAAAGACCTCTTCTGGTATGGGTTCATATCTTCCAGTTAATGACAGGAGAAATACCTCTTCTGGTATGGGTTCATCTCTTCTAGTTAATGACAGGCGAAAGACCTCTTTTATTATGGGTTCATCTCTTCCAGTTAATCACAGGCGAAAGACCTCTTCTGGTGTGGATTTATTCTTCCAGTTAATGACAGGAAGAAAACCTCTTCTGGTATGGATTTATTCTTCCAGTTAATCACAGGCGAAAGACCTCTTATGGTATAGATTTATTCTTCCAGTTAATCACAGGTGAAAGACCTCTTCTAGTATGGATTCATATCTTCCAGTTAATGACAGACGAAAGACCTTTTCTGGTATGGGTTCATCTCTTCCAGTTAATCACAAGCAAAATACTATGGGTTTATCTCTTCCAGTTAATCACAGGTGAAAGACCTCTTTTGGTATGAGTTCATCTCTTCCAGTTAATCACAGGCGAAAGACCTCTTTTGGTGTGAGTTCATCTCTTCCAGTTAATCACAAGAAAATACCTCTTTTGGTATGGGTTTATCTCTTCTAGTTAATCACAGGCAAAAAACCTATTATGGTATTAGTTCATCTATTCCAATTAATCACAAGCGAAAGACCTCTTCTGATATGATTTCATATTTTCTAGTTAATCACATGCGAAATACCTCTTCTGGTATGGGTTCATCTCTTCCAGTTAATGATAGGAGAAAGACCTCTTCTGTTTCAGATTAAATCGACCAAAGATTTATTCTGATACTTTTCCCAGTTGGAGTCAACATTTATTTTTAATGGCATCTATAAGCCCGTCTCCGATGACTCTCTCCTCCCAAATGGAATCTATAAGCCCATTCTTGATATACTTAACCAACAACATTACCTCTTGCACCGGCGAGTGCAAATTTCTAGGCACTTAAGTGTTCAATCATCTTCTATATTCAAGTCACGAATGAAGGACATGCCAATCTAACTCTTCAGGTTTAAGAAGATTGAACAGGGGAAGACGTTGTACCCTAAAATTTTCCCTCCAATTTTCTTCAATGCATTCTTTCAAGGATCCTCAAATACTCAAGAATCTCAAGGGATGACCAGTCAAATGCTCCTCCTAAGTCAAGAGCCTACAATTAGGGTTTTGAGTTTCTCAAGGAAATTTGGTTTGAAAAGGTCTCAAGTGGACTTCATGGTTCTCCATAGGTCCTCAATAAGGTTTATGTCAAGTTTCAAGTCCTACATCACAAGTTTGCTCAATCAATGGCTCAGATGATTGAAAATTAACTATATTGGTCAAAAAGTCAACTATGGTCAACATACAGTCAAACTTCAAGATTTTTGGTCAACATCAACATTTTTAAGTGATGTTCATCATTTGATCGAGGGTTGGTCATGATTCCCCAAGGAAAGCTCTCAAATCATCAAAAGTCAAGAATTGTCAAATTAGGGTTTCCTTAGGAGAAGTCAACTGAACTTTGAACAAGCATAACTTTCACATACTTCATCAACTTTTCCCCAACCAAAGCTCATTTTTAATAAATTTCAATTCCATACAACTTATTTTAATGCTCAAGTCCAAAAAATTCTTCATTTTAAAGATATGGCCAAAAACATTATAGGTCATTTTCAAAAGTCAACAAAAGACACTTTTTTCAAGGCAACTTACATTAAGATAATGTCTTCAAAAGCAAAAATGATCAACATAGAGAATGTAGAGAACATCTTGATATTTCTAAAAAGTCCAAGATCATCTTAAAAAGACGAAAATTTAGCAAGTTATGAGTTTCACAAGTTGGGAGAGTTTGAAGAAATCCATGAAATGCAAATTGAGATAAATTGCAATTTTAAACCAATGAGCCTAACTTTTGATGTTCAAACATGTTCATATGGTCTTAGAGGACCTATAAATCCATTCACATATTTTTATTTCTTTTATTTGAATTTTTATTCATTTAAATGCAAATAAAATAAAATAAAATATGAAACAATGATATAAAGGCTTGGGCTTTTTGTTTCAATCATCCAAAGGCCCAAGACAACTCATGACAACTCATTGCAACCTTGACAAACTCGTGCAAGACCAAGATGGCAAGAAAAATCTCAAGTTTGGCAAGTTTTAAAGTTGTTTGATTCTTGTTTTATCATGGCATCATGGCTTTGATTCTTTCCATATTTGTCAGCTCACTTCATCCTTCTATATAAAGGCAAGCATAGCAACTCAAAAGACCACAAAAATAATTGGCACAAAAGCTCTCAAAAAATTCTCCAAATTCAAAGAAATTGTGAAAATCATATCTCGCATCTCCAGCGGTTTTCAAACTGATTCAAACCTTCCATTGTCCTCTTAACGTTGCTAGGAGTCAGAATCAACCATTATCCTTCACAAATCAACTCCAGAAACCACCCTCACATCAACTCTTATGGGTAAGATTCGTAGGTTTCATTTTCTCAAGATTTTCATGGTTTAAATACTTGTAAGCATGCTTATTCCATTCATATGTATTTCCTGAATTTTTCTAACGTTTTACATGTAAGCATGGTATACATAATGCTTTGACCTTTAGATCTTGAAAGATTCAGATTCAACGCCCCTAGTTAAGTCCCCATGGTGAAACCCAGGGAACCGGTCATGCAGAACCACCACCAGCTCCTGGGCTCATTTTTTCGGGCTTAATTTTCCTTCTTTCCACACCCCTCCAATTTCTTACAAGAAGGCCCATAAATCTTTCTTCTTTTTATTTTGTTTTAATTTCATTTAATTCTTTTCTTTTAATGACCTTTTTTTTAATAAAATCATAAAATTAAAAAAATTAGATATAGATTTTACTTAATTAACTTTATTTTCACAATAAAAATTAATTAACTTAATCATTTTTTAAATTTATTTTATTAATTAAAATATAATTAGAATTAGGAATTAATTATCATTCAATTATTTTTCTAAATAAAAACACCAAAAATATTTTCTTATACTTAGAATTTTTTAGGTTTTTTTAGATATCTTGCTCTCTTCAATCTTCGTGCGCTTATTTACTTTTTTGTATTTTTTTCAATATTGTAATTGTCCAAAGTTTGTAATAGCTAATTAGGACCTTTATCTTTTTATTCCCAATTTTTGGTTTGTACTCCCCATCCCCAAAGGGATGTAATAGTGTAGTTTAAATTCCGCATTTTTACTTTCCGCACTTGTATATATTTAACTGCTAGATGTATGCTAATAGGCTTGTATGGGAAGACTAAAAGAAAACGCTAGACTACCTAACCTCAAGACTAATAACTGAAACACAACACACTTTGCACATGCGCATCTGTAGGGTATCCCTCACGTGTTGCCTCAGATAAACAACAACCATGTCCCTCGAACGAGGGACACTTTAGCGAAGTCCCTCGATACAAAGATCATAGTCCCTCGATGAACCTTCGATGTCGCCTTTCAGTGAATGATCTAGTCCCTTATGATAAATTTCCAAAACGTATTACAAGTTGCCTCTATGACTGTACAATGACCCGCGCCTGTCCCTCAAAACATCCAATGATAAGGCTACCTACTAACTAATGGTAGGATAACACTATTCAAAATAAAGAGTAAAAGAACAAATATCTTTTGAGTAGGTAGATAGCTTATAGTTGCTTGCTCACAAAACAAAACAATTTCCCACACATACGCTCTCTTTTTTCTAAATATTTTCAAATACAAAACACTTTGTATGCGTTCTCAACGATACGAGAATCATTACAAAGTGCGCCGTACTAAGTCACCTTTTTAAAATATTTTCAAAACGTACTTACACAAAAAGAATTTTCAAAGTGAGCTAGCAACTAAAAGCCCGTAGATAACTACGGATGGAAAGGGTGCTAACACCTTCCCTTTCCATAACCTACCCCCCGAACTCAAAATCTTTAAAAAAGGTATTTCTTGTTCTTTTCACCCTTTCCTTTATTGCATAAAAGAAAATTCGGTGGCTACTCTTGCTAACCGCAACATTTGCGATAAATATGCAAAACCAATAAAGTCAGTTCTCCCACCGTATTACACACAACATTAGTTTCTTTTTTCCCGTTAAATGTCTTCTTTACAGTACTCGAAGACGCATCCACCTGAATTTTTCCACTTCTAATTCCACGTTCTACATGTTCCCTATTAATATCAGCTTGTTGAATCCGGTTGAAGAGCTTCTAATCAGATGATTAAAGAAAGGACTTGTCAAAGTTCCCATAAACATGTCAAACAACTCCCTATCAGACAAAGGAGGTTGAACTCTTCCTACTAAATCTCTCCATTTTTTGGCATACTCTTTGAAGCCTTCGTTTGAGCCTATAGTTATAATCTGTAATTGCATACGCGTTGGTGCAAGATCAACATTGTATTGGTATTGTTTGCAGAAAGCAGTAGCCAAATCTTCCTAAGTATGGATATTGGTTCCTTCCAGTTGATAGAACCATTCCAATTATGTTCCAAATAAGCTTTCTTGAAAGAAATTCACCCATAACTTACTATCAGCAGTGTGTAGTTGAATCTTCCAGACATATTACCTCAAATGAAGCTTTGGATAAGAAACACCGTCATACTTTGCAAAAGTAGGGACCTTGAATTTATGAGGAATTACAACTCCTGAGACTAAAACCAACTCTTAAAAATCTAACCCAGACACTCTCTGGATCTCCATAGCATTTAATCAATCTTCCAGTTGTTTGTACTTTTCATCAGCAGAAGGATGTTGTTCATCTGAATAGTCTTCTTTATCTTCATCAGAATATTGGCCAGAACCAAGATGGCTTCCTTTCTCAGCCTTCACACTTTTACCATCTTCACTCTGGTTGTCATCTTCGTTTGATGGAATATCAAAGTCTTGAGCTCTCTTAGAAGGACCTATGAACCTTCTTCCCATGTTGAGAATGTCGATTGGTTTCCTTGTCCTTTTCTTCCTCTCTTTGGTGATGAGGGTTTTCAGCTCTTCCTGCCCCTTGGCTAAGTTCAGGAGTGTCTCTTGGAGCTGAGCATTTTGAGTCTGGAGATCTTTGGTTGTCTGTTCAAGAGACATTTTCTATTTTATGTGATAAGCAACAAGAAGATGAGAAAACCTGTCTTGGAAACTTGTTATGTAATGATATGCATGACATGTAGATGCATATGCAATGTTTTCAAGGATCTTGCGGGATAGATAAAAATTAAAATGTTAGAAATTGAGTCTTGTTGCAGCTTTGTCTAAAGAATTTCGAGTCTTCATCCTTGAATGTCCTTCTATAAGAATCAAGATCGCCATGTCAAGTGGGTTCTAGCCTCTGACTCAAGGGAATGTACTTTGATCTTTGATGACATCTGGTTAGAGGAAAATAAATCATCTTGCCCCTTTCTAGATATCTGGCTCATGATAAACCTGCACCAAAGGTCCCTAAGATCCTTGAAATGGTTAGTAAAAATGCCATGTTATGATGATATGATGTTATGATGTCATGTTTAAACAAATAGAAAACACAAACAAATCATCCAAGTTCCTTAGTTTGAAGGCTTACATGAGGTCCATAGGTAAGTATCCTTCTACATTGAAGTTAAGTTGGCTCAACCTGTCCTAAAAATAGTAATCGGGTTCTAAGAATCTCATATCATCAATCTTTCTCGCATGTTTTATTTTAGCACGACACTGACTTGCCACCAAAATATTCCGAAATTCGAATCACAATAAGCATAGCATCGAGTATCAACCAACCTTGGACTGCACCAAAGTCGACTATCTCGCTACCTTCTAATGGCCAAGATGGGTCAATTAAGATTCTAAAAGTCAGTTAGTGCTTATGACACCACGCGACAGCCCAATGTTATCCTCGACTGACTCAAGGAACATCAATACAAACCAAAGTGTCACACTAACATATCCATCACTTCAACCATATGGGTCTACGCCGTACTGTTTCCATGGTCTATTGTTACTTACCTAAGGTATCCCTAGATCCGGGTGTAGGACCTTTGTAAGAAATTAAACCCAAGCAACCCTCAATTTTAAAGCAAACAAAGTAGACAAATAAAATCAAGTAAAAGGGATCTAAGACTCTAAGGTATCCCCACTTTTTAAGTAGTTCCCAACAGAGTCGCCAGTTCTGTAATATGGTGGAAGAACTGACTTGTTTTGTGTTTTATCATAAATGTTGCGGATAGCAATAGTCGCCATCGACTTTCTTTTATCCAATATTTAGGAAAGGTGAAAAGAACAGGAAAAACCTTTGATGGATTTTGAGTTCAGGGGGCAAGTTATGAAAAGAGAAGGTGTTAGCACCCTTTTCATCCGTAGTTATCTACGGGCTCTTAATTGCTTAGCTCACTTTTGAAAAACTTGCTTTGTGTGTGTGAGATTTGAAAATATTTTGAAAAAAACTCAATGTAAGGCTAACTTTGTAATGATTATTGTATCAGTCCTTAAGAATGCGTACAAAGTGTTTTAAAAATATTTGTTTGAAAGTGATGTGTGAAAAAATGTTTTTGAGAAAAGTTATGAGCAAGCAATTAGGAGTTTCTTACCCACTAAAGGTCTTTCTTGTTATTTTCCTTCTCCTTTAGAGATAATTCTATCTGTAATACGGTGGGAGAACTAACTGTTATACTGGTTTTGCGTTTGTATTCGCAAATGTTGCGGTAAGCAAGAGTCGCCACCGACTTTTCTTTTATCCAACAAAGGAAAGGGTGAAAAGAACAGAAAAAGACCTTTCGAGATTACTTCTAAGTAAGGGGTAGATTATGGAAAGGGAAGGTGTTAAAACCCTTTCCATCCATAGTTATCTACGGGCTCTTAGATGCTAGCTCATTTGAAAATACCTTGTATTTATGTGTTTGAAGAAATTATTTTGAAAGGACGCCTTAGCGCGGAAAACTTTGTAATGTTTCTCGTATTGTTGAGAACGTATACAAAGTGTTTTGAAAATGTTTTTGGAAAGAGTTTTGTGTATGTGAAAAAACTGTTTTATTTTGAGCAAGCATCTAAGAACTATGTACCTACTCGAAATGTTTTGTTCTTTTCCTCTTTTCCTTTAGACAGTGTTATCCTACTAGTAGTGAGTAGGTAGCCCTATCTTCGAATGTTTTGAGGGACAATCGAGGGTCATAGTACAGTCACAAAGGCAACTAGTAAGATATCTTAGTAATTACCCTAAGGTTTTAAGATCATTTTACCGAGGCAACGTCGAAAGGGTCATCGAGGGACTTATGATCTTTTAAACCAAAGGGTAGCCACTAAAATCTCTTACATTTGAGAACCGTGACCATTTATTTATCCGAAGGAAACAAGTGGAAGTACCTTAGAGGTGCGCATGTGCGAGTGTGTTGTGTTTCAGTTATTTATCTTTAAACATTTAGGTTTTCTATCGTTTGTTTTCAGATTTTATCATGCAATCCTATTAAGCATTCATCTAACAGTTAATTGAATAAGTATAGAAATAAAGTGCAGGAATTTTGAATCTACGTTATTACAAGACTTTGGGATGGGGGAATTACAAACCAAAACATGGAAAAGAAATGTAAATGGTCCTAGTTAAACTATTACAATCCATAGGCAATTACATAATATTTATGAAAAATAATGTGAATAAATAAATGAACACACAGAGGAGAAAGAAATAAAAATGAAAGGGTGAAGAAAAACCCTAAGAAAAATTTCTTAGTGATAAAAGAAATATTTTTATTGTTTTTTTATTTAGAAAAGATAACTAAATTAAATTAAGAAATCTAAGTCTAATTAGTTAATTAAAAAAAGGTGATTAAAATAATTAATTAAAACACAATCTAATTAAAAACTAGTTCTAATTATTTTTTGGTTTTTTTGACTTTATGATCTTTTATAATTTTAATTAAAAAAAGAAATGAATTAAATGAAAGAAAGAAAATAAAAAAATAATAATAATGGGCCTTGCTACAAAGATTAAACAGGGGGTGTAAGAACTTGAAATGTCTCAAGCCCAATGTCCTAGGTCTAGGCGTGGCAACAGGAAATGGAGGGGTGTGAGTCTGAAATTTCCAAGCCCATAAATGAGAAGGCCTAAACGCCCAATAACCTGCAAAAAGATATTGAAACACAAAAGTGAAAAACTCGGGACCCGAACCCAATCTAGAAGAGGAGTTCCTTAACTGCATCATGTGATTTAAGCATTTAACCTTCCATTTAATACGTTAGATCAGTTCTAAATAACAGTATGAACATCAATATATGCTTCAAATTCAATTAAATTACATGGATTAAGAGATTCAGATGAGAGAAGTTTACCCAACCAGAGTGATTCAGTTCATGCATTCTAGGATTCTTCAGGCATGGATAGTGATTAATATGGACTTCTGGGAGTCTCAGGAAGACAAATATGTGACTGGTTTGGATCGAGGATGGCTACAAATACAACTACGAATTTTATAACTTTGGAACTTTAGAGAATCTTGTAGAGCTTTGTGAAGAGCTTTTGGAGAGATTTTTGAAGAGTAATTTTGTGCCCTTTCTTTCTTGCAATGTTATGTATTTATAGAGTTAGGAGAAGAGAAAGTATGGAAAGAAACAAAGCTTTCAAGGCCATGAGACAAAAATCCAACATATTGAAAGTTTGCCATATTTGGATGATTCTTGCCATTCTTGATGCTGCATGAACTTGAACAGTTTTTTGTTGGTCTTTGCACGAAATATTGGGCTCCATGATGGGTCAATCCAAGCCCAAATGCATTAGCCCATTATTTCTTATATTTTTATTTAATTTATTTGATTTAATTCATATTTAAATGAATAAAAATTAAAATAAATAGAAATAAAAATTAAAATATTTGATTTATGACATAAACATGTTTGAACCCTAAAAGTTAGGTCCATTAACCTAAAAATGAAATTTTGCTCAAAATTGACTTCATACATTTTTCACAAATTTATCCAACTTGTGTAAACCATAACTTGCTCAATTTTCATCTTTTGAAGATGATCTTGGACTTTTTAGAAATCCTAAGATGTCCTCTACAATCTCTATATTGATCATTTTTATTTTTGAAGAAATTATCTTGATGCAAGTTGTCTTGACAAAATGTGTCTTTTGTTGACTTTTTGAAAATGACCTGTAATGTATGAGCTCATATCTTCCAAATGATGCATTTTATGAACTTGAGAATAAAAACATAGTTGTAGAGGATTGTATTATCTTCACAATGAGATTTGGTTGGGGCAAAATGGATGAAGCATGTGAAAGTTATGCATGGTCAAAGTTCAGTTTACTTTTCCTAGGAAACCCTAATTTAGCGAATCTTGACTTTTAATGATCTGAGGACTTTCCTTGAGGAATCATGATCAAACCTTGATAAAATTATGAATATCACTTCAAAATGTTGATGTTGACCAAAAATCTTGATGTTTGACTGTATATTGACCACATTGACTTTTGACCTAATATAGTTAATTTTCAGTCATCTGAGAAATTGACTGAGCAAACTTGTAATGCAAGGCATGAAAATTGGCATGATAATTCTTTGGGACATATTAGGAACTATGGAAATCACTTGAGGTCTTTGAAACCCAAACTTCTTTGTGAAAAATGAAACCCTAGTTGGAAATTCATTGCTTAGGAGGAGAATTTGTCTGGTCAATTCTTGGTCAACCTTGAGCAATTGAGGACCTCTATGAGCATGTCTTGAAAAATGAGAGGAAAAATTTTGGGGTACAACAACTTCCCCTGTTTAATCTTATTAAACCTGAGGATTTAGATTGGCTTGTCTGTCTTTCATGATCTAAAGGTGGAAGATTATTGAACACTAGAGTGCCCAAAAATTTGCACTCGCCTGTGTACAAGGTGATGTTGTTGGTTGATAATATCGGGAATGGGCTTACATATGCCATTTGGAGAAGATGGCGGAGATTCGTCAGAGTGTGGGCTTATAGATGCCATCCAAAATAAATGTTGACTTCGAACTGGAAGAAGTATCAGAATAAATCTTTGGTCGATTTACCCTAAGCCATAAGAGGTCTCTTCTTCTGACTTTATATGAGAAGTATACTAGAATGAGCTTGTGTCTGATTGTATCTTAGCAGATGTGTTGGGGAGTGTCAGAATGAATCTATGTCATGATTGTATCTGGATATGTATTGAGTATGGTTATAAGAATGAATCTATATCTTGATCGTATTTGAACTGAAAGATATATTGAGTGAGCATCAGAATGTCATCTGTATCTAGAGCATATCTGAACTGTATCTCTTTTTTTTAGAATGTTTCTACTGGGGAATTATTCCTTGACTGGGGAGAATGAAAGTTAGATGTTATCTGGTCGAAATACAGGCTTCACAGTAACTTGTTAAGGATAATAAAGTTGACTGTTATCTGGTCGTATTCCAGGCTTCACAATGACTTACTGCGGAATATGAAATTAACTGTTATTTGGTCGGATTCCAGGCTTCGTAGTAACTTGCTTAAGGTTAAACTGTTATCTGGTCAAATTCCATGCTTCATAGTAACTTATATGAAAGGATAAAGCTAATTGCTATCTGGTAGGATTCCAGGCTTCGCAACAACTTACTGAAATTAATCTATTATCTGGTCAGATTCCAGGCTTCACAGAAAAATGAAGTTAAACTGTTATTTGGTCGTATTCCAGGCTTCGCAGTAATTTTCTTGAAAGGATAGAAGTTAATTTCTATCTGGTCGGATTCCAGGATTTGCAACAACTTGGATGTAAGGACGAGGTAAGTTACTATCTAGTCAGATTCCAGGCTTCGTAGTAAATTAAAATTAAACTATTATCTGGTTGTATTCCAGGCTTCACAATGACTTACTGGGTAATATGAAATTAACTGCTATCTGGTCAGATTCCATGCTTTATAGTAACTTGCTTAAGGTTAAACTGTTATCTGGTCGAATTCTAGGATTCGTAGTAACTTAGATGAAAGGATGAAGCTAATAACTATCTGGTCAGATTCTAGGCTTCGCAACAACTTACTGAAATTAATCTGTTATCTGGTTGAATTGCAGGCTTCGCAGAAAAATGAACTTAAACTGTTATCTGGTCGTATTCCAGGCTTCGCAGTAATTTTATCGAAAGGATAGAAGTTAATTGTTATCTGGTCGAATTCTAGGCTTTGTAACAACTTGGATGTAAGGACGAGGTGAGTTACTATCTGGTTGGATTCCAGGCTTCGTAGTAAATTGAAATTAAACTGTTATCTGGTTGGATCCAGGCTTCACAGTAATTGAAGAAGTTAAACTGTTATCTGGTCGGATTCCAGGCTTCGCAGCAAATTAAACTATTATTTGGTTGGATTCCAGGCTTTACAGTAAATTGAATCAATCGTCCTCTGGTTGTATTGTTGAGTTGTTACTTCAGATAGCTGCCCCATCTTGTTTCGGGAATTAATCTGGAACCTGCTTTTGTTGGTTGTTGAGATAGTTGTAATACGGTGAGAGAATTGACTTGGGATGTTTTGCATTTTATCGCAAATGTTGCGGTTAGCAAGAGTCACCACCGACTCTTCTTTTATCCAAAAGGAAAGGCTAAAAAGAACAGGAAAGACCTTTGAGATTATTTCTTGAGTTCGGGGGGTAGATTATGAAAAGGGAAGGCATTATCACCCTTTTCATCCATAGTTATCTATGGGCTCTTAGTTGCTTGCTAGATCACTTGCTTTTGTTTGAAAATGTGCTTTGTGTGGTTTTTGAAAGTATTTTGAAAAGGCGTCTTCGTTTAGGAAAACTTTGTAATGGTTATCGTTTGTAAGAACGTATACAAAGTGTTGGACTTTTGAAAATATATCATGTTTGGAAAGTGTTTTGAAAATGTTTGTTTTGAAAGTGTTTGGTTTTTGTTTTAAAAATAAGCAAGGATGTTTGATTTGAAAATGAGCAAGCAACTAGGAACAATCTACTTACTCAAAAGTCTTTGTTTGTTTCTTTCCTTTGATATTGCTATCTTACCATTGATTTGGTAAGAAGCCTTATTTTGGATGTAAAGGGATGGGCGTTAGTCATCGTATAGTCATGATAGCAATGTTGTGAGATATCTTAGCATTTCTCTTTGAGGGAGTAAGATCATTTTGAAAGGCAACATTTGTAGCGTCATCGAGGGACTATGATCTTGTATTTTTTATTGCTTTTGCTAAGACATCCCACATGCATAACATGACCATTTTTATAAGGCAACAAGTAGAATTACCCTAAGGATGTAAGTGTGCAAGTGTGTTTGATTTACATGCATTGTTTATCTTGAATTAGGGTATACTAATTGTTGATTTTAATCTTGCCATACAAATCCTAATTACTAACATTTATATAAAAGTGAAAAATTGCAGAAAGTAAGATTACTACACTATTACATCATTAGGGGGGGGGGGGAGTATACAAATTTACAAATGGGGATTGCATGAAAATTAAACCTATTTAGCTATTACAACCATATAGAATAATGTACAAGAATTGAATAAATGTACAAGAAGATAAATGGAAAAGAAAAGATTTTTGTTTGGTTTTTGTTAAGGGTTTAGTTTTGACCTAATTAAGAAAATGATTAATTAAAATTAAATAAATTTAAACCTAAACTAATTAAGAAAAGAAATTAAGTTTTAAAAAAAAAGAATTTTTTAGGGTTTTTTGTGAAAGGTTTTAAGTTTAATAAAACAAATATGAAAATTAATTAATTAAAAAAATCTAAATTCTAAGTTGATTTTAAATAAAAAAAGGGAAGAAATAATTAAAATTAAATCTAATTATTAATTTATTAAGAAAAAATAAATTAAATTGTTAAGAAAACGTTTTTTTAGTCTTTTTGTCTTTGTAAAAAAAATAAGTGTGAAAATAATAAATAAAAATATTTTTGAATTTTTTATTAATAATTATAATAATAGTAATAATAAAAAAAATAAAGAAAAAATAAATAAAATAAGAAAAAGAAAATAAAATGAATTAAAATTAAAAAAAAAAAAAGAAATTTGGGTCAGTATGCAAAAGTAGGCAAGGGGTGAAAATGGAGCAAATTTGTTAGGCCCAGCCAAGGAGGCCCAAGCGCTGCCTGGTTCAAACAACAACAAAAATGAAAGAAATGTAAAAAGGGGTAAAAGGTCTCGCTGGGGCTCGAACCCAGGACCTCCTAATACGCACACGCTTCTTATACCATTGGGGTGGCCTTTTTCATCTGTCAGTTATACAACAATCAATAAACTTAAAATAAACTAAGTCCATGTTATAACTTCATCTTCAACCTCCAGCCATGGTTACTGTAACTTGATCATTTATCAACAAAAATTAAAGATGCAAACATGAAAGTTGCTCCATTTTTTCATACAAATCCAACCATATAAATATCATAAGCTATAAATCAAAGATGAATGAGAATTTCTAAAAGTACCAAATTCTGACCTAACTTTTTTCAGATATTCAAACCTAAAATTCTCTAAGCTCAGTCAATATAAATGAAATCTATGGACAAGTACAGTTTCAGGGTAATGATATCTACATTTTATCTTCATAAATGTAAGCTTAACAATGCCTAAATGAAAAGATAGAAGTTCAGAAAATATACCTCAAAACTGGAAATCGTGAATGCAAATGAGCTTGATTCAAGGTGTTGTAATGATAAAGTTAGCTTCCTCAAGTTCCTAGGAAGCTAATGCAATGATTAGATTGAGTAATGGATGGTTGGAATGGCCTGGAGAAGTCAACTTGCAGTGCTCTGTTTTTGGTTATGGAAGATGATGGAAATGGAGTTACAGTTATGAAACAGGGACAAGGATGGACTATATTTGATATGTAGGAGCTTTGTGATTGATTAGGAAGGAAAATGCACGAGGGAATTGTGAGTTGCAAGTTCAAAGTCAGAATCTGTGCATCAATGGAGTTTTTGGATAATTTATAGCTTGCAAAATCACATGTTTAAGCTCAACATGTGATTTTTTTGAGAAATCAAGTTTCAATGCCTTTTGTACTTGCTATTGTAGAGTGCTTATGCTTTAAACAAACTTGATTCTGACTTTATAGATGGAGTGTGATCAGAGGGAACAAGTGAGAGGCTCAAGAACTGACTTTGTGCATAAAGCTTGCTTTTCAAGAATGGCATTGCTAACTTTCTTCTCAAAATGGAAAATTAAATTGGACAATGCTTAAACCACTTGGATTATAGCTCAAAAGTTTGTGTAATCCATTAATTATGGATATATACATAAGTTAGAAGGCCTTCAAAGCAATATTATGCATCCTAACATTGAGATTGGATTATGTGTTCATCAAGAAATGGCTTGTAATTCAAGTTTGAAACCCTAACTTCTTGCCTTAGATTCTCCTTGCTCAAGTATGATCATAATGAGTTCTTGGACATTTTGGAAATCTTGTAACATCCTTTACAACCTTGATGTTGGACATTTTTTAAAATTCAATTTGGAACTAGGTGAAAAATTTCCATGAAGTTAGGTCAAAATCCTGCCTAACTAGGGCAAAATTTCACTAAGTTTTTCAAGATTCATGAACATGTCTTCACAAAATCATAACTTGAAATATAAGAATTTCTAGGGAAAGTTCTTCCCTAAAATGTTTTATATATCATTTATATATACAACTTTCATGTTGGAAGTTTCCTTTTAATCATCTTGCATCATGGTGAAAATTTGGCTCAAAGTTATGAAAAAAACATGAATTTTCAACACTTAGAAAAAATTCTAAGTTTCGAAATTTTGACATTTCAAAATGAAATATTGACTTTTTGATTTCTTCATGAACAAGTTTTATATTTTGACATGTTTTGATGAATTGTAATCTTTGAAGTTTGATTTTGATCAAAAAGTCAAAGTTTGACTTTTCAGTGTACAGTTGACTTTTCATCAATTAACTGAAATTCAATTATCAATCAATTGAGCTTGAGAAATGTTTTGAGCCATGCCATTAGGTCAAAATGATGAATTTGAATCCTTGAGATCGTGACTTAAACCAATAAGTCATTTGCTAGGTCAAAAATCAAAAATTTCACCTTCTCAGTCAAAACCCTAATTTTGACCATTTTGCCCTTCTGATGATCTGATCAAATTTCATGAGGGATTATGATCCAAACTTGATCAATTGACATATATGAGTTCATGATGTTGATATGGATCAAAAACTATGAAGTTTGACTGTAAATTGACCACAGTTAACTTTTTCCCCAATACAATTGATTTTAGGTCAACTGATCAATTAACTTAGCAAAAATGTGATCCAAGACTTGAAACTTGATATGAGAAATCTTGAGGGTCCAAAATGATCCGTGAAAGTCATATGGGGAATTAAAATTCCATTTGCCCTTGTGCAAACCCAAACCCTAATTTTCAGTTATCAATGTTTTAGGAGGTGTCTTGAGCTGATCAAACCTTGTGCAATCTTGAATCAAAGGAGATCTTGTGAGAGATTATTTGAGAAATTAGAGGGAAACTTTTGGGGTACAAAAGCTGCCCCTGTTCAATCTTCTTAAACATGAAGAGTTAGATTGGAGGATCCGCCATTCGTGACTTGAAGGTGGAAGATGATTTAACACTAGAGTGCCCAGAAATTTGCACTCGAAGATGTATTGGGAATGGGCTTATAGATTCCATTTGGAGGAATGATGGTAAATACTGGAAGAAGTATTAGCATAAATCTTTGGTTGATTTATACTAAAACTTGATGTTTTTTACTTGTGGGAAAAATGGTTAGTAAAGTGGAGATGTATGCATGATGTCCACAAGATGTGGATTATGTTAAATGCGTTTTGTATGTATATGCTATGATGTATGAATGTGGGATGCATATTTGTCCGGGAAAATAAATCCTTGAATGTTGTTGAGGAGTTATGAATCCCGGATTGTTGTTGGGGATTATCTCTTGAATGTTAGTTGTTATCTGGTCGGTTCCAGGCTTCACAACTTGCTGGGGATGAGGAAGTCAACTACTATCTGGTCGGATCCAGGCTTCACGGTAACTTACTGGGGAAGAATAAATTAACTGTTATCTGGTCGGATTCTAAGCTTTGCAGAAAATTTCTTGAAATTGAATTGTTATCTGGTCGGATCCAGGCTCCGCGGACTTCTTGAAGTGGTAATTACTATCTGGTCGGGTCTAGGCTTCGAAGTTTTTGAAAAGTTATACTATTATCTGGTCGGGTCCAGGCTTCATAGTGTCTTGCTGGGGATTGTAGCTAGTTGTTATCTGGTCGGGTCCAGGCTTCACAATAACTTTCTTGAATGGAACAAGTTGAACTGATATCTGGTCGGTTCTAGGCTTTACAGTAACTTAATAACATTAAATCGCTATTTGGTCGAATTCCAGGCTTTGTAGATTTCTGAGGTGGAAGAAGTTAATTGTTATTTGGTCGGGTCTAGGCTTCACAATAAACTTGTCTAAAGAGATATGGTTGAACTGATATCTGGTCGGGTCCAGGTTTTATAGTAACTTGTTTGTAACTTAGTTGTTATCTGGTTGGATTCCAGGTTTCACAACGAACTTTTGAGGGGAATTGATATCTGGTCGGATCCAGGCTTCGCAATATCTTACTTGGAAAGATGCATTTGAACACTGATATCTGGTCGGATCCAGGCTTTACAATAACTTTCTAGGGTAGAGGAAAACTCTACTGGGGAAAAGAAGTTAAGCCCTGGTCTGGTTGAGTCCAGGTTCTTCAATATCTCGAAGAGTTGAACTATTATTTGGTCGGGTCCAGGTTTCATAGTGACTACAAGTAGTACTATCATCTGGTCGGGTCCAGGCTTCGTAGTATTTGAAAGGTTAGACTATTATCTGGTTGGGTCCAGGTTCATAGAGACTTGAGAAATTGACTATTATCTAGTCGAGTCAAGGTTTTATAGTTTTTGAAAAGTTACACTATTATCTGGTCGGGTTCAGGTTTCATAGAGACTTGAGAAGTTGACTATTATTGGGTTGGGTCCAGGGTTCATAGTATCATTTGGACATATTAAAGGCTTTGTTGACGAATTTACTGGGGATTAGGGGTTGTGGCCCTCTGATGTGTAATAGTCTGAAAGGTAAACTCAAGCTGGAGAGGATAGACTCAGTCGTGGAAGAAATACTCAGTTGGGGAGGATAGACTATGTCGGGAATTTGGTTGTCCTTTGATTGTTGTATGTTCTTTGTTGGGGAAATAAACCATGTTGATGAACACTTGAAGAACTGTTGACGAGGTAAGTTCTTTTAGGAAGAGATCCACAAGGATTCTTCTTGTATGATCAACTTAGCTGGGGAGAGAGTTGTCAAGATATTGAGACTCTGGCTGGAGATCAACCTATGCAAAGAGACTTTGCGGAACTCTGTTGAGAATTGGTTTATTATAGCCGGTCTTGTGGGGATAATGTTAATGAAATAACTCTGTGGGGATATTCCATATACATTAAAGTGATGCTTGTTGCTGCTTAGCAGGACACATGTGCAAAATAGTTTTAATTATGTTCACATGCATATGTTCGTTCAATTTTAGTCATTGGACATTTTTTTGCATTAAAAAAACAGAAAGTTTGCACTTCAAAGTATATTTGTATTGATATTTTGCCCATGAATAGGAATTTTTGTACAAAGAGACGGAGATTCTAGTAAGAGGAAATCGTAGAAAGGAAAACAAAAATTGAAAATAAAACAAATAGCCATGTGGAAATGATCTCATTGAATTCCAACTCTACTATTGCACCAATGTCTTCGAATGCCCCTTGCTGTTGACAGAAGTTGATTGGATTGATCTTGGACCGTTTGAACTTGGACCTTGGTAATAAAGTCGACTGTGGTGATTCAACGGGACATAGTCATACGATTTCAATCCTTAATTTTTGCCTGGACCGCCCTTTCGAGTTTTCAGCCCACCAGGATACCTATTTTTGCCCAAGTCGCGCTTTCAGGTTTTCAACTTGTCGGGTGTACAATCTTTTGCATATATCCCTAATTTTTTCCTAAACCTTTTGGTTTTCCAAGATGCCCTTATTTTTCCTAGGTGTGTCAACCTAGCGGGTCTCTTATGCGTAGTATTTTTTAACTATGTCCGCATTCACAAGATGTGGGAAGTCTTCACCATCCATGGTAGTCAGCATCATGGCACCACCAAAGAATACTCTCTTGACAACAAATGGCCCTTCATAGGTAGGAGTGCATTTTCCTCTGGGGTCGCCTTGTGGCAGAATGATGTATTTTATCACCAAATCACCAGCTTGATATACTCGAGGCTTGATCTTTTTGTTGAAAGCCTTGATCATACGCTTTTGGTACGTCTGACCGTGACAAAAAGCATCCAATCGTTTTTCATTGATCAAGTTCAACTGATCCAATCTTATATGAATCCACTCATCTTCGCCTAGACCCGCTTCATTCATAATCCTTAGTGAGGGAATCTGAACTTCCACTGGCAGAACAACTTCCATGCCATAGACTAAAGAAAAAGGAGTTGCCCTATTTGATGTTCTAGCTGAAGTACAATAGCCATGAAGAGCAAAAAGTAACATCTCATGCTAGTCCTTATAGGTTACTACTATCTTCTGCATAATCTTCTTAATGTTTTTGTTGGTTGCTTTGACTGCGCCATTCATTTTAGGTCTATAAGGAGAAGAATTGTAATGCTTGATTTTGAACTGAGTGCAAAGCTCGTTAATCATATCATTGTTGAGATTAGTGATAACGAGAAAACATATCATATAATTACCATACTTTTTACCGATTTTATATTTCATTAAGTCGTCTAACCCCCGATTATTCCGAGATTATTTGTCTTTTTACAGGTATAACATTTGTCGACTCAAACCGATCGAAAAGGACAACATGAAGAAGGCTAGACAATAAACAAAGAGAAAAAGAATAAAAAAATACAAAGTTTAGATTTTTGGAACAGTGACGGTCGTCACATCCTTGTGACGGGCGTAACACCCCCCAACATGAAGAAACGCTCGTCACACTCCACTGACGAGCGTAATGCACTACTTCAGCGTGTTACGACTGTCACCCACCTGTGACGACCGTCACGCGCGTGAAGGTGGACGTTATACATGGATTGAGACGTGGGCATTAAGGGCATACTTGTTCTCCCTTTTTCTGCTGAGTCCCCTATTTTCTTGCCACCACTATTAGTGCTCCTATATTTTCTCCATGGAAGACTTCATCAAGAATTCTGAACTGCCGATTTTCCTATGCTATATATATATATGTGTGTACCAGTGCATAGTTCAAGGGTCGAAGAATTTTCCTCAGAATAAATATTATTTTCTTTTGCAGTTATTTTCCATTTTCCTTGTTTTGGAATATTGTTTTCACGTTCCTGTAATTTTCATTCAAAGTCTTAGTTTTTAGTTTTAAGTGTTAATTCTTCTTTCAAGAATTAACACGAATTATTTACTGCAAATCAAGCTCGAAGATTGGATTATTGTAATACTTCAAGATTACCATAGCAACTTTGATTCCAGGTTTTATATTGCAATTATTATTCATTCAGTTTTTATATTATGCCAATTATTGCTATGAATTATATTTTGAACTGTATTGCTGTTAAGTTAATTATGTCTGGCTAAATTATTAATACCAGTATGTGACCGTAAGAACTGAAAGAATTCAGTGATACCTTGGCCAAAAATATTTATAAAACAATTTCTGGTTTCCAATTTCCAAGATTAATTTAACTATCCTTGTCACGAGAGTGAGAGGTTAATTAACACGATTTTGCCACGAGAGTGGGAAATTAATTAAGGCAAGAACCTGCATGCGAGAGTTGGGGTTCAACCCAGATAGTGGTAACGAAGCATTGATTTTTAAATACACGAGAGTGTTTTAATAAATTAATTAAACTCAAATTGTTTTCAAAAAGTGTTATTAAATTTAAATTGCATCCACTAGGTTTAGTAGCATGACTTATTTCATAAACACAAGAGTGTATGTCTCAGGTTTTTAAACAATTAGCTTTTACCGAAATACTTTATAGGCCAAGCGATTCACCGAATTCCCTAAGTCCGATTATCACATACCGGTATAATTAGTACTATTATTTTTAATTAAACTGTTTCCCCCAAAAATCGAATATTCATCGCTTAGTTAGACAAACTGTAGCATTAGATCGTATGCGATTGATTCTCAGTCTCTGTGGGTTCGATAATATTTTAAAACTAGAACGACTGAACTGTATACTTGCAGTTAGTATCCCGACAGACTTATAAAGTCCCGATCAAGTTTTTGGCGCCGTTGCCGGGGACTGGTAGTCAATTAATTACGATTCTTCTGTTACGTGTTTAGACTAGGCAACAGACACCCTTTTGTCGATTTGTATGCCAAGGACTCGCTCACAAGGCGGACCACTTGACAAATCGACGGACGAACCTGAACGCATTCTTTCCGTAAGATGTGCAGTCAGGGATTACTATTTAAATCACACTATTCCTTTACCTAAACCTGAAATCAAGATTGATTCTGAAACAGATTCTAATTCTTCCTCTGAAACCGAAACCAATCCAGAATTAGACATGGCCGAAGAACAAAGGACCCGTCCACTGAAGGAGTACGCAGCTCCATCACAACAAGAACCCCATAACAGCATTGCTGCTCCAGCAATAAACCAAAACGATTTCGAGTTGAAACCGCCATTGATATCAGCTATCCAACAACGCCAATTCTCTGGAGATCCTTCTGAGGATCCGAATGAACATCTTACAAAATTCATTCAATTTTCCAACACAGTTATAGCGAACGGTGTTAGTAAAGATGCGATAAGATTACATCTTTTCCCTTTCTCACTAAGAGATAGAGCTTGGGCTTGGTTGCAATCCTTGCCATCAAATTTCGTCACTGCGTGGGAAGGACTGAAGATTGTATTCTTGGCACAATACTTTCCCCCAAGCAAGACCGTTGCACTAAGAGCCCAAATCAACGGATTTAGGCAGAAGGATATTGAATCGCTATTCGATGCATGGGAGCGCTACAAAGGTATGATGCGAATGTGCCCACATCACGGATTAGAAAAATGGATGATAATCCACACATTTTATAATGGACTCTTGTACAACACAAGACTATCTATAGATGCCGCCGCAGGTGGTACACTGATGGACAAGCCTTATGACGAAGCTAACCAACTCATTGAAAACATGGCTCAAAACCACTATCAGTGGGGAGGAGAAAGAACATTTCTGGAGAAAACTCAAGCCAAAGGCGGGATGTACGAGGTTAGTAGCCTAGATAAAGTTAATGTTAAGGTAGATGCTCTTACCCAAAAGATAGAAAGCTTGAACTTGCCTCCTGCAGCTACCGTGGCTGCAATTACCCCAAGCTGCGAAGTTTGTGGAGTTCCTGGTCATGTTGGAACCGAATGTCAAATCTTATCAGGAATATCAGCTGATCAGGTAAATTACGCTCAAGGAAATCCTTGTGCCAATACCTATAATCCTGGTTGGAAGAACCATCCTAACTTCTCGTACAAGAGCAATAACGCTTTATATGCACCTGGCCAAGCACCTGCTGTACCTCCAGGGTATCAAAAACCCGCTGTTAATGTTCCTAACATTCCTAAGAAATCTAACCTTGAAATCCTAATGGAAAATTTTATCGCTAATCAAGCTCAACAAAACAAAGAATTCCTCAATCAAAACGTTCAAACCAGTGAACAATTGAAGCTATTAGCAAATAAGGTAGATGCCCTAGCAACTCACAACAAAATGTTAGAAACCCAAATCTCCCAAGTAGCACAACACCAAGCTAGTTCTGCCACACTTGCTGGTACGTTTCCTGGACAGCCACAGCCCAATCCTAAAGGACATGCAAATGCTATTACATTACGAAGTGGGACAACCCTTGATGGACCGGTAGATCCTAGACTCCAAAACCCGACCATGTATCAAAAACCTGAAAAAGAAATATAGAAGTCGAAAGATCAATCTAAAAATGTAGAGGAAGACGCGCATGAGAACAGAGAGGCTTCAGAAAAACCTTATGTGCCTCCACCACCATATATTCCACCAATTCCATACCCCCAAAGACTTGCAAAATCCAAGAACGAGGGACAATTTAAGAAATTTGTAGAACTTCTGAAACAACTAAACGTCACTATTCCGTTTACAGAAGCTATAACCCAAATGTCGTCATATGCTAAATTCCTAAAAGAAATATTGGCTAATAAGAAAAAAATTGTTGAGAATGAAACCGTTATGCTAACTGCTGAATGTAGCGCCATAATTCAAAATAACATGCCTCCAAAGCTAAAAGATCCTGGTAGTTTCTCCATACCATGTGTAATTGCAAAATCTGTCATAGACAAAGTTCTATGCGATTTAGGAGCCAGTGTTAGTCTAATTCCCTTATCTATTTGCGAGAAGCTCAAATTAGGCGACATGAGACCTACCAAGATGTCCCAACAACTAGCCGACAGATCAGTCAAATTTCCTGTTGGTATGCTAGAGAACATTCCTGTCCGAATAGGATAATTTTACATACCGAACGACTTCATAATAATGGACATCAAGGAAGATTCAAACATTCCCATCATACTAGGAAGACCATTTTTAGCTACTGTAGGAGCCATCATAGACGTTAAGAAAGGAAAACTTACCTTCGACGTAGGAGAAGAAAAAGTAGAATTCATTCTTTCCCAATTCTTTAAAGCCCCTGCTATAGATGACTCATGTTGTCTCCTAGATATCATTGATGAATGTGTCAAAGAACTTGAATGCCAAGAGGACACCTATTCTAAGATGCTGAAAATTCAGACACCAACTATCCTCAAGAATGAAGACTGGAAACAAGAACACTTAGATGCTGTTGTACCCCAAAATTTTCCCTCCCATATTCTTCAAGATTTGCCAAGTCAAAGCTTCAAGATCTCCCCAAGGGTTGCACAGTTCAAGGGCCTCCTAACAGTCAAAAACTAGGGTTTTGGTTCTGACAAAGAAAATGAAGTTTCCAAGGGTCCAATCAAGTCCCACATGCCTACAAACATGGTCAAGCATCATCATACCAAGTTTCAAGACTTACAGCACAAAATTGCACAGTCAAAAACCCTAATTGCCCTACAGTCAACTGCAGGGGCAAAATGGTCATTTGACAGTCAAAAGTTCAAATTTTTGGTCAACATCTTATTTTGAGGCCACAAACATCATTTGATCAATTCTTGATCATGATTTTCAAGGTATGGCTCAAAAAGTCTCAAGATGCAAAAGTTTCCATATTTGGACAGTTGAAAAAGTCAACTGTAACTTGACCAAGGCATAACTTCCACATGGTTTATCAGAAAAATTCCATCCAAAGCTCATTTTGAAGAGAAAGACATTTACTACAACTCCTCTTCACACTTCAAGTCCAAGAAATGCTCTCACAAAAAGATATCAATTTCAACATTATAGGTCATTTTCAAAAGTCAACAAAAAGGGACTTTAGGTCAAAGGCCATAACTTGAGATTGGTAAATCAAAATGACATGGGACCAAAGGCATTGGTTAGATGACTTCAAGACCTTTCCAAAATGTCCAAGAAAATGATCAAAGCTTAAAAATTGAGCAAGATATGCCTTGTGGAAGTTGGGAAATGTTTGGGTATTTTGAAAAGTCAACTTTGCTTCAAATACCTTAAAATTGCTAATGGGCCTCATTTTCTTCCAAGATTCATCATCCAAAGCATATGCACGACCATTTGGCCCAAAGGGGATTTATTCATCATTTTTATTTATTTATTTGAATTTTTAATTACAATTAATTCATTTAAATTAAATAAAATATGGAAAAATACCAAACAAATGTATGTGAATCTTTTTATGTAGTGTAATCATTCATTAAAGGCTCAAGATTCGTGCACAACTCAAATGGGGAAGATTGGCTATGATTGACATCAAAAACATGTGAAAAAGATTAAAAAAAATATGCCATTAAATCAAATATTTGATTCATGATTGCATTGATATTTTGATTGAAAACTCAACCCTAATTCACTCCATACATAAGCCAGATGCTAGACCTAGTGAAGAGACCTCTAAGCTGCGCCCAAAGCTGAAGAAGAACATTGTAATTTTTGTGGAAAAGGTGAAAACTGAAAACTGCATTAGAGTTGGTTTCAAGATCAAATAATTATTCCAATCGCTTGCCAAGGACACAAGGGAGCTTCCTGAATCAAAATCATCAACTCTAACATCAAGAAACGGTAGAACTAAGTGGTCCTGTTTCAAATTTTGTACCTATTCGTGTTTCAATTTATAAGCATTTTCATTGCATTCTTTATGTTGATTTGGACTAATCTGACCATTCTGAAGCTAACCATGTAGTTTGATTGAGTTTTTGTGCATCATACGCGAAATCATTATTGGAGCGTTCTAGGGTTGCAGAGGTTCAAATTTGGGGTTTCTCTGTTATGGAAAAATTGAGACATGATACTTAGACCATTAAAACCAGGAGCTTCAGACGAACTCAATGCTTAGGTCGCGCCTAATTTATGATCAAAGGATTTCTATTCGCTATTTTTTCATACAGCATATAGTGGGGGTTTAAAACCCCCGCAATCTTGTTTATGTTTTTTCAGGCAAACGCAGGACACTTGGAGAAGAAGGTGAGGTGTAAACAGGGGATTGGCGCATTTGAAATTTGCGCGAAAATATCCCACTAACCCTTGTTTTATCTCATATTGATTATTTGTCATATAATAAACAAAGCGCGTGGTTGGTACAGATGGTTAAGGCTTTGTCTCATAAGGCACTGGGACCTGGGTTCGAATCCCAGGTCCCCCCATATCCTTGTTATTTTTCTTTGCAAAATGTTCAGGTACTACACAAGCTCAAAAGCCTACCATACGTTCACAATCCAGGCACGCCACTTGTCCCATAATCCTAATCCAAAGGCCAATGTTTGAAGAGTACCATGTGCGTTGGTCAACGAAGCCACACGCCAGCATGAAGAGTCAACAAGGCCAAGGGTCTATTGGGCCTAACTGCTGGATCACACCTCCAGTTTGGGGACAGAACCCCCCATTGGTTTGCTTTTCCATTCTTTTTTTATATTTTTTTCCATTTTTATTTGTTTTAATTAGTTTTAATTTAATTCTTTAAATCAATATTTTCATAATAGAAAAATAATAGAAAAAAAATCAGAAAGACAAAATAAAAAAATATTTTATTTAAATGTTATTTTGCAAATACATATTGTTAATTAATTTAGTTTTAAATTCTAGGATTAATTTTAATATTTTTCTAATAAACTTAAAATTTGTAGAATTAGGGTTTTAAAAGACTTTTATCCTTTTCTTTTCTCATTATTAATAATTAATTATTTATTTTTGTAAATAAAATTGTATTAATTAATTAGGTTAATTTTAGATTAAATTTTAATGCTTTTTCTTAATAAATTAAAAATAACTAGAATTAGGTTTAATTTCCATAATCTTCTCATTAAAAATCCATAAATACAAAAAATCCAAAAATCTTTTCTTTTTATTTTAATTTAATTAATTTGTTAATCGTAATTTTAATTTCATTAAAAAGGGTCCAACGCCCTCGCTTTCGATTATTAGTTCGTTTCGCGCATTTATTTCCGTTCTTATCATATTCATGTAATTCTCCCAAAGCCGTGTAAATCAGACATTTATCTTTTCCACATTTTGTATCTTATTTTCAAATCGGGTCCTGGATTTAATTTGGCGATGTGGACCCGCGCCTTTGTAATAGCGTAGGAACTTTTAATTTCCGCATCTTTTTAACTGTTAATAAATTTGCATGCAAGAATGAATGTCAAAATAAAAGCAACGCGTAGATCACCAATACATGACAAGACCAAATATTTGAAAACGACACACAAATCACACACCACCCCTAGGGTACGCCTCACTGTTGCCTTACCCCTCGAAAGGTGATCGTCGAGTAGAGGATGTTTTAGTAAGTCCTCATGATCCGGGAACCTGGCATGAGGGTAGCTTCTAAGGTATCTTCATATTGCTCTGGTGATCACCATGTCCCGTACCTTCGAATTGACCCGAACACCTCCAATGGTGGTGCTACCTACCTCTCAATGGTGGGATGGCACTACTTTAAGGACATTTACACAGACGAATTCCTTAGGGTAGGTAGACGACTCTAGATACTTGCTCTAATTTCAAAATAAATCAAAAATACTTTTCACACCGACACCTTTTCAAAAAAAGCTTTCGAAAGCAATTTTTCAAACACTCTTGAGGACCGATACAAGAGTCGAACTGGAATTTTCAAAGAAACTTTTTTAAAACCCACATTTGAAAAGCAAACAAACCATTTTGAAAACACAAATGAGCAAGTATCTAAGAGCCCATGGATAACCATGGATGGAAAGGGTGCTAACACCTTCCCTTTCTATAATCTACCTCCTGAACCGAGAGCAATCTCTATAAGGAATTTTTATGTGCTTTTGTCCTTTCCCTTTGGAGAAAATAAAAGACGGTGGCGACTCTTGCTTCCGCGACATTTCGCGAACCAGCGTTAAACAGTCAGTTCCAGATCCACCGATCACAGAACTGGCGACTCTGCTGGGGACATCTTTATAAAGTGAGGTGTACCTTAGGGTTAGTTCATAACTGTGTTTTCAATTGTATTGATTTGCTTGCTTTAAATTGTGGGACTGTCTTGGGAGTTCTATAGATCCTAACCCGGATCTGGGGATACCTTCTTAGAAAGTAGCAACAAGGCTGTGAGGGAACTGTGCGGGGTATACCGACATGGTTGAAACAGTCTGCTACGTTGATGTGGCACTTTGGTGTGTACCGGTAACCTTTGAGTTCAGTCAAGGAGAGTACGGGGCCTCCGCGTGGTGTCGTGAAGCATCAACAGACCTTAGGAACCTTAATTGAACTATCTTGGCCTCTTTAGGGTAGTGAGATAACTGACTTTGGTGCAGTCCGAGGTTGGTTAATACTCGATGCTACACTCAATTGAGGGTTGCTTTCTTGGAATATTTCGGTCGCCAGTTCAGTGGCTAAATCAAAACGATGAACAATGAAAGCAATCCCGTGATATTGGGACCCTTAGAACCCGGTTACTTCTAATAGGACAGGTTGAGCCCACCAACTTCAAGAGGGTAATACCCAGACCCCATGCTGGCCTAAACTCTAAGGGTTTGTCCTGTGTGACTTGTGTGCCTTACATGTTTGTCTTTGTAAATATCTGTGGTGTGTTTAATCATAGCATCATGACATCATCCAGCATCATATGCATTGACTAACCATTTCAGGGGTTCGAATCTTCATATTTGTTCTTGTTTTGTAGGACATGGAAACTGTTCGCAGAAAGACAATTCAAATCAGCCTTGTAAGGATCCCTCCTCAACTTAAGGAGCTTATATCCAGGATTCCCGAGAGCTCTTCATTCAGTGAAAGACATGGAAGACTCATCAGCTTGGTCAATACCAACATTGAGGAAGATATGATAAAGGTCCTGTTCCAGTTCTTTGACCCTCTGCATCACTGTTTCACCTTCTTGGACTATCAGCTGGTACCTACATTGGAGGAGTTCTCCCGGCTCCTGAAGATCCCTATCCTTGATCAACTACCCTACAACGGTACGGAAAAGGAACCCAAGCTTGAAGAGATTGCTAAAGCCTTGCACCTACAATCATCTGACCTCAAGGGACATTGGGAAGTTAGAAGTGGTATCAAAGGGTTCTTAGCCAGGTTTCTGTTTGAAAAGGCCCATGAATGTTGGAACTCCCTTGACTTACAAGATTTTGAAGAAGTTGTGGCCCTCCTTGTCTATGGTTTGGTGTTGTTCCCTAACCCAGATCAGCTTATAGATATCAGTGCTGTCCAGATCTTCATGTCCAGGAATCCTATACCTACGTTGCTGGGGGACATCCTTCACTCATGTTACACTCGAACCATGAGAAAAAGAGGCTTCCTTATGTGTTGCACTCCTCTCCTGGGAAGGTGGTTTATTTCGCACCTTCCACAATCAGTTTTGAAAAACGAGTGGGGTTTGAGATGGTCACAACGGTTGATGACCCTTACACATGCAGATATACATTGGTTCCCTCGGTCCAGAGAGGATGTCACTATCATTGATCGTTGCGGGGAGTACCCTAATGTTCCTTTACTTGGAATCAGAGGAGGTATTACTTACAACCCATGCCTGGCTTGGAGACAGTTTGGTTATGCTCGGAGGGATGGTCCTCATGACATGTTAATTCCTGACATAATTTTTTACTTCGACAATGATGCACAAGGACTTCGCCAGAGATTTATCAGAGCCTGGAGGATGCCAAGTAGGATAGACAGCAAGTCACTAGGGCACAGGAACTCCATCCCATTGGAACCCTATCTCAAGTGGGTACGAGCCCGCTCCCAGAAGTTAGTGATGCCATATCCTCATATGCTCCATGTGATCAATGAGCCAGTCTTGGAAGGAGAGGTGTCCTACACCATTCAGCATCCTGACATGCCCACATCCTGGGAAGAGATGCAGAAGAGCTGGATCCAGCTTAAGGAAGAACGGAATTCTCTTGAGACCAGTCTACATGCTAGTGAAAAGAAGGTCTTGGAGCTCACCCGCCTATTGCATGAGGAGAGGAATCTCAACACCTATATAGCTCCAAAGAGGATGCGTAGTGTCTTTTGGGATTGATTTGCTTTTGTATTATTGTGCCCATGAGGCTTTGATGTACTGAACAATTGTTTCCTTAATGATAACGTGTGTGTTCCTTTTTGTCTACAACAAATTTGAATTTTCGAACCCTTGAATGCATTGCATAAACACATATCATTCATCATGTGCATAGCAGGTTTTCTTCTTTTCAGGTTGCTTACCGTTCTTCGCTGTTTATTTCAGCATCATGAATCCTGATTCATCATCAACCGAGATGTCTATCAAGGCTCTTCAGGCGCAGAATGCGCAATTTCAGGAACTAATCATGGGTTTGGCTCAGGGCCAAGAAGAGTTGAAGGCTCTGCTCCTGAAGAAGGAGAAGAAGAAGAAGAAGAGAACTGTTCTTTTCAACTCGGGCCGAAGGTTTGGCAACACTCTGCAAAATGAAGAGGCTAGTTCTTCTATAGGCAAGAGCAGTCCCCAAGGGGGAAAAGGTCCTAGTCCGGTAGTCTCTGACAACGAGACTGATTTTGATGAGGAACAGTATCCTCCTGCAGAAGACCGGTATAAGCAGTTGGAAGACAGACTGAATGCTATGGAGATCCAACAAGTGCCTGGGCTGGATTTTGGAGATTTGGGCTTATCTACTGGTGTGATCATTCCTCATAAGTTCAAAGCACCATCTTTTACCAAGTATGATGGGGCGTCTTGTCCCAAGCTACACCTCAGGTCTTATGTGCGGAAGATTCAACCGTACTCAGTGGACAAGAATTTGTGGATCCACTTCTTCCAGGAGAGTCTTTCAGGGACTCATCTCGAATGGTTCTATCAGCTGGATGGGACCAAAGTTCGTAACTGGGAGGAGTTGACTACTGCTTTTTACAAGCAGTATCAATATAATGCCGACCTTGCCCCTACACGTACCCAACTCCAGGGTATGTCGCTAGGTTCAAGCGAAGGTTTTAAGGAGTACGCACAGAAGTGGAGGGATCTGGCTGGCAGGGTGCAGCCTCCGTTAACTGACCGGGAGTTGGTAGACATGTTCTTGGGGACCCTATCTGGGCCATTTTTCAACCATCTCATTGGTAACTCATCTGCAGGGTTTACTGATCTTATTCTGACTGGAGAGAGAATAGAGGCTGGGATGAAGTCTGGTAAAATTCAGAAGGGTGCATCTACAAGTTCTGAGAAGAAACCCTTTAAGAAGGAGGCTAGTGTTGTATATGGGTCTAGAAGACAAGAGAAACCTGAGCGCCGCCAATCTGTCAACGCGGTGATGATTGCTAAACCTGTTGCCGCTCCTCGGCAAACCAATCCTCAAAGGGCTGAAAGACCCCGGAGAGAGTTTACCCGTTTGAGTATGACCCTATCGCAGATCTTGCCGCAGTTGCTGTCCACCAATCTAGTGACTGTCAGAGAGGCCCCGAAGGTTGTAAACACTGCCTCCCCCAAATACAATCCAAATGCCCGCTGTGCTTATCACTCCGATAGCCCGGGGCATTCCACTGATGACTGTTGGGCATTAAGGAATAAGCTGCAGGACCTTATTGACGCAAAAGAGGTACAGTTTGAGGCATCTGAGAAGCCTAATGTAGTGACAGCTCCCTTGCCTGCTCATGGAGTGAATGCTATTGGGGAGGATGATGAAGTGGATGAAGCTGAGTTCGACAGCTGGATTTACCCGGCAACCGACAGTGAACCTAGCAATTGGATTGCAAAGGACAACCTACTTGTTTCTTTTGTTACTGAGTAATGAATTCTTTTGTTTTTGTTATTTGTAATAAACAATAAATTAAACTCTATGGCCCGGTGTCTTACCCGGGGCACCGTGGCTTCATTTGTGAGGGCATATAAATTGTCATTTCATATATCATGAATAAAGATCTTGGACGTTTTCTCGCATTTCAAATCTTATGCTCCTTTTTCTTTCTTTCCTTTCTTTATATCGCAAAACAGCTGTATTTACACACACTCACTCATACAGGTTTCAATCCACTCTGGATCTCACTGGTAACGACTCTGCTACTGCCAGTTATGACTTCGAAAATCCGATCAACTTAGCCGAAGACGAAGGTGAAGATGATTGCGAAGTGCCTGGCGAGCTTGCAAGACTGTTACTCCAGGAAGAGAGGGAAATTCAACCACACGAAGAGCCAATGGAAACAATAAATCTGGGTACTGAGGAAGACAGAAAGGAGGTAAAGATTGGTGCCAACCTAGAGCTCAGCGTGAAGCAACGGTTGACTCAGATGCTACATGATTATATGGAGATCTTTGCCTGGTCCTACGAAGACATGCCCGGGTTGGATACCGATATTGTGGTCCATCACTTGCCTACTAAGGAAGACTGCCCTCCGGTTAAGCAAAAGGTTCGCCGTATGCGTCCAGAGATGTCTGAGAAGATCAAAGCCGAGGTCATAAAACAGTTTGATGCCGGTTTCCTTGCAGTGACTTCTTATCCTCAGTGGGTTGCTAATGTGGTGCCGGTACCTAAGAAAGACAGAAAGGTCAGAATGTGCGTTGATTACAGGGATCTGAACAGGGCCAGCCCCAAAGATGACTTCCCTCTACCTCACATCGATGTCCTTGTTGACAATACTGCTCAGCATAAGGTGTTCTCTTTCATGGATGGTTTTTCAGGTTACAATCAGATCAAGATGGCTCCTGAAGACATGGAAAAAACTACCTTTGTTACTCAGTGGGGCACCTTCTGCTACAAGGTCATGCCTTTTGGACTGAAAAATGCTGGGGCAACCTACCAACGTGCCATGGTTGCTTTATTTCATGATATGATCCATCATGAGATAGAAGTGTATGTTGACGACATGATCGCAAGGTCCCAAACTGAGGAAGAGCATTTAGATCATCTGCAGAAATTGTTTGACCGTCTGAAATTGTACAAGCTAAGGTTGAACCCGAACAAGTGCACCTTCGGGGTAAGATCTGGGAAGTTGCTAGGCTTCGTTGTAAGCGATAAGGGTATTCAAGTGGACCCTGCCAAGGTTAAAGCTATTCAAGAGATGCCAGTTCCTAAGACAGAGAAGGAGGTCAGAGGCTTTTTAGGACGCCTGAATTACATTGCTCGGTTCATCTCGCACCTGACTGCTACCTATGAGCCAATCTTCAAGCTGCTGAAGAAAGATCAGGTAGTACGTTGGAATGATGAATGTCAGGCTGCTTTTGACAAAATCAAGGAGTATTTCCAAGAACCACCCATCCTTATGCCACCGGTTGAAGGGAGACCTCTGATATTATACCTGACAGTACTTGACAACTCAATGGGGTGTGTGCTGGGGCAGCATGACGAGTCTGGCCGAAAAGAGCATGCCATTTATTACCTTAGCAAAAAGTTTACCGACTGTGAGACCCGATACTCACTGCTTGAGAAAACTTGCTGCGCTTTGGTATGGGCTGCTCGCCGGCTGAGACAGTATATGCTGACTCACACTACCTTGTTGATCTCAAAGATGGATCCTATAAAGTACATATTTGAAAAGCCTGCTCTGTCTGGGAGAATAGCAAGATGGCAAATGATCTTGACAGAATACGACATTCAGTACACAACCCAGAAAGCCATCAAGGGAAGTGTATTGGCATACCACTTAGCACATCAGGCAGTAGACGACTATCAGTCAATGAACTTCGAGTTTCCGGACGAGAGCATCATGATTGTGACTGATTGTGAAGTACCTGGACCGGATGAAGGACCTGAGGAAGGATCCCGATGGTCTATACACTTTGACGTAGCCTCCAATGCTTTGGGTAACGGTATCGGCGCTGTGATAATATCCCCTCAAGGCACTCATACTCCACTCACTGCCCGGCTATGTTTCAATTGCACCAATAACATGGCAGAGTATGAGGCATGCATCATGGGTCTCCAAGCTGCGATCGACTTAAGGATCAAGTTTCTGAGTGTCTTCGGAGATTCCGCTCTCGTGATCAATCAGATCAAAGGAGAGTGGGATACGAAACATCCGAATCTTATTCCTTACAGAGCATGTGTGTTGACCTTGATCCCCCACTTCACAAAGATAAATTTTGAACATTTCCCGAGAGAGGAGAATCAGTTAGTGGACGCGTTAGCTACAATGTCTTCTATGTTCAAGGTCAAATGGGATAATGAGGCTCCCCGGATCATCATCTGGAAACTGGAAGAACCGGCATACTGTTGTGATCTCGAGACTGAATTGGTGACTGAGAAGCCTTGGTACCATGAGGTGAAGAGATATTTGGAAGCTCAGGAATACTCCGAAGGTGCGTCTGTCAATGATAAGAAGTTTCTGAGGAGGTTCGCAGTGAAATTCTTCCTTAGCAACGGCATCCTGTATAAGCGAAACCATGATTCGACCTTACTGCGTTGTGTGGACAAAACTGAAGCAGAAAGGATCATGGAAGAGCTACATGAAGGGACCTTCGGAACACATTCCAGTGGACACACTATGGCAAAGAAAATCCTTCGGGCAGGGTATTTCTGGTCCACAATGGAAGCCGACTGTTACCAACATTCCCGGACATGCCATAAATGCCAGATATATGCAGACAAGGTGCATGTTCCTCCAGTTCCTCTAAATGTTCTGACTGCGCCTTGGCCGTTTGCAATGTGGGGCATAGACATGATCGGTGAGATTAAACCTACGACATCTAACGGGCATCGCTTCATCCTAGTAGCGATTGATTACTTCACGAAGTGGGTTGAAGCAGCTTCCTACGCTACGGTAACCAAGACTGTTGTAGCACGGTTCATTCGGCATAACCTGATCTGTCGATACGGCGTCCCAGAAAGGATCATTACAGACAACGGTACCAATCTGAATAACAAGATGATCACTGAGCTCTGCGAGCAGTTTAAGATACAGCACCACAACTCTTCTCCTTATCGACCGAAGATGAATGGGGCTGTAGAAGCAGCAAATAAAAATATCAAGAAAATCGTGCAGAAGATGACAGTGACTTATAAAGATTGGCACGAGATGTTACCGTTCTCTCTACATGGGTACCGTACCTCAGCCATGACGTCAACCGGGGAAACTCCTTTCTCCCTGGTCTACGGTATGGAGGCAGTCTTACCGATCGAAGTGCAAATACCCTCTCTCCGGATAATGAAGGATGCAAATCTGAACGAAGATGATTGGATCCAGACACGACTGGATCAGTTAAACCTTATTGATGAAAAAAGACTTGCTGCTATCTGTCATGGTCAGACATATCAGAAACGGATGATCAGGGCATTTAACAAAAAGGTCAGACCACAGGAATATCAAGTTGGGGATCTGGTAATCAAGCGAATCATCCTTCCTCAGAGTGATCCAAGGGGCAAATGGACCCCTACGTACGAAGGGCCATTTGTGGTTAAACATGTGTTCTCAGGAGGAGCCATGATTCTAACCAACATGGATGGTGACGACCTTCCTCACCCCGCCAATGTAGACATAGTAAAAAGATACTACGCATGAAAAAGACCCGCTAGGTTGACATACCTAGGCAAAAATTAGGGCTTCCCGGCGAACCAAAAGGGTTCGGGCAAAATGAAGGGATGAAATGAAAAAAAAAATTGTACACCCGGCAAGTCGAAAACCTGAAAAGGCGGCTTGGGCAAAAATGGGTATCCCGGTGGACTAAAAACCCGAAAGGGCGGTCCAGGCAAAAGTTAGGGATAAAGTGTAATACTATGTCTCATTGGATCACTTTGCATCCAGAATCCGGTATCTACATCAAGTTCAGACGGCATCGATCAGTCAGCTTCATCTTCAACTAAGGTCATCAAGTGATGAGACGCTCGGAGATATAAAGGCAATAGCAGAGTTGAAACCCAGTGGGATCATTCATTCCACACAGCTGTTTTGTTTTCTCTTGTACAAAATTTGTATAAACTCTTTTGTTCGGCGGCGTTCTCTTACTAGGACGTCAGCCTCTTGTACATAAACGCCTATTTTACAGGCAAATTCAAAAAATCAATACAAATATACTTTTCAGCTAAAAATTGCCTTTTGTTTTTTCTTTTTTGTTTTGTTTTGCGAAGAACGTCCAAGGTTCAATTTATGATATATGCATTGACAATAATTTGCTAACTCATGAATATTTGCATACGAAACAAAGGAGTAATTACAGGTAACATTAGAAGTAGGGGCAATAAAGAGTTGTCTAAGCAATCTAATTGTTCTGTCCTCCAAGGTACCAAGGTAGGTTCAGCTAAAGAACATAACCAGATATCTTAATTCCCCAGAGAGTGAGCCAGCAAGTCAGTGCACTCTCCCCAAGCAAAGCTATTATCAAACTTAAGGAAGTTGGGTATCCTCCCGCAGATCTCAACATTCCCCAGCATATACGGATATTCCTAACAAACATCCCCGGCAGTCTTGACCTAAAGATTGTTCCCCGGCGGTATATCAAACATTCAGTGGAGCTACTTCCGATACAGTTCAAAACTTCCCCAGGAGAGTCCAATCCAGTTGCCCCAGGAAAAGTGGAATCCATCTCCCCAAGCAGTAAGCTTATCCCCAGTAGATTCTAGAAGCTTATCCTCGCAGAGCACGAACGCGTCTCCCGGCTTTATTCAAAGAGTTATTTCCCTACCAGGATATAACTGGGTTATCCTCAGCCAAAAGCCACGGGAAGATCGTTCTCGGCGAAGTCTTCTTACCCCCAGCGAAGTCTATTAACACTTCCAACATATCAATGGTATCCCCAGCAAAGCTACCATCAACATTTCAACAAAGTATCTCTCTCCCCACAGAGTATTACTTCCCAGCAAGATCGTCAGAATACTTTTCTTCCCGCAGAATAATTCATTCGCCAAGTTTATTCCCCAATGGAGTTATCTTCTCCTACCGGTATTCTTGCAACTATCATCCCCAGCGGAAGCAAAAATCTATTCTCCAACATCAGCCCAGGAGTGACTTCCCGGCACCCGTCAAGGATTTATTTTCCTAAGACGAAAACATACATTCATAAACATCACATGCATCATTATAGCATGCATATACGCATCATATCTTACAAATCTCATTTATGTTGAGAACATCATTGCTTGATTCATATCATGCCTTGCATATGACTGACCTTTACCTTTCAGGAAAGATCCAGTTAAGTTCTCAGCTATATTTCAAGACCTTGACCGGTTCAGTTAAATCGACCCTAAGATTTTTCTGTTTCTTATCCAGTCAAAGGCCTTCTCTGGTTCAGTCAGATCGACCCTAAGATCTCCCTGTTTCTTATCCAGTTGAAGATTTCAAGACCTTGTCCGGTTCAGTTAAATCGACCCTAAGATTTTCTTGTTTCTTATCCAGACAAAGGCCTTCTCTGGTTCAGTCAGATCGACCCTAAGATCTCCCTATTTCTTATCCAGTTGAAGATTACAAGACCTAGACCGGTTCAGTTAAATCGACCCTAAGATTTTCCTGTTTCTTATCCAGTCAAAGGCCTTCTCTAGTCCAGTTAAATCGACCCCTAAAAGATTTTCCTGATGAAGACTCGGTAGAAGATATCCAAGATTCTCTCAGCGTTACTGTTGAGGTTGAAGTCGCCCAAGATTCTCTCAGCGTTCCTATTGAGGTAGTAATCGTCCAAGGTTCTCTCAGCGTTCCTGTTGAGGTAGTAACCATCCCTGGTTCATTCATCACCTTTTGAAGATCCAGATCCAGCTCCTGTAACCAGTCAGGACACATCTATACAAAGAATCTGAAGACCAGCTCCGGTAACGGGTCAGGTAATCCTTTTCTTTTGCAGGTACGCAAGTTCTCGCTAAGGAATCTCTTACGCGATTGACACCCAGATGGCGTCTATAAGCCCATCCACCTTCCATCATCTCTTAGCATGGCATCTATAAGCCCGTCATCCTATTCATCAATCTCCAAATGCATCTGTAAGCCCATTCCCCACCATCACACTACTATGTGAGCGCAAATTTCTGGGCACTCTAGTGTTCAATCATCTTCCACCTTCGGATTACGAAAGGCACGTCAGCCAATCTGCATCCTCAGGTCTAAGAAGATTGAACAGGGGCAACTGTTGTACCCCAAAATTTGCCCTCCCATATTCTTCAAGATTTGCCAAGTCAAAGCTTCAAGATCTCCCCAAGGGTTGCACAGTTCAAGGGCCTCCTAACAGTCAAAAACTAGGGTTTTGGTTCTGACAAAGAAAATGAAGTTTCCAAGGGTCCAATCAAGTCCCACATGCCTAAAAACATGGCCAAGCATCATCATACCAAGTTTCAAGACTTACAGCACAAAATTGCACAGTCAAAAACCCTAATTGCCCTACAGTCAACTGTAGGGGCAAAATGGTCATTTGACAGTCAAAAGTTCAAATTTTTGGTCAACATCTTATTTTTAGGCCACAAACATCATTTGATCAATTCTTGATCATGATTTTCAAGGTATGGCTCAAAAAGTCTCAAGATGCAAAAGTTTCCATATTTGGACAGTTGAAAAAGTCAACTGTAACTTGACCAAGGCATAACTTCCACATGGTTTATCAGAAAAATTCCATCCAAAGCTCATTTTGAAGATAAAGACATTTCCTACAACTCCTCTTCACACTTCAAGTCCAAGAAATGCTCTCACAAAAAGATATCAATTTCAACATTATAGGTCATTTTCAAAAGTCAACAAAAAGGGACTTTAAGTCAAAGGCCATAACTTGAGATTGGTAAATCAAAATGACATGGGACCAAAGGCATTGGTTAGAGGACTTCAAGACCTTTCCAAAATGTCCAAGAACATGATCAAATCTTAAATATTGAGCAAGATATGCCTTGTGGAAGTTGGGAAATTTTTGGGTATTTTGAAAAGTCAACTTTGCTTCAAATACCTTAAAATTGCTAATGGGCCTCATTTTCTTCCAAGATTCATCATCCAAAGCATATGCACGACCATTTGGCCCAAAGGGGATTTATTCATCATTTTTATTTATTTATTGGAATTTTTAATTACAATTAATTCATTTAAATTAAATAAAATATGGAAAAATACCAAACAAATGTATGTGAATCTTTTTATGCAGTGTAATCATTCATTAAAGGCTCAAGATTCGTGCACAACTCAAATGGGGAAGATTGACTATGATTGACATCAAAAACATGTGAAAAAGATTGAAAAAAATATGCCATTAAATCAAATATTTGATTCATGATTGCATTGATCTTTTGATTGAAAACTCAACCCTAATTCACTCCATACATAAGCCAGATGCTAGACCTAGTGAAGAGACCTCTAAGCTGCGCCCAAAGCTGAAGAAGAACATTGCAATTTTTGTGGAAAAGGTGAAAACTGAAAACTGCATTAGAGTTGGTTTCAAGATCAAATAATTATTCCAATCGCTTGCCAAGGACACAAGGGAGCTTCCTAAATCAAAATCATCAACTCTAACATCAAGAAACGGTAGAACTAAGTGGTCCTGTTTCAAATTTTGTACCTATCCGTGTTTCAATTTATAAGCATTTTCATTGCATTCTTTCTGTTGATTTGGACTAATCTGACCATTCTGAAGCTAACCATGTAGTTTGATTGAGTTTTTGTGCATCATTCGCGAAATCACCATTGGAGCGATCTAGGGTTGCAGAGGTTCAAATTTGGGGTTTCTCTGTTATGGAAAAATTGAGACATGATACTTAGACCATTAAAACCAGGAGCTTCAGACGAACTCAATGCTTAGGTCGCGCCTAATTTATGATCAAAGGATTTCTATTCGCTATTTTTTTCATACAACATATAGTGGGGGTTTAAAACCCCCGTAATCTTGTTTATGTTTTTTCAGGCAAACGCATGACACTTGGAGAAGAAGGTGGGGTGTAAACAGGGGATTGGCGCATTTGAAATTCGCGCGAAAATATCCCACTAACCCTTGTTTTATCTCATATTGATTATTTGTCATATAATAAACAAAGCGCGTGGTTGGTACAGATGGTTAAGGCGTTGTCTCATGAGGCACTGGGACCTGGGTTCGAATCCCAGGTCCCCCCATATCCTTGTTATTTTTCTTTGCAAAATGTTCAGGTACTACACAAGCTCAAAAGCCTACCATACGTTCACAATCCAGGCACGCCACTTGTCCCATAATCCTAATCCAAAGGCCAATGTTTGAAGAGTACCATGTGCGTTGGTCAACGAAGCCACACGCCAGCATGAAGAGTCAACAAGGCCAAGGGTCTATTGGGCCTAATTGCTGGATCACACCTCCAGTTTGGGGACAGAACCCCCCATTGGTTTGCTTTTCCATTCTTTTTTTATATTTTTTTCCATTTTTATTTGTTTTAATTAGTTTTAATTTAATTCTTTAAATCAATATTTTCATAATATAAAAATAATAGAAAAAAAATTAGAAAGACAAAATAAAAAAATATTTTATTTAAATGTTATTTTGCAAATACATATTGTTAATTAATTTAGTTTTAAATTCTAGGATTAATTTTAATATTTTTCTAATAAACTTAAATTTTGTAGAATTAGGGTTTTAAAAGACTTTTATCCTTTTCTTTTCTCATTATTAATAATTAATTATTTATTTTTGTAAATAAAATTGTATTAATTAATTAGGTTAATTTTAGATTAAATTTTAATGCTTTTCTTAATAAATTAAAAATAACTAGAATTAGGTTTAATTTCCATAATCTTCTCATTAAAAATCCATAAATACAAAAAATCCAAAAATCTTTTCTTTTTATTTTAATTTAATTAATTTGTTAATCGTAATTTTAATTTCATTAAAAAGGGTCCAACGCCCTCGCTTTCGATTATTAGTTCGTTTCGCGCATTTATTTCCGTTCTTATCATATTCATGTAATTCTCCCAAAGCCGTGTAAATCAGACATTTATCTTTTCCGCATTCTGTATCTTATTTTCAAATCGGGTCCTGGATTTAATTTGGCGATGTGGACCCGCGCCTTTGTAATAGCGTAGAAACTTTTAATTTCCGCATCTTTTTAACTGTTAATAAATTTGCATGCAAGAATGAATGTCAAAATAAAAGCAACGCGTAGATCACCAATACATGACAAGACCAAATATCTGAAAACGACACACAAATCACACACCACCCCTAGGGTACGCCTCACTGTTGCCTTGCCCCTCGAAAGGTGATCTTTGAGTAGAGGATGTTTTAGTAAGTCCTCATGATCCGGGAACCTGGCATGAGGGTAGCTTCTAAGGTATCTTCATATTGCTCTGGTGATCACCATGTCCCGTACCTTCGAATTGACCCGAACACCTCCAATGGTGGTGCTACCTACCTCTCAATGGTGGGATGGCACTACTTTAAGGACATTTACACAGACGAATTCCTTAGGGTAGGTAGACGACTCTAGATACTTGCTCTAATTTCAAAACAAATCAAAAATACTTTTCACACCGACACCTTTTCAAAAAAAGCTTTCGAAAGCAATTTTTCAAACACTCTTGAGGACCGATACAAGAGTCGAACTGGAATTTTCAAAGAAACTTTTTTAAAACCCACATTTGAAAAGCAAACAAACCATTTTGAAAACACAAATGAGCAAGTATCTAAGAGCCCATGGATAACCATGGATGGAAAGGGTGCTAACACCTTCCCTTTCTATAATCTACCTCCCGAACCGAGAGCAATCTCTATAAGGAATTTTTCTGTGCTTTTGTCCTTTCCCTTTGGAGAAAATAAAAGACGGTGGCGACTCTTGCTTCCGCGACATTTCGCGAACCAGCGTTAAACAGCCAGTTCCAGATCCACCAATCACAGATGCCAACCTAAGCAAATGTTTAGCCTTAACGCCCGATCCTGACCCAACTAATAAGAAACCTGGTATAGAACTTAAATTATTACCTGAAGATCTTAGGTATGAATTCTTAGATAAAGAACTCGAACGACCAGTTATAGTCAATGCCAAATTAGGAGAGATCGAAACCGAAAAACTTCTTAGAGTGTTAAGGAAATATCCAGCTGCATTAGGCTATAATATATCAGATCTAAAAGGAATAAGCCCTTCTCTCTGTATGCACCGCATTATGCTGGAGGAGGACTGCAAGACTTTTAGAGAACATCAAAGACGAATAAATCCTATCCTAAGTGAAGTCGTTAAGAAGGAGGTGCAGAATTTACTAGAAGCAGGCATCATATACCCAATATCAGATAGCAACTGGGTCAGTCTAGTTCACGTGGTGCCTAAGAAAGGAGGCATTACGGTTATAACGAACACAAAAGGAGAATCGGTAGCACAACGTACTCAAACAGGATGGAGAATGTGTATCGATTATAGAAAATTAAACAAAGCTACGCGCAAAGACCATTTCCCATTACCATTCATTGATCAAATGCTCGAGCGTTTAGCCAAACATTCCCATTTCTGCTACCTTGATGGATACTCAGGATTCTTTCAAATTCCCATTCATCCTGATGATCAAGAGAAAACTACGTTCACATGTCCCTATGGTACCTTTGCATACCGGAGAATGCCATTTGGACTATGTAATGCACCTGCAACTTTCCAACGATGCATGATGGCGATTTTCGCAGATCTTTTAGACGGAATCATGGAAGTATTCATGGACGATTTCTCTGTCTGTGGAGAGAGTTTCGACGGATGTTTATCAAATCTTGAATTAGTATTGAAACGTTGTGTCAGTGTCAACCTAGTGCTCAACTGGGGAAAATGTCACTTCATGGTGAGACAAGGAATTGTGTTGGGTCACATTGTATCAAACAGAGGGATTGAAGTCGACAAAGCAAAGATCGAAATTGTCAAAAACCTTCAACCACCCAAAACAGTTAGAGAAATACGAAGTTTTCTAGGACACGCGGGTTTTTACCGATGTTTTATAAAAGATTTCTCTAAAATCACCAAGCCACTAACCGAATTATTAATGAAAGAGGCTGAGTTTATTTTCGACGATAAATGCTTGAACGCATTCGAGACAATTAAAGAGGCCTTAATCTCAACACCTATTATGCAACCACCTGATTGGAATTTACCATTTGAAATAATGTGCGATGCAAGCGATTATGCTGTAGGCGCAGTCCTAGGACAACGCAAAGAAAAAAAGCTTCACGCTATCTACTACGCAAGCAGAACGCTCGATCCCGCACAGATGAATTACGCCACTACGGAGAAGGAACTCTTAGATGTGGTATTCGCGTTGGATAAATTTCGTTCCTACTTAGTAGGCGCTAAAATCATTATTTATACGGATCATGTTGCGATCCGATACTTACTAAGCAAGAAGGACGCCAAACCGCGACTGCTCAGATGGATCTTACTCCTACAAGAGTTTGACTTAGAAATAAAAGACAAGAGAGGAACTGAAAACGTGGTAGCAGACCATTTATCGAGATTAGATGGAATCCAAATCGAGAGTGTTCCCATAAACGAAGATTTCCCTTATGAACGCCTTGTTTCCAAGCTAGAGAAAAACCCTACCGACAGTTTAGATCAACATAATGAACCTTTAACAACTGCGGTAGTAAAAGCCATTTGTACTAACACCACACTGCCATGGTACGCTGACTTCGTCAACTATTTAGCTGCCAGTGTTTTACCACCCGATTTAACGTACCAACAGCGGAAGAAATTTTTCCATGATCTTAAACACTACTTTTGGGATGAACCATTACTCTTTAAAAGAGGCGCCGATGGTATCTACCGTTGCTGCGTTCCCAATGATGAAATAGACGATGTCATTTCCCATTGACATTCCGCCCCTTATGGTGGACACGCTAGTACGTCAAAAACCTGTGCAAAAATACTTCAAGTTGGCTTCTTTTGGCCTACCTTATGGAAAGACGTCCACGTAGCAATTATAAACTGCGATAGATATCAATGCACAGGAAATATATCTAGACGTGATGAAATGCTGCAAAAAGGAATCCTTGAAGTAGAAGTTTTCGATGTATGGGGAATTGATTTCATGGGACCTTTCCCCGCATCTTTTGGAAATAAATATATTTTGGTAGTCGTCGACTACGTATCAAAATGGATTGAAGCCATCGCCGCACCCACAAACGATAAACGTGTGGTACTAAAATTATTCAAGAATATTATCTTCCCACGATTCGGTGTACCAAGACTAGTGATCAGCGATGGTGGCTCCCATTTTATCTCTAGAATCTTCGAAAAGTTACTTTCCAAATATGGCGTTAAACATCGCATAGCCACACCATACCATCCTCAAACGAGCGGACAAGTGGAAGTGTCAAATAGGGAGATAAAACAAATCCTTGATAAAACTGTAACTTCATCCAGAAAGGACTGGTCCTCCAAGCTAAACGATGCTCTTTGGGCATATCAGACAGCTTTTAAAACCCCTATCGGAACAACGCCGTTCAAGTTAGTTTATGGAAAATCTTGTCATTTGCCAGTAGAATTAGAGCATAAAGCTAATTGGGCCATAAAAACCCTTAACTTAAATTATAAGAGTGTTGGCGAGAAACGAGTGTTAGATATCCATGAACTAGAAGAATTGCGTTTAGACGCTTATGAAAATGCTAAAATCTATAAAGAACGAACAAAAAAATGGCACGATAAGCGTATCTCGCGGAAAGACTTTAAGGAAGGAGACATCGTACTCCTATTCAACTCTAGACTGAAACTTTTCTCGGGAAAATTACGTTCCAGATGGTCCGGACCGTTCGAAATTAACAAAGTTTTCCCAAGTGGTGCGATAGAAATTAAAGGCAGTTCTATCGAACCATTCATAGTTAATGGCCAGCGCCTAAAGCACTACTTTAACATCGGAAATATCGACTACTCGGCTTATCTTCAGTTAAGTGAGCCGCCTACCCCAAATACCTAACTGAATAGGTGTTAACTGTCGAGCCGTCGACATAAAATAAAGGCGCTTCGTGGGAGGCAACCCATGTTTTACTTTAATTATTTTTTCTGCTTTAACATGCTTTTATTTTTATTTTCTTTTTCTTAATCTTTAAAACATTTTCATGATTGCATCTCTTACTCCTTTCTATTTTTCTTCTGTTTTTATTTTTCCCTTTCATCTTTCTTTTTCTTTTTAATTTAACTTTGGAAAATTTCCTAACCTGAAAATACTTACTTAATTTCTCTTTTTTCAAACATTTATCAAATATTTTCAGGGGGTAATTCTTTTGCTTTCATATTTAGCGCTATGGATTGTGTAAACTTCATGAATGTCAAATTGCGAAGCAGACACCAAAGAAGACGATTTGCGGACCTGGGTGAACGGGAGATGTGCCCTACTATCTACGCAGATGATCATGCTATGGCCGCCCTTGGCATTCGTGAGAGTGTCATGTACTTGCTGCATCAGATTGGCTGGGACACTGCTCCTATCCGAAGACGGTTCTGTACCTACAAAAAGCTGACTCTTGAGTTCCTAAGCACCCTGAGCTTCATTCCAAATTATGGGATGGGATTCAACCGTGGGTTGATCACATTCAGGATGTTTAACATAGATTACACTTATAACCTCCGGGAGTTTAGCCAGCTGCTTGGGTTCCCTTTTGGACCCGATGTTATCAGTATGACATAGGAGAACCTCTTACCTGAATCTGATCTTGATTATTTCTAGGGAAGCATCGCTGGTAATAACCATCCTGAGTCGTCTGATCTTTACTCCGAATGCATCCATAACCCTGCTATCAGGTATTTCCACAAGATCATCGCCCACACCATCTTTGGCAAACAGCAAAATGTCACATCTGTATCCCGCGATGAGCTGTTTATTATGTATTGTGCATCCCAGAGCCGTCCGGTGAACGGTGCAGCTTATATGCTTGCTAATATAGAGTGTATCATCCATACTCTAAATGCACCGATCTTGTTGGGTGGGTTAGTTACCATGCTATCCGATGCAATTGGACTCCGCCGGCCTATGCTCGGATATGCCCCGCTTTATGGAATAAAGCCGATGGACATTGCATTCTATTTCAACACTAGCATGATCGGAAACCTTGGACCAGATCAATTTGACCTGCTAGTTAATCATCAGATCGTCCACCAGTTTACGCTTCCGGACCCTATCACCAGTGTGCACAACCGAGATAACTGGTTGTTTGACCTTCACCATCCTGCTTCACCGCCCTCCTCACCATCTACGGTTGACATCTATGAGGTTCCAAACACTACTAATGCTGATGAAGATCCTGCTACACCGCCAGGATACCATGAGTTCCCTGATCCTTGGGAACAGCAGGCTACTTCCGCTGAGACTGCGACCCAGGCTCCTGGGATTACTCCACCTCCACCTATTGTTACCCTGCACTCCTTACATGAGGCAATTACTGACATGCGGGGCGAGCTAACATCTCTCCGGGTGGACTTCATAACCTTCATGGACTTGGTGACTGATCAGTTGGACTACATGCATCAGCATATGTTTCCTCCTCCCCGTGGCTAGAGTTGCCATTGTTATTCATTTTCTTTTCTCTCGCATTTATACATACAGTGGGGACACTGTTTAGTTTTAGTGTGGGGGTGATTTCAGTTATTATTTCATTATTTCAGCTTTATCATTTTTTATTCCAAGTTATTTTGAAACAATTTCTTATGAATTTATTCTATTAATTATTTAAAGTACCATGTTTATTTTAATTTGCATTTCTTTTCATTTCCCGCTTACTGTTTATTTCCTTTTTATTTTACTGTCTATGTTTATACGCAATATGTCTATTTCGTTATGTAATGGTAACAAATATTACAAACTTTAAATTATTAGATCACCTCTATATTTAAAACTCTTATTAATTAAAATATTTCAAAAATTGAAAAAAAAAACATATACTTCAAACCTTATTTCCAAGAAATTAATAAAATATAAAAATATAAACACCCCAACGGTCCTGTAACGGTCGTCTCATTAATGACGTTGAACGTGTTACGACCGTCACACCCTTGTGACGAGCGTAACACGCCTTTTTGCCTCATGAAGACCGTCACACCCTCGTGACGACCGTCACGCAAACAGTGTATCAGAACGGCTATTACAGAGAATCGTTCCAGCTTTCAACCACCCCCTTCATAAACCCACTTCCTCCATTGTTACCACATCACACGAAAAACTACCCACTCACTCCATTCTTCTTCTAACTTCTAAACTTCCAACACCAAATTACCATCCATACAGAACCTCATTTTCATATTCCCAAATCAAATCCTACCTACACCATGGCAAACAACCCACACGCTCCAGCCCTCAATTTCAGAATCGGCGAACATGGAGAGAATCAACGGGAAAAGTTTCATAAATTCCAACGTCGAGGTCTCCAAGCCACACGGTACGTTGATATCGATTGCCTGAGGAGTTTGGGACTGCTTGACAGTGTCCGCCGTTTATTGCAAAGTGTGGATTTGTGGAACCTGTGCCGCGAACCAAGACCAATCTACGAAACTCTTACTCTTGAGTTCTTGAGTTCATTTGTTTACCTCACTCCGCCAGGTGTCACAAACCAACTGTCAGGCCTGGCAAAATTCTGCATGTTTGGCGTTGAGCACGAGTTGCCTCAATCCGACATCGCGAGACTTCTAGGCTTTTGTTCGGACGAAGGTGCTCATTTCCGGGCGCCGGATAGTTTTGGTGAGGAGGATTTCAACTTATGGCACAGTTTGACGAATATCCATGCCGGATCCTATGACCACCTGAATGCCACCCACATTCACAATCCAGCCATCCGCTACTTCCATCGCATCCTTAGCAACACAATCTTCGCCCATGACAGCAACCATAAGCTCAACTCCAATGAGCTCTTCTATTTACACTGCGCGTTCACTGGGCAAAAGATCAATGCCGCCCCGTTCCTGCTTGCTCACATCCACTCTATTTGTGCTAGAGGTGGAAAACCATTTTATTTCGGAGGGTTGGTTACTTCACTTGCCATTGGTCTGAACTATGGTGCTGCTCTCGCAACCTTGCCTTCTATGGCACCGGCTTTGCTAACCTTGGATCACTGCAAAGCCGCACACCTCATCTACGAGCGGGAAGACGGAAGATTCCACCCTGTAATCAGGAACACTATCTATCAGAATATCATTTTTCTGAACAGGGACCAAATCGATCCAAGTAACCGAGAAAACTGGTTGTTCAATCCTGAAATTCCCGCAGAGCGTGCACCTGCCCATGAAGACCAACCTGCAGCCGCCGCAGACGAAATACAAGAAGAGTTGGATAGTGCTCCTCCAGTCCACGACATTCCAGGATCCTCATCTGCACCTCCTCCTATTAATCTTGAAGACATCCTCCGCGCCCTCCACATGCAAAACCAAATGAATGTGGCGCTTGAAAGGAGGCAAGCCGAGCAATTTGAGTCTCTGTGCGCCCAAAACACGCAGATCTTGATTGGGCAGCGCAACATGAATGAGAGGTTAGATGAGGCCCTGTCAGAGCTTAACGCCTTGAGGATGGACGTGAGCACCCTTGGCTTCCAAGACACCGACACTGAAGCCATTCCTACCAGACGCTCTCGCACCAGGAGTAGAGGACGTGGTTACCAGTAGTCTTTCTTTAATTTCTATGTAATTTGTTATTTTTCTGTTTCATTTCTTTTCCGTTTGTTTTTGTAATTGTACTTCCCCGCATATATACCGCAACATTGAGGACAATGTCGGATTTTGTGTGGGAGAGGTACCTTTCAATCTTTTATAAACTAGTAAATTCTTACGATATGTCTCGATTCAAATTCTTCGCTTTATTTTGCCATACCGAAAAAATTTTATTTTTGCATTAGCCCGACATACCTATTTTAACGAAATCCCGGTTAAGGAAGCCGAAAACGACATAACAAGATCGATACGGTTCTGACACCGTAGACTTCCTACTTACGCGATCTGTTTCAATAACCATTATACCGATATCTGGAGTTTCAAGTTCTAGAAGTAACCCCTAGTATTTTATACTAGCAGTCAGCACCGTCTTGACATAAACCACGTGGAGAATCGATGAATATAAGTGTTTGATGCCTGATTCTAAAAATATCCTTCCTATCTCGCTGCTAAAAGAAAAGAAAATTTGTGTACCAAAATATACGGGCACATATAAGAGCTGAGCAAATAATGAAGGAATCCAGTGTTGGTTGGTTCTGAGGTATCTGGTTCTGAACTCGGTAGGGCGTGCTACGGCCCGATCCCCCACAACCTCCAATTTGGATAACATATGTAGGGTTGCCACATTCACGTACCAGACCCCGTGCTAAAGGATCAAAGTCACTAACCGGTTACTCCACTACGTGCGTGCTAAGACAAAGGGCTTAATGTGATTGCGCCAGAACAAAACCGGGTGAAATAGATACGAGGAACTCCGGGAAGAGTTATAACGGAACTGTTGGATAGCTCGTTTAAAATGGAAGTCTACGGCTAAGCTTATTGCTTGTGTCATTAGCGTATCTTTAGTGTTTTACTCAAGTATCGGCCGAACCAACGAGGACTTCCCGAAACTACTTTAAAAATCCAAGGTATGTCATGCTTATGCGCTTGACAAAACTTGTCCGACCTTTCGAATGATTATTTGCTTGAGGACAAGCAAAGGTTTAAGTATGGGGGAATTTGATAACGAGAAAACATATCATATAATTAACCATGCTTTTTACCGATTTTATATTTCATTAAGTCGTCTAACCCCCGATTATTCCGAGATTATTTGTCTTTTTACAGGTATAACATTTGTCGACTCAAACCGATGGAAAAGGACAACATGAAGAAGGCTAGACAATAAACAAAGAGAAAAAGAATAAAAAAATACAAAGTTTAGATCTTTGGAACAGTGACGGTCGTCGCATCCTTGTGACGGGCGTAACACCCCCCAATATGAAGAAACGCTCGTCACACTCCACTGACGAGCGTAATGTACTACTTCAGCGCGTTACGACCGTCACCCACCTGTGACGACCGTCACGCGCGTGAAGTTGGACGTTATACATGGATTGAGACGTGGGCATTAAGGGCAGACTCGTTCTCCTTTTTTCTGCTGAGTCCCTTATTTTCTTGCCACCACTATTAGTGCTCCTATATTTTCTCCATGGAAGACTTCATCAAGAATTCTGAACTACCGATTTTCCTATGCTATATATATGTGTACCAGTGCATAGTTCAAGGGTCGAAGAATTTTCCTCAGAACAAATATTATTTTCTTTTGCAGTTATTTTCCATTTTCCTTGTTTTGGAATATTGTTTTCACGTTCCTGTAATTTTCATTCAAAGTCTTAGTTTTTAGTTTTAAGTGTTAATTCTTCTTTCAAGAATTAACACGAATTATTTACTGCAAATCAAGCTCGAAGATTGGATTATTGTAATACTTCAAGATTACCATAGCAACTTTGATTCGAGGTTTTATATTGCAATTATTATTCATTCAGTTTTTATATTATGCCAATTATTGCTATGAATTATATTTTGAACTGTATTGCTGTTAAGTTAATTATGTCTGGCTAAATTATTAATATCGGTATGTGACCGTAAGAACTGAAAGAATTCAGTGATACCTTGGCCAAAAATATTTATAAAACAATTTCTGGTTTCCAATTTCCAAGATTAATTTAACTATCCTTGTCATGAGAGTGAGAGGTTAATTAACACGATTTTGCCACGAGAGTGGGAAATTAATTAAGGCAAGAACCTGCATACGAGAGCTGGGGTTCAACCCAGATAGTGGTAACGAAGCATTGATTTTTAAATACACGAGAGTGTTTTAATAAATTAATTAAACTCAAATTGTTTTCAAAAAGTGTTATTAAGTTTAAAGTGCATCCACTAGGTTTAGTAGCATGACTTATTTCATAAACATGAGAGTGTATGTCTCAGGTTTTTAAACAATTAGCTTTTACCGAAATACTTTATAGGCCAAGCGATTCACCGAATTCCCTAAGTCCGATTATCACATACCGGTATAATTAGTACTATTATTTTTAATTAAACTGTTTCCCCCAAAAATCGAATATTCATCGCTTAGTTAGACAAACTGTAGCATTAGATCGTATGCGATTGATCCTCAGTCTCTGTGGGTTCGATAATCTTTTAAAACTAGAACGACTGAACTGTATACTTGCAGTTAGTATCCCGACAGACTAATAAAGTCCCGATCAATTAGTCCCATTGTCGGTGATAATCCTTTCGGGGATACCATATCAGCAGATGAGGTTATGCTTGATGAATCTGGCTACCACATTCTTTGTGACTGAGGCAAATGAAGCGGCTTCGACCCATTTGGTGAAATAATCGATAGCGACAAGAACGAAGCGATGTCCATTGGAAGCAGTGGGCTTGATCTCTCCAATCATGTCAATGTCCCACATTGCAAATGGCCACGGAGCGGTCATGATGTTCAGAGGGATAGGAGGCACATGGACCTTATCAGCATAGATTTGGCATTTATGGTAAGTTCTCGAATGTTGATGGAAATAAGTCTCCATTGTTGACCAATAGTAACCAGCTCTCAAGATTTCTTTGGCCCTGGTATGTCCGCTAGAGTGAGTGCCAAAGAGACCATCATGCATGTCTTCCATAATTTCCTCTACCTCCTTCTTGACCACACATCGGAGTTGAGTAGAATCATGGTTCCGCTTGTACAATATTATGTTGCTTAGGAAGAATTTGGTTGAAAATATTCATAAGAACTTTCTATCATTGATGGATGCTCCCTTGGGATAATCTTGTGCTTCAAGATATCTCATCACCTCATGGTACCATGGCTTTTCCGTGTCAGTGTTAAGCTCACAGTAGTGTGCAGGTTCGTCGAATATTCCAATTGTAATCATAGGAGCTTCATTGTCCCGTCCGACCTTGAACATTGAAGACATGGTGGCCAAGGCATCAGCCAACTGACTTTCTTCCCTGGGGAAGTGCTCAAAGGTGATCTCTCCGAAGTAAGGAATTAGAGATATCACAAGCTCTTTGTAAGGGATGAGATTAGGGTACTTAGTGTCCCAATCTCCTTTTACTTGGCTAATCACTATAGAGGAATCCCCAAACACATTCAAATGCTTGATCCTCAAATCAATGGTAGCTTTCAGACCCAAAATACATGCTTCGTACTCAGCCATATTGTTCGTCTAATCGAAGCATAGTCTGGCAACTTTGGAACTTTTGAGAATTTTATAGAGCTTTGTGAAGAGCTTTTGGAGAACTTTTTAAAGAGTAATTTTTTGCCCTTTCTTGCTTGAAATGTTATGTATTTATAGATTTAGGAGAAGAGCAAGTATGACAAGAAATAAAGCTTTCAAGGCCATGAGACAAAAATCCAACATATTGAAAGTTTGCCATATTTGGATGATTCTTGTCATTCTTGATGCTGCATGAACCTGGACAATTTTTTGTTGGTCTTTGCACGAAATATTGGGCTCTGTGATGGGTCCATCCAAGCCAAAATGCATTAGCCCATTATTTCTTATATTTTTATTTAATTTATTTGATTTAATTTATATTTAAATGAATAAAAATTAAAATAAATAGAAATACAAATAAAAATAGTGCATGGTTAGGTTTAGAGGTCCTTGGGTATGTCATAAACATATTTGAACCCTAAAAGTTAGGTCCATTAACCTAAAAATGCAATTTTGCTCAAAGTTGACTTCATGCATTTTTCATAAATTTTCCCAACTTGTGAAAAACATAACTTGCTCAATTTTCATATTTATAAGATGATCTTAGATTTTTTGGAAATACCAAGATGTCCTCTACAATTTCTATGTTGATCAGTTTTGCTTTTGAAGAAATCATCTTGATGTAAGTTGTCTTGACAAAAAGTGTCTTTTGTTGACTTTTTGAAAATGACCTGTAATGTATGAGCTCATATCTTCCAAATGATGCATTTTATGAACTTTAGAATAAAAAATAGTTATAAAGGTTTATATTCTCTTCACAGTGAGCTTTGGTTGGGGCAAAATGGATGAATCATGTGAAAGTTATGACTGGTCAAAGTTTAGTTGACTTTTCCTAGGAAACCCTAATTTAGCTAATTTTGACTTTTGATGATTTGAGGACTTTCCTTGATGAATCATGACCAACCCTTGATAAAATGATGAATACCACTTCAAAATATTGATGTTGACCAAAAATCTTGAAGTTTTATTGTATATTGACCAGAATTGACTTTTGACCTAATATAGTTGATTTTCAGTCATCTGAGCAATTGATTGAGCAAACTTATAATGCAAGGCATGAAAATTGGCATGAGAATTATTTTGGACATATTAGGAACTATGGAAATCACTTTAGGTCTTTGAAAGCCAAACTTCTTTGTGAAAAATGAAACCCTAGTTGGAAATCCATTGCTTACGAGGAGAATTTGTCTGGTCAATTCTTGGTTAACCTTGAGCAATTGAGGACCTCTATGACCATGTCTTGAAAAATGAGAGGGAAAATTTTGGAGTACAACACTATTCATACCCTTATTTGGTAGGCATCCCTATCCACTGGATGTGAAGGGACAATCGTAGGGTCATCGTATGGTCATCAAAGGCAACATGTAAGGATACTTTAGCAATTTCTTAAGGGACTGTCATCATATTATTCGTAGGCAACTTGAGGGACTAGATCATTTTTCCGTAGGAAACTCTAGGGACATTGAGGGACTATGATCTTTTGTATGATGATGATTTGATCGAGAGGGTCTTTTGCTAAAGCATCCCTACTTTTGAGAGATGTGATCAATATTTCATAAGGCAACAAGAGGGGGTATCCTAGAGGTGCATTTGTGAATAGTGTATTGATTCAGTTATTTTATCTTGAGATTAGGGTTTTCTATATTGTTTTTAGTCTTGCCATACAAACCCTAATTACTAGCAGTTAAATAATATGTACATAAAAATAAAGTGCAGAATGTAAAGTCCTAAGTTATTACATTGCTTTAGGAGAGGTACATAAGCATAAAAATGCGGGAAAGTAAACTTTAAAACTATTACATCTTGGGAGCAGATACATAATAGAGAAAAAGTGTGAGAAAATAAATGTAAGCTATTAAAATTAAAGAGTGCAACCTATACACTTTTCTAAGAAAATAAATAGCAAAAAGAAATAAGAAAATGTTTAGAAAAATGTTTGAATGTTATAAAACCTAAGTTTGAATTTTTGTATTTTTTTATAGAAAATAATTTAAATGATAATAGTAATTAAAACCTAAATTCTAATTGATTTTAATATTTAATAAAATATAAATTAGCCTAATTAATTAATTAATAAATAAATATTTCAAAAATTGATTATTGATTAAAAGAACCCTGATTCTAATTAATTTTAATATTAAGAAAAATGTTAATTAATTTAATATATCATGAAAATTAAATATTAGTTAAAAAACCTAATCCCAATTTATTAGTAAAAAATTTAGGTTAGCTTAATAATTGATTAATTGAAAAAAAAATAGGGTTAGAAAAGAGAAAAAGGAAATAAATTAGGTTCAGAAAAAAATAGAAAAAAATGCATGGGGTTGGTGTTGAACTCACACCCTCCTGGATTTTTACTGCATCGCTTGCCACCAAGCTCGGCGCTCGTTGGTGTTTGAGAATAGGCGCTGCATAATATATATGAAACCTGCATTAATTCATCTCTGGAACACATTAGAATTGTTAGTTTCAATTAAAGCATCATGAATATTAAAATATGAGTTTCAGAAGAAAAAAACATGAAACCAGCGATGCAAGGAAGTGCTTACTTTGGACGTGGAATTGCTTATAAAATGACTTGGATAAACTCCTTTGATCCTCGGGAAGCGATTGTTGGCTTTGGTTTGGACTGAAACTGCTTGGAATTCGGAATTCGATTGCTCACTTTTTTTTTGAAATTTTGTGATTTCTTGAGACTTTATTTGGAGGAAATTTCGTGATCTTGATGGTCTAAATGTGTTCTCTATTTATAGGCCATGAATTAGGTCAAAAAACATGAATCAAATCTTTTAATTTCATGACAAAATATTTGATTTGATATTTTTGCATGGAAACATATCTTTTTGAGCTCAATCTTGTGCCAAATCCAATCTTCCTGGTCCTTCGCGATTTTTTAGTATGATTATGTGATATTGTACTCATGATTTGATTCAAAATAGATCCCCACACCTTGTATCATTTATTTGATATTTTATTTGATTTATTTTGCTTTTAAATGAATAAAAATCAAAATCAAAATAAATAAAAACCATAAAAATAAATGAACGGATTTAGGAGTCTTTTATGAAGTCAGGAACACGTTTGGACCTTGAAAGATAAGCCCATTAACCCAAAAATTCAAGTTTGCTCAATTTGGATTTCATGCATTTTCTCAAAATTTCCCTACTTGTGCAACTCATAACTCTCTCAAGTTTTATCATATGATGATCTTGGACTTTTTGGAAAGCTCAAGATGTTCCCTACAACTCTCATGTTAATCATTTTTTCATTTGAATCCTTTATCTTGATGTAAATTTCTTTGACAAAAAGTGTCTTTTTGTTGACTTTTAAAATGACCTATAATGTTTTGGCCCATATCTCTCAAATGAAGCATTTTTTGGCCTCGAGCTTATTGATACAAAGTTGTAAAGAATTGAATCTACCTCAAAATGAGCTTTTGTTGAGAATTTTCTAATGAAGCGCGTGAAAGTTATGCTTGGTCAAAGTTCAATTGACTTCTCCTAAAGAAAACCCTAATTTAGCAACTTTTGACTTTTGATGAATCTTGAGTCTTCTTGATGAATCATGTTCCAGCTTTGATCAAATTATGAATATAACTTTAAAATATTGATGTTGAACAAAAATCTTGAAGTCTGACTGTATGTTGACCATAGTTGACTTTTTGCCCAATACAGTTATTTTTAGTCATCTGAGCAATTGACTGAGCAAACTTGTGATGCAAGGCTTGAAATTTGGCAGGAGCATTCCTTGATACATATGAGGAACCATGAAATCCACTTTAGGAATTATAAGCTCAAATTTCCTTGATGAAAGTGAAACCTTAGTTGTAGGTCAACTACTTAGGAGGAGAATTTGTCAGATCAAACCTTTAGTAGCCTTGAGCAATTAAAAACCCTAGGAGCATGAGGAGATATCTTGAAGAAAATGGGAGGGAAATTTTCGGGGTATAACAACAGGAATGGGTTAACTCCCTAACACTATCTTGCATGGAGAATCTCAATCCAGCTGCTTCTGATTCTCACTGGAATCAGTTTAGAAAATGGTTTAACTCTGAATCTTTGAAGCTAAAGGAGCTCAGCTATGAAATTTCTCAACAGAACTTTTGCGATCGCCTAAATATTTTCAAGGATTAAGTTCTGCAACATGGGTAAAGAAACCCCTCCTTCTGTTGGACAACACCCCTTGGGAAGTCCCTCAGACATCAGAGTTTAATGAACTGTCTCTTGAACCTCTTCCTCTGGTCATATTTCAAGACAAAGGCAAGGAAGTCAAAGAAACTCATGAGGAAGAATCAGCTGCAGTAAGTTCTGAGAATGTGCTCTCTTCTGCTGAAACAACCTCATCCTCTCCTGTGCTGATGACTCTGGAGGAATTAAAGAAATAAAATGTTGTGTTTAAGGAATGGTTAGACAAGCAGGATGAAACTCCCAAGGAAATTAAGGGGATGCTTGGGAAACAAGAGGAATCAAACAATCAGATCAAGAGTTTATTGGAAGCCTTGTCTACACGACTTCCACCTCCTCAAACTTAGCTTTGAAAAATTATTTTGTTTCTGCTATTTGTTACTCATTTCCATATTCTGTCTATCTTAATCCTTTTTAATACAAAATGCATTCTATTATGTTTCTGTGTTTTTATTGCTTTTTGATTCTTGACAAAAAAGGGGAGAAGGTAAGATATTTTGAATATAACAGTAACCGAGACTCAGTCTCGAACATTTTGAATATCATAACTTCTATTTTTATCTTATGAAAGCAAATAGAAAAAATCCATTGAAAGGCAACCTATGAAAGTAACTTCTGTTATGGACGCATCAAAAACCTCCATCTCAAAACTCTTATCAGAACATCTTCAGGGAAGTATTTTTTCTTTATCTGAGTATCCAACTCAGGGGAGACTTTAACTCTTCATGTTCTTAAATATTATATCAAAATATACAAGTTTTTGTCATCATAAAAAATGGGGAGATTGTTAGAACATAGTTTGGTTCTATATTCTTATAAGAGTTTTGATGATAATAAACACATGTTATATATAAAGATCAAATATGCTCTCTAATAAAGTATTTTAATATGAAGGGAAACTCTGATGAAATAAGCATAGAATATGAGAGAGTTACACTTCTGAAGCTCTCTTATGGCACATCATACTTAGAAGCAAATCTATGTAACACGCTTAAAATGAAGAAGTTCTAAAGCTACAACTTCTGATTGCACCAATGCTGCAAGCCAAACTCTGATATTTTGATAAAGTAAAGTTCTAGAAGAATAAAAATATATCTCAAATGGTAACATTCATCTTCTGATATGATTCAAAGAAAGCAATATTCTGAAGTGTTACTAAATCATTCATTACAAATAAAAAAAGTAACGGCTGAACCAACAAAAGATCTCTATTTTTGGAAAGAACATTAACTACACATTATCAACCTTCCAAAAGCATCTTCTCATGTCTCTCGTGCATCACCTATATAAATAATACTTGAAGAAGAGATCAAGCTACAAACTACTGCGCACTGAAAGAGAAAAATCATCATTATCCCATTTTATATTGTGTTTTTCAATTGTGTATAAATCACTGTTGTGATATAGTTTTGTTTATAAAAGATTTTTGTACACACCTTCAATTGATGTATCTTGTAATACCTTGAGAAAACCAAGTTGTGGTTTAAACTCAAGAAGACATTGACAGTAATCATTGTATTTGTGTAATCAAGTTTTGATTAATGGATTAAGACCTTGTTTGAGAGAGGCGAAATCACCTTGGCGGGTGGACTGAAGTAGTTTGAGTTCAAACGAGTCAAGATAACCAACGTTTCTATTGATTTATTTTTTAAAACCCCAAATCAACCCCCCTTCTTGTGTTTTTCCATTCTTCACATAGATCATCTAACCAAACTGAACCTCATGGAAGATGTAGTTGCAGAAAATGGAAAACCCTTCAATGGTATCAACCTCAAGATCATGAACATTGTTGATAAATCATGGGTTATGGTCAAACCAAGCATTCCTATTCATTTATAAAGTATAAAAAATAAAAGGGTACCCGTTGATGGATATCTTATCTTCACAAAGCTTGATCCACCAGAGATTCTAGAAGATTATCTCAGATGCCTTGAAGCTGAAGATGTTGACATATCTGAAACCACCTATGATTCGCTTCTGAACAAACCTTCGTATCCATACAAAAGGAAGCTTGATTCATCTTAGAAGAAGAAGAAGTCACAGAAGAATCTCAAAATTCTAGAGTGAGGAGAATCTTCAAGTTCTTTGCAGAATACTGCACTTGCCTCTCATCCAGTTCCATCAAGTAAGTCTTATAACCTTGCTACTTCTGGTTTTGATTTTAGAAGAATTACTTCATCGATTCTTGTTGTACCCCAAAATTTTCCCTCTCATTTTATTCAAAACATACTCATTGAAGTCCTCAACTTGCCCAAGGAGGCCCAAGGATTGATCAGACAAATTCTCTCCTAAGACAATGAACCTCAAACTAGGGTTTCCATTTACATCAAGATGGGTGAACTCCAAAGTCTCAAATATTCTCCATAATCTTAGTATGGTCTCAAGATAATCCATGTCAAGATTCATGCCTTGCACAATAAGTTTGCTTAGTCAACTGCTCAAATGCCTGAAAATCAATTGTACTAGGTCAAAAGTCAACTGTGGCCCACATGCAGTCAAACTTTAAGATTTTTGGTCAACATCAACATTTTAAAGTAATATCCATAATTTGATCAAGGGTTGATCATGATTCCACGAGAAAGGCTCATAATTCATCAAAACTCAAGTTGCTAAATTAGGGTTTCTCAAGAAAAAGTCAACCAAACTTTGACCAAGTATAACTTTCTCATACTTCATCATAAATTTGCCATCCAAGGATTATTTTGAAGAGAATCCAATTCCCTACAACTCTTCTTCAGCCCTCAAGCTCAAGAAATGCACTCATGGAAAGATATGAATTCAGACATTATAAGTCATTTCAAAAAGTCAACAAAAACACCTTTTGGGTCAAAGCTCCTTACATGAACATGGAAGATCCACTTGAGATGAAACCAAAGAGGTCGCTTAGGGGACATCCTAAGTTTTCTAAAAAGACCAAGAACACCCTCTTAGGGTCAAAATTGAGAGAGATATGCATTGTCAAAGTTGGCCAATTTTGGAGAATTGTTAAAAGTCAACAATGCCCAAAATTTCATTTTTTGGCAAATGGGCCTAACTTTTTGTGCTTACACCTCACTTCCAACATGACCCACGACCTTTGAGTCCTATTTTACATTATTTGATTATTTATATTATTTATTTTTTATATTTTATTAAATAGAATGCAAAATTAAATAAGGTGAATAAAAAGAATAATGTAGGATTTGATTTCAAATCTTTTTCTCATCAAAATAAAGAGAAAGATGTGATGGCATGGCAAGGAAAATTCGTGGAGGGAGCAAGAATAGATTTGATCCAAAAATAGACAAAAATAAAATATTTGAAAGGAGAATATTTTATCATTAAAGCATGAGATTTCTTCCATTTATGTTGACCTAATATGCTACCATACATAAGCACAATGATCCCAGACCAAAAAAAAAAGAAAAAGATGCCCCAAAAGAAAAGAGCAAGTTTGCAAAAAGATCAAAAAGTGGTGCAAACAAAAATGCACGTTTCAACCACTCTCAATCATAAGTAAGCACTATATCATCCTCCTGAGACTCCCAAAAAGACGAACCAACCTTCACCCATGCCTAAAACACCCTGAAGTGGCCAAACTGAATCTTAATTTTCTTGGTAAGACTTGGATCTCAAGCTCTCATAATAAGCCATATCAATTTTGTTTGAGGTTATATTTGTGTTGCTAATGATCTTTGCCAGCTTTTTGACGTATTACATGGGGCAATAGGGCCTGGCTTTACACTTTTCCATGTTTGACTGTCGTTAGGGTTTCAAACGAAAACTCAATGATGCACGAGGAATTAGCATTTTTAGAGGCCGGATTCGAACTCAGGGGACTTTTTAAGATAGATAGCATTGTTTGTTTTTCCATTTGTTTGAATTTTCAGGCGACCTCACCAGAGAAGACGGTGGAAACCACTGTCTCTGGTGGTTAGACTGGCCGGTCATCAGTCAACAGGATGGCGTGGCGAAAAGGCAGTGTCTCATTGGTTCTTTTCACATAAGTCTTTATCTCTCTTTGTCTGATTGGCCAATTTGAATAACAGGGGTCCCACTTGCTGGAGCGCGTTTGACAACTCAGCAGTTGTCCTTGTCTCCCATTATATTTAATTATTGTTATTGTATATATGATTGATTAACCAGCACAGATGGCAAGGGAAGAAGGCATGTGATAGGGAGGACTTGGGTTTGATCCCAGGTCCAAACCTTTTGCATTTTCTGAAATTAGAATTCCAGATCCAGTGCACGTCATTTTCTGAGGACCACCATGCACCCTCTGATCTCGTCCTTTAGATTCATCTCCATCATAGATCCAGCGCTCAGCATACGCAAGTCCACCATGAACCCTCAGAAGATGGCCTCAACGGATCAGGCACCAGACCCTGGGCCACCAGTTTTGGGACCTAGTGCAGATTGGGCAACACACCCCCTGGATTGCTTACAACGTCAGGCTCATCTCCTCAAATTTTCTATTCTTTTTATTTATTTTTTCTTTTAATTTATTATTTTAATTACTTTCACAATAAAAATCATCCTTTTTTTAATTAAATCAGAAAATCAGAAAATTACAAAAAATATTAGGTTTAGTGAAAAAATTTCATAAAGTATTTATTTGTATTTAATTAGTTTAATTAGGTTAACTTAAACATTTTTTTGTAATTAAAATTTAATAGAAATTAGGTTTAATTTGCAAATTGCAACTTTTTTCTCAATAAAAAAAATACAAAAACATTTTTAATTAATTAGATTTCTTAGGTTCTAATTTGTTCCCGTTTTAACTTTTGCGCGCGTCTTTACTTTCACTATTTTTATTAACTATTCTAATTGTTCCGAGTTTGTAATAGTTAATTAGGTTTACTATTTCGCATTTATCATTTTTCTCCGGTTTTTGATTATGTAATCCCCTCCCCAAAGCCTTGTAATAGCTAGGGTTTTAATTTCCAACTTTTAATTTCCGCAACTATTAAACTGCTAAATATATGGACAATAGGCTTACATGCAAAAGACAAATAATTAATACATTAGAAAATCCTAATTGTGCAAAGATAATTAACTGAAAAAACACACTTGCACATGCTCACTCCTAAGGTTTGCCCCACTTAGTTATCTCAGAAATAATAGTCGTGTCCCTTGAACATAGGGATACATTAACAATGACCTGCGATTCAAAATCGTCATAAAGATCATAATCCTTATTTGTCCCTCGAGTTGCTTACGAATTGATCTTATGACGATAGTCCCTTCGAAATGCTAAGTTATCTTTACTTGTTGCCTTCAGAGACCATTTCGTCCCTTCAAACGTCCCTTTATAAATCCAACAGTGAAGCTACCTACTCCTTAATAGTAGGATATCACTGTCTAAAGGAAACGAAAACGAACCGACTTTTTTTCGAGTAGGTAGAAATCTTAAATACTTGCTCACAATAAAAGACTCTTTTTCACAAACACTTTCAAAATAGTTTTCAAAAACAACTTCGTCACACTCTTGAGGACAAATACAAGGGTTATCACGAAGTTAAACAAAAACTTTTTAAAACACACACAAGCAATTTCAAAATGAGAAAGTACCTAAGATCCCATGGAAAACCACTGATAGAAAGGGTGCTAACACCTTCCCTTTCTATAATCTATCCCTTGTACTTAGAAACATCTCGAAAAAGGTTTTTTCTGTTCTTTTTCCTTTTCCTTTGTTGGATGAAATAAAAGTCGGTGGCGACTCTTGCTTACCGCAACATTTGCGAACATAAAACGCAAACCAGTATAACAGTCGGTTCTGCCACCGTATCACAGAACTGACGACTCTACTGGGGAAAATTAATAAAGTGGGGTATACCTTAGGATCTAGGTCATTTTAATTGCTTTCTTGTTTTCTTTGCCTACTTTATCTTTAAGGGTTTTTGCTTGGGTATTGTTGAAGATCCTACACCCGGATCTGGGGACACTCTTTAGGTAAACAACAATAGATCATGGAGACTGTACGGCATAGACCGATATGGTTTAAGTGATAGTTGTGTTGGTGTGACACTTTGGTTCGTACTGGTATCCTTCTTGTGGAAACGAAGAGAATACGGGGCCGCTACGTGGTGTCGTGAAGCACTAACGGACCTCAGAACCTTAGTTGAACAAACTTAGCCATTAGAAAGTAGTGAGATAGCTGGCCTCGGTATAAATATGAGTATTGGTTGATACTCGATGCTACACTCATTAAGGTCAGACTTTCAGGATATTTCAGTCACAAGAAAAGATTGCCTGAGCTGAAACAATGCCCGATAAAAGATGATCAGTGATATTGAAAATCTTTAGAACTCGGTTACTTTTCTAAGACAAGTTTGAAACTAACTAAACTTCAAGAGGGTACTTACCTTTAACCTCATGCAGACCTTTGAACCTAAGGTTTATTGTGTGCTTTGCTTGTGTGTGCTTTAATCTGTTTGAACATAACGTCATGCATCATAACATATCATCCATTCTTATTGCACTAACAATTTCAAGGACCAAGGGAATTTATCTTTGTTCTGTTTTGCAGATTATGGCTCCCACTCGTAGAAACACTATCTGAATCAGCTTTGTGAGAATACCTCCCCAACTCAAGGAACTAGTATCAAGGGTTCTTGAAACTTCTGCGTTCACTAAGAGGCATGGTCGACTTCTCAACCTGGTTACTTCAAGCTTTGATGAAAAGATGATCGGTGTACTCTTTCAGTTCTTTGATCCCAAGCACCACTGCTTCACCTTTCCAGACTATCAGTTGGTGCCTACCATGGAAGAGTTCTCTCAGTTGTTGAGTCTACCCATTCTTGAATAGTTGCCTTTCACAAGTTTAGAAGAGGTTCCTAAGCCAAAAGTTATTTCCTCAGCCTTGCATATGAAATGGGCCGATGTGGTATCCAATTGGGAAACAAGAAGCGGAGTCAAGGGTTTTCTAGCCAAGTTTTTAATAGATAAATCCCAACTATTTTGGGATGATTTGGACTTTCAGGCTTTTGAGGAGGTCTTGGTCCTTCTAATCTATGGGTTAGTACTGTTCCCTAACCCAGACTTACTCATAGATGTGAATGCTATCAAGATCTTCCTCTCTCGCAACCCCGTGCCTACCTTGCTCGAAGATATCTTGCATGCTCTCCATACTCATACCATGAAGAGAAGAGGGGTTCTTATGTGTTGCATGCCATTACTGTCGAGGTGGTTTATTTCTCACCTCCCTAAGTCACTACTGAAGAATGAAGAAGGTTTGGGTTGGTCGCAAAGGATAATGTCACTTTCTCACGCGGATATTTTCTGGTATTCCTGATTTATGGGAGATATTTCTATTATTGACCGCTGCGAGGAGTTCCCTAATGTCCCACTACTTGGCATTAGGGGAGGCATAACTTACAATCCTTGTTTGGCTCTGAGACAATTTGGTTACGCTCGAAGGGATGGTCCTCATTAGTTACTTATCCAGGGCATTATATTTAACTATGAGGATGATGTTCAAGGGTATCGCCAGAGGTTCATACGATCTTGGGGCATGGTAAACAGATCTGCCGCCAAGACTTTGGGGCCGAAGAATTCCATTCCTATGGAACCTTATCTCCAATGGGTACGAGCTCGCGCTCAGAAACTTATGATGCCCTACATGGCCGTTTTACCAGTGATTGTGGAACCCATTACTGAAGGGGGTATTCCTTACACGGTTCTCCATCCTGATATGCCCACTGATCTTGAAGAACTACAAAGGTCTTGGATTCAGTTAAAGAAAGAGTGGGATACTTATAGAGACCAGTTCCATGCCCAGGAGAGGAAGGTTTTAGAGCTCACAAAGCAGCTTCATGAGGAAAGAAAACTTAATGTCTATCTCGGCACGAAGAGGAAGCATCCATGGGAAATTTGATTTTTTTTTTTAGTTTTTAGAATTTTAAATTATAACGCCTAAAAGGCAATTGTATTTTAAATTCTACTAATAAAATCTTTGTTTCATTTTGGTTCGCAAATTTAAATTTCCCAAAGTCCTTGAAATCATTGCATACGCATCCCATCCATAGCATTGCATAACAGGTACCATTACAGGTTTCTCATCTTCTTCGCTGTTTATTTCAGCAAAAATGTCTTCTGAACAATGCATCAAAGATCTTCAGGCACAAAATGCCCAATTTTAGCAGATGTTCATAACTCTGGAAAAAGGGAAGGAGGGTCCGAAGGCCTTCCTTCTGAAAGAGAAGAAGAAGAAGAAACACGCTGGTATCCTAAATATGGGCAGAAGATTTGGGGGGCCACTAAAGCAACCAGTCGATCTGATCTCCTCACCCAAGGAAGGGGCGAATCAAGATAGGGAGACAAGGGAAGAGGACCCCAGTCCTAAAGTTTCTAACAATGATACATATTACAATGATGAGCAGTATCCTCCCACTGAGGATAGATACAAGCAGTTAGAGGATCGGTTGAATGGTATGGAAGTCCAGAGAATACCTGGGTTGGATTTCAAAGAACTAGGATTGGTGTCGGGAGTGGTCATCCTGCAGAAATTTAAGGCTCCAGTTTTCGCAAAGTATGATGGGGTGTCTTACCCAAAGCTCCATCTCCGTTCCTATGTAATGAAGATTCATCCCCACACCGCTGATAGAAACTTGTGGGTTCATTTCTTTCAAGACAGCCTGTCAGGGACTCAGCTTGAAAGTTCTACCAACTGGAGAGAACCAATGTCCGAAACTGGGAGGATCTAGCTGCTGCTTTTTATAAGCAGTGTCAATATAATTCCGACCTTGCCCCCACTCATACTCAACTCCAGAGTATGTCCATGGGTGCAGGTGAAGGCTTTAAAGATTACGCGCAGAAGTGGAGAGACTTGGATGGAAGAGTTCAACCCTCTTTATCTGACAGGGAGTTGGTTGACATGTTTCTTGAGACGTTGTCTGGTCCATTCTTTAATCATTTGATTGGCAGCTCGTTAGCTAGCTTCACTGAGCTAATATTAAGTGGAGAGAGGGCAGAACCTGGGATCCAAAGCGGTAAAATACAGAAAGACACCTCTTCGAGCTCGGTAAAGAATCCCTTCACTGGTAAGAAGGAACCTAGTGTTATCTATAGTCCAAGAAGTCAAAGCAGAGCTGAACACCGTCTGACAGTAAGTGTTGTAATGATACCTAGGCTTGCGGCTGCTCCACAATGCAGCAATCAACAAAGGGTAGAAAGACCACAGAGGCAGTTTACCCGGATTAACATGACATTGACAGAAGTTCTTCCCCATCTGCTGAGATCCAACTTGGCAACCTTGAAAAAGGCTCCCAAGAATCCGAATACCACATCTCCTCGGTACAATCCAAACGCTCGGTGTGCCTACCATTTTGAGAGTCCTGGTCACGATACAAATGACTGCTTGGCTCTAAGAAATAAAATACAGGATCTGATTGAAGCCGGGGAGATTTAGTTCGATGCTTCGGAGAAGCCCAATGTCATAACTGCTCCCATTCCTAAGCACAACTGTGGAGTTAATGTTATTGATACTGATCTGTTTGTGACCTCAGTTGATGAAGTTTCTACTCCTCTCGTGACTCTTAAGAAGAATTTGTTGTTGGCCGGTTTATTTCTGGGTTATGGTGAAGGTTTCCATGTGTGTTCATCTCTGCCTTCTGGTTGCCATTTGCTGAAAACAGGTATCCTCCATATTACAGAACTGGCGACTCTGCTGGGGAGTTTTGGAACTTAAAAGCGGGGTTACCTTAGAGCTAAGATCACCTTTATAATGCTTTCTTTGTTTGACTTTCTTTCTTTACATCTTTGGTCCTTGTTTGGGTTTTGTTTTGATCCTCAACCCGGATCTGTGGCACCTTTTAGGTAAGTAGCAATAGATTGTGGAAACTGTACGGTGTAGACCGATTTGGTTGAAACAATGGCTACGTTAGTGTGACGCATTTGTTGGTACCGATATCCCTTGTGTTGAATTGAGGAGAATACGGGGCTGTTGGGCAGTGTCATGAAGCACTAACTGACTGTAGAACCTTAATTGAACAACTTGGCCATTAGGAAGTAGTGAGATAGCCGACTTTTGTGTAAAGCTGAAGATTTGTTAATACTCGATGCTACACTCATTAAGATCAGACTTTTGGGATATCTTGGCCGCAAGAAAAGATTGATTGTGCTGAGACAATGCCTAAAAGAAAGGTCTGTGATATTGAGATCCCCTATAAGCTAGTTACTTTCTAGGACAGGTTGAGCCAACTCAACTTCAAGAGGGTACTTACCTATAAAATTCCATGCAAGCCTAAACGAGGAATTGTGTGCTTTGTTTGTATATGATTATTTGTACATAAAGACTTGTTTGCTTTGTTCACCTGTACATAACATCATAAACATCATAACATCATAAGCATTCTCACTAACCATTTCAAGGATTTAGGAATTTATCTTTGTTCTGTTTTGTAGGCCATGATTCCCATTCGTAGGAATAACATCCGAGTCAGCTCCATGAAAGCACATCCTCAACTTCAAGAATTAGCATCAAGGGTGCCTGGAGATTCTCCCTTCACCAAGAAATATGGTCGAATTCTCAACTTGGCTACCTCAAACTTCCAAGAAGAAATGATGTGTGTTCTCTTCCAATTATTTGATCCCATGCATCATTGCTTCACCATTCCTGACTACCAATTGGTGCCTATATTAGAAGAATTATCTCAATTGTTAGGAGTGCATGTGCTTGATCAAATACCATTCACTGGTTTAGAGGAGACTCCAAAGCCTGAAGCCATTGTAGAAGCCTTGCATTTGAAGAGATCTGACATTATAATGAATTGGGAGACAAGAAGTGGAGTTAAGGGTTTATTAGCCAAGTTTCTGTTGGAGAAGGCTCGTTCATTCTGGGAGGATATAGATTTTCAAGCTTTTGAAGATGTCTTTGCCCTTCTAATCTATGATTTGGTTCTATTTCCCAATTCGGACCAACTCATAAATGTGAATGCCATCAAGGTCTTTCTCTCTTGCAATCCTGTACCTACCCTGCTTGGAGACATTCTATATTAACTCCACACTCGCACCATGAAGAAAAGAGTTACTCTTTTGTGTTACATTCCCTTACTCTCTAGGTGGTTTTTTTCGCACCTACCTCGATCAACGTTGAAGAATCAGCAAGGCTTGACATGGTCTCAAAGGATGATGTCACTCACACATTCTAATATTCATTGGTGTTCTCGATCCTTAGAGGATATTACTATCATTGACCATTGTGGGGAATTCCCTAATGTCCCTCTGCTTGTCATTAGGGGAGGTATTACCTACAACCCTTGTTTGGCTTTACGATAGTTTGGGTACGCATGAAGAGATGGTCCCAATGATACACTCATCCAAGGATTGATATTCAATTATGAGGGCGACGACCAAGGCTATCGTCAAAGATTCATACGATCTTGGAGAATGATAAACAAAGTGGATAGTAAGACATTGGGACATAAGAATTCCATCCCCCTTGAGCCTTACCTTAAGTGGGTACGAAATCATGCTCAAAGTATCATGATGCCTTACCCTCCATCTTACCAATCATCATGGAGCCTATTACCGACGGAGATGTTCCATATACTGTCCTTTACCATGACATGCCTACTTCTCTTGAAGATTTGCAAAGAGCTTGGATTCAGCTAAAGGGGGAGAGAGACACCTTTAAAGCCCAGTTCTATGCAAGCGAGAAGAGGACATTGGAGCTCTCAAGACAACTTCATGAGGAGAGGAGCCTGAATGCCTATATCGCTCCAAAGAGGAAGCATCCATAAGATGTTTAAGCCATTGTTATTGCATTATAGTTCATTTTGTTTCTTTTGTTTTAATGTAAGCCCAAGGGGCATGTTGTAATCAATTTGAACTTATTAATACAATTAATTTTTATCCCTTTTTGTCTAAACAAATTTAAATCTTCTAAGTCCTTGAAAGCATTTGCATACACATATCATGCATCATACCATGACAGGTTTTCCCCCATACAGGTTTTCTCACCTGCTTACTGTTTATTTCAATAGAGATAGATCTAGAACAGACTATCAAGGATCTTCAGACCCAAAATGCTCAGCTTTAAGAAATGTTCTTGAACCTATCCAAGGGGCAAGAAGAAGTGAAATCACTCCTCATTGAGAGCATGACCAAGAGGAATCCTGAAGGCAACAGGGACGACCAGTTGGAACGGTTACAAACTGAAGTGGCAACAATGAAAGTCCAGATGATGGGGAAAATGGTGGGTCAGATGGCTCTTATCCAAAACTTAGCTCGAGGACAAGAAGAGTTGAGAGCCCTCATCAACAAGCTTCATCAAGATGGATGAAACCATATGGGGAAAACAGCTAGAATTGGGGATCAAGCCATTAATCAGCCCCCAACGAGACAAGAAGTTAGCTTGGTGGAGAGTAGACCTTTCTAAGTTGCTTATACATCACGAGCCCAACAACAACCTCGCCAACCACGATAAGGTGGTTAGCGTAAGAAAGGAAGACAGTTTGCTGAGATCAACATGCCCTTGGCTCAATCTTTGCAACACATGTTAGGGATGAATCTGATTACATTGATAGAACCTCATCCAAACCCCAAAACTTCTTCTCCTGGCTACAATCCCAATGCAAGATGTGCCTATCATTCTGGCAGTCTTAGGCATGATACTAACGATTATTGGGCGCTGAAATACAAGATTCAAAATATGATTGACGCCAAGGAGATTGAATTAGGCCCTCTTGAAGCTCCCAACATGATCACTGCTCCCGTGCCAAATCATTGAGAGCGTCCAGTTCATTTTGAATTTTCAGTTGTAATTTCTTTGTTTTGTTTAAACACTTATCTTTATGTCAGACTTTGGTTACTTTCATTAATGCATTTCATATGTTTGTCTTAAACTAATCCGTTCGTTTTCATTATATTTAAACTGTGCTTTTTAATCCCTTTATGATATTCAACTCTTGTTAAAAGTTGCAAGCCTTTAGAGGGAGGATGACGAAAACAATGCCATAATCTCATACAGTATGCTTTTGGACAGACCTTGTTGATGATGTACATGCGTTTTTTTTTTTCAATTCCTAAACAGTGGAGTTATAAGGAAGATAATCCCTAGTCAACCCCTTTGAGCCAAAGAAGTAAGAGTTTTCTTTTTCACACAAATTGAAACCTTTAATCAAAACTTGGGGCAGGGTAGCTTCTCAGTTAATTCAAATGTGCATTCAGTCGCAAGCTTTCACTTCGTACACAACGAATGACATCAAAAACATCCTTCTGAAATAAAAAGACGACGATGGTTCCCCGTAAAATAGGCAGTCATTATCTCTCAAAAGAAAATCCCACTAAGTCAAAACCTACGAAGGAGACTTAAATTGGGGCATCCCGCTGACTATAATCTCAAAACAATCAGGCAAAAATAAGGGACAATAAATCAAAAAAAGAGGTTGCTACAAATCCTCGACAACATGAAAAATGTTGCAAACATGGATGCCTTCACAAATAAACTTCCAATATATGAACCATCGCCAAAACTTCATTCCAGATTCAATAGGAGTATAAACGCATAATTAATTGAGTTTAGGACTGTAGAACATCATAGAGAATGGGTTGAGTACAAATAAACTTTGAGTCTTACCCTTTATTTCTTAAACCGTGAACCAAGCCACGCTACAACCCTTTAAAAGTCCTAATTGAAGCATGGGTTAGTTCGAAAGCATACTGTTACAAAAGGTATCCTGACTCCTGTAAGGCTTACTGTAAATCCTGAGTTGAATTCATATTCTTACAAAATTCTTTTATTTGCTAAAAATGCATTTTCAAAACTTCAAGACAAACATGAACTTTGAATTTGTTTGAATATTGTTGTTTTCATATAGCTATTTGTTTGACAACAGAGAAATTCACATGACGAATATCCAATGAGCGGAAATCCTCTCAAGAAACAGAATCACTTCAAATGGAAAAACACTTCCAATGAAAAACTCTTCATAACCAAGGGGGCATGACAGGTTACTATCCAACTCATCTGAAGCAATCAAGTCAAAACTCTAAGAAATCCCTCATAATCAAGGGGCACGGCATGATCTATGTTCAACACATTTGGGACAGTCAAGTTGAGATTCAAAGAAATCTCTCATAAAGTCTTGAATAGCCAGGGGAAAGTCTCCATCACTTGGGGCATCAAGCGTGATTTCCATCAAAGGAGCACGTAAAATCAAACAAAATTGTCTGGCAGTAACTACAACACTTACTGCTATGGACAATGACAAATCCCCACAAAGTCCCTTTCGCAAGGTGATCCCCAGTGAAGTCAACAAAGCAATCTCTATAAGGATATCCCCCCAAAACTATCCCTACAAAGTTAGATTCATGCAATCCCCAGCCAGAGTTTCAATCTCCGGAAAACCCTCTTCCCAGCTGAGTTGGTCATAAGAAGAAGCCTTGAGAAGTTATGTCAAAAGAATACATCTCCCCCACAGTTCATCAAATATTCTCTTCAATCGGGTTTATTTCCCCAATAAACTAAAGATTCTCCAGCTTGAGTTTTGCCTTGCAGACTATTACAAATCAAGGGACCACAACCCCTAATCCTCAGTGAAGTCGCCAACAGAGTCATTTCTATCTCCGAAAGTTGTTGTAAAGCCTGGAACCCAACCAGATAACAGTCAACTTCATCCTTTCAAGAAAGTTACTATGAAGCCTGGACCTGACCAGATACTAGTTCAACTTCATCCTACTCTCAACTTACTGTGAACACTGGATCCGACCAGATAATAGTAAACCATAATTCCAAGTTACTAAATCCTAGACCCGACCAGATAATAGTTTAACTTCTTCAATTGCTGAGACCTGGACTCGACCAGATAACAATTTGAGTTTCTGAAACATGGACCCGACCGGATAACAGTTAATCTCATTTTTAAGTTACAAAAGCATGGACCCGACCAGATAATAGTTTAACTTCTTCAATTGCTGAAACCTGGACCCGACTAGATAATAATTTGAGTTTCTGAAACATGGACCCGACCAGATAACAGTTAATCTCATTTTTAAGTTACTAAATCCTGGACCCAACCAGATAATAGTTTAACTTCTTCAATTTCTAAAACCTGGACCCGACCAGATAACAATTTGAGTTTATGAAACCTGGACCGGACCGGATAACAATTAATCTCATTTTTAAGTTACTAAAGCCTGGACCCAACCAGATAATAGTTTAACTTCTTCAATTGTTGAAACCTAGACCCGACCAGATAACAGATTGAGTTTCTGAAACCTGGACCCTACCGGATAACAGTTAATCTCATTTTTAAGTTACTAAAGCTTGGACCTGACCAAATAATAGTTTAACTTCTTCAATTACTGAAACCTGGACCCGACCAGATAACAGTTTGAGTTTCTGAATCCTAGACCCGACTGGATAGCAGTTAATCTCATTTTTAAGTTACTAAAGCCTGGACCCGACTAGATAATAGTTTAACTTCTTCAATTGCTGAAACCTGGACCCGACCAGATAACAATTTAAGTTTCTGAAACCTGGACCCGACTGGATAACAGTTAATCTCATTTTTAAGTTACTAAAGCCTAGACCCGACCAGATAATAGTTTAACTTCTTCAATTGCTGAAACCTGGACCCGATCAGATAACAATTTGAGTTTCTGAAACCTGGACCCGACCGGATAACAGTCAATCTCAATTTTAAGTTACTAAAGCTTGGACCCGACCAGATAATAGTTTAACTTGTTCAATTGTTGAAACCTATACCCGACCAGATAATAATTTGATTTTTACAAATCACTAAATAAGACTCATCTTCCCTAGTAGAGTTTGCCACTGTTCCAGCAAGTTGCTACAAAGCCTGGAATCTGACCAGATAATAGTTAACTTCTTTATCCCTAACAAGTTGTTGTGAAGCCTGGAATCCGACCAGATAACAACTAACTTTCAAGAGATAACTCCCTAGTAGAGTAACAGACAACTAAAATCCAGAACTCTTTTCCCCAAGCAGAGATCAACACTCTCCATAGAACCTTCTCAAGAAAAGTCAATATTCCCCAGTGGAGTTTCTTTTCAACAAGGCAGGAATCCCCAACGGAAATACTCTAAACAAGGTTTGAAGACGCACATACTCTTCATTCTCAACAGCGGTCCGGGATTGAACTTCCCAAAACTCCCCAGCAGCGGTCAGGGATTTATTTTCCCAGACAAAGATGCATTACAATAACATTTCACATTCATACATCATATAACATATACATGCAACATAATCTCATTTATTTTGAGAACATCATCACACCATGCATACTTCTACATGCAACTAAGCCTCTTCCTTGCAGGAAAAGTCAATCAAATCAAAGACCTCTTCTGGTTAGATTTAGTTCTTCTAGTTAAAGACAAGTGAATCTAAGACCTCTTCTGGTTAGATTTAGTTCTTCCAGTTAAAAACAGGCGAATCAAAGACCTCTTCTGGTTATATTTAGTTCTTCTAGTTAAAGACATGCGAATCAAAGACCTCTTCTGGTTAGATTTAGTTCTTCCAGTTAAAAATAGGTGAATCAAAGACCTCTTCTGGTTAGATTTAGTTTTTCCAGTTAAATACATGAGAATCAAAGACCTCTTCTGGTCAGATTTAGTTCTTCCAGTTAAAGACAGGCAAATCAAAGTTTTCTTCTGGTTAGATTTAGTTCTTCCAGTTAAAGACAGGTGAATCAAAGACCTCTTCTGGTTAGATTTAGTTCTTCCAGTTAAAGACAGGCGAATCAAAGACCTCTTTTGGTTAGATTTAGTTCTTCTAGTTAAAGACAGGTGAATCAAAGACCTCTTCTGGTTGGATTTACTTCTTCCAGTTAAAAATAGGCGAATCAAAGACCTCTTCTAGTTATATTTAGTTCTTTCAGTTAAAGACAAGCGAATCAAAGACCTCTTCTGATTAGATTTAGTTCTTCTAGTTAAAGATAGGCGAATCAAATACCTCTTTTGGTTAGATTTATTTCTTCCAATTAAAGACTGGCCAATCAAAGACCTCTTCTGGTTAGATTTAGTTCTTCCAGTTAAAGACAGGAGAATCAAAGACCTCTTATGATTATATTTATTTCTTCTAATTAAAGACAGGCGAACCAAAGACCTCTTCTTGTTAGATTTATTTCTTCCAGTTAAAAACAGGTGAAACAAAGACCTTTTTTGTCACCATGGATGGCATCTGTAAGCCCATCTCCAACAACACTCCATCCTCTCTCCAAATGGCAGCTATAAGCCCATTCCCAAATAAATACATCATCGAGTGTAAAATTATGGGCACTCTAGTGTTCAATCATCTTATACCTTCAAGCTACTAACGGCGACAGGCCATCCTCGCTTTTCAGGTTTAAGAAGATTGAACAAGGGCAGTTGTTGTACCCCAAAATTTGCCCTCTCATTTCTCAAGAATTTTCTCACAAAATTTCTATTGAGTCATGACTGCACAAGGTTTGATCAGCTTAAGATACTTCCTCAACACTGATGACTCAAAACTAGAGTTTGAATTTGCACAAGTACAATTGGACTTTTAATTCCCCATGTAGTTTCCATGGATCATATTGGGCTCTCAAGCATCAAATCAAAGAAGAGAAAGCTTTGTTCACAAACTTTGATTAAGCAACAATTTCCTTCATTGCTTGCTTCGATTCAGAAGGCAATGGCCTCCTACATGTTTGCTTCGATTCATAAAGCAGTGGCCTCCTACAGGTTTGCTTCGATTCAGAAGGCAATAGCCTCCTACAGGCTTGCTTCAATTCAGAAGGCAATGGCCTCCTACAGGCTTGCTTTGATTCAGAAGGCAATGGCCTTCTACAGGCTTGCTTCAATTCAAAAGGCAATGGCCTCAAACAGGTTTGCTTCAATTCACAAAGCAGTGGCCTCCTACATGTTTGCTTTGATTCACAAAGAAGTGACCTCCTTCATGCTTGCTTCGATTCCATCTCTAAACCCTTCCACACACATAGTTTCTACACTATGAATTGTATTTGGTGGCCCATTCGAAGAGCATGCAATGGTTGGAAACAATTAGTTTTGTCTGTTGTTGAGGTTAGTCAAAGGTTGGATCTATGTGATCAAAACGAAAGGACTCAAAGTGGTATATTCAGCTAAAGAGGATGAAGATGTGAAAAACACAAGAAGGGGGGTTGAATTGTAAAACTTAAAACAAATGCTTAGACAACACAGTATTTTTATCCTGGTTCGTTTGATCTCAAACTACTCCAGTCCACCCGTCAAGGTGATCTCGCCTCTCTCCAACGAGGTCTTAATCCACTATATTCAAAGAATTACAACAGCTACTTTAACAACTGTTAAAGCCTTCTTGAGTATAACCATAAACCGGTTTATCTCAAGGAAATCTTTTATAAATAATATGAACAATGATGTGTTAACATTTTCTAATAAAACAATATATCACAACTGTGATAATTACACAATTTAAGCTTGGAATAAACTGAATTGCTAAAGCGTTTGAGTAAGCGTGGTTTTGAAAGCTTGGCAAATTATATGAGTGCATGCGTACGTATTTTCTCACACAGACTTGTTTATATAGACAAGGCAGAGATACATTGTCCATGAAGTCATTTTAATGATAATAACGCACTTTCCTTTTTGAGAAGATCTTGTCTTGAAGAGAGCCGTTAGCATTTAATTCTGTCTTGAATACTTAGTAACGCTTCAGAGTGTACTTTGCTTTAACTTATGATGACGCTTCTGAGTGCTGATGACTTAGTAAAGATCTTTGATCAGAGTCTGAGTGTAAATGTTTATGTGCAGATTCTGGTCATCAAGCTTCAGCGTATGATCTGGTAGCTTCAGCGTGTAGCACATGTTACTGATCTTCTGATGCTGACATATTACTGATCTTCTGATGCTGATTCCATCGGAACTTCTGTATATATAAAACATGATTTTAAGAAGCATATTTGTTCTCTCTCTCTCTCTCTCTCTCTCTCTCTCTCTCTCTCTCTCTCTATATATATATATATATATATATATATATATATATATATATATATATATATATATATATATATATATATATATATATATATATATATATATATATATATATATATATATATATATATATATATATATATATATATATATATATATATATCTTTGAATTTATTTATTCTTTGTATTTTGTTATCATCAAAACTCTAATCAAGGGTTGTAGAATCAAACTATGTTCTAACAATCTCCCCCTTTTTGATGATGACAAAAACCAGATTTTTCAATTAAAAATAAAGAATAAAAAGTATATAATTAAGAAGAGAAACTCCCCCTGAGTTGATTACTTCCCTTTAATTCCATGAGTCTTTGAGCATCAGAACCTTACTGTGTTTTTCCTCAGAGTTTTGTACCTGTTCAGGCTATTCAGAAGAGAAAAAATTTAAATAGATCAGAATGTTTGAGACTTATGTCTCAGTAATCCGTTATTGAAAAATATCATTCTTTCTCCCCCTTTTTGTCAGTTATCAAAAAGAACAAATAATCAGAGTCAAAATGCATTTATATTGAAAACTAGAAGCAATGATAAGTTCAGAACAATGTAAGAATATTACAGATAAACAAGTTTTAGAGACAAGGAAATTCTAAGAGGGAGGAGGTAGACGTGTGAACAAAGCTTCCAACATGCTCTTGATCTGGGTGTTGGTTTCCTATTGCTGGGTTAACATGCTCGTGATTGCATCAATTTTGTTGTCCTATTTATCCATTCTTTCCTTCATCAACATATCAGATCTTTTTAGGTCTTCTAGAGTCTGCCTGTCAAGAGAGGAAGCTTGAGGATCTTCAGAAACAGGATGCTTCTCAGAGCTTTCTGCAATATCCTTTTCTTGACCCAGTGCTTCAGCATGAATCATCTGCTCTGGAGTAACAGTCAGATTGAGATCTTCTGACTCTGGTTGAACTTTGTTTGCTGGACGATGTTCATACCAGGGAGCATTGTCCAGAGGGAGAACTTCTTCCTTGAGCAGCTGGCTCAGAACTGGTTCTTCAATTTCTTTCAGCAGATTGCTGAAGTTCTATTGAGCTTATCCGTAGCTTTGTTCTTGTAGCTTATGAGTTTCAGAACATACCCATCTTCTGAACCTTGTCCAAAGGTAGTCTGATGCAGCAGGATCAATCAGCTCAAGACTAGCTTGCTTTAGAGAAGTGATCCACTTCTGTACTTCTGTTTCAAACATCAATAAGTTGGTACCAACATCTGGATGTTTTGGTTTTGGGATAGCTGTTTTGTGGGTTATGGCAGCAAGACGTTCAAAGACTGTTAAGTCAATGACAATCTTGATGTTGTCTTCTGGATTGTTCTTTGGTGAGGGAGTAGGAGAGTCAGGAATTATTATTGGACTTGATGGGGAGTTTGGTGGAGTTGATTCTAGAGAAGAGGGAATTTAGGGAATATTCATAATGGTACCAAGGGGCATACGAATGGCCAGAGGTTCTGTGATTCCAGGAATGGGAATAGTATCAGAATCAACAGTTTGGTTTGATTGATCGTTATGAGGTTCTGGTTCACAGGATTCAGAAGGTTGAGCCTCAGAAGTTTGAACTTCTGGGTGAGATAGTTCAGTTTATGGAGAAGGTGGATTAATTTCTGGTTGAGGAGATGGAGGTAGTGGTATTTCTGGTAGTGGAAAGAGGGGAATTTCTGGTTGTGCTTTTGTGGTGGTTTCAGGGTTTGGATTTTCTGGCATGGCAGCAGAAGTATGTTGGTCAAAGGTATCTATATCAGATAGAACCTTTGCAAGTTCCTGTTGGGTTGCTTCAATATTTGGATTTGGAGGTTGGGAGCGAGATCTTCTAAGAGTTAAGGATTTAGATGGGTCAAATTCAATGTCAAAGTCATCAAATGTTTGTGGTGTGGGGTTTTCTGATTGAGTGGGAATTAGGATAGATGTTGATACAGAAATTGAATTTAAAACAGTTACAGAAGAAGGATTATCTCTCTTTTTAGGAGTCTGCTGGGATGATCCTTCTGCTACAGCTTTCCTTTTCTTGGTTTTCTTCAGCACAACTTCTGGAGCCTTCTGCTGCAGATCCTGAATGTTCAAATTTGGTGTTGTACCATCTGCCTTGCAAGCATCCAGATATCTGACTATTATATCAAGTTTAGAATCAATCTCTGAGAACAGAGGAAAGTTATCCAGAGGGACTCTTCTGCTGGAGATTGCTGCAAAAGGAGTGACGTTGGGTTCCTTCTTGATGTTCTCAATCAACTTCATTTTCTTCAGATTCTTTGCATTCATCTGTTTGCCAACAGTAGCTTCCAAAGAGTTGATTTCCTGAGCCTCTGTAAGATGATCAATCAGCTTATTCTCTGTTAGAATATTTGATATAAGTCTTCCTAGGGGTATCCAGTCCCTTTTTGTATGCTCCTCTTCTCTGGTTTCCTTAACACTGGTCTTTAGATGGTTAAACAACAGATGAGTCAGATTCACCTTGATCTTCTGGGAGATGAAGTAGATCAGAAATTGCTGATCAATATTGATGTAGTCAGGAGAGCTGGTAGGCTTCCTGTGGTTTATGCATCCCAGAATGATCTTGGCCCATATTCTGTGATGGTCTTTTAAATCCCTTATCTTGCTGGAGGGAAGCCCCAGAGTGAAGATTTCTCTTGCAATTAAGGCAACATCAGCGCATCTTTCAGACATGTCAATGCAACGTACACCACCACCACTGTAGCCTATTAATCTTGCAATGAGGACCTCAGTAATAACTATCTTCTTCCCCATAATGTATGAAGTAACTTGATGGTTGGAAGATGAAGCATGAATCCAAAATTCCTTTACCAGAATTGGGAATGTTGGACCCACCAGACGGTCAAAATATCTTTCCCAGCCTTGAGCTTTAACTTCTTCAGAGAGATTAAACCCATTCTCTTGAAGACTGTTGAAATCTACGATCAATTCTGAAAGAACTTCTAGATTTTTGATGGGTGTAAGAAGAGTTCTGTAGGGTTCTTCATATTGTTCAGAGGAATCTGTTTTCTGAGAACTAGAAGTGGGGATGCTTGAGGAAGCCATGTCCGCACGAAGGTTTTGAGAAAAAATGAAAGGGATTTGAGAAAAGATGCAAACTGAAAACAATAAGTTTGTAGAGAAAATGAAAGTGAAAGTAAAAGATTGTGAATGGTGAGAAAAGTGTTTAAATAGATTTCTAAAAAATTTTGAAAACATAAACGGCAAGAGAGAGAAATTAAATATAATGATTATGAGCATTTAATGATAGCTGATTTTGGGAGATTCAGAAAGATATTGGAACGGTTACCCATGACATGTGTCCCAATGCAACCAATCAGCACTTTTGACCTTTCAGAAACTTGAACGCGTGTTCAGCCTCAGAAAGTAACTGATGACTGGATGACACTTGTTTGCTTGAGTGAACAGCACATTTCTATCCTTGATTGTGATAGATTCTGATACAATCTGTGCTTCTAAAGATCTGAAGAAAGATTGATCAGTAGTTCATGAAAAAAAATAAACAAAGTTCTGAAGGTTAAGATATGGAATCAAAACAGTTTTATTCTGGGCAGAGCTTCATGCTGAGATGGTTCAGAATGAAGTTGAACCTATCTTCAGAAAGAGGTTTTGTAAAGATATCAGCCCATTGATGGTCTGTGTTAATAAATTTTAAATTTAGAATCCTTTCTGAATATAGTCCCTAATAAAATGATGTTTTATTTCTATATGCTTAGCCCTAGAATGCAAAATAGGATTTTTACTGAGACAAATAGCAGAATTATTGTCACAGAGGATAAGGATTTTACTCTCAAATATCTTGAAGTCCTCAAGTTAACTTTTCATCCAGAGCTATTGTGTGCTGCATCCAGCTGCTGCTATATATTCAGCTTCTGCTGTTGATAGAGCTATTGTGGATTGTCTTTTGCTAGACCATGAGATCAGATTTTCTCCCAGAAACTGGAAGCTTCCAGAAGTGCTTTTACGTTCCACTCTGTCTCCAGCGAAATCAACATCACAGTATACTATCAAACTGTAATCACTTGATTTTTTATAAAACAGACCCAGATTAGTAGTACCTTTCAGATACTTGAAAATTCGCTTAACTGTTGTTAAGTGGGATTCTCTAGGATCTGATTGGAATCTAGCATAAATGAAAACACTGAATAGAATGTCAGGCCTTAAGGCCGTCAGATAGAGGAGAGAACCAATCATACCTCTGTAGACCTTCTGTTCTACCTTTTTACATACCTCTTCTCTTTCCAGAATGCACGTGGGATGCATTGGAATCTTTGATGGCTTACATTCTGAGAGATCAAATTTCTTTAGAAGTTCTCTGACATATTTGCTCTGATGAATGTAAGTTCCTTCCGGGGTTTGATTAATCTGAATGCCCAGAAAGAATTTTATTTCCCCCATTAGGCTCATCTCAAATTCTGCCTGCATACATTTAGCAAACTTTCTTCCCAAAGAGGGTTTAGTGGATCCAAATATGATGTCATCAACATAAATCTGACATACTAAAATGTCATTCTTAACTGTCTTACAAAACAAGGTTGTGTCCACTTTCCCTCTGGTGAATTCCTTTTCTAGCAGGAAGTTACTTAGTCTTTCATACCAAGCTCTGGGAGCTTGTTTCAGATCATATAGTGACTTCTTTAGTTTGAAAACATATTCTGGATTTTTGGAACTTTCAAAACCAGGGGGTTGGTGCACATATACCTCTTCTTCTATATAGCCATTTAAGAATGCACTCTTAACATCCATCTGATACAGAGTGATGCCTTTATTAACAGCAAATGAGATTAAGAGTCTGATAGATTCTAACCTGGCGACTGGAGAAAAGGTTTATGTATAGTTTATCCCCTCTTGCTGACTATAACCTTGTGCTACCAGTCGTGCTTTGTTTCTGATGAATTCACCTTGTTCGTTCAGTTTGTTTCTGAACACCCATTTTGTACCAATGACGTTGAATCCTTTTGGTTTGGGAACTAGATCCCATACGTCATTTCTTGTGAATTGATTTAGCTCCTCTTGCATTGCTAGAATCCAGTCATTGTCCAGAAGTGCTTCATCAATTGTTGTTGGTTCAATTAGATAAACCAGTCCCATGAGGGATTCTTTAGAGTTTCTAAAGCTAGATCTTGTTCTGATTGGATCTTCCTTTCTTCCTAAGATTATTTCTTCTGGGTGATCCATGCTGCTTCTGGATGGTCTTTTCTGGAGTTGATCAACAGAAGGTGCTGGATTGCTTGTGGTGCCTCTTTCTGATGTTGAAGGAGTGTCTCTATTGAGAGCTTCTGATGATTTGTCTTCTGTACCTGTGAGTTCAACTTCCATACCTGCAATGAATTCATTCTGCTTTGACTTTTGAGAGTCAAGCTTATCATCAAAACAAACACTGATTGACTCTTCCACAATCTGTGTTTCTGTATTGTATACTCTGTACCCTCTTGAGCGTTCAGAATATCCTAACATAATACACTTTTGTGCTTTAGAGTCAAACTTGTTCAAATAATTTTTTGTATTCAGAATAAAACATGTACATCCAAATGGGTGAAAGTAGGAAATGTTGGGCTTTCTGTTCTTCCACAATTCATATGGAGTCTTTTCCAGAATAGGTCTTATGGAGATTCTATTCTGAATGTAACATGTTGTGTTTATTGCCTCTGCCCAGAAGATCTTAGCAATGTTAGTCTCGTTGATCATGGTTCTGGCCATTTCTTGCAATGTTCTGTTCTTTCGTTCTATAACTCCATTTTGCTGGGGAGTTCTAGGACAAGAGAAATCATGCAGAATGCCTTTGTCATTAAAGAATAACTCAAAATCTTTGTTTTCAAATTCTCCACCATGATCACTTCTGACTTTGACGATTCTAAGATCCTTTTCATTCTGAACTTGGTTGCAGAAGGTAACAAACACAGAGTGTGACTCGTCCTTGTGCCTTAAGAACTTTACCCATGTCCATCTGATATAGTCATCTACGATTACTAACCCGTACTTCTTGCCACTGACTGAAGCAGTTTTAACTGGTCCAAATAAGTCAATGTGCAAAAGTTCTAATGGCTTGGAGGTGGAAACAACATTTTTGGATTTGAAAGTTGGTTTTGCAAACTTGCCTTTCTGACATGCTTCACACAGAGCATCTGAATTGAACTTCAGGTTAGGAAGTCCTCTGAACAGATTGAGTTTGTTAATCTGAGATATTCTTCTCATACTAACATGTCCCAATCTTCCGTGCCAGATCCATTGCTCGTTGTTAACAGATAGAAGACACTTTACGTTCTAACTTTTCAGTTCAGAAAGTTTGATTTTATAAATGTTGTTTTTCCTCTTTCCATTAAATAGGATAGTCCCATCTTTCTGACTAACATCTTTGCATGAATTTTGATTGAAGATTATATTATAACCGTTATCACTTAATTGACTTATGGATAACAGATTATGCATTAATCCATCTACTAATAAAACATTACTTATAGAGGGAAGATTTCCATTACCTACTGTTCCAGAGCCAATGATCTTTCTTCTCTGATTGCCTCCAAAACCTATGTGGCCTCCAGGCTTAAGTTCCAGGCTTTGGAACATATGCCTTCTTCCCATCATGTGTCGTGAGCAACCAGAGTCCAGGTACCATGATTGGTGTTTTTGCTTTGCTGCTAAAGATATCTGCCACATGTATTATTTTATCCTTAGGTACCCACATTTTCTTGGGTCCTAATTTGTTAGTTTTACCAAAACTCTGGTTGAATTTTGGTTTGACAGAGTAATCACTACTTGTATATTTTATGTCATGTGTGTGCCCATATATAAAGTGTGAATCAAGTGGAGTACGTTTTATAACTAAATCCATGGCATTTTTTGGTGTAGGTACCTTACCTTGATATCCTATCCCTTTTCTGCCATTCCTGCTAACTCCATAGATCATTGAAGTCATTTTGCTTCTATCTATGTTTTTAGCTAGAAACTTCTGAAAGATGTGATCATACTCCTTGATGATCTCATCAGCATTGCTGGGAGTTTCAGGAATTGTTTCCTTCTGAGAGTTTTGCAATTGGTTTTCTAATTTTGAAATTTTATCTTTTAACTCAGAATTCTCCAATTTGAGACTCTCAGTCTTATCAGAGTCAGAAGCAAGATTCCTTTTCAGGTTTCTGAATTTGACTCTGATCTGCTGATATCTTTCCAGAATTTCATTAAGGCTTTTAGCTAGTTCATCCTTAGTAAAGTTTATAGTAAAGTCAGGGAATACCTCTTCTGTATCTGATTCAGATTCTGACTCAGAAGCTTCACTGTCTTCTGTTATGTTTGCCATGAGAGCTATGTTTGCTCTTTCATCATCTGATTCTGAGTCAGCTTCAGATGTGTCAGAATCATCCCATGTAGCCATGAGACTTTTCTTCTTTTCCTTGCCAAACTTCTTTTTGGGCTTTTCCTTCTGAAGCTTTGGGCAATCACTTTTGTAGTGCCCTTGCTCGTTACATTCATAGCAGATGATGTCTTTGTTGTTTGGCTTTCTGTTTCCTGAAGAACCTTCAGATCTTCTGTGTCCAGAGGAGGATTCTGACCTTTTGTATCTGGAGAAGGATTCATTCTGATTTTCTGATCTTCTGGGATTCCTGAACTTCCTTTGCCTTTGCTTCCACAATTGGTTCACCCTTCTGGAGAGGAGAGATAGTTCATCTTCGTCTGATGAGGACCCATCAGAGGTTTCTTCCACAGCCTGCAAAACTTTGGAGTCATATTTTCTGTTAGATTTTAAAGCTAATGGCTTACCTTTCTTTTGAGGTTCATCTGCTTCTAGCTCTATCTCGTGACTTCTGAGGGAGCTGACAAGTTCCTCCAGAGAGATTTTGTTGAGATCCTTGGCTAGCTTAAGCGCTGTGACCATTGGCCTCCATTGTTTTGGCAAGCTTCTGATGATCTTCTTAACGTGATCAGCAGTAGAATACCCTTTGTCAAGAACTTTTAGACCAGCAACAAGAATTTGAAATCTTGAAAACATAGTTTCTATTGATTCACTCTCTTCCATCTTGAATGCCTCATACTTCTGAATGAGTGCAAGGGCTTTGGTTTCTTTGACTTGAATGTTGCCTTCATGCGTCATTCTCAGAGAGTCAAACATATTCTTTGCAGTGTCTCTGTTTGATATCTTCTCATATTCTAAATAAGAGATGGCGCTGAGAAGAATTGTTCTGGCCTTGTGATGATTTCTGAACTCACGCTTTTGCTGATCAGACATCGTTTTCTTGTCAATCTTCTGACCACTTCCATCCACTGGGTGCGTGTATCCATCAGTCACCATGTCCCACAGATCAGCATCATGGGCCAGAAAGAAACTCTCAATTCTGTCTTTCCAGTAGTCAAAGTTCTCTCCATCAAAGACTGGAGGTTTGCCACTAAATCTGTCTCTTTCTTCATTGTTGTTATTGCTGATGTTTTGATTTGGTCCTGCCATTGTGTTTTTCTGACGCTGGATCTTGTACTGACACGGTTAAGTGTTATAAGCTCAGAACCAGACGCTCTGATGCCAATTGAAGATGTGAAAAACACAAGAATGGGGTTGAATTGTAAAACTTAAAACAAATTCTTAGACAACACAATATTTTTATCCTGGTTCATTTGATCTCAAACTACTCCAGTCCACCCGTCAAGGTGATTTCACCTCTCTCCAACGAGGTCTTAATCCATTATATTCAAAGGATTACAACAGCTACTTTAACAACTGTTAAAGCCTTCTTGAGTATAACCACAAACTGGTTTATCTCAAGGAAGTCTTTTACAAATAATATGAACAATGATGTGTTAAAGTTTTCTAATAAAACAATATATCACAACTGTGATAATTACACAATTTAAGCTTGGAATAAATTGAATTGCTAAATCATTTGAGTAAGCGTGGTTTTGAAAGCTTGGCAAATTATATGAGTGCATGCGTGCGTCTTTTCTCACACAGACTTGTTTATATAGACAAGGAAGAGATACGTTGTCCATAAAGCCATTTTAATGATAATAACGCACTTTCCTTTTTGATAAGATCTTATCTTGAAGAGAGCCGTTAGCATTTAATTCTGTCTTGAATACTTAGTAACCCTTCAGTGTGTACTTTGCTTTAACTTATGATGATGCTTCTGAGTGTTGATGACTTGGTAAAGATCTTTGATCAGAGTCAGAGTGTATATGTTTATGCGTAGATTCTGGTCATCAAGCTTCAGCGTATGATCTGGTAGCTTCAGCGTGTAGCACATGTTACTGATCTTCTGATGCTGACATATTACTGATCTTCTGATGCTGATTCCATCAGAACTTCTGTATATATAAAACATGATTTTAAGAAGCATATTTGTTCTATATATATATATATATATATATATATATATATATATATATATATATATATATATATATATATATATATATATATATATATATATATATATATATATATATATATATATATATATATATATATATATATATATATATATATATATATATATATATATATATCTTTGAATTTATTTATTCTTTGTATTTTGTTATCATCAAAACTCTAATCAAGGGTTGTAGAATCAAACTATGTTCTAACAGATGACCCATTCTAAAAACATGCAGTTAGTGGAAATAATTAGTTTTGTCTGTCTTTGAGTTTGGTCGAAAGTTTGACCTACGTGATTAAAACAAAAGGACTCAAAGTGGTATATTCAGCTGAAGATGGCCCATTCGAAAAACATGCAATTAGTGGAAACAATTAGTTTTCTCTGCCCTTGAGTTTGGTCGAAGGTTGGACCTACGTGATCAAAATAAAAGGAATCAAAGTGGTATATTCAGCTGAAGATGGCCCATTCAAAAAATATGTAATTAGTGGAAACAATTAGTTTGGTCTGCCCTTGAGTTTGGTCTAAGGTTAGACCTACATGATCAAAACAAAAAGACTCAAAGTGGTATATTCAGCTGAAGATGGCCCATTCGAAAAACATGCAATTAGTGGAAACAATTAGTTTTGTCTGCCCTTGAGTTTGGTCGAAGGTTGGACCTACGTGATCAAAATGAAAGGACTCAAAGTGGTATATTCATAAGAATATGGCCCATTCGAAGAACATAACAAAATCCTTATGCTATGATGCATAATCTTGTGTGGCAAGCCCACTTGCTAGCAAATCCCATCATAATTTAATGCTTACATCCACTTATGAGTTATTACCCAAGGGTTTAAACCTTTGTTCAAAGGATCTCTACATTTATGGAATAAAGTTATCATTGCTATTCTTGGAAAGAAAATCTTTTGGTACAGGTCTTTCTTGAGCCCATACTTTGTTTGCTTCTGATTCTGGCTCCACCATAAAACACAGAAAATAACCCATCCAAACCATTAACTTTGGTATTTCACCTTGGGATCATGAAAACTTGACACAAGTGGATATTTTCTTTCCAACAAAACCATATTTTATTATCTTACAAATCTGGTTACTCCCACTTCCAAAACCTTTGCTCTATAAATAGAGAGACCATTTGCAAGCTAAGGGGTCCAGATTCTTGTTATGTTAAAAAAATCCTCAAACACTCCCAAACTCTTAAAAACTCAGAATCTGCATCCAAAGCCATATTTTTTGCCATGTCTTGATTTTGAAAAACCCATTCCATAATACTTTGAGCATCTCCCATTTCTTCCCTTCAAACATCATCCATGCACCACATAAAGAGAGAGATTATTAGCCTAGAACACTCCCAAACTCTCAAAAACTCAGAACCTGCACACAAGCATAAAAAAGACTTGGCACATTCTAACCTTACACCCAAAATCTCAAATACCTCCTTGTTTCTTTTGGCCTTTCGATTCACTAAACCTTTGTATACCAGCTTTTCGATTCAAGTGACTTTTAAAGCAAAGTAGCAACTGAAATAGCTTTAGGGAGGTAGAAGCAGGCTTAATCCATCATCAAACTGTTCTTGGAGGCTCTATCGAAGTCCCTCAAGTTTCACTCCAAGAGGTAAGTTTTGTTAAACTTGGAACTTTTCATTCAAACATGAAGATAAAAGAAAAGATGTAGATATCATATCTAGGAAGTTAAACATGCTCTTAGTTTTGATTATCATTGCTTATACATTGAGAATTTCAACTCTGACTAGTTGGGCTTTGATTTTGGTACCAAACAAATTTGTGCTAACCTCTGATCTGTAGCTTTTGAAAGTTACATAGTTAGATTTGTATTCAAATTTTAGACAGATTTGATATTTGCATTTTTCGATTTGGTTGAGGATCGAAGCTTTTAAAAGCTTAACATGGTGATACATATCCCTGCGCTCGAAGGAAGAAGAGGTTGGGAATTTCAAACATTCAGAAACGAGTTCATTTTGTACCTAATCGAAGTTATCTTACGAACGAATGAAACATACTACCTTAATGGTACAAACAAGACGCGCGAAAGGCATTTATGTATAAGGTCTTGGGCTTAAACCTTGGCAGGACCTAGTTTTTATCATTTGTTTGTTTCCTTTTCTTTTTAACAAGCTTCAACATTTTTCCAACCAATCAAAACAACTCCTTTTGAGTTGATTTTTTTGCACACTATTTATTTACAATGTTTATTTTAAGAATATATAAAAATATCACAAAAAATATTTTATTTTCACAATTATTTTAATTAACCAAAATCTTTCTTTAGCAAAATCAAAACAAATTCATTTTCTTTTCATTCATGTCTTGTACATTATAATCATTTTGATTCTTGTACATTTATTCAAATTCAATATGGTTGTAATATATAATTAGGATTTAATTTCTTGCAATCCCCATTTGTAAATTTATATCCCCATCCCCAAATGATGTAATAGCATAGTAAATTTACTTTCTGCAATTTATCGCTTTAATATAAATTGTTAGTAATTAGGGTGTGTATGGCAAGATAAAATCAACCGTTAGAAAACCCTAATTACAAAGACAAAAATGCATGCAATCGAACACTCTATTCACACACGTGCACCTCTAGGGTAACCTCGCTTGTTGCTTCGGAAAATAGTCATGTCCCTCGAATATGGGCGTTTTAGCAAAGACCCTCGATAAAAAGATCGTAGTCCCTCGATGTTGCCTTTGGTAAACGATCTAGTCCCTAATGAAAATTGCTAAAACGTCTCATAGGTTGCTTTCTATGACTATACAATTGACTCACGCCTGTCCCTTCATATCCAATGATGGGTCTTCTTACCAAATCAATGGTAAGATAACAACATCTAAAGGAGGAGGAAAAGAACATCGACCTTTTGAGTAGGTAGGACGCTCGTAGTTGCTTGCTCTTAAACTAAAATAATTTCCACACTTACACTTTCAAAACATATTCAAAAACAAACATCTCTTTGAACTATTTTCAAAACCAACACTTTGTATGCATTCTTATAGAGACGAGAATCATTACAAAGTTAGCCGCAACAAAGGCATTTTTGCAAAATATTTTCAAACTTACACCACAAAGCACATTTCACACAAGGAAAAAATGATCTAGCAAGTAACTAAGAGCCCGTAGATAACTATGGATGAAAAGGGTGCTAACACCTTCCCTTTTCATAATCTACCCCCCGAACTCAAGAAAATATCTCAAAGGTCTTTCCTGTTCTTTTCACCCTTTCCTTATTAGATAAAAGAAAAGTTGATGGCGACTCTTGCTATCCGCAACAATTGTGATCAAACACAAAACATCCAAGTCAGTTCTCTCACCGTATTACAACTGTCCTTTCAGATTTTCAGTCCACCAGGATACCCTTTTTTTCCCAAGCCGCCTTTTCAGGTTTTCGACTTGCCGGGTGTACAGTTTTATTTATATATCCCTAATTTTGGCCCGAACTCTTTTGGTTCGCCGGGATGCCCTTATTTTTTCCTAGGCCAGTCAACCTAGCGGGTCTTTTTTCATGCATAGTATTTTTCGACTATGTTCGTGTTCACAGGTTGCGGAGAATTGTCATTGTCCATAGTAGTAAGTGTTGTAGTACTGCCAGAAAAATGTTTGCTCGATCGTACGTCATCCTTTGCTAGAATTCATGTTCAATGCCTAAAGTGATTCAGATGGATATTTGCCCCTAGCTATTCGGCGCTTTTGAGAGATTCCTTGAATCTTGACTTGACTGCCCCAGATCAGTTAGACACCATGTCATGCCCCTTGATTATGAAAGGCCTGTTACTGGAAATGTCTTTCCATATGAGGTGATTTTGTTCATTGAGAGGATTTCCATTCATTGAATATTCGTCGTGTGAATTTCTATACTTTCGAACAATTAGTCATATGCAAACAATGGCATTTAAAAATGCAAAACTTATGTCTGTCTTGAAGTTTTGAAAATGCATTTTTAGTAAACAAACAGAATTTTGTAAGAATATGAATTCAACTTAGGATTTATAGTAAACCTTACAGGAGTCAGGATACCTTTTTGTAACAGTATGCTTTTGAACTAACCTATGCTTCAGTTAGGACTTTTAAGGGTTGCAATGTGGTCTGGTTCACGGTTTAAGAAATAGAGGATAAAGGCTCGAAATTTTTTTGTACCCACCCGTTCTTCGTGATGTTCTTCAGTCCTATACTTAGTTAACTGTGCATTTAGATCCCAATTGAGTTCTAGAATCTTGGCCCTGATATTCTGGTGATGGTTCGGATACTGAAAGCTTATTTGAGAAGGCGGTCATTTTTGTAACCTTTTCTTTTTGTTGAGGATTATTAGCGACCTCTTTTTTTTATTTTATTATCCCTACCTTTTGCCTGAACCATTTCTTTTGTGATTACAGTCAATGGGATGCCCTAGTTTTTTTCTTAAGTCTCCTTCGTATATTTTGACTTAACGGTATTTTCTTTTGAGAGATAATGACTGCCTGTTTTAATGATTATGTGGAACCATCACCATATTTTGTTTTGGAAGGATACCTATGACACTACTCGTCATGTATGAAGGGAAAGCTTGCGATTAAATGCACCATTGAATTAACTGAGAAACTACCCTGCCCCAGGTTATGATTAAAGGTTTCAATTTGTGTGAAAAAGAAAACTCCTACTTCTTAGGCTCAAAGGGGTTGACTAGGGATTATCTTCCTTATAACTCCACTGTTTAGGATTTGAAACAACGCCTGTACATCGTCAGCAAGGTCTGTTCCAAAGCATACTGTAGGGATTATGGTATTATTTTTGTCATCCTCCCTCTAAAGGCTTATAGCTTTTAATCTAGAGTCAAATATCACAAAAAGGAAGTAAAAGCATAGTTTCAGTATAGTGAAAACGAATGGATTAATTCAAGACAAACATATGCAATGCATTAATGGAATAATAAAGTTTGACATAAATAAGTGTTCGAACAATCAAAAGAAATTACAATTTGAAAATTATAATGAACAAAAAGCCTCTCTATTTGAACTTTTCACTTCAGATGGTGTGCCTTTGAGGAATGGCAGAAGAATTTAGTCTGACCATCTTGTGTAAACTCTAGCACTCCTTCATCGAACAAGTCTTGAATCTTATTTCTCAATGTTCAACAGCTATTAATGTCATGTCCAGGACTGTTGGAGTGGTACTCACACCTTACATTTGGATTGTACATTGGAGAGGTAGTGTTGGGATTTTGAGGAGGATCCTTCAATGTTATCAAATCCATCTTCAACATGTGTTGCAATACTTGAGCCGAGGACATGTTGATTTTGGTGAATTACCTTTTGGGCGTGTCCTGCTTACACTGATTGCCTTGTCGTTATTGTTGCACCGGTGCTGGATTAGAGACCTGCACTGCCCCCACAGATTGGTTGAGATTGCTCTTTGTGATCGGTGGATCTGGAACTGACTGTTTTAAAGCTGGTTCGCGAAATGTCGCGGAAGCAAGAGTCGCCACCGTCTTTTATTTTCTCCAATATGGAAAGGACAAAAGCACAGAAAAATTCCTTAAAGAGATTGCTCTCGGTTCGGGAGGTAGGTTATAGAAAGGGAAGGTGTTAGCACCCTTTCTATCCATGGTTATCCATGGGCTCTTAGATACTTGCTCAATGTGTTTTCAAAATGTTTGCTTGCTTTTCAATGTGGGTTTACAAAGTTTCTTTGAAAAATTTCAGTTCGACTCGTACGTCAGAGTGTTTGAAAAAATTTGCTTTGAAAGCTTTTGAAAATGTGTTGGTGTGAAAAGAGTTTTGTTTGTTTGAAATTAGAGCAAGTATCCTTGAGAACCTACCTACCCTAAGGAATTCGCCTGTGTAAGAATCCTTTAAAGTAGTGCCATCCCACCATTGAGAGGTAGGTAGCACCACCGTTGGAGGTGTTCGGGTCAATTCGATGTTCGGGACGTGGTGATCACCAGAGCAATGGGAAGACACCTTAGAAGCTACCCTCATGCCAGGTTCCCGGATCATGAGGACTTACTAAGACGTCCTCTACTCGACGATCACCTTTCGAAAGGCAACAGTGAGGCGTACCCTAGGGGTGGTGTGTGCGGTCCGTGTGTCATGTTTCAATTATTTTGTCTTGTCATGCTTGTTGTGATCTACGCTTGATTTTAGTTTTAGGGCCATTCATTCTTGCATGCATTTAACAGTTATAAAGTTTGCGAAAAAATAAATCTAAACTATTACAAATGGCGCGGGTCCACATCGCCAAAATAAACCGAACCCGATTTGACTGAAAGTAAAAGAGCAATAAAATAAAAGTGCGAGAAATAAAGTAAAAATTATTACAAGGCTTTGGGGCATATACATAATTATTTAAACGATATAAAATAAATGCGCGAAATAAAGAAATTAAAAAAAACAAACTAGGGCGTTGGACCCTTTTGCAAAAGTATTTAAAGTTAATGAATTAATTAATTAGAACTAATGAAAAATTAAAATTAAAGAAAAAGGAATGTTTTTTTTGATATTTTTGTATTTTTTAAGATTTAAAAGAAAAAGAAAAAGAAGGAATTAATTATTATTGACTAACCCTAATTCTATTGTTTTTCAAGTTTATTGTAAAAATGTTATATTAATCTAAATTAAACCCTAATTTATTTATGTGCAAGTTTGATTATAAAAAATAAATAAATAAACAATATTGTGATAAAAAAGAAAATTAAAAAGGTATCAAAATTATTAATTAACCTAATTCTATATTTTTGGATTTTATTAAAAAGGATTAAATTTGTAACCTAATTAAAACTAAATAATTACAAGCTTTTATTCATGAAAATAATTATAATATAAATATTTATTATTTTTTTTGGTCTTTTCTGATTTTTGAATGTTTTTTATATTTTGTAGAAAAATAAACTAATTATGTTAAAACAAATAAAATAAATAAAATAGCAAAATCAAATAAGAAGAAAAATAGAAAAAAAAATGCAAACTAGGGGGGGGTAGCCCCAAATTGGAGGTTCAGGCCTGGAGTTTTGGCCCATTAAGCCTTGAATTTGTTGACCTTTCTGGATCATGCGTGGCATGTTGACTTACATCCATGGTATGCTTTCAATCTGAACCCTTGATTAGATCTCCTGGGACGCGTGGGCAATGCATTTTGAGTGTGCATGATGAGTCTTAAGATAGTGCCTGCATATAATTATTAATGAAAAAATAATAGCGAAATTACTCAGACCTGGGGTTCGAACCCAGGTCTTGGACCATGCAAAGGAACACGCCTGCCACTGAAGCATTTGAGTTATTGTTAATATATAATAAACGGTGAATATTATAAGAAGAAAACGTTAATGCCCTTGGAATTTCGCGCGAAATTTGAATGGACCTATCAATCCCTGCCACGATGTCATCGTTCTCCCTGTTCCTGAAACACTAAACGCATAGGCAACGGTTTCTGAGTGTGGCTTAAAGCTAGCTTCCAAAAAATAGCGATTAGGTCCCTAACGCTCATAAATTGAGCGCGAGGGTTCCATTGCTTTCGTCCTCAAGCGTTGAATCCATTAGTGGTTATCTGGAGCTCTGATTTTTCTTATTTGCAAAAGCCCTAAATTAAGCTCTACAAAACCCTAGAATATGAAAATGGTAGAATCACGTATGGCCACTGAAAACTCAATTGAACACATCAGTTAGCTTGTAAACTTCACATTAAACAAGAATTCACAAATAAAAAGTGCAAAGGATGCTTAAAAAATGATGCACGATTTCAACAATTTTTCTTTACAGTTTGAGTTGTAGCCACCACCTCTTTGCGTTTTGATTGATGTTAGGGATTGACACACGTTCAGAGTTTGTCCAGGATGCTATTAGAAAAAGAATTAAGGCTTAAAACCCTCCCTAACCTTGATTTCAGATTTTCATTATATGGCTAAATTTTCAAGTTCTCAATAGGCTTTTCAGCGCAGCATCTGGTGTCTTATGGTTAGGGTTTGACTTGGTGCTTATGATGGAAGAGAATTGGCTTGCTAACTGACCTAGATTCATGCTCATGAGAGAACTAGTCCTAGGGTTTTTCCATTAACAATTTTTCCTTCTTTTAAGCCAAGACCAAGACTTAGTGTGCAATTTAACCCTAGCCTGAGTTTTTGAGTTGGCCCATGATATATGGAAGTTGTCCAAATTCACATGACACTATTCCATTGGTTTTTGAATTTTATTTGAATTTTCAAAGATTTAAAATGAATTAAATTATCAAAAATTAAATAAAATAGAAAAATCAATATTTGGTCTTGAAATTAATCATGGGACACGTGTGTGGCATGACAAGGATGAATCAAGTGGAAGAAAGTGGGCCCTTTTGTCAAAAATTGGAGTTTCAAGGATAGTTGACTTTTGCCATTTCACAAAAATATCCCAACTTCTACAAGGCATAACTTTCTCAATTTTTAAGCTTTTCACATGTTCTTGGACATCTTGGAAAGGTCTTTGAGTTCTTTAACCAATGCCTTTGGTCCCATGTCATTTTGATTTACCAATCTCAAGTTATGGTCTTTGACTTAAAGTCCCTTTTTGTTGACTTTTGAAAATGACCTATAATGTTGAAATTGATAACTTTTTGTGAGAGCATTTCTTGGACTTGAAGTATGAATATGAGTTGTAGGAAATGTCTTTCTCTTCAAAATGAGCTTTGGATGGAATTTTTCTGATAATCCATGTGAAAGTTATGCTCTGGTCAATTTCAGTTGACTTTTTCAGCTGTCCAAATATAGCAACTTTTGCATCTTTGATGATTTCTGAGCCAAATTTTGAGAATCATGATCAAGCATTGATCAAATGATGTTTGTGGCTTCAAAATGATATGTTGACCAAAAATTTGAACTTTTGACTGCCAAATGACCATTTTGCCCCTACAGTTGACTGTAGTGCAATTTAGGGTTTTGACTGTGCAATCTTGAGCTGAATGCCTTGAAACTTGATATGAGGATGTTTGACCATGTTTGTAAGCATATGAGACTTGATTGAGCCTTTGAAAACTTCCTTTTCTTGATCAGACTCAAAACCCTAATTTTGACTGTATGGGAGACTGTTGCACTGCACAACCCTTGGGAAATTTTGTAGCTTGGCTTGGCAATTTCTTGAGGAATATGGGAGGGCAAATTTTGGGGTATAACAGTTGCCCCTGTTCAATCTTCTTAGACCTGAGGATGCAGATTGGCTGACGTGCCTTTCGTAATCCGATGGTAGAAGATGATTGGACACTAGAGTGCCCGGAAATTTGCGCTCACATGTTAGCAATGATGGTGGAATGGGCTTATAGATGCCATCTGGATGTTTAATTGCGTAGGAGATTCCTTGGCGAGAACCTGTATACCTGTAAAAGAAAATGAGTACCTGACACGTCCCAGGAGCCGATTTTTTAGATGCCTGGTATAGATATGTCCTGACTGGTTACAGGAGCTGAGTCTGGAGCTTCAAACGGTGATGAAAGAACCAGGGATGATTACTTCCTTAGCATGAATGGTAAGAGAGCCTTGGGCGACTTTAACTTCAACAACGCTCGTTGAGAAAAATCTGGGGTGTCTTCTACTGGGATAAGAATCAGGGAGATCTTAGGGTCGATCTGACTGAACCAGAGAGGCCTTTGACTGGGTAAGAATCAGGAAAATCTTAAGGTCGATTTAACTGAACCGGTCTAGGTCTTGAAATGTCTTCAAATGGATAAGCATCAGGAAAATCTTGGGATGATTTAACTGAACCAGAGAAGGCCTTTGACTGGATAAGCATCGGGAAAATCTTAGGACGATTTAACTGAACCGGTCTAGGTCTTGAAATGTCTTCAACTGGATAAGCATCAGGGAGATCTTAGGGTCGATCTGACTGAACCAGAGAAGGCCTTTGACTGGATAAGCATCAGGAAAATCTTGGGACGATTTAACTGAACCGGTCTAGGTCTTGAAATGTCTTCAACTGGATAAGCATCAGGAAAATCTTGGGACGATTTAACTGAACCGGTCTAGGTCTTGAAATGTCTTCAACTGGATAAGCATCAGGAAAATCTTGGGACGATTTAACTGAACCAGAGAAGGCCTTTGACTGGATAAGCATCAGGAAAATCTTGGGACGATTTAACTGAACCGGTCTAGGTCTTGAAATGTAGCTTGAGAACTTAACTGGATCTTTCCTGAAAGATAAAAGTCAGTCATATGCAATGCATGATATGGATCAAGCAATGATGTTCTCAACATAAATGAGATTTGTATGATGCAGTGCGTTATGCATGCTATAATGATGTATGTGATGTTTTATGTATGTTTTCGTCTAGGAAAGTAAATCCTTGACGGGTGCCGGGAAGTCGTATCCTGGGCTGATATTGAGGAATAAACTTGTACTTCCGCTGGGGATGATAGTTGCAAGAATACCGGTAGGAGAAGATGACTCCGTTGCGGAATAAACTTGGCAAGGACGATTCTGCGGGGAGAAAATATACTCTGACGACCATGCCGGGAAGCAATACTCTGTGGGGAGAGAAATACTTCGTTAAGTGTTGACGATTATTTGCTGAGGATGTCTTTGTTGTTGGAAGTGTTAATGGACTTCGCTGGGGATAGGAAAGAACTACGTTGACGACGACCTTTCCGTGGCTTTTGGCTGAGGATAACCCAGTTATATCTGCTTGGGTGATGAATTCCATCTTTCCTGGGGAACTTGGATGGGACTCTCCTGGGGAAGTTTTGATATGCTGGGGAAGTGATTCTTTTGAATGTCGATGTATGCCGCCGGGGAACAATCTTTAGACCAAGACTGCCGGGGATGCTTGTTAAGAATATATGCTGCTAGGGGAATATTGGGATCTACTGGAGGACACCCAACTTCCGTAAGGTTGATAACTGTTTTGCTTGAGGGGAGTATACTGCTTGCTGTCTCACTCTCTGGGGAATTTAAGATGCCTGGTTAGGTTCTTTAGCTGAACCTACCTTGGTACCTTGGAGGATAAAACAATTAGACTGCTCAGACAACTCTTTATTGCCCCTGTTTCTAGTGTCACCTGCAATTAATTCTTTGTTTCGTATGCAAATATTTATGAGCTAGCAAATTATTGTCAATGCATATATCACAAATTGAACCTTGGACGTTCTTCACAAAACAAAATAAAAAAAGAAAAATAGTTCGCACGTTTAACTGAAAAGTATATTTGTATTGATTTTGAATAGCCTGTGAATAGGCGTTTTGTGTACAAGAGGCTGACATCCTAGTAAGAGAAACGTCGCCGAGCAAAAGAGTTTATACAAGTTTTGTACAAAAGAAAATAAAACAGCTGTGTGAAAGATGAATGATCCACTGGGTTTCAACTCTGATATTGCCTTTATACTCTGCGCGTCTCATCACTTGATGACCTTGGTTGAAGGTGAAGCTGACTGATCGATGCCGTCTGAACTTGATGTAGATACCGGATTCTGGATACAAAGTGATCCAATGAGACATAGTATTACGCTTTTATCCCTAATTTTTGCCTGGACTGCCCTTTCGGGTTTTCAGTCCACCGGGATACCCATTTTTGCCCAAGCCGCCTTTTCAGGTTTTCGACTTGCCGGGTGTACAGATTTTCATCCCTTCATTTTGCCCGAACCCTTTTGGTTCGACGGGAAGCCCTAATTTTTGCCTAGGCATGTCAGCCTAGCGGGTCTTTTTTCATGCGTAGTATTTTTTAACTATGTCTGCATTGGCGGGGTGAGGAAGGTCGTCACCATCCATGTTGGTTAATATCATTGCTCCTCCTGAGAACACATGCTTAACCACAAATGGCCCTTCGTACGTAGGGGTCCATTTGCCCCTTGGATCACTCTGGGGAAGGATGATTCGCTTGATCACCAGATCCCCGACTTGATATTCCTGTGGTCTGACCTTTTTGTTAAATGCCCTGATCATTCGTTTCTGATACGTCTGACCATGACAGATAGCAGCAAGTCTCTTTTCGTCAATAAGGTTGAGCTGATCAAGTCGTGTCTGGATCCAATCATCTTCGTTCAGATTTGCATCCTTCATTATCCGAAGAGAAGGAATTTGTACCTCGATCGGCAAGACTGCCTCCATGCCATAAACCAGAGAGAAAGGAGTTGCCCCGGTTGACGTCCTAGCTGAGGTACGATACCCATGCAGAGCGAACGGTAACATCTCGTGCCAATCTTTATACGTTACCGTCATCTTCTGCACGATCTTCTTGATGTTTTTATTAGCTGCTTCTACAGCCCCATTCATCTTCGGTCTGTAAGGAGAAGAATTGTGGTGCTGTATCTTGAACTGTTCGCAGAGCTCAGCGATCATTTTATTGTTCAGATTGGTACCGTTATCTGTAATAATCCGCTCAGGGACACCGTACCGACAGATCAGATTGTGCCGAATGAACCGTGCCACAACAGTCTTGGTTACCGTAGCATAGGATGCTGCCTCAACCCACTTCGTAAAATAATCAATTGCCACTAGGATGAAGCGATGTCCATTAGATGCCGTAGGTTTAATCTCACCGATCATGTATATACCCCACATTGCAAATGGCCAAGGCGCAGTCAGAACATTCAGGGGAACCGGAGGAACATGCACCTTGTCTGCGTAGATCTGGCATTTATGGCATGTCCTAGAATGTTGGTAACAATCAGCTTCCATGGTGGACCAGTAATACCCTGCCCGTAGGATCTTCTTTGCCATGGTATGTCCACTGGAGTGTGTACCAAAGGTCCCTTCGTGCAGCTCTTCCATGATTCTTTCTGCTTCAGTTTTATCTACACAACGCAGTAGGGTTGAATCCTGGTTTCGCTTGTACAAAATGCCGTTGCTAAGAAAGAACTTGGCTGCAAACCTCCTCAGGAATTTCTTATCATTGACAGAAGCACCTTCAGGGTATTCCTGAGCTTCCAGATATCTCTTCACTTCGTGGTACCAAGGTTTCTCAATTACCAATTCAGTCTCGAGATCACAACAGTATGCCGGCTCGTCCAGTTTCCAGATGATGATCCGGGGAGCCTCATTATCCCATTTGACCTTGAACATTGAGGACATTGTAGCTAACGCGTCCGCTAACTGATTCTCTTCTCTTGGAAAGTGCTCAAATGTTATCTCTGTGAAGTGGGGGATCAGGGCCAACACACATTCTCTGTAAGGAATCAAGTTTGGGTGTTTCGTATCCCACTCTCCTTTGATCTGATTGATCACAAGAGCGGAATCTCCGAAGACACTCAGAAATTTGATCCTCAGGTCGATCGCAGCTTGAAGACCCATGATACACGCTTCATACTCCGTCATGTTGTTGGTACAGTTGAAACACAGCCGGGCGGTGAGTGGAGTATGAGTACCTTGTGGAGATACGATTATGGCGCCGATACCATTTCCCAAAGCATTGGAGGCTCCGTCAAAGTGCATAGACCATCGGGATCCTGGTTCAGGTCCTTCATCCGGTCTAGGTATTTCACAGTCAGTTACTATCATAATGCTTTCGTCTGGAAACTCGAAGTTCATTGATTGGTAGTCATCCACAGCTTGATGTGCTAGGTGGTCTGCCAATACACTTCCCTTGATGGCTTTTTGGGTCGTGTACTGAATGTCGTATTCCGTCAAGATCATCTGCCATCTTGCAATTCTCCCAGACAGAGCAGGCTTTTCAAATATATACTTTATAGGATCCATTTTTGAGATTAACAAGGTAGTGTGAGTCAGCATATACTGTCTCAGCCGGCGAGCAGCCCATACCAAAGCGCAGCAAGTTTTCTCAAGCAGTGAGTATCGGGTCTCACAGTCGGTAAACTTTTTGCTAAGGTAATAAATGGCATGCTCTTTTCGGCCAGACTCGTCATGCTGCCCCAGCACACACCCCATTGCATTGTCAAGCACTGTCAGGTAAAGTATCAAAGGCCTCCCTTCAACTGGTGGCATAAGGATGGGTGGTTCTTGGAGATATTCTTTGATTCTGTCAAAAGCAGCCTGACATTCATCATTCCAGCGTACTACCTGATCTTTCTTCAGCAGCTTGAAGATTGGTTCACAGGTAGCAGTTAAGTGTGAGATGAACCGAGCAATGTAATTCAGACGTCCTAGAAAGCCTCTGACTTCCTTCTCTGTCTTAGGAACTGGCATCTCTTGAATGGCTTTGACCTTAGCAGGGTCCACTTGAATTCCCTTGTCACTTACCACGAAGCCTAGCAACTTTCCCGATCTTACCCCGAAGGTGCACTTATTCGGATTCAACCTCAGCTTGTACAGTTTCAAACGGTCAAACAGTTTCTGTAGATGATCAAGGTGTTCTTCCTCAGTCTGGGACCTAGCGATCATGTCGTCAACATACACTTCTATCTCATGATGGATCATGTCATGAAATAAAGCAACCATGGCACGTTGGTAGGTTGCCCCAGCATTCTTTAGTCCAAAAGGCATGACTTTGTAGCAGAAGGTGCCCCACTGAGTAACAAATGTAGTCTTTTCCATGTCTTCAGGGGCCATCTTGATCTGATTGTAGCCTGAAAAGCCATCCATAAAAGAGAACACTTTATGCTGAGCTGTATTATCAACAAGGACATCAATGTGGGGTAGAGGGAAGTCATCCTTGGGGCTGGCCCTGTTCAGATCCCTGTAATCGACACACATCCTGACCTTGCCGTCCTTCTTAGGTACCGGCACCACATTAGCAACCCACTGAGGGTAAGAAGTTACTGCAAGAAACCCGGCATCAAACTGCTTCATAACCTCGGCTTTAATCTTCTCGGACATCTCTGGACGCATACGGCGGACCTTTTGCTTAACCGGAGGGCAATCTTCTTTAGTTGGTAAGTGATGGACCACAATGTCGGTATCTAATCCGGGCATATCTTCGTAGGACCAGGCAAAGATTTCTTTATAGTCATGCAGCATCTGAGTCAACCGTTGCTTCACGCTGAGTTCTAGGTTGGCACCAATCTTCACCTCTTTCTTGTCTTCCTCAGTACCCAAGTTTATTATTTCCACTGGCTCTTCATGGGGTTGAATTGCCCTCTCCTCCTGTTGTAACAGTCTTGCAAGTTCACCAGGCACTTCGCAATCATCTTCACCTTCGTCTTCGGCTAAGTTGATCGGATTTTCGAAGTCATAACTGGCAGTAGCAGAGTTGCTACCAGGGAGATCCAGAGTGGATTGAAACCTGTATGAGTGAGTGTGTGTGTAAATACAGCTGTTTTGCAATATGTAAAGAAAGGAAAGAAAAGGAGCGCAAAATTTGAAATGTGAAAAACGTCCAATGCTTTTATTCATGATATATGACAGTGACAAACAAAAGCCCTCACAAATAAAACCACGGTGCCCCGGGTAAGACACCGGGCCATATAGTCTCAAATTATTGTTTATTACAAATCAAAAACAAAGAAATTCATTACTGAGGAACAAAAGTTATGGGTGTAAAATCTTTAGCAGTCCAATTGGTCAATCCACCGTCGGCCGTCGGGTAGATCCAGCTATCGAACTCTGACTCCTCTATTTCATCTTCCTCTCCAATAGCATTCACTTCTGAGTGAGTGATGAGCACCGGAGGTCTTCCAATTCTTGCCTTGCGCACCGCTTTCTGAGCTTCTGTGGTGAAACCCAGCCCAAACTTGTTAGTCTTAGGAGTAAGATCAGGGAGCTTGCCCCAGTTTGCACATTCACCTTTTTCGATCACAGCCCGGGCGTCCTTTAAGGAGGCCATCTTCATAGGAGAAACCTCTTCATCTGCTTCTGCTGCTGCCAGGGTTTGTGGCACTTCCTCAAAATGTTGAAAGGGGGTTTCAATGAACTCCCCATCCATTTCCACGTATCTGAAGGAGTTGAGGTGGCTGACCATGTACTCCTCTTCCCCTTGCACTGTTACGATCTTCCCCCTGACCGGGTACTTGAGCTTCTGATGCAATGTGGAGGTCACAGCTCCAGCCTTGTGGATCCATGGGCGACCCAGCAAACAAGAATAGGACGGATGGATGTCCATCACATAGAATTTTGAATCAAATACCTGTGACCCAACCCTGATTGGGATGTCCACCTCACCATGTACCGTTCTTTTGGACCCGTCAAAGGCCCGGACAACAATGTGAGTTGGTTTGAGCTCTAGACCCTCACAATCCAGCCTATCCAGAGCCTTCTTGGGCAGCACGTTTAATGAAGAACATGTGTCAACCAGCACATGAGCAAGAGTAGTGCCCCTGCATTCAATGGAGACATGCAGGGCATCATTATGGTTTTTCCCCTTTGCTGTCAGATCGGCATCAGAGAAACCCAGGCCATTATCAGCGGTTAGGTTGGCCACACAGTCGGTGAACTGGTCAGCAGACGTCTCTTGGGGTACGTGGGCTGTCTTTAAGAAAGCAATCAGAGCCTTTGCATGGGCCTCTGAACACAGCAGCAGTGACAACATGGAGATTTTAGAGGGGGTGTGCCCCAGCTGTTCTACAACGTTGAAATCACTTTTCTTTATTATCTTGAGGATTTCTTCCATTTCCTGCTTGGAAGCCTCAACAATGGTCTTTGGTGCCTCCGTCCTGACAGGCACATCAGCAGCAATCCCCTTGCCCCGAGTATCAGATGACTCAGTAGCAGGGGTGGATACTTGGTCAGAGGGAGAAACAGGCACACTGGCAGGTGTGAAGATCAAAGGCCTATGAATTACCGGAGGAGCAATGTCTGGCGAGAACAGTCTTCCACTACGAGTGACCTTAGCAGGCCCGGTGATGTTGGAGACACCAGTATCAATGTTGAACTCTTGTTTCACACCCAGAACATAAACATCCGCCCCATAGTGCCATGGGACAGCCTTATCAGATTTGTAGGGTATAGGCCCCGGAACAGTAATGGTGATGGGAGCACTCTTATGAACTGACAAAATTTGGACAGGCTTCTTTGAAGGAGCCTCGGAATGGTTGTTGAAGATGGTAACGATCGACACTTCTTCAAGAGGAGCAGCAGGAACAACAGTCTTTCTGAACAAAATCTCTCTACTATCTATCAGGTTTTGGACACCTGACTTCAGCAGAGAACAACCAGCAGGGGAAGCAACACATAGAGGGCAACCTTCGCTACATCCCGGAAATAAACCGGCTAGCAACAGATTCCTCTTGACCATCAGCAACGGAGTAGCAACATCATCCACCGAAGCTACATACAAATCCTCCTCAACAGCATTCACTCCATGCTGGGGCATGGGAGCAGTTACAACATTCGGCCTCTCGGGCGCCTCAAACTGTATTTCCTTTGCATCAATGAGGTCTTGAACCTTATTCTTTAGGGCCCAACAGTCATCCGTGTTATGCCCCGGGCTATCAGAGTGATAAGCACAGCGAGCATTTGGATTGAACTTGGGGGATGCAGTATTGGGAAACTTTGGAGCCTCCCTGACAGTCACTAAATTGGTGGATAGCAACTGTGGCAGGATCTGTGATAAGGTCATGCTTAACCGGGTATACTCTCTCCGGGGTCTTTCAAACTTTTGAGGATTAGTTGGCCGAGGGGCGGCAGCAGGTTTGGCAATCATTACCGCACTGACAGATTGGCGGTGTTCAGGTCGCTCTGTTCTCCGGAAGCTATATACAGCACTAGCCTCCTTTTTGAAGGGTTTCTTCTCAGTACTGGAGGAGGCAACTTTCTGTATCTTCCCCGATTTTATACCGGCCTCGATCCTTTCACCAGTCAGGATCAGATCAGTAAACCCAGCAGAGGAATTACCAATGAGATGATTGAAAAATGGACCAGATAGGGTCCCCAAGAACATATCTACCAGCTCCCGATCCGTCAATGGTGGCTGCACCCTGCCAGCCAGGTCTCTCCATTTCTGGGCGTACTCCTTAAAACCTTCACCCGACCCTAGCGACATACCCTGGAGCTGGGTACGCGTAGGAGCGAGGTCGGCATTATACTGATACTGCTTGTAAAAAGCAGTGGCCAGATCCTCCCAGTTACGAATGCTGATTCCATCCAGCTGATAGAACCAATCGAGGTGAGTCCCTGAAAGACTCTCCTGGAAGAAGTGGATCCAAAGGTTCTTGTCTGCTGTGTAAGGCTAGATCTTCCTTACATAAGAACGGAGGTGCATCTTGGGACAGGAAGCCCCATCATACTTCACGAAGGCAGGTGTTTTGAACTTGTGGGGGATCACCACCCCAGTAGATAACCCCAAGTCTCCGAAATCCAATCCAGGCACCCGCTGAACTTCCACAGCCTTTAATCTGTCTTCCAGCTGTTTGTACCGGTCTTCAGCAGGAGGGTATTGTTCGTCGTTGAAGTCTGTTTCAGTATCAGAGCCCATAGGAGTAGTGACCTCCCTTTCTTGGTGACTACCTTCCGTCACAGATGGAGGAGTCCTTTCAGCTTCCACCAAAGTGTTCCCGAGTCTGCGCCCAGTGTTAAATAGCACAGTCCTCCTCTTCTTCTTAGTCTTCTTCAGAAGCATGGTCTTCAACTCTTGTTGACCCTGAGCCAAGCCCTTGATCAGCTCCTGAAATTGGGCGTTCTGCGCCTGAAATTGGACGTTCTGCGCCTGAAGAGCCTTGATAGATGCCTCGGTTGATGATTCAGGGTTCATGATGCTGAAATAAACAGCGAAGAACGGTAAACAACCTGAAAAGAAGAGTACCTATGATGCACATGATGAATGATATGTGTTTATGCGATGCATTCAAGAGTTCGAAAATTCAAATTTGTTGTAGACCAAAAGGAACACACGTTATTATTAAGAAAATCATTGTTTAATACACAAAGCCTCATGAGCAAAAGTACAAAAAGATCAAATCAATCCCAAAATATGTTGCGCATCTTCTCTGGAGCTATGTAAGTGTTGAGGTTCCTTTCCTCGTGCAACAGGCGGGTGAGCTCCAAGACCTTCCTTTCACTGGCATGCAAACTGGTCTCAAGAGAATTCCGCTCTTCCTTAAGCTGGATCCAACTCTTCTGCATCTCTTCCCAGGATGTGGGCATATCAGGGTGCTGAATAACATGAGACACCTCTCCTTCCAAGGCAGGCTCTTTGATTACTGGAAGCATGTGAGGATAAGGCATTACTAATTTCTGAGAGCGGGCTCGTACCCACTTGAGGTAAGGCTCCAAAGGGATGGAGTTCCTGTGCCCCAGTGTCTTGCTGTCTATCCTACTAGGCATCCTCCAGGCTCTGATAAATCTCTGGCGAAGTCCGTGAGTATCGTTGTCGAAGTCAAAAACTATGTCAGGTATCAACATGTCATGAGGACCATCCCTCCGAGCATAACCAAATTGTCTCCAAGCCAGGCATGGACTATAAGTAATACCCCCTCTGATTCCAAGTAAAGGAACATTGGGATACTCCCCGCAACGATCAATGATAGTGACCTCTTCTCTGGACCTAGGGCACCAATGTATATCTGCATGTGTAAGAGTCATCAACCGTTGTGACCATCTCAAACCCCGCTCGTTCTTCAGGACTGATTGTGGAAGGTGCGAAATAAACCACTTTCCCAGGAGAGGAGTGCAACACATAAGGACACCTCTTTTTCTCATGGTTCGAGTGTAACATGAGTGAAAGAGGTCCCCCAGCAACGTAGGTATAGGATTCCTGGACATAAAGATCTGGACAGCACTGATACCAATGAGCTGATCTGGGTTAGGGAACAACACCAAACCATAAACAAGGAGGGCCACAACCTCTTCAAAAGCTTGCAAGTCAAGGGAGTTCCAACATTCATAGGCCTTTTCAAACAGAAACCTGGCTAAGAACCCTTTAATGCCACTTCTGACTTCCCAATGTCCCTTGAGGTCAGATGACTGTAGGTGCAAGGCTTTAGCAATCTCTTCAAGCTTAGGTTCCTTTTCTGTACCGTTGAAGGGTAGCTGATCAAGGATAGGGATCTTCAGGAGTCGGGAGAACTCCTCCAATGTAGGTACCAATTGATAGTCCAAGAAGGTGAAACAGTGATGCAGAGGGTCAAAGAATTGGAACAGGACCTTCATCATATCTTCCTCAATGTTGGTATTGACCAAGCTGATGAGACTTCCATGCCTTTCACTGAATGAAGAGTTCTCGGGAATCCTGGATATAAGCTCCTTAAGCTGAGGAGGGACCCTTACAAGACTGATTGGAATTGTCTTTCTACGAACAGTTTCCATGTCCTACAAAACAAGAACAAAGATGAAAATTCGAACCCCTGAAATGGTTAGTCAATGCGTATGATGCTGGATGATGTCATGATGCTATGATTAAACACACCACAGATATTTACAAAGACAAACATGTAAGGCACACAAGGCACACAAGACAGGCCCTTAAGGTTTAAGGCCAGCATGGGGTCTGGGTAGTACCCTCTTGAAGTTGGTGGGTTCAACCTGTCCTAATCAAAGTAACCGGGTTCTAAGGTTCCCAATATCACGGGATTGCTTTCATTGTTCATCGTTTCGATTTAGCCACTGAACTGGCGACCGAAATATTCCAGGAAAGCAACCCTCAATTGAGTGTAGTATCGAGTATCAACCAACCTCGGACTGCACCAAAGTCAGTTATCTCACTACCCTAAAGAGGCCAAGATTGTTCAATTAAGGTTCCTAAGGTCTGTTGATGCTTCACGACACCACGCGGAGGCCCCGTACTCTCCTTGACTGAACTCAAGGGTTACCGGTACACACCAAAGTGCCACATCAACGTAGCAGACTGTTTCAACCATGTCGGTATACCCCGCACAGTTCCCTCACAGCCTTGTTGCTACTTTCTAAAAGGGTATTCCCCAGATCCGGGTTAGGATCTATAGAACTCCCAAGACAGTCCCACAATAATAAAGCAAACAAGGAAAGCAATTGAAAACACAATGATCTTAGTCCTAAGGTACACCTCACTTTAAGTTTTATCCCCAGCAGAGTCGCCAGTTCTGTGATCGGTGGATCTGGAACTGACTGTTTTAAAGCTGGTTCGCGAAATGTCGCGGAAGCAAGAGTCGCCACCGTCTTTTATTTTCTCCAATATGGAAAGGACAAAAGCACAGAAAAATTCCTTAAAGAGATTGCTCTCGGTTCGGGAGGTAGGTTATAGAAAGGGAAGGTGTTAGCACCCTTTCTATCCATGGTTATCCATGGGCTCTTAGATACTTGCTCAATGTGTTTTCAAAATGTTTGCTTGCTTTTCAATGTGGGTTTACAAAGTTTCTTTGAAAAATTTCAGTTCGACTCGTACGTCAGAGTGTTTGAAAAAATTTGCTTTGAAAGCTTTTGAAAATGTGTTGGTGTGAAAAGAGTTTTGTTTGTTTGAAATTAGAGCAAGTATCCTTGAGAACCTACCTACCCTAAGGAATTCGCCTGTGTAAGAATCCTTTAAAGTAGTGCCATCCCACCATTGAGAGGTAGGTAGCACCACCGTTGGAGGTGTTCGGGTCAATTCGATGTTCGGGACGTGGTGATCACCAGAGCAATGGGAAGACACCTTAGAAGCTACCCTCATGCCAGGTTCCCGGATCATGAGGACTTACTAAGACGTCCTCTACTCGACGATCACCTTTCGAAAGGCAACAGTGAGGCGTACCCTAGGGGTGGTGTGTGCGGTCCGTGTGTCATGTTTCAATTATTTTGTCTTGTCATGCTTGTTGTGATCTACGCTTGATTTTAGTTTTAGGGCCATTCATTCTTGCATGCATTTAACAGTTATAAAGTTTGCGAAAAAATAAATCTAAACTATTACAAATGGCGCGGGTCCACATCGCCAAAATAAACCGAACCCGATTTGACTGAAAGTAAAAGAGCAATAAAATAAAAGTGCGAGAAATAAAGTAAAAATTATTACAAGGCTTTGGGGCATATACATAATTATTTAAACGATATAAAATAAATGCGCGAAATAAAGAAATTAAAAAAAACAAACTAGGGCGTTGGACCCTTTTGCAAAAGTATTTAAAGTTAATGAATTAATTAATTAGAACTAATGAAAAATTAAAATTAAAGAAAAAGGAATGTTTTTTTTGATATTTTTGTATTTTTTAAGATTTAAAAGAAAAAGAAAAAGAAGGAATTAATTATTATTGACTAACCCTAATTCTATTGTTTTTCAAGTTTATTGTAAAAATGTTATATTAATCTAAATTAAACCCTAATTTATTTATGTGCAAGTTTGATTATAAAAAATAAATAAATAAACAATATTGTGATAAAAAAGAAAATTAAAAAGGTATCAAAATTATTAATTAACCTAATTCTATATTTTTGGATTTTATTAAAAAGGATTAAATTTGTAACCTAATTAAAACTAAATAATTACAAGCTTTTATTCATGAAAATAATTATAATATAAATATTTATTATTTTTTTTGGTCTTTTCTGATTTTTGAATGTTTTTTATATTTTGTAGAAAAATAAACTAATTATGTTAAAACAAATAAAATAAATAAAATAGCAAAATCAAATAAGAAGAAAAATAGAAAAAAAAAATGCAAACCAGGGGGGGTAGCCCCAAATTGGAGGTTCAGGCCTGGAGTTTTGGCCCATTAAGCCTTGAATTTGTTGACCTTTCTGGATCATGCGTGGCATGTTGACTTACATCCATGGTATGCTTTCAATCTGAACCCTTGATTAGATCTCCTGGGACGCGTGGGCAATGCATTTTGAGTGTGCATGATGAGTCTTAAGATAGTGCCTGCATATAATTATTAATGAAAAAATAATAGCGAAATTACTCAGACCTGGGGTTCGAACCCAGGTCTTGGACCATGCAAAGGAACACGCCTGCCACTGAAGCATTTGAGTTATTGTTAATATATAATAAACGGTGAATATTATAAGAAGAAAACGTTAATGCCCTTGGAATTTCGCGCGAAATTTGAATGGACCTATCAATCCCTGCCACGATGTCATCGTTCTCCCTGTTCCTGAAACACTAAACGCATAGGCAACGGTTTCTGAGTGTGGCTTAAAGCTAGCTTCCAAAAAATAGCGATTAGGTCCCTAACGCTCATAAATTGAGCGCGAGGGTTCCATTGCTTTCGTCCTCAAGCGTTGAATCCATTAGTGGTTATCTGGAGCTCTGATTTTTCTTATTTGCAAAAGCCCTAAATTAAGCTCTACAAAACCCTAGAATATGAAAATGGTAGAATCACGTATGGCCACTGAAAACTCAATTGAACACATCAGTTAGCTTGTAAACTTCACATTAAACAAGAATTCACAAATAAAAAGTGCAAAGGATGCTTAAAAAATGATGCACGATTTCAACAATTTTTCTTTACAGTTTGAGTTGTAGCCACCACCTCTTTGCGTTTTGATTGATGTTAGGGATTGGCACACGTTCAGAGTTTGTCCAGGATGCTATTAGAAAAAGAATTAAGGCTTAAAACCCTCCCTAACCTTGATTTCAGATTTTCATTATATGGCTAAATTTTCAAGTTCTCAATAGGCTTTTCAGCGCAGCATCTGGTGTCTTATGGTTAGGGTTTGACTTGGTGCTTATGATGGAAGAGAATTGGCTTGCTAACTGACCTAGATTCATGCTCATGAGAGAACTAGTCTTAGGGTTTTTCCATTAACAATTTTTCCTTCTTTTAAGCCAAGACCAAGACTTAGTGTGCAATTTAACCCTAGCCTGAGTTTTTGAGTTGGCCCATGATATATGGAAGTTGTCCAAATTCACATGACACTATTCCATTGGTTTTTGAATTTTATTTGAATTTTCAAAGATTTAAAATGAATTAAATTATCAAAAATTAAATAAAATAGAAAAATCAATATTTGGTCTTGAAATTAATCATGGGACACGTGTGTGGCATGACAAGGATGAATCAAGTGGAATAAAGTGGGCCCTTTTGTAAAAAATTGGAGTTTCAAGGATAGTTGACTTTTGCCATTTCACAAAAATTTCCCAACTTCTACAAGGCATAACTTGCTCAATTTTTAAGCTTTTCACATGTTCTTGGACATTTTGGAAAGGTCTTTGAGTCCTTTAACCAATGCCTTTGGTCCCATGTCATTTTGATTTACCAATCTCAAGTTATGGTCTTTGACTTAAAGTCCCTTTTTGTTGACTTTTGAAAATGACCTATAATGTTGAAATTGATAACTTTTTGTGAGAGCATTTCTTGGACTTGAAGTATGAATATGAGTTGTAGGAAATGTCTTTCTCTTCAAAATGAGCTTTGGATGGAATTTTTCTGATAATCCATGTGAAAGTTATGCTCTGGTCAATTTCAGTTGACTTTTTCAGCTGTCCAAATATAGCAACTTTTGCATCTTTGATGATTTCTGAGCCAAATTTTGAGAATCATGATCAAGCATTGATCAAATGATGTTTGTGGCTTCAAAATGATATGTTGACCAAAAATTTGAACTTTTGACTGCCAAATGACCATTTTGCCCCTACAGTTGACTGTAGTGCAATTTAGGGTTTTGACTGTGCAATCTTGAGCTGAATGCCTTGAAACTTGATATGAGGATGTTTGACCATGTTTGTAAGCATATGAGACTTGATTGAGCCTTTGAAAACTTCCTTTTCTTGATCAGACTCAAAACCCTAATTTTGACTGTATGGGAGACTGTTGCACTGCACAACCCTTGGGAAATTTTGTAGCTTGGCTTGGCAATTTCTTGAGGAATATGGGAGGGCAAATTTTGGGGTATAACACTCTTATTGCGACCCTTTTGGTCGTACATAGTACTGGACTCTTTCTTTCTATTGTATGGTCTCTTATGAATACTTGAAGATGCAGTCCCCTGGATTTCACTGATCCTGAGTTTATTTTCAACATGTTCCCGCATGAACATGTCATCCAATTCCCTATCTGCCAAGAGAGGTTGGTCATTGATTAGGCCCCAAATTCTAGCAGTTTGCCCCACACAGTCGTATCTGTCTTGACGAATTTCGCTGATGAGGATTCTTAAATCTTCTTGTCCCCAAGCATAATTTTGGATAAGAGCCATCTGACTACTCATCTGGATTCTCATCCTTTCAATCTCAACTTGCAGTTGTTCCACCTGGTCATCCTAGTTATCTTCAGGATTTTTCTTGGTCGTGTTCCCAGCGAGGAGTGCTTTCAATTCTTCTTACCCATTGGATAGATTCAGGAACATTTCCTTGAACAGAGCATCTTGAGTTTGGAGATCTCTGTCGTTCTGTTTAAGAGCCATTTTCCTTGCAGAAATAAACAGCGAGAAAATGAGAAACATGTCTTGAGAATACTTGTTATGTAATGATATGCATGCCATGTTTTCAAGGATCTCGCGGGGTAAACACAATAAGATGTTTGAATTGAATTTGACTGCAGCCTTGATTGAAGAAATTCATCTTGTTGAATGTCCTTCTACGAGAATTAAGCTCACCATGTCGATTGGGTCATAGCCTCTGACTCAAGTTATCATGCTTTGGTTTTTTGACGGCATTGGCTAGAGGAAAATAAATCCCCTTGCCCCTTGCTAGATGTCTGGTTCATCATAACCTACATCACATGCCATAGATATCCTTTAAATGGTTAACGAAATGCTATGGCATGATGTCATGATGTGTATGTTATACACCAAGCAAAAGTGTAAGGTGATGAAGACAAGTGAGTCTTGCAAGAAGTCTAGGTTATTGGATAATGACTATAACAAGTCCTGCAAGGAGCTCACATCGTTAGATAATGAATACAAACAAAACCCTACAAGGAGTTCAAGTTGTTAGATAATGAAAGAAAACAAGTCACACAAGTAGCCTTAGGTTTAGGCTTGCATGGAGTTTGTAGGTAAGTATCCTCTTGAAGTTTTAGTTGGCTTAACCTGTCCTAAAAGAAGTAATCAGGTTCTAAGGAATCTCAATATCACTGATCTTTCTTCACCAAGCATTGTTTCAACTCAAGCGATCTTTTCTTGCAGCCGAAATATCCTGAAAGTCTGATCTCAATGAGTGTAGTATCGAGTATCAACAAATCTTCAGTTGGAACCAAATCCGACTATCTCACTACTTTCTAATGGCTAGGATGAGTCAATTAAAGGTTCTAAAGGTCAGTTAGCATTTAATGACACTATAAGGAAGCCTAATGTTATCCTTGACTGACTCAAGGAACATTAGTACAAGCCAGAGTATCACGCTAACGTAGCCATCACTTCGTTCGTATCGGTCTACACCGTACAACCTCCATGATTTATTGCTACTTACCTAAAAAGGTGCCCCAGATTTGGGTATAGGATCTTTAATAATAACCCTGGAAAACCCTTTAAAAATAAAGCAGACAAAGCAAACAAGGAAATCAATTTAAAATGATCTAACTCTAAGGTAACCCCACTTTTTATAACTCCTCAGCAGAGTCGCCAGTTCTGTAATATGGTGGGAGAACTGACTGTTATACTGGTTTTGCATTTGTATTCGTAAATGTTGCGGTAAGCAAGAGTCTCCACTGACTTTTCTTTTATCCAACAAAGGAAAGGGTGAAAAGAATAGAAAAAGATCTTTCGAGATTATTTCTGAGTAAGGGGGTAGATTATGGAAAGAGAAGGTCTTAGCACCATTTCCATTCGTAGTTATCTACGGGCTCTTAGGTGCTAGCTCATTTGAAAATACCTTGTGTTTGTGTGTTTGAAAAAAAGTATTTTGAAAAGACGCCTTAGTGCGGCGAACTTTGTAATGTTTCTTGTATTAATGAGAACTTATACAAAGTGTTTTTGATAATATTTTTGGAAAGGAGTGTAGGTGTGGAAAATGTTTTGTTTTGAGCAAGCATCTAAGAACTATCTACCTACTCAAAAAGGTTTATTTTTTTCCTCTTTTCCTTTAGACAATGCTATCCTACTATTAGTGAGTGGGTAGCCCCACCATTGGATGTTTGAGGGATAATCGAGGGTCATTGTACAGTCACAAAGGCAACTTGGCAAGATAATTTAGTAACACCCCTAAGGTTTTAAGATCATGTACCGAGGAAAAATCGAAAGGGTCATTTTATGATATTTGAACCAAAGGGATGCCACTAAAATCCCTCACGTTCGAGAGTTGTGACTGTTTTATTCCAAAGGCAACCGAAGTGGGAATACCTTAGAGGTGCACATGTGCGAATGTGTTGTACTCAGTTATCTTTCTTTTATGTTAGGTTTGCTAACGTTTTGTTTTTATATTCTTGTCATGTAATCCTATTAGGCATACATCTAACAGTTAATATATCAGGGCGGGAAATTAAAGTGCGGAATTTAAAAGCTACACTATTACATGGCTTCGGGGAGGGGAAAAAATTACAAGTCCAAAAATTGGGGATAAAAGCGGTAAATAAAATCCTAGTTTATAACTGTTACAAACCATAAGTAGATACAATAATAAGGAAATAATAACGCGGGAAGTAAAATGAATGCGCGAGGGTTAAAAGAATATTCGAAACCATAAGAAATGTCTAAGTAATTTAAAAAAATTTATTGTTTGTTTTATTTTAAGAAAAATGTTTAAATTAAAAAATTAACTAAACTTGATCTAATCTTAAAGAAAATTATTAATTATTAATGAGAATTAAAATTAAAAAAAAGAAAACTAATTCTAAATTTTTTTATTTTTTGATTTGGAAAAAAAAAGACTTGAAATCAATAAACCTAATTCTAATTTGTTTTAAATTAATCCAGAAAAAAATTAATTAATTACTTAATTTACAAAATTTAAGTTTAATTATTTTTGTGATTTTTGATTTTACGATTTTTTTTGTTATAAAAAGAAAAAGGAATTAATTAAAACAAAAGAAAATAAATAAGACAAAGAATAATATGGGCCATGTTGCAACAAGCAAATAGGGGGTGAAAATCTGAAAACGTCTCAAGCCCAATAAATCAGAGCTCAGGTATTTGCACAGGATCCTGTATGTATGGACCTTGAAGGATGTATGATGGGAACACGTCTTTGAGTCTTTAGATCTGGCTTTAGTTTGGCCTGAAAGTCTATGCAATTTGAATTACCAAGCTAAAAAGTTATTGAGCCCTAAAAATGGCATCCTGTGATTTAATCATTTAAACTCACATGTGATACGTTAAACCTGCTCTAATCATTGCCATAAACATATATGCATGCGTTAGATTGGTTAACAATATATATATATATATATATATATATATATATATATATATATATATATATATATATATATATATATATATATATATATATATATATATATATATATATATATATATATATATATATATATATATATATATATATATATATATATATATATATATATATATATATATATATATATATATATATATATATATATATATATATATATAAACAGATTGAATCCAAGAAAACTATACCAAATCGGTGATAATCATAGTGATCGTTCTGAACGTGAAGGGACTCAGTTATGAGTTGGATTCGGTTCCTGGATGCCTCAGAGAGGTGATTCAATCACTTGTTTGGATTGTTGGGGCTTTGAAATGCAGATACGACTTTGCACTAGTTTGAGATTTTTTTTGAAGATTTTGTTGAGCTTTTGTTAGGCAATTGGAGAGATTTTTGAAGAGGGATTTCGTGCTCCCTTTGGGCTTGCAATGCATTGCATTTATAGAGGAGTGAAATGGTGAATAAACATGGAAAGAATCATAACATTAAGGCCCCCTTTCAAAGCAATATCAAACATATTAAAATGTTTCCAAAATTGTAAAAAACTTGCCCTTATTGAGATGCAATGAACCTGGTCTTTTTCCTCATGTCTTGCACAAATTCTAAGGCCCAATATCAACCCAAATCATCAGCCCATGTGTCCATACTTTTTATTTATTATTTTATGCAATTTATTTTGTGTTTTTTTGAATAAAAACAAAATAAATATGAATAAAATAGAGAAAAAATGAAAAGCAATATGAGAGTGAATTAGGGGTCCTTGAGTAAGTCATAAGCATATTTGAATCCCACAAAATAGGTCTACGAACTTAAAAATGCATTTTTGCTCAAAGTTGACTTTTTGCATTTTCACCAATTTGCCCAATTTGTATTGGTCATAACTTGCTCAATTTTTATCTTTTGAAAATTATCTTGGCCTTTTTGAAAAACTCAAGATGTCCCCTACAATCTCTATGTTGACAATTTTTACATTTGGAGAAATTATCTTGATGTAACTTGCCTTGACAAAAAAATGCCTTTTTGTTAACTTTCAAAAAGACCTGTAATATATTGGCTCATATATTTCCAATGATGCATCTTTTGGACTTCATAATAATAGAAAAGTTGTAGGGAATTGAATTTTCTTCAAAACGGGCTTTGTTTAGATAAAAGTTGATGAAGCATGTGAAAGTTATGCCTGATCAAAGTTCAGTTGACTTCTCCTAAGGAAACCCTAATTTGACAATTCTTGACTTTTGATGATCTGGGGACTTTCCTTGAGGAATCATGATCACCCCTTTATCAAATTATAAATATCATTTAAAAATGTTGAGGTTGACCAAAAATCTTGAAGTTTGTCTGTATATTGACCACAATTGACTTTTTGACCAATATTGTTGATTTTCAAACATTTGAGTCATTCACTGAGCAAACTTATGATGCAAGGCATAAAACTTGGCATGGATATTCTTGAGGACATATTAGGAACCATGGAAATCACTTGAGGCCTTTGAAACTCAAACTTATTTGTGAAAAGTGAAACCCTAGTTGGAAGTCCATTGCTTAGGAGGAGAACTTGTCTGGTCAATTCTTAGTCAACCTTAAGCATTTAGGGACTCTATGAGTATGTCTTGAATAAAATGAGAGGGAAGGTTTTGGGGTACAACAATGGTACTAAAACATTGGAGTCCTTTAAGGTTATGTTCAAATCTTTATAGTTAACAAATATCCCATATTCAAGAATTAGGGCCAGAAACTTGATCCAATGTTTGATTCAAAAGTAGAAGTGTGTTTGTTGAGTTTTAGGAAAAATCCAGAAAGAAGGAGATCATTGAGAAACTCAATAAAGTAATTCAGATGTTGAAAGATTAATGAATGGATTCAAGAAGATTATAAGAGTCATTATCTTCATCATCAGAAGAAATAAATGAAAGATCAACACAAGAGGTGTCTCTTGAAAGACTAATCATGACAAATGAATGATCATTTTAAGATTCGTCTTCTGATGAATAAGCTACAAGTAGTAGAATTTTTTAAAGAATAAATTATGAAGAATATTCATCAAGAAGAAGCTTTGAAAGGTCAAAAACAACATTTGGAGATTCATGATCACATGAAGAGAATATAACCTTAAGAAACTCATGCAAACATGTCTTCAATAATATCCCCGACAACACGTCAGAAGATTCTCATGAAGCATCCTTTCAAATAAGGTAATTTAACAAAGAGGAACATGTGTGCTTCAAAACCACAAGAGAAGACGACGACATTGAGGTAAAAAATCTAATCTATAAACAAATATTTAAGTTAAGTGTTAAGCTTAGTAGATATAATGAGAAATTAGAAGAAAAAAAACATCGTTGATTTTAAAGAGTATATTGAATTTCTTAAAAATAACAATAAAATTATTGGTTAAGAAATAACTAATATTAGAAATCAATCTTTGAATTTGGATAAATGTGAAATCAATGAATCTTTAAGAAATGAGGTAATTAGATGTAGGGCCAAGTATCAAGCCTCCCTTTTGAAAAGTTTGCTAATCACGAGGGGATATTTTATGCACATATTCTTAATATTATTGATGCCCCATCAATGCTCTTGCACTTCCTTTCACCATAAGTCGACTGAAGGAACGCCTAACAAGCCTTCACTCTACTAGTAATATCATGGGCTCGAGAACATCTATTTTGGCACATTTCCCTACTCTCGATTGAAAGCTCAATAACATACATCGCACGGAAAGATGTGTATAATAGGTGGGACCTCACCCAAGCTGATGATAGGTGTTTTTGGCCTCCAACACATCTCACATTGTTAGATCAGATCAAACATCAACCCGTGTAAGGCGTTGTATCCCATAAGGATGGTTTTAGTCATCCAAACTATATAAAGTCCAACACACGCCATTTCAAGCATTCTTTCCTTCTTACACTCATTCTTTGATTTGGGCATTGAAGTGGCAATCTTAAAGGTCTTCCCCGCTTTATCATACAGAAAGTTCACTCAAACGTCTCGAACTTCGTTCCACTCAATCTATACCAATTTCTAGTTCTAGTTTGGAAGTGTGTCTAAGGCATACAAATTTCATGTTAAAGAAAAATCACAAATTAACAAATATTCATCATTCGTTTCTCTTTTTATGTGTTTCAAGACTAACGTTATTACCGTGCTATCGGGCACAGACTTTTTACCTTGAATTCAAATATTCCTATAATCTTTTATAAATTAATATATAGTATATTTTAATTTATATGTGTGCTAATTTGTTGATATAACTTATGTATTATAAGATGATTATTTAATTTAATGGTTTTATTGAACATATTTTACGTATTTTAAATTATTAAATTAATTCTTAATCAACTATTATTTAATTATATTATTTTTTAGAGAAAAAGAGTGATGCACTGACAGTAGGGATGGTAAAACGGATTGTGGTCTGTCGGGCCGGACCGTAACCCGCCAAAAAATGGCAGGTTTGATTAGGATTTTGGACCTACTGTCCATCAAAATCTGCCCTACTAAAGACCACCACCCGCCAACGTCCGTCCCGCCAAAGCCCGCTGCCCACCAAGCCCACCGCACCTATTCTTTTAATTTGTCCCACCTTAAATCTGCATTTTTTAATTAATTATAGTAATTACAGTTCTTATGATTTTATTTTTATACATTAGTTTATGAATATATGCAAATAAAATTGGTTAATAACATGTTTTATAAAAAAATGTTTTGAAATATAGGTGATAAATCTTATTAAAATAAAAAATTATTAATCTATTAAAAAAATAAATAAAAAATAAAAAAGTTGGCGGGCAAGACCGTTGCCCGCTAACCCACCACCTTGACGAGGCGAGCTAGATTTTTATGTCTATTTGTACTTGGCGGGCTTGCTCGCCCCGCTCTTTTTTTGACGGATTTAAGGCGGAGCGGGCGAGATGGGCAGTTTGTTTTGCCACCCCCTTACTGACAGTGTAAAATATTTTTACACTGTTAATCAATCACCACCACACATCCAATTAAACTACTATTTTATTTATAAAAAATATTGACACGACAGATTGACGACTTTATATTGGATGACATGTAAAACTATTTTACACTGCCAGTACATATCCATTAAACCCAATTTTCTAACCTACCATAATTTTTCGTTTCAGAATTTTGTTAGTCAATAATATTTTAAACTTAATAGTAGTGCAATGTCGGGGCAGGTCAATATTACACATATAACCAATCAAAATTTTTATATTTGTCTTGTCATATTAATATTTTAAAAATAAAAATAATTAAATACATAATTATAATTATGATTAATTACAGTATAAAAATAATTTACACTCAATGCATATCCCTTTTTTTCTCTACTATTTTAAACTAAACAAAATACAATAACATATTTATATGCTATTGAAATATTAGGTATCTTTAACTTTAATAATATAAATTTATTTTAAATATTACCATCAACGTAATGGCAATAGGTTGATTGCCCACGTAGCAAAAGACTTCCAAAATACAAGTTAAAATATAATTATTTAGTAACTGCAACCGCCATCGCCAGTTTCTTGATATATCAAGTGGTTGATTGTTAACTCAATCGACTATGTTATACTTGGTTCGAAACTTGGCAATAGGAGAAGAGGAGAAATAAGAAGAAAATTGAGGTATTTCAAAATACCTCCTTTTCTTTGTAATGATAAAAAAATACCTCCTTTTCTTATAAAAAATTAAAATGATTAATTGTAATGATAAATTTTGTAAAAACAAAATACCTTCCTTTTTTTTCTTTTCATTATAAGAACTCAAAATATCTCCATTTTTTTCTTTTCATTATAAGAACTCGTGGAGGTTAAAATATAAAAAAATGAAATGATTAATTGTAATGATAAATTTTGTAAAAACAAAATAGCTCCCCTTTTTTTTCATTATAAGAATTCGAGGTTAAAATATAAAAAATTAAAATAATTAATTATAATTATAAATTTTATAAAATCAAAATATCTCTTTTTTTTCTCTTTTCATTATAAGAATTCGTCAAGGTTAGAATATAAAAACTTGAAAGGATTAATTGTAATTTTTAAAATCAAAATACCTCCTTTTTTTTTTCATTATAAAAACTCGTCGAGGTTAAAATATAAAAAATTAAAATGATTAATTGTAATGATAAATTTTGTAAAATCAAAACACCCCTTTTATTTTCTATTATAAGAACTCGTCGAGGTTAAAATATAAAAAAATTGAAATGATTAATTGTAATGATAAATTTTGTAAAATCAAAATATCTCTCCTTTTTTTTTCATTATAAGAATTTGTCGAGATTAAAATATAAAAATATAAAATGATTAATTATAATGATATTTTGTAAAATCAAAATACCTCTTCTTTTTGTTTCCATTATAAGAATTCGAGGTTAAAATATAAAAAATATAAATAATTGATTGTAATTATAAATTTTGTAAAATCAAAATATCTCTTTTTTTTTTCTATTATAAGAACTCATGGAGGTTAGAATATAAAAACTTTAAATAATTAATTGTAATGATAAATTTTTTAAAATCAAAATATCTCCTCCTTTTTTTTTCCTTATAAAAACTAATCGAGGTTAAAATATAAAAAATTGAAATGATTAATTGTAATGATAAATTTTGTAAAATCAAAATATCTCTCCTTTTTTTCATTATAAGAAATCGTCGAGATTAAAATATAAAAAATTAAAATAATTATTATAATGATAAATTTTGTAAAATCAAAATACCTCCCCCCTTTTTTCCCATTATAAAAACTCGCGGAGTTTAAATATAAAAAAATGAAATAATTAATTGTAATGATAAATTTTGTAATATTGTATTTTATCAAGTTATCAAATTATGCAATATTATTTAAAATCAAATCGGTGTAATTTAATAAAACTCTCTAATGTGTGTGGACTATATTAATTTTAGGAATAATGTGAATTATCTGACTCAATAACTTATTAAAAATAATTAATATTATAAATTCAATTATTAAATTTGAAAATTTATTGAATAAGTTAATTATATACACAATTTTATTTATATATTTATCTAGTCCTCTTACACTCTTTGATAATTTTTCATTTTTGTTAGATCTTTGTATAAGTCTCATACTAAGATTTCTCCTACAATCTTTTAACAACAACAAAAAAAACACATCATTTTCTTGATTTTACAAAAACACCAATAACTATGGTAGACTTATATCACCCCGATTCAAATAACATTTTCCAACAAACATAAAGATCCTATTGGTAAACATTTTTAAAAAGTACACTCACTCTCTTTACAAACAATTTGTCACTATACATTTGATGATCAATTTACAACACTTGAACAAATTTGAATAAATGAAGTTGTTCTCTATCAATTCCAATAAATTAAACATTAATCTTCTCTTTCAAAATACAATTCAAATATAACAACCTTTTAATGTTCATAATTTTTTTGCAAAGATATGACAATTTATGCAGAAAATTTTTTAAGATTTTTTGGATGAATAAATCACATAAAAAATATATTTGAATTTATGTAAAATTTTGAGTGAAAAGATTAAAAGCTGAATTTTGAAAAAGTATCTCTTAAAACCACATGAAAGAATATCATGAAGAGGTGTATAATATTTCAAATTTATTCATGAAGCATTTGAAAGACTTTTGACATTTAAAATAATGATTTAATGTAAAGACTCAGATTTTTGAATTATGAAACAATGTAATGGTTGTAAAAAAGTTTGAAATTTAAAAAATGCAAATTTTCAGTTTGATATTCGAATACCATTATATTGATAATCGAATATCATATATGGTAGTTGAATATCGGTTGAAAAATGCCTGATGGTATTCGAATACCATATATGGTATTCGAATGCCAATTTTCAAATTTCAAATTTTTTAAACGTTTTTGAAGTGGTATTCGGATACCATATATAGTATTTGAATACCATCAGGCATTTTTCAATCGGTATTCAACTATCATATATGGTATTCGAATACCATCAGCATATTCTTGCACACTTTTGTTTCTGTTTCAACAATAATATAATACCAATATATGATATTCGAATACCATTAACAATTTGACTAAAAATTACTTTTTAAAGAGTTCTTTCGTGCATTTGAATACAATATGTTTAGGAAGATTATAGATGGAGTTTGATACATATTCTAAGCATTCAATATGATATAATGTGAATTGTAATAAATCTTTAATCATGATTATTCAATCCTTTGATTTCCAAAATTGATGTAATCTTGACACTTGATTTCAATCTTTATCTTTGATTTTTATCTATAGATAAACTTTTGTCTTCATCAAAACTAAATTAAAATTGATGATGAACATCTTCACAATCCCCCCCTTTTTGATGATGACAAAATATATGGATGAGAAGTTTTTGCTTGACACTTGATTTCTCCCCCTATCTTGTATATCTTCCCCCTTTATTTTAGAAGTTATGTTATTATGATGTCCTTTGGTATCCTTAAAAATAACAAAAATAATCATCTTTCTTCTCTTCCTTTTTGATATTATCAAAAAGGAAAAAGTAAAATCCAAAGGAGTATAATAACATGTACTTTCTTTGATTCCTTATTGTTGAATTTTCTAGTAGTCTTTACAAAAATAGTTTTACTTGTACTAGGCTTACCAAAATTAGACAATGTGTCTTTCCATTATGAGGAAAGTGTGCTCGAGTGGAAGTATTTGTATCACAAGAGTATAGCCCTTGAAAGGAAGTTGTCAAAAGAAACTTTGACATTTGAAGAGGTTGTTCAACAGCTGGAGAATGTTACTGTGAAAGACAATGAAAATCTTATGATAGTTCACATTTGTGACATGTTTGACAAGATGGTGGAGCATTTTGTTCAACAAATGCAATATGAATTTGAGTTGAGCATGATAGAAGATGTTATTTACTTTCATGATTTTCAAGTGAGGCAAATGAATGACTACACCTTTGATTCCCAAAGTATATATCACTATTACGAAAAACACATATAATAACGGTTATGAAACACATATGATGACAGTAGTGCACCCGTTGTTAGGTAGTTTGAGATTGTATGTACACTGGTTACCACAACAACCATGTGACCGTTGTTATAAATTAAATAGCGTAGGATCAAGCACTTACATCTAGGCCAAAAGAAATTGCTATTAGTCAGGGCATAACTATATTTCCTTATAGTGAACCTCAAGGTGCCTACCCGACCCACCTAACACACTTGTGTAGGCGTAAATGGGTGGGATGTTAAGCCCATCGAATCCCTTAGGGTGACGTTGAATTAAATAATCCAACAATAAGCCCATTGAATCCCTCCCTTAGGGTGACGCTGGATTAAATAATCCAACAATCTCCCTCCAGTGTCAGCCGTGGGATTCGAACCCATGGCCTTACTCTGATACCACTTATAGGATCAAACACTTACCACTAGGCCAAAATATTTTGCTATTAGTCAGGACACAACTATATTTCCTATAGTGAAACCCAAGGGGCCTATCTAGCCCACCTAACACACATGTGTAGATGCCCATGGGTGGGATGTTAAGTCCATTGAATCCCTCATGGTGTCGTTGGATTAAATAATCCAATAGATAGCGTGCTACATACAATCACAATTGTATTAAACAATTGTTGTTATATGTCTTTTAATAATAAAAAAATAAGTAGAACAACAACAGCGAGAATAACAAGAACAACAACAAGAACACCAAGAGCAACAAGAAGAACAACAAAAACAACAAGAAGAATAAGAACAAGAGCAACAACAACAATAATAACAAAAACAAGAACAATAAAAAAAACAACAAGACAACAATAACAACAACACCGACAATAATAACAAAAACACGAACAATAACAAAACAATAATAACAACAAGAACAACAATAACAAAAAAAGTAACAGCAGGGACAACAAAAACTAACATTGTTAACTTGAATCCATACTTTCCTTGTCTCATTCATGTTGAAGAAGAGATGATGGAGTTTTGAAATTTGTTAATGAAAGAAATGATATTTTTGAGTTTTTTTTTATGGTAGAAATGATATTTTGAAGCTTGGTTTAGTGGAGAAATAGAGTTTCATAAATGAAAGATGATGTTTTGAGGTAGAAGATGAAGTTCATATCTAAGGTTTCACGTGGATCACTAATGGTAGTGTCTTTAGCATTGATAATCATTAATTGGTTGGCTAAGACTTGTTTAAGGACGATGAAGAAACTCAATAAACACGCTTATATTTCGCCATGACCCCCGAGTGACTTTTCACCATGTTTGGAAGTTCCAGCCACTGTGAAAAGTGGCTTAAAAATATATTTAAAAAAATTGTAGGTGCTAGAATTCGAACTCGTGACTCTGAGTATCTTTTCACCACGGTTAGAAATTTCAATCCTAGTAGTAAGTGGATAACGCACTACATACAACAACAGTTTTATTAAACAATTGTTGTTGTATGTCTTATAATAAAATATAAAAAATGCAGCAGTAGAACAACAATAACAATAACAACAACAACGAGATTCGAACTCATGACCATGCACCAGTTTTTACCACGGTTGGAACTTCCAACCATGGTGAAAAGTGGCGTTAAATTGAAAAAACAGCTCCCAAAAATGAGATATTGCTACGGTTAATAAGGAGGTCGTTGTAATACTGTTTTACGAAAGATATTTTCCGTAGTAGTGTATTCTATAAATAGCTACACTCAACTATTATGGAGTAACCTAATGCTCAAAGATGGTAATGAAGATGTCATCCAGGATGTGTCAGACATCATGTATGACATATTGGTGACTGAGTTTCCAACTCAAAGGAAGGATGAGAAAGTTTCTCTTGTTGATTATAAAGTGAATAAAAAGTTTGTTCAAATAAGTTAATCTAGGACAGATGTTGAAGCAACCACCTTACTCATGTTCTACTTTACTTATGTGCTACTCCTGTTGCTGTTGTATTCTCTATTTATTTAGATGTGTGATATAGTGTGCTACTTCTTGAAGATCATATCTTGTAAGTAGTTGTATCCCAAATTTTCAAAGGGAGAGATTTGTGTTCCTTTTAATTGATTGCATTAGGTAAACAACACAAGCACAAGATATAACATGTGGGGAAAAAATGCCCTGGAAAGTGTTCCAGCATCTAGCCTTAGTTTGCAGACCAAGACTTGTGAGTGAGTCTGTGCACGTTGATGTGTGATTCCAAGAAGATTTGTTGCAGTATCTTTTAGCAAATATTATTCAGTAAGATTTTCTAAAAAGGTATTATTAATCCATAAGTTTGAAGAATATTTAATTAGATATGGATTAATTAAAAAGATTTGCTAGAGTTTGCATTGAAGAAAAGATTTAATTGGATATTCATTGAAGATAGATTTGGTCCAGTTTTATCCAAGATTATGCTGAAGATTTAATCAAACAAATATTCCATGAAGATATTTAATGAGATTTGTTAAATTCAAGATATGGATTTGCAATATCTTCAATCAAAGGTTTAGAAGCGTGGTTCAGATTAAGCAAGAGATTTATTCTTAATCCTTTACTTGAGAAGTTGGAATTATGATTTATATCAAGTAAAGTTATTATTTGATTTGTTCAAAGATTCAAAGTTATGTGAAAAGGGCAGATGGTGAACCAAATGTTCCAGCATGTGGGCAACATCAAGTCTTTGACAATAAATTATGAGGTTGTTCTGAGCGTAATTTATTGAAGTTTGCAACATGATTGATTGCTATCTTTTAACAATGATTTATTTTATTTCTTTGTTAAAGATTGGTTAAGATCTAATCAATTTAAATTGCAGATATAAATTTGAATTTAAATAAAAAACAAATCATATCTTTTAGAGACTTTTGTAGAACAAATCAAAACACAATCTCCTATATTTTTGGACACAATCAAAGATGCTTATGCCTATTGGAAAAAGCCCAAAAGAAGCATTACTATTTATGAAGACTCAAACCTAACGTTTGAGCGTGTGCATGTATTGAAGACAATTTGTGTTAGGGTTTCTATTTTTGAGTCTTTGTTTGAGTTATTGTTGTGCACCTCTCTAGCGCTTTCACTCGTATCTTAAGTAATAGAGTCTGATTTGTTAGTTGAGTTGTAATTCAATATTCCTTAAGTTGTTTATTGAAGTTGATCACTAGAGTATAATTAAGAAGATGATCATTAAATACGGGGCTTGTTCATCTAAAACACTTTCTACAAATTCTATAGAAGAGTGTTTGAGAGAAAGTGAGAGGGATTATCATATTTAGGGGGAATCTTAAATATACAGTAACTAGGATTAAGAAGATGCATTTAACAACATGGGGGTTGTTGTTCCTATAATACTAATTGTACTAATTCAAAATAGTGAATTTCCTTTTTTGGGTAGAGTACCCTCCAGACGTGGTATGGTTTCACTTAAATGTGTTACCAATTCTTTGTATTATTTATTGTTTTAATTATTAATTTCTATCTAGTTTGTAAGTGTTTTTTTTTCTAGTATACAATATCTCAGACAACGTGTCTGGCATATGTCCCCAAAATATGTCATCTGTCATAAATCAGTTGTACATATTGTCTCAAGTATCTGATCTAACATTTGTCCCTGCCTGAACATAATTTTAAAAATCATTATGGATGGTCAGTTGATAGAAGAAGGCTAGTCTTGAAGTTGATGAGGGACTTAATGATGAGTCTAAGACCATTAAAAAAACAATTCCATTAGAGGAGGCAATTATTACGCCTTCCGAGTCAATGACGACCAAGGTGAGCGACATGAATGTTTAAAGTGAAGATTTATCTAAAGACATCCAAGGTGACTAAGACTCTAATAAATTATGTCGGCATTTTTAAAAGAATTTTAAAATATTTCTTAATCTTGATAAACTTTTGAAATTTATTTCATAAAAGAAATTATATAAAAAATAAAAAATTGTATAATTTATATGTTTGTTTAGTTAAAAAAATTGTAATACTTTTTATGTTTAAAAATAAAATTTACACATTACTTTTCAAATATTATATCTTCAGTAGTTGTTAGGTAGTAGTTGAATAAGTTACACATAACATAAGCAGTAGTTGTTAGGTAGTGACAAGTTAAACAAGTTTCATTTCCTATACTAACTTGAATAAGTTGTTTGATAGTTATTGTATTGTGAAGATGCCTAATACTTGAAATCAGGTTGCCTGCTTCACTATAATCAGTGTTACTTGAAATCAATGTCACTTTTACTATATTATTTGTTCAGTTATTTCTGTTAAACTTCAATGTAATTTATTTTTGTTTAATTATATTTCAAAGTTATAATTTATAAGCCAACTTTTTTATCCGGGCATATCAGAATAATGGTTTTCTAAAGACTCATGATTTTGTACCACCTTCCTATAATAGTTTCCTAAATACTGTCATGGCATCATTAACCTACCATTCCAAGTAACAAACATACAATTTTCATGATGTCATAAATGTCATGGACGAACCTTCGTTGGATGAGCTTCTTAAGGGAACATTTGGCTATCCCATAATAAGCAAAGACCAGGGGAAGAAATCCTCAAATAACAATGAAAGTTTTTTGAGTTCAGTTAGAAAGGCTTGTTCTATCATTCAGTTCTCGAAACATGTTCAGTCTCAAAACATGGAAATATATTTCTCCCCCAACAAGAAAATGCCTACTTCTCAATTTATTTCAATTTGTACAGTAGAAAATGATGTAAATGAGGATAAAGTGCAGTATTGCTTAACAAATATGTCTTCATGTCAGAAGGTCAATATGAAATGGTTTGGATCTTACATTCAGTAAGTATGTGTTATGATAAAATAAAATTTGAATTTAGTGCACAACTTATAAAGAGAGATACCGAAGATACTTTCAGTTATGATGCCTAGTAATAAGAGTTTTGTGAAACATAAGAGTTATGTGTGGTTCCACATTGAAATTTTAACCAATATTGTAAGTCTTTAAATAGCTCAGACATACATAGTAAATTGGAAATTGGGTGCTGGGCTAATATTGTATAGAATGAGTTTTGGCCCAAAATTAATGAGTTTTGGCCCAAAATTAGTTTCAAAGTTTTAATTAATTATTTTTAAAAAGAACTTACTTAAGATTACTTTTGTTTTTTAGAATCAACACCTTCTGAATTTGACCAAGTTCAGATTCTAAGCTAGAGTATGCATCAGCAGAATAATTTAAAATGAAGAAGCAATAATTAAATCACACACAAAGATTATGATGGTTCCTCTATAACAAGAGTAGTCTAGTCTCCTTGCTAAGCAAAAGCTTTTCACTATAATCAGAACCTGATTACAACTTGCTTAGACACACATGTCCAAGACTTCCTTCTCAATCAAATCAGAAAGAGACTTCTTACCTAAACAAACCATTCAGGATTTATTTTCTCAATCTAACCAGAAAGAGACTTCCTTTCCTAAACATGTAGTTCAGGACTTGCTTGCTCAATCACACTAAAAGAGACTTCCTTTCCTAAACATGTAGTTTAGGAATTCCTTTCTCAATCACACTGGAAGAGACTTCCTTTCCTAAACTTGCAGTTCAGTACTTCATTGTTCAATCACAACGAAAGAGACTTCCTTGCTCAAACACTCAGTTTGAGACTTTCTTGCTCAAACACTCAGTCTAAGACTTTTACAATTTCTAAACAAACTGTTTAGGGTTACAACAAGATGTACCTGTTATTCAATCATAGGTACAAACAATACAACACACAAAAGACCTTGTTACTTGAGATTTCTAAGATATACAAGTTTAAACAAATATCAAGTCTGTGTGCAACACAACAACTTTATGTACAAAAACTTAGAGAGCGGAACACATCTTGTTCTTTCTTGTTGTATGTTGTTGTATCTTGTTGTTACTTATTTTGAATCTTCAAATCCTTATATAGAGGGAACAAAAGAGATGTTGGAAGTTTGCTTGCACAAGTATCATTGCTGAAGAAGCGGTTTCCAAGAGAGAGACGTTGCAGTAGGTACAATGAGGATCTTCATCTTTTGAATAATCTCTTTATCCATTGTGTCTTTCTCAAGTAAGACGTCCATAGGCATGCTAGAGTAGACTGAAGAAATCACGTCCAAGCATCCTTGAGCCATGCACTAGAAACCTCAAGTGTAATTTATCCATAATTCTTGGCGGTTGATAAGATGGAGCTGCTTTTGCATAGAGTACGAACAAACAGGAGTCAGTACTATGCTTTCAGTATGGCACTTCGAAGTTCCATTTGAACATTAGAGGATGAGTTAACATGGTGCTGATGCCTTCATTAGAACATCCGATGTTGAGTTAATTGGCGCTGAGGTTCTATTTCAAAATCATATTTTGATCCAATAGAATCTGAATCGCTTCTTCTTTATAAGCCATTTAACCGGGTCATAACCTAGTTACTTATAAGCTTAATGATCATGCACACTTAATAAAACGTTAGAATACCCTATTTTTCTTAGGTACTTTGTTATCATCAAAACTCAAGGAGTATGAACAAATTTTGTTCCAACAATCTCCCTATTTTTGATGATGACAAACAAGTGTATTTAAGAACAACGCTGGGTCAATTTTAATAACTTGACAACATTAGAGTCTGAGGGTTGTAAGCTCCCCCTGGGTCTAATAATACATAGGTTGAGGATTGTAAGCTCCCCCTAAGTTCTATCAAATTATTTAAACTATTTTTAGTAACTTGACAACTTTAGAGCCTGAGGTTTGTAAGCTCTCTCTTAGTCTAATAGTTCATAGGTTGAGTTTTGTAAGCTCCCCCTAAGTCCGATCCAAGTTATTAAACCTTTTTAACAATATTAAGCATATAACATTAAAGTGGATTCAAAATCTTGATAAAAGACATAACAAAAAATTCTATATCAAACTCTTTAAATACTCTCATATTTATCCCCCTTTTGTCATCAACAAAAAGTAAATAAATAGAATTGAGAGAGAAAAAGATACTGAACAGAAAAAAAACATTAGCTCAGTATGAAAAATAAAAGCAGTAGAGAGTGAAAGAGGTAGTAGGTTAAAAATTAGTGAAAAACACAAATGTGTTGATGGATAAGCATGCTAAATTCAAATTCCAAGATGGTGAAAGTGAGATTATGACATAGTAGCATACATAACACGAATCGAGAAGCATGACCAAAAGATTTTGAAGATTTCCCTTTTCAAGGAAAAATTTCTATATAAAAGAAGATGCCATAGAGCTTAATCAGATCATCTTTCTCTTTCAGGTCTATACAGTCTATCAATCATGGATAGGCGAAAACTATCAAAGATAGAAATAGATGCCAATAAGACTGTGAAACAAAAGAAGCAAGCCAAAGATGAGAAATAAAAGGCTGAAGAGGCTTCTCCAACTCATGTTTACTTTGTTGTTGACTTAGCAAGTAATTCTGTTGAACTTACGACACAAAGCAGAAGCATAACTATTGAAGCATTACAAAGAAACAGGAGGGAGGATTCTCCTCCATCTAAAGGTGAGGCTGACCAAGACTATTTGGATTATATGGATAAATTGATGAACCAATAAGAAAGCTCCATTAATAGTTCTAATATTTCATTGTCTTAATTATGTAATATCCTTAAGATATATCCTTGTACTATATTTTTTAATTGTCGCACCGTAGAAAAAAACACAGAGTCGCCATCAAACTTTATTTATTTCGAAGGGAATGGAAAACATCGATAAAACCCAGAAGGAAGGATAAGATGGTCAACACAACTAAGAGAAAGGTACGAAAGTCTGTTATACAAGGGAAGGTATTAACACCCATCACATTCACTGTACTCAATAGGATCCACTTTGGTTGTTCATATCTAAGGGTGTGTTATCTAAAGCTTACTTGCTAAGAATGCATGAACGAATTATTGGGAAAAAGAAAAGGGTTTTATTGTTGAGTTCGCCCAGGTTTTTCAACCCAGTGCCTAAGTATCCTCATATTGCAATGAAGAAATCAGAACTCCATAGTTCTTCTAAAAATGTTGGTTTGTCGGTTGTTTTTTATTGGCGATGTTAACATTCACGTTCTAGCATCAGGCGGTGTTGCTCGCTGTGTGGAGACTTATGCGTTACCTGTATTGCGGTAGAACGAAAGTAACATACCCTTTTGAAAATTTTTTAAAGAGAAAAACCAAGAGGCATAAAATGGATTTGGATTTGTTGAAGTGTTTTATTAGGAAATACCTCAAATGGTCCCTCAAGACTGGGGGTATTTGAGTATATCTCCTTTAGTTTTGAATTTTTTTTTAGATACATATTATAATAGAGTCTATGACATGAGGGCGAATACTTTGAATGATTGGGTCAGACGCCCCAGATTCAAAGTTCTCTAAGAAGAGATAAAGAAGATTTTCGCTCATCTTTCCCCATGTACTTAAGGCTCAAGGCGTATTTGTACGTATCATATTTTTATGTGTTTTTGTATTTGATTAAGAAAATGAGTTTTTGTTTTTTAAAGGAAAAAGAATGTTATGCAAAAGGAAAGAGTAAAAGCAAAGGGATCTCAATATTAATTGTTATCATGCAATTGGACCTAAGGTTGAGTTTTGAGGGAAAAATCTAGCCTAAATATTATCATGTTTGGTTTGATCCTAAAGTCTAATTCAACATTAAACAACCAAAATGAATTTGATTGTTTAATGTAATTTCCTAAGAAAACATGACACAATCAACCAAACAATTAACAAAAATAAGAGAAATAATAATTCTAATATTTTTTATCATGTAAAGAAAATGCAAACAATTAATGGCATCAAACAAATACAAAGAAATCTAAAATAAAGTGTCAGGGGGTGCAAGCTGCGTCAGGTGTGTGTGAACCAAAAGGAAAGTCTGGGCGCAAGGCCAAAATGTGAGGTCTAGTAAGTCTTTTGGTTTGCTAGCTTCAGGGGTGCAAAAACGTGTGCTTGGGCTTAGTGTGTAGGTATGGAAAATTTGTTCAAGTCCCATTTCAAATCCAACAAAAATCACCAATAAATTATTCAGCTCTTTATTTTCATTAATATTGAATTAAAACAAAAAACAAAAATAAATAAAGAAAATGAAACAAAAGGTGGAAACGATGCGTTTCAAGTGGATCTAGGGTTTCAAGTTGTGACTATTGAGATATTTTCGAAAACACACTTTCTTCCCTCCTCATTCTCAAACGCGTTGATGCTCCTCCTTCCCAACTCATCTTCTCCGACGAACTTAATCACATCACCGCCGTGTTTAACCGTCTCGTCCCCTCTTCGTCTCATCGATTCCCTCTCTGGCTCCTTTGCTCTTCTCCCACCATCACAACACTGTGGCTACACCACCGCACGATCGTATCTCATCTTCTCCGCTCATCTCTCCATTCCGGTCCAACTTCTTTCGCGGATCTCTTCACCATCTCTAATTGAATCAAAAGCAAATAGCAAAGCATACAATATACTAATGAATAACGCAAGGCTTACCTACCAGAGACAAGTCTGGTGCTTCTTCGTGGCTCATGAAAGCTTCGATCTCCATGTTCTTTCTCTTTCTCACTTCTTAGCTCAAATCTCCTTCTACTTTCTTCTTTCGGTTTCTACATGTTGATGTTGTTCTGTGTGTTGTTGTTGCGTGAAGTTGTTGTGATGATGCTGAAAGTTGCGATGCGGTGTTATTGTTATTTGCAGTGATGAAGATGCAGTGCAGTTTCAAAGAGAGTGCAGAGAGAAGTTTCTGGAAATATTTTGCAGAGTGAAGGTTGATTCTTCAAGAATGACGAAGAATGATCAATGATTGAAGGAGAAGTGATCTTATATAGGTGGTTAAGATGCAGAAAAGTTAGTTACAGATTAAATCAATCTCAACTCTTGATTTTGAGGAGTTTGTTATGGATGAAAGGTGGAGATTGAATCAAATTGAAGGTTGACAACTCTGTTATGAAATTCTATTATTTCCTCTTTTCTGATTTAATGAATTTATCTTCCTTTTCTCTTTTTTCTACTAAGCTATTTTTCCTGTTTGATTCAATAGTGCAAGCTTAACCCGGTGGTGAACTAGTTTATTGAAGTTTTGGACTAATGCAGGGTAACAGTTATTTGGAACAACATGCTGGTTTGCTCTGGTTTCAGTTTTCTGCAGGTTTGTGTTTATGTTTGGATTGGAGCTGATGAAGGGTCAAGTTTGTAGCAGCAAGAGTTTGGAGAATGCATGGCTATGATTATGAAGATTTGAATCAAGATTGAAGGAAATGATACATGGGTGATAATAAGGGAATTTGATGAAGATTAGCATGGGGCAAACTTGTGTTGACTTTTTGCAATTTCTTTTGTACTCCATTTTGTATTTTTTTGTAATGAATATGTATGGCTTGTACTTGCAGCCTATTTGAAAATTAATGAAAATCCCTTCCCTTTACATTTTGGTTCTTGAAAGCAAATCTTGCACTTAAGTGTATTGATGCGTACCAATTGAAAAATGGCTTTTGATCCATAGTTAAATGAATGAACAAAAACTTAATGATGAATAGAACCTTTGATGAAATTTTTAAATGTTGAAACTCGTGGATGAATTATAGTGAATCATGAATGATATTCATACGAATCTTGATGAAAAACTTTGAATCAAACTTGTATGCTTTTCAAAGTTCCACCATAATTGAACACTCGTGTCATGATTAAATCTTTGGTGAATCCCAATTACATGCTTGAATCCATAATGTCTTATACATGAAGCAAACTTGATATGCATAAGACAAATGAATTATTATCACCTTATTGCACAAATCGTGATTCTTGCCTTATAACCCAAAAATCTTGAATTCCACACCTTGAATTAGCGAAAGATAGAATCAAAGAATGTCATGCTATAATGCCTTGCAATCCAAGCCTCAACTGATTAGAGAATATGCCAAAAACCCTAGCTTGATAAATAGAGGAATTATATCCAGCTAATATCAAGCCTCTTGACACAAAGTCCTAACCAATCACAAGAAGATGAAACATGATTCACTTCTCAATGAAACCCTCAGATGAAAACTAAGCTTGAGAAGTGAAAGGAGAGATAGTCAATGCATCTGTGAGATTAACCCTAATTTAATGATCTTCAGTTGAAATATCTTGGTGGATGCACACCTTGTAATTTGATGAAGAAGAAGTCCATGAACCAAAACCCTAACTCCACAATCCAATACTCAATGAAAAGTCAGAAGAATCAGTCTTATTTTACATAGACACCCCAAACCAATGTGAAACCCTAGCTTGCATGACCCCTGATCCTTTTGAACCAAGGTATCTTATTGAATGAATTAATGCTATGTAAATGTCCTAAAGAAGTGGTGTAAATGAAATGAAAATCATAAGCCAGTTAAAAGTGAAAGGGTAGGAAAATTTGGGGTATAACATTAATAAATGAAGGTATTTATGTTACTATGCTTGTCTTACTTTAACACATCCTTTAGAATGGAAGAGTCTGCTTAACCATCAATCAATTAATAGAAAAAACAGAAAAAGTAAAGCAAGAAAATAGTTTGAAGAAAGTATAGAATAGAACAAAACAAACAATTTTCAAAATCTTATTGGCCGGGGAGAAGGCAATCACTATTTCCATAACTGACAAGATAGATAAAATCAGAAACTCACAAAAGTAGCTTTCCAAGGAAAATCTTTAAAGCATATTTGAATGTTACCCAAGATCTTCTTCTATAAATACAATCATTCTGTGTGAATATTCTCATCTTATCCCACTTCAAAGAAAAAATGGGAAAATCAAAACAGTTCAAAGCACATAAGAGAGATTTTAAGAAGGAGATAACAAATATGTTTAAGAATCAGACAAAAGAAGAAAATATCAAGGAGGTGGAGTGATCAATGCATTTTAATGTATATTCTTCTACTATTGTAATTAGGAAATTCTATAGTTTATTTTAGTATTTTTACTATTTTAGTGTATTTTTATATTTAAGTTTATTTTCAGGCTTTATTTTAATTTCGTACTTTATTTTAAGCTTAAATGGTTAATTGATACCTTTTCATTGTGCTGATCATAACTTTAGCTACGGAAATCAGATTGACGCATTCTAATATATGTTGGAAAGATGAGAAGATACGGTACAAGTTTGATGTTGAAGACAAATTCGAGTTTGGGGTGCAGAAGGGTCTAATAAAATTCAGTTTAGTTCTAGACTTAAGAAGATAATTGATTTTTGGGCGGGTTTTATGAAATGTTCGGGCCGGTTGCTCTTTAAGCCCGATTCTCTTGTACTATTTAAGTTAAAATGAAGTGCTTCTTCTGGAGGATTCAATTTTCACAATATTAGAAAACATGGCTTACAATTTCTATGGAGAACTAATCACCTAAGGTTGATCTGCTGTTTGAGTTTTCACTGATACTTTGAGGTTTTTATAATTTCCAATTCAATTTCAATTTCTTTTCAATTCTATCTATGAATTTGTTTTCTTAATTTGATTGCTATTGTTTTTTTAATTAGACCGCTTCTTATAGAATATATTTGATTTATTTCGATTGATGTATGTTCTTTACTATAATCGCGTTAGCTTAGCTTTTTCGTTAATCCCGTTTGACTAAGTCGCGTTTGTTTATCTGTTTTCTCAATTCAGAAATTAGGAACATATATCATATAATATCAATTACGCATGTTGATTGTTGTTGTAATCTAAAAGGGAATAGAATCCGCATAGGAAATTGGAATGATAAGAATCAATGATATATTGGAAACTGAAACAGTAGATTAACTTGTTCACATATTTGCTTTCAATTTGTTTATCAGCGATTTAAGTCTAAACATTAAAATACCTTTGTTTCATTCGATCAGTTAAAATTATTAAGAGTCCTTGCGATACGACTTGAGTGTCGCTTCTGTTATACTACATTTTTAAAACTCATTTTAACATGCGTGCGACAACAGATCAAAATCATTCATCTGCTTTGACTTGCCCATTTTCCTGGACATAATATGGTATCGATGTTAACAGTTTGAATCCCATTTATGCAGTGAACTCATTCATCTTTCGCCCTACGAACATAGTCCTTGGTCAGTTGTTATGGCCTCTGGCGTCCCAAACCTATATATGATTTGGTTTTGAATGAAGGCCATGACTTCCTATTGGTCTATTTTAACCAAAGCGACCACTTCTATCCATTTTGAAAAATAATCAATACCTACCAAGATGTATTTGTGGCTCTTTGATGATGCATGCTTTATTTCTCCAATAATATCCAAAGTCCATCCCCTAAAAGGCCAAGGTTTGATAACATAGTGCAATTCACTAGCCAGTACATGTTGAATTCCAGCATGTTTTTGGCATTCTTGCAGATTTTGGAAAAATCAATGCAATTTTTTAACATGGTCGACCAATATACCCATATTCGACACAACAACCATTTCATCTTCTGGTCTGCTTGATGTGTTCCACAGGAACCACTATACACTTCAATTGTTGCCACATATGCTTCATTCTCTCCTAAGAATTTTAACAACACTCCTTCGAGCGTTTTTCTGAATAATTCATCTTCCATTAATCTATAATTTAACGCCCTGTACTTAACCTTGTGCTCTATCGACCCAACTGGATTTTTTAAGTAATCAACTATGGGTTTTCTCCAATCGTCTTCAGCTAACACATCAATGGCGAAAACTTCATCTACCATTTTAAAATTTCCAAAGTGCTCATAGTTCAGGAGATCAGGGATAACTTCAGGTGTTGCCCCCAAGTTTTTGTCATTGGTGTGGTTTCAAATTTCAATTTTTCTTTTATCTCAATGAACTTGTCTATGCTTTCTTTGGTTATGAGATAAGGATGCATGGTGAGCGCGTGAACCTGCTTGGTACCAGATCTGCAAGAGAAATGTATTGAAAAATAATATTCTAGAGGAAGGGATCGAACCCATGCCCTAACACATAACGCCTTAACACACACGCGCTTACCGTTGGGGCGACCATTACATCTGGTGTATAAACCAAACGAGAATAACAAAAACATAGAATGAAGTATATGGTCGGAGAAGCGCTAGATCCCTAACTCCAATCGTCTTTTCTGGAAAGCCAAAATCTCAAACCATGTGAAAACTTCAGAATTAAAAACACAAATACATGCTACCCCCCTAATTCAGGTATTGCGGATCCAATAGTGGGGTTATCTTGACCTGAAACGAACTGTAAAAAAAGTTATAATGAAAATGCAAACAAACACGGTTAAAGTGGCAGGTAGCCATGTCCACGTCTAGGATAGCATGTAAAGCCTCATTACAATCCTAATCATCATCTTGAGAACATCTAACCATAAAACATTAGTAAACAATTCATAAATTTAAGATTTCAAATGCAAGAAATTTACCAATCAGTGAATCGTGGCTAGGCCTTCTGGGCACGACTGGAAGTGTTCTTGGTCTGGACCTGCTCCTAAAAATGTCAGGAAGGCGAATAGATGCTTGGAATTTATTGAGAGTGGATGGAGAATGAGTTTTTGGGTTGCCCTAGCTCGATTTTTTTATAGAGTTTTGTGTTCTTTTGAGGCAGCCGACTCGTGTTTTCTTGTGATATGATGCTTGCACTTATATAGAGGAGGGGAATGTCTCAACATATATGGCAAGGAATCAAGTTATCAAGCCATGATAAGACAAAAATCAAGCACATTTAAAAATTTCCAATTTTGGTATTTTCCTTGCCATTTTGAGCCATGCACGTTTTTTGGCATATTCTCTATACATTCTTGGGCCTCTAGCTGATTAAGGAACCCATCATGCGCCTTGGCCCAATAATCTTCCATTTTATTTGATTTATTTTGTGTTTATTTGAATAAAAATAAAATAAATATAAATAAAATAATATTGAAACATAAGGCAAGATATCAGTGAGCTTAGGAGGCTTCCACGTGGTCATGGACATGTTAGAATTCCAAAACTTAGGCCAAATAGTTTAAAATTTCAAGTTTGCTTAATTGAAATTACACGAATCTCTCAAAAATTTCCCAACTTGTACAACTCATAACTTGCTCAATTTTCATCTTTTGAAGGTGATATTTGACTTTTTGGAAAGCTCATGATGTCCTCTATAGTTTATGTTATGATAATTTTTGCATTTGGAGAACTTATCTTGATGTAAGTTGCCTTGACAAAATGTGTCTTTTGGTTGACTTTTGAAATGACCTATAATGTATGGGCTCATATCTTTCAAATGAGGCACTTTTTGGACTTGATCATAATTAAAAAGTTGTAGAGATTTGAATTTCCTTCAAAATGAGCTTTGGTTAGGGAAAATTTGATGAAGCATGTGAAAGTTATGCTTGGTCAAAGTACGGTTAACTTCTCCTAAGGAAACCCTAATTTGGCAGTTTTTGACCTTTGATGGTTTAAGGGTTTTCCTTGAGAAATCATGATCAACCCTTGATCAAATGACGAATATCACTTAAAAATGTTGATGTTGACCAAAAATCTTGAAGTTTGACTGTATATTGACCATAGTTGACTTTCCCCCAATATAGTTGATTTTCAATCATTTGAGCTATTGACCGAACAAACTTGTGATGCAGGACTTGAAACTTGACATGAGAACTATTGAGGACCTATGATGAACCATGAAAACCCTTTGAGACCTTTTAAACCCATTCTTCCTTATGCAAGATGAAACCCTAGTTGTGGACCCATTGCTTAGGAGGAGGTTTGACTGATCAACTCTTGTGAATTCTTGAGCATTTGAGAACCCTAGAAGAATATCTTGAAAAAAATGGGAGGGAAAATTTTGGGGTACAACAGCTGCCCCTGTTCAATCTTCTTAAACCTGAAGAGTTAGATTGGTCTATCCACCATTTGTAACTTGAAGGTAGAAGATGATTGAACACTTAAGTGCCCAGAAATTTGCACTCGCATGCGCAAGAAGTAACAATGTGGGTTGATTATACCAGGAATATGCTTAAAGATGCCATTTAGAGAGGTGACAAAGAGTTGTCGGAGATGGGCTTATAGATGCCACCCAGTGTAACTGCTGATAGAGATTAGACTAAGTCTACCCCCGACTTCAACTGGAAGAAGTACCAAAATAAATCTATGCTTGATTTAATCTGAGCCAGAAGATGTCTATGCTCGTCTTTAACTGGAAAAAGTATCAGAATAAATCTATGTTCGTTTTAACTTGAGCTAGAAGATGTCTACGATCGTCTTCAACTGGAAGAAGTATCAGAATTAATCTACGCTCAATTTAATCTGATCCAGAAGATATTTACGACCGTCTGCAACTGGAAAAAGTATCAAGATAAATCTATGCTCGATTTAACTTGAGCCAGAAGATGTCTATGACTGTATTCAACTGGAAGAAGTATCAGAATAAATCTACACTTGATTTAATCTGAGCCAGAAGATGTCTGCATCCGTCTTTAATTGGACAACGTATCATAATAAATCTATGCTCGATTTAATCTGAGCCAGAAAACGTCTATGTCCGTCTTCAATTGGAAGAAGTATCAGAATAAATCTACGCTCGATTTAATCTGATCCAGAAGTTGTCTATGACCGTCTTTAACTGGAAGAAGTATCAGAATAAATCTATGCTTGATTTAATTTGAGCCAGAAGATGTTTACGACCGTCTACAACTGGAAGAAGTATCAGGATAAATTTATGCTCGATTTAACCTGAGCCAGAAGATATCTACGACCGTCTTCAACTGGAAGAAGTACCAGAATAAATCTACGCTTGATTTAATCTGAGGCAGAAAATGTCTACGACCGTTTTAAACTGGAAGAAGTATCAGAATAAATCTATGCTCGATTTAATTTGAGCCATAATATGTCTACGACCGTCTTCAACTGGAAGAAGTATCAGCATAAATCTATGCTCAATTTAATCTGAGCCAGGAGATGTTTACGATCGTCTACAACTAGAAGAAGTATCAGGATAAATCTATGCTCGATTTAACCTGAGCCAGAAGATGTCTACGACCGTCTTCAACTGGAAGAAGTGTCAGAATAAATCTATGCTTGATTTAATCTGAGCCAGAAGATGTCTACGCTGCTTTCAACTTGAAGAAGTATCAGAATAAATCTATGCTTGATATAATCTGAGCCAGAAGATATCTACGCCTGACTTCAACGGGAGGAAGGTGTCTTTTTGAAAATTACCTTTTGAGGAAATTGCTTAAGTAGCTATTTGTCAGATGTAGCCTTTGAGAAGATTATCTGGTCACATAAGTAGTTGATGATGTTTGTCTGTTGATTTCTCTTTTCTGAAAAGGTAAAGAGTTAGCTGTATGCAATGTCATGATGTATGAAATGCATTACGTAATGATGATTTCAAAATAAATGAGACTGTGCTATATGCGCTTCATATGCATATGCTATGTCATTTGTAAATGGTGTATGAGTATGAAATGTTGTTGAAGTGTACTTGTAAACCCATGCAACATCTTTGTCTGGGAAAATAAATCCCTGACTGATGCTGGGGATGAAGAATATGTGTATCTTTGATTTGATGGGTATTCCTGCTTGTTGTTTGAGGAAACTCCATTTGAGGATATTGACTCTTGTTTGGGGAGAAGAATCAAAGAACATTGGTCGTTTACTGCTCTACTGGGGAATTTAGTTCTTATATACCCCGATTACGGATAATATAAGTGGATAAGATTTTGAGATGTTGTCTGACTGAGTTTCTGATACGGATACTGACTCCTCTAGAGATAATAAGGTTGAATAATACCTGGTCTGGTTTCAGATTCAATAGCAAACTCTCTGGGGATAGGGGTCTGGACCCCCTTTTGCCGGAGATGGTAATTTTGCTAGTAATTTGTGGTAGAAATAGACTCAAGTTGGGGGAGACTGTAATCTGTCGGAGAAATAAACCCTATTGGGGAAATAAACCCTATTGATGGAGAAATACTCTGTCGAGGAAACACCCTTGTTGAGGAAATGAGCTATACTAGAGAGAAGAAATCTGCAGGGTTTTACAGTTTCATAGGAATAAACTCAGTTGGGGAAGAGAATTTCCATAAACTGTAATAATTGGGAATCCGTAGGTGGGCGATATTGTCGGGAAAAAGATCATATTCTTTTATCTGCTGAGGGAATTTACTGGTGAGTATGATAAGTGTTATACGGTGGGAGAATTGACTTGGTTGTTTTGTCTTTGATCTCAATTGTTGTGGATAGTAAGAGTCGCCACCGACTTTTCTTTTATCCAATAAGGAAAGGTTGAAAAGAACAGGAAAGACCTTTCAGATTGATTTCTTGAGTTCGGGGGGTAGTGTGATCGGTGGGAATAGAACTGACTGTTTTGGAATGCTGGTTCGTGTTTGCGTTTGTTTTCGCAAAATGTCGCGGTAAGCAAGAGTCGCCACCGTCTTTTATTTTATCCAACAAGGAAAGGACAAAAGCACAGAAAAAATTCCTTTTTGAGATATCTCTCGGATTCGGGAGGTAGATTATAGAAAGGGAAGATGTTAGCACCCTTTCTATCCATGGTTATCCACGGGCTCTTAGGTACTTGCTCATTATGTTTTCAAAAGTTTGCTTTTCTTTGTGTTTGTGGGTTTGAAAAGAGTTTTTGTTTTGAAGAGAGTGTAAGTGCGAGAAGTTTTGTTTTGTTTTTAAAAGGAGCAAGTACTTAAGAACATCTACCTACTCAAAAAGGAATTAAACTGTACAAGTGTCCTTTAGGAAATGCTATCCTACTATTGAGGAGCAGGTAGCATCGTCGTTGGAGTTTTCGGTTCAATTCGATTAAGGGACGTGTGGTCACTAAAGCAATGTTAGGACGCCTTAGCGGTAACCCTAATGTCTTAGATCATTTTATCCGAGGCAACCGTTTCGAGGCAACTTATGATCTTTGGACAAGAGGGCGACCTCTAAAACATCCTATACTTAATGACCACGTTCGAGGCAACCAAGTGAGGCGTACCCTAAGAGTGCGCATGTGCGAGTGTATTGTTTTTTCAGTTATTTATCTTTGTACATGTCATGGTGAGCTACTGTTGATTTTAAATTAAGATTGATCTTATCATGCATAGCCTATTATTCAAACATCTAACAATTAATAGTTGCGGAAAATAAAATGCGGAATTTTAAATCTAAGCTATTACAAGGCGTCGGGTATTTACATCGCCAAAAACAAACCCTTGAAAATTAAATTGCAAAAAGTAAATAAAAGCGATAAATAAAAGTTCTAAATTAAAACTATTACATCCTCGGAGCAATTACAATTATATGGATCAAAAATAATTCGCGCGAGAAAAATTGAATCAGAGTGTCCTAGGGTTTTGACCCTTTTTTCATTAAATAAAACATATTTTGTCCTTTTTTGAATTAAGAATTAAGTCTAAACTAATAATTAATTAGTTAATTAAAATAAAATATTTTTGAGTTTTTTATTTTAATTAATGAAATAAAATTAGAAAGGTAAAAAATATCAAAATCCTAATTCTAAATCAATTTTTAATTTATTGCAAAAATGTTATTATTGAACCTATTTAAACTAGATAAATTATTTAATGGTTTATTTACAAAAATAAATGATAAAGTTAATAGAATTAAATAAAATATTTTTTTGTTTTCTGATTTTATGAAATAAAAGTTAATTGGTTAATTTTAATTATGATAATAATGATAATAAAATAAAAATGGTGAAAAAGAAAATAAAATATAGTAACAAACTCAGGGGGTGATGGGCTTGAAAAAAAGGGTATGAATTGCAATTTCTGGCCCATATTCAATCAGCCTGTTTGACTTTCCATTCCCATATGCGCTGGTTGACTTTAGTCTATGGTGGTCCATCAACCTGGTTCATTGGATCTTGGTTTGCAGCCACTTGGCAATTGGGATCTGGAGGTATTTGGTGAACCACGCTTGGAACGTTGTACCTGAATACCTGAAAAGCAAAACCAAATAATGTTTTGGGGGACCTGAGATTCGAACCCAGGTCCCATTGGACAAATCAACTAGCACGCTACCAACTGAGCCATGATGTTAACCTGTTAGTGGAATAAAAGCTAAATATTATATACAAACAATTCAATTATGCCTGGCCAAAAATAAAAAACGCGGAATTGATTCAAATGAACCAATCACGCCCCACCACGTAATCGTCTTCTTCACAAAACCTGGTTCGATTACCTGCGGATTTTTATCTGCAGAAAGGTTCCTAGGATCTCTCCAAAATCCTCCCTAGGCCACAAAAATGGAATCCAAGAGTACCAATGTACTCGTCTCACTCCCCTGAACTCATCCATGGCCATTATTGGTCTTAATTTAACCTGCACAAAGAACGCCCAAAAATAAGAACAAGAACCCTAGGTTCTGGATACAGGGTTATAAGCCATAAAAATAAAATCAAATATTATAGAAACGTTGGAAATTGAATGGTGAGTATGAATGCATAAGAAAATTGGCAAAAAGGTGCAAGAATAATGAGTTGCGTTTTCATGTTCAGAGGTGTTTTCAAGAACACTTACAGCGTGATTTAGGTGATGAAAAGGCTTCTTTTTGATTGGTATAGCTCCACTGGATGTCAAGGAAGAGAGCTACGCTTTGCTTTTGGTCTGAATTCGCCTCTAAGGTTGTTTTCAATCTCACACTTTTCAAGCTTTTTTCTCAAAGTGGTATGGCCGTTTCTGCAGACTTCTATGCGTGTCTTAGGTCTGTGAGGCTTGCTTGCATATAATGGAATGATTCTAGGTCAAAACATGGGCCAATATCTTGGTGTATTGAAGAGTTAGGATTTGATTTTGATCACCATAACCATGTTTCCAAATATAGGCAAAATATGATTTTTTGTGCACAAAAAGCCAAGATACGAATTTGATTAGGTGTTATATGATATATGCAAGCTGTACAAATCACAAAGATACCATTTCATTAATTTTTGGATTTTATTTGAATTAACATAGATTTAAAATGAATTAAATCAATAAAAATTAAATAAAATTGAAAAATAAATGTTTGGTCATGAAATTAAAGATGGGACACGTGTGTGGCATTACAAGACCAAATCAAGTGTAAAAAAGTGGGCCCTTTTGTTAAAATTGGAGTTTTGAGGTTAGTTGACTTTTGGCAATTTTGGAAAAATGCCCAACTTCAACAATGCATAACTTCTTCAATTTTGAACTTTTGGAGGTGTTCTTGGACTTTTTAGAAACCTTGAGATGTCATATAACCAACCATTTTGGTATCATCTCATTTTGATGTTCCATGCTCAATTTATAAGCTTTGGCAAAAAAGGTGTTTTTGTTGACTTTCAAAAATGACCTATAATGTCCAAATTAGTAACTTTTTGTGAGAGCATTTCTTGATCTTGGGGTGTGAATATGGATTGTAGGTAATTGCATCCTCTTCAAAATTAGATTTGGATGGGTCATTTCTCATAAAGTATGAGAAAGTTATGCTTGGTCAAATTTGAGTTGACTTTTCCTACAAAACCCTAATTTAACAACTTTTGAATCTTGATGAATCTTGAGCAATCCTTGTTGAATCATGATAAAACCTTGATAAAATTATGAATTATCCTTCAAAATGAGAATGTTGACAAAAAATCTTGAGGTTTGACTATTTGTTGGTCACAGTTGACTTTTGCCCTAGCATAGTCGATTTTTGGGCCTCTTGAGCAATTGACTGACCAAACTTCCTCTGCAAGGCTTGAAATTTGACATGGATGAACTTAAGAACATATTAAGACATTGGGAAGTACTTGGGGCCATTTGGATATGAGGACCTTAGTGCAACACAAAACCCTAATTTGACTTGACTGCCTTAGGAGGTGATTTGACTGTCCAACCCTTGAGCCATCTTGAGCAATTTGAAGATTAATCTTGGCAAATCTTGAAGAATATGAGAGGGAAAATTTTGGGGTAAAACAGTTGCCCCTGTTCAATTTTCTTAAACCTGAGGATATAGATTGGCTTTGGAGCCTTTCGTGATCCGAAGGTGGAAGATAGTTGAACACTAGAGTGCCCAGAAATTTGCAATTGCATGGTGTAGTATCAACATTGTGATGTCGGGAATGGGATTACAGATGCCATTTGGAGATTGTTGGTAGGAGGATGGGCTTATAGATGCCATCTACAGGAGTGACGATTGCATAAGATATTCCTTAGCGAGAACTTGCATACTTGTTGTTGTAGAAGATTCCACTGGGGAAGTCTAACTTTTGTTGAGATTTAGGAACTCACCTGTACTTCAACTGAGAGAATGCCTCGGCTGAGTCTTAAGGACCTGTTCATAATTCAACTGGGGGGGAAATATCTTCATCAAGATCTAGGAACTGTCTCGTGCTCAGCGGGAGTATACCGTTGAGGTTATAGAACTCGTCTACACTATGACGGAGGAAAACATCAAGATCTAGGAACTGTCTCGTGCTCACCGAGAGTATACCATTGAGGTTATAGAACTCGTCCACACTATGACGTAGGAAAGCATCTTCATCAAGATCTAGGAACTGTCTCGTGCTCAGCGGGAGTATAACGTTGAGGTTATAGAACTCGTCCACACTATGACGGAGGAAAACATCAAGATCTAGGAACTGTCTCGTGCTCACTGGGAGTATACTGTTAAGGTTATAGAACTCATCCACACTATGACGTAGGGAAGCATCTTCATCAAGATCTAGGAACTGTCTCGTGCTCACCGGGAGTATACCGTTGAGGTTATAGAACTTGTCCATACTATGACGAAGGAAAACATCAAGATCTAGGAACTCACTCGTGCTCACCGGGAGTATACCATTGAGGTTATAGTACTCGTCCACACTATGACGGAGGGAAGCATCTTCATCAAGATCTAGGAACTGTATCGTGCTCACCGGGAGTATACCGTTGAGGTTATAGAACTCGTCCACACTATGACGGAGGAAAACATCAAGATCTAGGAACTGACTCGTGCTCACCGGGAGTATACCGTTGAGGTTATAGTACTCGTCCACACTATGACATAGGGAAGCATCTTCATCAAGATCTAGGAACTGTCTCGTTCTCACTGGGAGTATACCGTTGAGGTTATAGAACTCGTCCACACTATGAAGGAGGAAAACATCAAGATCTAGGAATTGACTCGTGCTCACCGGGAGTATACCGTTGAGGTTATAGTAATCGTCCACACTATGACGTAGGGAAGCATCTTCATCAAGATCTAGGAACTGTCTCGTGCTCACCGGGAGTATACCGTTGAGGCTATAGAACTCGTCCACACTATGACATAGGGAAGCATCTTCATCAAGATCTAGGAACTGTCTCGTGCTCACCGGGAGTATACCATTGAGGTTATAGAACTCGTCCATACTATGACGTAGGGAAGCATCTTCATCAAGATCTAGGAACTGCCTCGTGCTCACCAGGAGTATACCGTTGAGGTTATAGAACTTGTCCACACTATGACGGAGGAAAACATCAAGATCTAGGAACTGACTCGTGCTCACCGGGAGTATGCCGTTGAGGTTATAGTACTCGTCCACACTATGACGTAGGGAAACATCTTCATCAAGATCTAGGAACTGTCTCGTGCTCACCGGGAGTATACCGTTGAGGTTATAGAACTTGTCCATACTATGACGGAGGAAACTATCGAGATTGAGAACCTTATATGAAATTCAACCGAGGATAATTCAATTGAGATTTAAGAACTGGTCAGATCTTCGACTAAGCTGAGAACTTAACTGCATTTTTCCTGAAAGGTAAAGGTCAGTCACATGCAATGTATGAGATGAATCAAGCAATTATGTTCTCAACATAAATGAGATTGTATGGCATGACGCGTACGTGCATGTATTATGATGTATGGAAATGTGATGTTTTAGCTGGGGAAAATAAATCCTGGAGCCACTGGAGAATAGAGTTGAGTTCTTCGTTTCCGCTGGGGATGATGAACGAAGATGATTGTGAGAAGAAGCATGCAGGAGAGAAGAACTCCGTTGGGGAATAAACTGATGAAGGAATTACTCTGCGGGGAATTACTCTGTGGGGAAGAGATACTTTGCTGAGATTTTAACGATAAACTCCGCTGGGGATTCTGTTGATAAGCTCTGTTGGGGATTTTAATGATGAACTCCGCTGGGGATAGAAAGAACTTCGTTGGGGATGATCCTTCAGTTGTAATTTGCTGGGGATAACCCAGTTAGACTCTTGTGAGGATAACCTTCTGAATTTGGCTGGGGAGACTTATTTGTGCTTCGCAGGGGATAAGCTTCCAGAGTCTATTGGGTAAGATGATTCAACTTTGGCGGGGAAGCCTTTTTAAACTGCGCTGGGGAAATGACTTCTGCTAGGGGTATCTTGTATTCCGCCGGGGAACATTCTTATATTCTATTGAGGAATATTAAGACTGTCGGGGATGCTCTTATACTTGCTGGGGAATACCTTTATACTCCGCTGGGGAATATTAGGATCTTCTGGGGATACCAAGCCTTTTCGAGGCTGATGGTAGACTAACTCTGCTTGGGGAGAGTATTGCTGATTCATTCATGGTTGCAAGTCTCAGTGGGGAGAGCTACCATTACTGTTTTGCTCTGCGGGAGTGACGGTATCTTGGTTACATTCTTCAGCTGAATCTACCTTGGTACCTTAGTGGACAGAGCAACTAGACCGCTCGGACAATTCTTATTACCCCTACTTCTGATATCACCCGTAATTAGTCCTTTGTTTCGCATGTAAATATTTATGAGCAACAATTAATGTCAGACGCATATATCAAAAATGAACATTGGACTTTCTTTGCAAAACAAAACAGATAAGGGAAAAATAGTTTGAAATTTGTCTGAAAATGAATTTGTATTGATTTTGAAGTTTGGCCTGTAAATAGGCGTTTTGTACAAGAGGCTGGCGTCCTAGTAAGAGGCCGCCGCCGAACAAATAGAATTTATACAATTTGTGAAAAGAAAAACAAAACAGCTATATGAATAATCCCACTGGGTTCCAACTCTGCTATTGCCTTTATATCCTCGAGCATCTCATCACTTTGCTACTGGTTGAAGATGAATCAAATTGATTAGTGCTGCTTGAGCTTAATAGTTGATACCGAAGTCTGGATGCAGGGTGATCCAATGAGACATAGTGTTACACTTATCCCTAACTTTTTCCTGGACCGCCCTTTCGGGTTTTCAGTCCACCGGGATACCCATTTTTGCCCAAGCCGCCTTTTCAGGTTTTCGACTTCCCGGGTGTTCAGATTTTTTTATTTTCATCCCTTATTTTTGCCCGAACCCTTTTGGTTCGCCGGGAAGCCCTTATTTTTGCCTAGGCCAGTCAACCTAGCGGGTCTTAGATTGTGCGTAGTATCTTTTCACTATGTCTGCATTGACTGGGTGAGGAAGGTCGTCACCATCCATGGTGGTTAGAATCATTGCTCCTCCTGAGAAGGTGTTGTTAACCACAAATGGCCCTTCGTAAGTAGGGGTCCATTTGCCCCTGGGATCACCTTGAGGTAAGATAATGCGCTTGATTACCAGGTCCCCAACTTGATACTCTTGTCGTCTAACTTTCTTGTTAAATGCCTTGATCATCCGTTTTTGGTACGTTTGACCATGACAAATAGCAGTAAGTCTTTTTTCGTCGATTAGGTTCAGTTGGTCAAGTCGGGTCTGAATCCAGTCATCTTCGCTCAAACTTGCATCCTTCATAATCCGAAGCGAGGGTATCTGAACTTCAATAGGCAAGACTGCCTCCATGCCATAAACCAAGGAATAGGGTGTTGCCCCTGTTGACGTCCGTGCTGAGGTACGGTACCCATGAAGAGAAAATGGTAACATCTCGTGCCAATCTTTGTAGGTCACTGTCATCTTCTGCACAATCTTCTTAATGTTCTTATTAGCCGCTTCGACAGCCCCATTCATCTTTGGCCGGTAAGGAGAAGAGTTATGATGCTGTATCTTGAATTGTTCGCAGAGCTCAGTGATCATCTTGTTGTTAAGATTGGTACCATTGTCTGTAATGATCCTTTCTGGTACACCGTATCGACAAATCAGGTTGTGCCGAATGAACCGTTCCAGGACGTTCTTGGTTACGGTAGCAAAGGAAGCTGCTTCAACCCACTTTGTAAAGTAATCAATAGCTACAAGGATGAAGCGATGCCCGTTGGATATCGTAGGTCTGATCTCGCCGATCATATCAATGCCCCACATTTTAAAAGGCCAAGGTGTCGTCAAGACGTTTAGAGGAACTGGAGGTACGTACACCTTATCAGCATAGACTTGGCACTTGTGACATGTCCGAGAGTGCTGATAACAGTCAGCTTCCATTGTGGACTAGTAATACCCTGTTCGTAGGATTTTATTTGCCATGGTATGTCCACTGGAATGAGTTCCAAAAGTACCTTCATGCAGCTCTGTCATAATCCTTTCTGCTTCAATCTTATCAACACAACGCAATAAGGTTGAATCATGGTTTCGCTTGTAAAGAATACCATTGCTGATGAAGAACTTCGCCGCGAACCTTCTCAGAAACTTCTTGTCATTAACAGATGCACCCTCGGGGTATTCTTGAGCTTCAAGGTATCTCTTCACCTCATGATACCAGGGCTTTTCTATTACCTCTTCAGTATCAAGATCACAACAATGCCCAGGTTCATCCAATTTCCAAATAATGATCCGGGGGGCCTCGTTGTCCCATTTGACTTTGAACATAGAAGACATCGTAGCTAACGCGTCCGCCAACTGATTCTCTTCTCTAGGGAAATGTTCAAAGGTTATCTCCTCAAAGTGGGGAAGCAACGTCAACACATACTCCTTGTAAGGAATAAGATTTGGGTGTTTCGTATCCCACTCGCCTTTGATCTGACTGATCACGAGAGCGGAATCTCCGAAGACACTCAGAAACTTAATCCTTAGGTCAATTGCAGCTCGAAGACCCATGATGCACGCTTCATACTCCGCCATGTTGTTGGTGCAGTTGAAACATAGTCGGGCGGTAAACGGAGTATGAGAGCCTTTAGGAGATATGATCACAGCGCCAATGCCATTACCCAAAGCATTCGAAGCTCCATCAAAGCACATAGACCATCGGGATCCTTCCTCAGGTCCTTCATCCGGTCCAGGTGTCTCACAATCAGTTATCAACATGATATTCTCGTCCGGAAATTCAAAGTTCATAGACTGGTAATCATCTACTGCCTGATGTGCCAAATGGTCTGCCAATACACTTCCCTTGATTGCTTTTTGAGTTGTATACTGGGTATCATACTCAGTCAAGATCATCTGCCATCTTGCTATTCTTCCGGACAAGGCGGGCTTTTCGAAGATATACTTGATTGGATCCATCTTTGAGATCAACAGAGTAGTGTGAGTCAGCATATACTGTCTCAGCCGGCGAGCAGCCCATGCCAAAGCGCAGCAAGTTTTCTCAAGCAGTGAGTATCGGGTCTCACAGTCGGTAAACTTTTTGCTAAGGTAATAAATAGCATGCTCTTTTCGGCCAGACTCGTCATGCTGCCCCAGCACACACCCCATTGAGTTGTCAAGTACTGTCAAGTATAGGATCAAAGGTCTTCCTTCGACTGGTGGCATTAGGATGGGTGGCTCCTGAAGATACTCTTTGATTCTTTTGAAAGCGGCCTGGAATTCATCATTCCAACGTACCACTTGATCTTTCTTCAGCGGCTTGAAGATTGGCTCACAAGTAGCAGTTAGGTGCAAGATGAATCGGGCAATGTAGTTCAATCGTCCCAGAAAGCCTCTGACCTCTTTCTCTGTCTTGGGAGCTGGCATATCTTGTATGGCTTTCACTTTTGCAGGGTCCACTTGAATACCTTTGTCGCTCACGACGAAACGCAGTAGCTTACCCGACCTCACCCCGAAGGTGCATTTGTTCGGGTTCAACCTTAACTTGTACAACTTCAACCTGTCAAACAGCTTATGTAGATGGTCCAGGTTTTCTTCCTCAGTCTGGGACCTCGCAATCATATCGTCGACGTATACTTCAATCTCATAATGGATCATATCATGAAACAAAGCAGCCATGGCACGCTGATATGTTGCCCCAGCATTCTTCAGTCCAAAAGGCATGACCTTGTAGCAAAAGGTGCCCCACTGAGTAACAAAGGTCGTTTTCTCCATGTCTTCGGGAGCCATCTTTATCTGATTATAACCGAAGAAACCATCCATAAAGGAGAATACCTTGTGCTGAGCAGTATTGTCAACCAGAACGTCGATGTGAGGTAGAGGGAAGTCATCCTTAGGGCTTGCCCTGTTCAAATCCCTATAGTCAACACACATTCAGACCTTACCATCCTTCTTTGGTACTGGAACCACGTTGGGCACCCACTGAGGGTAAGAAGTCACTGCTAGAAAACCGGCGTCAAACTGCTTCATAACTTCAGCCTTGATTTTCTCAGACATCTCTGGGCGCATACGACGAACCTTCTGTTTTACGGGAGGGCAATCTTCCTTGGTAGGCAGGCGATGAACCATAATGTCAGTATCCAACCCAGGCATATCTTCGTAAGACCAGGCAAAGATCTCAACATAGTCATGCAGCATCTGAATCAACCGCTGCTTCACACTAAGCTCCAGATTTGCATCGATCTTGACTTCCTTTTTGTCTGTCTCAGTACCCAGATTCACCGTTTCCACTGGCTCTTCATGTGGCTGAATGGTCCTCTCTTCCTGGAGTAGCATTCTAGCAAGTTCACCAGGTACTTCGCAATCATCTTCACCTTCGTCTTCGGCTAAGTTGATCGGATTTTCGAAGTCATAACTGGCAGTAGCAGAGTCGTTACCCGTGAGATCCAGAGTGGATTGAGACCTGTATATGTGAGTGTGTGTAAAATAGCTGTTTTGCAATATATAATAAAGAAAAACAAGGAGCACAAAAGTTGAAATGCAAAAAACATCCAATGCTTTTATTAATGATATATGAAAATGGCACACAAAAGCCCTCACAAACGAAGCCATGGTGCCCCGGGTAAGACACCGGGCCATAAAGTTTCACAACATTGTCTGTTACAAATTCAAAACAAAGAGTTCATTACTGGGTAACAAAAGTAATAGGGATGAAGTCCTTTGCTGTCCCATTGCTTGGTCCACCGTTGGTCGTAGGATAGATCCAGCTGTCGAATTCAGACTCTTCCACGTCATCTTCAATGGCATTTACTCCCGAGTTGCTGATGAACACAGGAGGTCTTCCAATCATTGCACTACGAACAACCCTTTGAGCTTCTGCAGTGAAACCCAAACCAAACTTGTTAGTCTTCTGAGTGAAATCAGGAAGTCGGCCCCAGTTTGCATACTCACCCTTCTCAATAACAGCCCGGGCATCCTTTAAGGAAGCCATCTTCATAGGAGAATCTTCAACCACAGTCTCAGCTGATGCCAGTGTTTGAGGAACCTCTTCAAAGTGTTGAAATGGGGTCTAAATGAACTCCTCATCCATCTCTACGTATCTGAACGAGTTGAGGTAGCTGACCATGTACTCTTCCTCTCCCTGTACTATCACAATCTTCCCTCTGACCGAGTACTTCAGCTTCTAATGGAGCATTGAAGTCACAGCTCCGGCTTTGTGGATCCATGGACGACCCAACAAACAAGAGTAGGATGGCCGAATGTCCATCACATAGAATGTAGAACTGAAAACCTGAGATCCAACTTTAATTGGAATATCAACCTCACCATGCACCATCCTTTTAGACCCGTCAAAGGCCGTGACAACGATGTTACTTGGTTTTAGCTCCAACCCTTCGCAATCCAACCGGTCTAGAGCATTCTTGGGCAAGACGTTCAACGAGGAACCAGTGTCCACCAATAAATGTGCAAGAGTAGTGCCCCTGCATTCAATGGAGACATGCAGGGCATCATTATGGTTCTTCCCTTTAGCAGTCAAATCAGCGTCGGAGAAACCCAAACCATTATCAGCAGTTAAATTGGCCACACAATCGGTAAACTGATCAGCTGATGTCTCTTGTGGCACGTGGGCCGTCTTCAGAAAGGTAATCAGAGCCTTGGTATGGGCCTCTGAACATAATAACAGTGACAACATAGAAATCTTGGATGGGGTTTGCCCCAGCTGCTCAACTACGTTATAATCACTCTTCTTAATAATCTTCAGAATCTCTTCCATCTCCTGTTTGGAAGCTTCAACAGTAATGGTCTTCGGTGCCTCTGTCTGGGCAGGTACATCAGTGGTGATACCTTTTCCCCGATCGTTAGATGACTCGGCGACAGGGGCAGGACTAAGAACTTGATTAAGAATGGAAGTAGGTACACTTGCAGGTGTAATGACAACAGGTCTTCGGGCAGTCGGGGGGGCAATATCAGGTGAGAAAAGTCTACCGCTGCGGGTGACTTTAGCAGGCCCAGTAATGTTGCCGATGCCGGTATCAGCACCCAACTCTTGCTTGACTCCAATAACATAAACATCTGCCCCATAGTGCCAGGGGACAACTTTGTCAGAGATGTTGGGGATGGGCCCCGGAACAGTGATAATTACGGGTGCAATCTTCGGAGTAGACGTAATTCTAACAGGCTTCCTTGAGGGAGCCTTGGAAGAATTGTCGAAAATGGTAATAATGGCAACTTATTCAGTAGGAGTGGAGGGAACAACAATCTTCTCAAACAGGATCTCCTTGCTATCCATCAGGTTTTGGATACCTGACTTCAGCAATGGGCAACCAGTAGGTAAAACAGAACACATATGGCAACCTTCACCACAGCCCGGAAATAAACCGGCTAGCAACAGGTTCTTCTTGACAATCATCAGAGGGGTAACAATATCATCCACGGAAACTACAAACAAGTCTTCTTCTACAGCATTCACTCCATGCTTGGGCATGGGAGCGGTCACAACATTAGGCCTCTCGGGCGCCTCAAAATCAATCTCCTTTGCATCAATCAAGTCTTGGACCTTGTTCTTCAAAGCCCAACAATCATCCGTATTATGCCCCGGGCTCTCAGAGTGATAAGCGCAGCGGGCGTTAGGGTTATACCTTGGTGACGTTGTATTTGAATTCTTTGGAGCTTCTTTTATAGTCACCAGATTGGTCTTCAGCAATTGTGGCAGGATCTGAGACAAAGTCATGCTGAGACGGGTGAATTGCCTTTGAGGTCTCTTGTCCCTTTGTTGGTTGTGATGCTGAGGAGCACCAGCAGGTTTTGAAATAACAACCGCATTGACAGCTTGGCGGTGTTCAGGTTTATTCTGCCTTCTCGAACTGTAGACATCACTGTACTCTTTCTTAAACGGCTTCTTCTCGGTGCTCGATGAGGCACCCTTCTGTATCCTCCCAGCTTTAATACCAGCTTCAATCCTCTCACCAGTCAAGATAAGATCCGTAAACCCGACTGAAGAGCTTCCAATCAGATGATTAAAGAATGGACCAGACAGGGTCCCCAGAAACATATCAACAAGTTCACGATCAGCCAAAGGTGGTTGCACCCTTCCGGCAAGGTCTCTCCATTTCTGAGCATACTCTTTAAATCCTTCACCCATGCCTATTGACATACCCTGGAGTTGGGTACGCGTAGGAGCTAGGTCGGAGTTGTACTGATATTGTCTATAGAAAGCAGTAGACAAATCCTCCCAGCTGCAGATACTGGCTCCGTCCAACTGATAGAACCACTCAAGCTGAGTCCCTGAAAGACTGTCTTGAAAGAAATGGATCCACAAGTTCTTATCAGCAGTGTAAGGTTGGATCTTCCTCACATATGACCGGAGGTACAGCTTTGGACAGAAAGCTCCATCATACTTGGCAAAGGCAGGTGCCTTGAATTTATGGGGAATCACCACCCTAGATGATAGACCCAGGTCTCCAAAGTCCAGATCGGGTACCTTCTGTATTTCCATAGCGCTCAAGCAATCTTCCAGCTGTTTGTACTTATCCTCAGCAGGAGGATACTGTTCTTCATCATAGTCCGTCTCATTGTCGGAGACCATAGGGCTAGGAGCCCTCCTTTATTGTGGACTATCCTTCCCTCCAGATGAGGTGGTCAGATCAACTTCATTCTGCAGCCCGTTTCCAAACCTGCGTCCAGTATTGAACCAAGCTTCACAGTGTCTTGTACCGTTATCTGGTCGTAATCCATGCTTCACGATGTTATATACCATTATCTGGTCGAATCCAGTCTTCATGGTGTCTTGTACTGTTATCTGGTCGCATCCAGGCTTCACAATACCTCACTTCTTATCTGGTCGAGATCCAGGCTTCTAAAGAAATCAAGTGGTTATCCAGTCGCATCTGAGCTTCCATTTGATTTTAAGGCCTACTAATATCCGGTCGACTCCGGGCTTCATAGTAATTGGCCGGATGAACTACTATTTGGTCGAAATCCAAGCTTCGCAGTGTCCCTCACTATCATCTGGTCGTAATCCAGGCTTCAGTGTTTTTTTACTGCTATCTGGTCGTAATCCAGGCTTCACGATGTCTCATACCATTATCTGGTCGAATCCAGGATTCATGGCGTTCGGAGAAATCAAGATACTATCCGTTCGAACCCGGGCTTCATAACTTGCATTAAAGATATACCACTATCTGGTCATAATCCAGGCTTTGTAGTATTCTTGGCCGCTATCTGGTCGTAGTCCAAGCTTCATAGAGACTTGTATTGCTATCTGGTTGTAATCCAGGCTTCACAATAACTTGTTAAGCTGCTATCCGGTCGACTCCGGGCTTCACGGCTTGTGTTTATGATATACCACTATCTGGTCGTAATCCAGGCTTGATGGTGTCCTTTATATTGCTATCTGGTCGTAATCCAAGCTTCACAATAACTTGCTGGGGATTAAACTACTATCCGGTCGAATCCGGGCTCCATAGCTTGTTTAAGAGATGCCACTATCTGGTCGAGTCCAGGCTTCGTGGTATTCTGATACTGTTATCTGGTCGTTCTCCGGGCTTCACAATATGATAGAGAAATCAAGATATTATCCGGTCGTACCCGGGCTTCATAGCTTGAACTTTGTGAGAATTTAATTGTATCTTTTCCTGAAATGTAAAGAGTTAGTCGTATGTAATGCATGATATGTATCAAGCAATGATGTTCTCAAAATAAATGAGATTGTGCTGTATGATGCGTATATGCATGTCATGATGTATGGATGTGCAATGTTTTTATGATGTTCTCTAACTGGGAAAAATAAATCTCGGACCGCTGCTAGAGAAAATAAAGAGTTTCGCTCGCTGGGGATAACGACTAAAGATGATTTGAGAATAACTTGGCAGGAGAATAATTCTGCTGGAGAATAAACTGGTGAAAGAATGACTTTGTGGGGAAGAGATACTCTTCCAGAAGATCTGCTGACTTGGAGAAATAACCTCGGCTGGGGATGAATTACCGTTGCTGGCGATAATGAACTCTGCCGGGGATTGAGTTTCTGCTTGTGGAAGAAATAAACTCCATTGGGAATAATCTTCTAGCGCCGGTGATAGATAAACTCTGCTTGGGGAGAATCTTACCGACTCACTCGCGATTGCGAACCTCAGCTGGGGAGAGCTAGCACCACTGTCTTTTGGGTGTCTTTTACTCTGCGAGGAGTGTATGCATTTTTAGTCATATTCTTCAGCTGGGTCTATCCCTGTACCTGGTGAATAGAGCAACTGTAAGGTTTGGACATTTATGTTTTCCCTTGTTCCTGTCATTACGAGTAATCATCTTTTGTTTTGCATGTAAATATTTATGAACAACAATTATTTTCAAATGCATATATCAAAAATGAATCATTGGACGTTCTTGCAAAACAAAACAGAAAAAGAGAAACAATTTTGAAATTTATTTGTGAAAATGAATTCTATTGATTTTTAAAGTTGGCCTGTAATAGGCATTTTGTACAAGAGGATGACGTCCTAGTAAGAGAACACTGCCGAAAGAATGGAATTATACAATTTGTGAAAAACAAAGAAAAATAGCTATGTGAACAGTCCCACTGGGTTCCAACTCTGCTATTGCCTTTATATCTTTGAGCGTCTCATCAATTTGCTACTTGGTTGAAGGTAGATCAGATTGATTAGCGTCGTCCGAGCTTGGTAGTCGATACCGAACTCTGGTTGCAAGGTGATCCAATGAGACATAGTGTTACGCTTTGATCCCTAATTTTTTCCTGGACCGCCCTTTCGGGTTTTCAGTCCACCGGGATACCCTTTTTTTCCCAAGCCGCCTTTTCAGGTTTTCGACTTGCCGGGTGTACAAATTTTTCATTTTCATCCCTTATTTTTGCCCGAACCCTTTTGGTTCGCCGGGAAGCCCTTATTTTTGCCTAGGCCAGTCAACCTAACGGGTCTTTGATTATGCGTAGTATTTGTTCACTATGTCTGCATTGACGGGGTGAGGAAGGTCGTCACCATCTATGGTGGTTAGAATCATAGCTCCTCTTGAGAAAATGTTCTTAACCACAAATGGCCCTTCGTACGTAGAGGTCCATTTTCCCCTGGGATCACCTTGCGGCAGTATGATACTGTTGCACCCCAAAATTTGCCCTCCCATATTCTCCAAGATTTGTCAAGTCAAAGTCACAAAACTCCCCAAGGGTTGTGCAGCTCAACAGCTTCCCATACAGTCAAAACTAGGGTTTGAGTTCTGGTCAAGCAAATGAACTTTTCAAAGGCCCAATCAAGTCTCATATGCCTACAAATGTGGTCAAGTATCCTCATATCAAGTTTCAAGGCATTCAGCTCAAGATTGCACAGTCAAAACCCTAAATTGCACTACAGTCAACTGTAGGGGCAAAATGGTCATTTGACAGTCAAAAGTTCAAATTTTTGGTCAACATATCATTTTGAAGCCACAAACATCATTTGATCAATGCTTGATCATGATTCTCAAAATTTGGCTCAGAAAATCATCAAAGATGCAAAAGTTGCTATATTTGGACAGTTGAAAAAGTCAACTGAAATTGACCAGGGCATAACTTTCACATGGATTATCAGAAAAATTCCATCCAAAGCTCATTTTGAAGAGAAAGACATTTCCTACAACTCATCTTCATATTTCAAGTCCAAGAAATGCTCTCACAAAAAGTTATCAATTTCAACATTATAGGTCATTTTCAAAAGTCAACAAAAAGGGACTTTAAGTCAAAGGCCATAACTTGAGATTGGTAAATCAAAATGACATGGGACCAAAGGCATTGGTTAAAGGACTCAAAGACCTTTCCAAAATGTCCAAGAACATGTGCAAAGCTTAAAAATTGACCAAGTTATGCCTTGTGGAAGTTGGGAAATTTTTAGGAATTTTGAAAAGTCAACATTGATGCAAAAGGCCTAAAAATGCAAATGGGCCCATTTTTCTTCCAAGTTTCTTCATGCCAAGCCTATGCACGACCATTAGGCCCAAAGGGAAGTATTTTCATATTTTTTAATTATTTATTTGAATTTATATTAATATTAATTCATTTAAATTATTTTAATACATGAAAAATATAAACCTAACCTAAAAAAATCTTTTTATGCATGATTTGGCTTCTATAATTCGTGCACATGTTAATAGGGAAAGATTTGGTGCTAATTGATCAGATTTGACACAAAAACCATGAAAAAAGATTCAAAAAGATATTAAGGAAATCAAATATTGAAAACAATGAATGCCTTGGATTTGGATCAATTTTTCCAACCTAATTGCTTCCTTACATATACAGGAATGTAAACCTAATGCAAAGGGACGGCAAGCTGCGCCCCAAGAACCATTTGCACATTGAAATTTTTCATAAAAAACTCAAGAACTGAAAAGTGCCTTAGAGGTCGATTCAAGCATCAATTTTCATTCCATTAGCATCCTGAAGCACCACTGGACGTTTCTCAATCATTAACATCAACCAAAACGCCCTGAATTGGTATCCATGAGTCAAACTGTGAAGCAAAGTTCTTGAAATCGCATAGCATAATTCAAGCATTATTTTTCATTTTTATTTATGTATTCATGATCACAATGATGTTTCTAAGCTAACCATGGTGTTTGATTGCATTTTTGTTGACCATACGCGATTTTGCCATTGCTAAAATTTAGGTTTTCAGAGTTCTTGAATTGGGGTTTCTCACCCAAGGAAAAATTGGGACTCAAGATCACTACCATTGCAATCAGCGTGCTCCAATGAACAAGAAACATTGCTCGCGATGAATTTATGACCAATAGGATGCTAATCGCTATTTTCTTGTAGGTTGCTTAAGGCCACGCATCCAAAACCGTGGCTGAAGGGTCTTGTTTCAGAAACAATGGGGAAGATGATGCGTTGGCAACCACTGAGTGGTTCATTCAAACCAGCGCGCGCTTTTAGGGGCCACTGACCAATTTTGCTTTTTGTTATTTAATTGATACAATATATTAAATGGAACATCATGGCTCAGTGGACAGGGATGCGTGCATGTGACTCTCAAGACCTGGGTTCAAATCCCAGGTCTGGCAAATGTTCAATATTATTTTTCAATAATTGATCCTATGCAGCGCTAACGTCCCAGTATACCATGCACACTCAAAAATTAACTAGCCACGCGTCCTGGAGATCTAATCAAAGGTTCAAGTTGAAGGCATATCATGGATGTAAGTCAACATAGCTGTAGGCCGTCCAAAAGGTCAACGAAACTCAAAGCTAATGGGCCAAAATTCCAGGCCTAAACCTCCAATTTTGGGACTACACCCCACCCTGGTTTGCCTTCCCTAATCTTTTTATTTATTTTTATTCTTGTTTTAATAATTGCTTTTATTTAATTATGTTTATTTAATTAATTATTTTTAACAAAATACAAAAACACACAAAAATCAGAAAATATAAAAAATATAATATTTATTTTATTATGGTTATTTTCAAATAAACATGTAAATAATTTAGTAAATTAGGTTACAAGTTTAATTCTTTTTTTAACAAAAATGTAAAAAATATAGAATTAGGTTAATAAACACTTTTTCTTCCTTTTTAATTTTTTCCCTTTTTTTCACAGTAATAATTATTTATTTATTTATTTTTTATATTAAATTGCACATAAATAAATTAGGGTTTAATGTAGATTATATTTTAATTCTTTCATAATAAATAAAAAATATTAGAATTAGGGTTTGCCTTTTAATTTAATTTCAATTAACTCCTTTTCCTCATTAAATCTAAAAAATACAAAATACCAAAAAAACATTTAATCACTTAATTTTTAATTCTCATTAACCATTAATATTTTGCAAAAGGGTCCAACGCCCTAGTTTCGTTTCAATTCCTTTATTTCGCGCATTTATTTTACAATCGTTTAAATAATTATGTAATTGTCCCTAAGCCTTGTAACTTTACTTTTCGCACTTTTATTACTTCGCATTACTTATTTTCCGCTAAATCGGGTCCGGTTTAATTTTGGCGATGTGGACCCGCGCCTTTGTAATAGCCTTAGATTTATTTTTCCGCAAACTTTATAACTGTTAAAAAGCATGCAAGAATGAATGTCTTAATTAAAATCAAGCGTAGATCACAACAAACATGACAAGACAAATAACTGAAACATGACACACAATTCGCACACACCACCCCTAGGGTACGCCTCACTGTTGCCTTTCGAAAGGTGGTCGTCGAGTAGAAAACGTCTTAGTAAGTCCTCATGATCCGGGAACCTGGCATGAGGGTAGCTTCTAAGGTGTCTTCCCATTGCTCTGGTGATCACCATGTCCCTAAAAATCGAATTGACCCGAACACCTCCAACGGTGGTGCTACCTACCTCTCAATGGTGGGATGGCACTACTTTAAAGGACATTTACACAGACGAATTCCTTAGGGTAGGTAGGTTCTCAAGGATACTTGCTCTAATTTCAAAACAAAAATCAAAAACTTCTTTTCACACCGACACCTTTCAAAAAGCTTTCGAAAGCAATTTTTCAAACACTCTTGAGGACTGATACAAGAGTCGAACTGGAATTTTCAAAGTAACTTTTTAAAACCCACAGTTGAAAAGCAAACAAACAATTTTGAAAACACAAATGAGCAAGTATCTAAGAGCCCATGGATAACCATGGATAGAAAGGGTACTAACACCTTCCCTTTCTATAACCTACCTCCCGAACCGAGAGCAATCTCTTTAAGGAATTTTTCTGTGCTTTTGTCCTTTCCATTTGGAGAAAATAAAAGACGGTGGCGACTCTTGCTTACCGCGACATTTCGCGAACCAGCGTTAAACAGTCAGTTCCAGATCCACCGATCACAGAACTGGCGACTCTGCTGGGGAAAAACTTAAAGTGAGGTGTACCATAGGGCTAGCTTATAACTATGTTTTCAATTGTTTTCCTTGTGTGCTTTAAATTGTGGGTTGCTTGGGAGTTCTATAGATCCTAAACCCGGATCTGGGGGATACCTTTCTTAGAAAGTAGCAACAAGGCTGTGAGGGAACTGTGCGGGGTATACCGACATGGTTGAAACAGTCTGCTACGTTGATGTGGCACTTTGGTGTGTACCGGTAACCCTTGAGTTCAGTCAAGGAGAGTACGGGGCCTCCGCGTGGTGTCGTGAAGCATCAACAGACCTTAGGAACCTTAATTGAACTATCTTGGCCTCTTTAGGGTAGTGAGATAACTGACTTTGGTGCAGTCCGAGGTTGGTTGATACTCGATACTACGCTCAATTGAGGGTTGCTTTCCTGGAATATTTCGGTCGCCAGTTCAGTGGCTAAATCGAAACGATGAACAATGAAAGCAATCCCGTGATATTGGGAACCTTAGAACCCGGTTACTTTGATTAGGACAGGTTGAACCCACCAACTTCAAGAGGGTACTACCCAGACCCCATGCTGGCCTTAAACCTTAAGGGCTTGTCTTGTGTGCTTTGTGTGCCTTACATGTTTGTCTTTGTAAATACCTGTGGTGTGTTTAATCATAGCATCATGACATCATCCAGCATCATATGCATTGACTAACCATTTCAGGGGCTCGAATTTTCATCTTTGTTCTTGTTTTGTAGGACATGGAAACTGCTCGTAGAAAGACAATTCAGGTCAATCTTGTAAGGATCCCTCCTCAGATTAAGGAGCTTATATCCAGGATTCCCGAGAACTCTTCATTCAGTGAAAGGCATGGAAGCCTCATCAGCTTGGTCAACACCAACATTGAGGAAGATATGATAAAGGTCTTGTTCCAATTCTTTGACCCTCTGCATCACTGCTTTACCTTCTTGGACTATCAGTTGGTACCTACATTGGAGGAGTTCTCCCGGCTCCTGAAGATCCCTATCCTTGATCAGCTACCATTCAACGGTACAGAAAAGGAACCTAAGCTTGAAGAGATTGCTAAAGCCTTGCACCTACAGTCATCTGACCTCAAGGGACATTGGGAAGTCAGAAGTGGTATCAAAGGGTTCTTAGCCAGGTTTCTGTTTGAGAAAGCCCTTGAATGTTGGAATTCCCTTGACTTGCAAGCTTTTGAAGAGGTTGTGGCCCTCCTTGTTTATGGTTTGGTGTTGTTCCCTAACCCAGATCAGCTCATTGATATCAGTGCCGTTCAGATCTTTATGTCCAGGAATCCTATACCTACGTTGCTGGGGGACATCCTTCACTCATGTTACACTCGAACCATGAGAAAAAGAGGTGTCCTTATGTGTTGCACTCCTCTCCTGGGAAGGTGGTTTATTTCGCACCTTCCCCAATCAGTCCTGAAGAATGAGCGGGGTTTGAGATGGTCACAACGGTTGATGACTCTTACACATGCAGATATACATTGGTGCCCTAGGTCCAGAGGAGATGTCACTATCATTGATCGTTGTGGAGAGTACCCTAATGTTCCTTTACTTGGAATCAGAGGAGGTATTACTTATAGCCCATGCCTGGCTTGGAGACAGTTTGGTTATGCTCGAAGGGATGGTCCTCATGACATGCTAATTCCCGACATAGTTTTTGACTTCGACAGTGATGCTCAAGGACTTCGTCAGAGATTTATCAGAGCCTGGAGGATGCCCAGTAGGATAGACAGCAAGACACTGGGGCATAGGAACTCCATCCCTTTGGAGCCTTATCTCAAGTGGGTACGGGCCCGCTCCCAGAAGTTAGTAATGCCTTATCCTCACATGCTTCCAGTAATCAAAGAACCAGTCTTGGAAGGGGAAGTGTCTCATGTTATTCAGCACCCTGATATGCCCACATCCTGGGAAGAGATGCAGAAGAGCTGGATCCAGCTTAAGGAAGAGCGGAATTCTCTTGAGACTAGTCTGTATGCCAGTGAAAAGAAGGTCTTGGAGCTCACCCGTCTGTTGCATGAGGAGAGGAACCTCAACACCTATATAGCTCCGAAGAGGATGCGCAGTGTATTTTGGGATTGACCTGATTTTTGTACTCTTGCCCATGAGGCCTTGATGTATTAAACAATGATTTCTTTAATAATAACGTGTGTTCTTTTCTTGTCTACAACAAATTTGGACTTTCGAACCCTTGAATGCATTGCATACGCATTTCATACATCATGTGCATAGCAGGTTTTTCCCCTTTTCAGGTTGCTTACAGTTCTTCGCTGTTTATTTCAGCATCATGAATCCCGGATCTGAATCAACGGAGACATCAATCAAGGCTCTCCAGGCGCAAAATGCGCAGTTTCAAGAGCTAATCATGGGTCTAGCTAAAGGCCAAGAAGAACTGAAGACCATGCTCCTGAAGAAGGAGAAGAAGAAGAAGAGAAGAACTGTTCTGTTCAACTCGGGCCGAAGGTTGGGTAATACTCTGCACCATGAAGAGGCTGGTTCTTCTGTTGGTAGGAGTCCTTCTCAGGCAGAAGTAAAGGTTCCTACTCCAGTGGTCTCCGACAACGAGACGGATTTTGATGAGGAGCAGTACCCTCCTGCAGATGACAGGTATAAACAACTGGAAGACAGGTTGAAGGCTATGGAGGTGCAACAGGCACCTGGGCTGGATTTCGGAGATCTGGGTTTGTCGACTGGTGTGATCATTCCACATAAATTCAAGGCACCAACTTTCTCAAAGTATGACGGGGCGTCTTGTCCCAAGCTGCACTTAAGGTCCTATGTTCGGAAGATTCAGCCGTACTCTGCGGACAAGAATCTATGGATCCACTTCTTCCAGGAGAGTCTTTCAGGGACTCATCTCGAATGGTTCTATCAGCTGGATGGGACCAAAGTTCGTAACTGGGAGGAGCTGGCTACTGCTTTCTACAAGCAGTATCAGTATAATGCCGACCTTGCCCCCACACGTACCCAACTCCAGGGTATGGCGTTAGGTGCAAGCGAAGGTTTTAAGGAGTACGCGCAGAAGTGGAGAGACCTGGCCGGCAGGGTGCAGCCACCATTGACTGATCGGGAGCTGGTTGACATGTTCTTGGGGACCCTATCTGGGCCATTCTTTAACCATCTCATTGGGAATTCTTCTGCTGGTTTCACTGATTTGATCTTGACTGGAGAAAGGATTGAAGCTGGGCTGAAGTCTGGGAAGATTGCAAAAGCTACATCATCTAGTTCGGACAAGAAACCATTTAAGAAGGAGTCTAGTGCCGTGTATGGTTCTAGGAGATCAGAAAGAAATGAACACCGCCAATCTGTCAGTGCGGTAATGATTGCTAAGCCTGCTGCCGCTCCCCGGCCAAACAATGCTCAGAAGGTGGAAAGACCCCGGAGGGAATTCACCCGGTTAAACATGACCTTGTCGCAGATCCTGCCACAGTTACTCTCAACTAATTTAGTGACTGTCAGGGAGGCGCCAAAGTTCCCCAATACTGCGTCCCCCAAGTACAACCCGAATGCTCGTTGTGCTTACCACTCAGAAAGCCCGGGACACTCTACTGATGACTGCTGGGCATTGAAGAATAAGGTGCAAGACCTTATCGATGCAAAGGAGATACAATTTGAGGCGCCTGCAAAGCCGAATGTAGTTACTGCCCCTATGCCTCAGCACGGGGTAAATGCTGTTGATGAAGATGTTTATGCGGTTTCTGTGGACGATCTAGCCACTCCTTTAAAGATCATTAAGAAGAACCTACTGCAGGCCGGTTTATTTCCAGGTTGTAGTGAGGGTTGCCTGTTCTGTGTTGTGTCCCCATCCGGTTGTCCCTTGCTAAAGTTAGGCATCCAAAGCTTAATGGATAGCAAGGAGATTCTATTCAAGAAGTCTGCTGTTCGTATGGTTCCAATGGAAGAAGTCTCTGTGGTGACTATCTTCAACAATCCGATCCCGGCTCTCCAGAAGAAGCCCATCCAAATTCTGACCGTTGCACCTGTTACTATCACTGTTCCTGGGCCCCTGCCCTATGTATCTAATAAAGCTGTCCCTTGGCACTATGGGGCAGATGTATATATAAACGGGGTTAAACAAGAGCTCAACGCTGGCGCCAACATCTGTGACATCACTGGCCCGGCCAAAGTTACCCGTAGTGGCAGGCTCTTCTCGCCTGACATTGCGCCACCTGCTGCCCGAAGACCGCTCCTGATAATTCCTGCAAGTACACCTACTCCCGTTGCTGACCAAGTTGTTGTTCCTGCTGCTGATCCGATCGTTTCTCCTGCTGCCGAGTCGTCCAATGCTCGGGGCAAGGGAATTGAAACTGAGCCTGCCCAGATGGAGGCACCCATACCCATAGCTGCTGAGGCCTCCCCACAAGAGATGGAGGAGATTTTGAAGATTATAAAGAAGAGCGATTTTAATGTCGTGGAACAGTTGGGGCACACGCCCTCCAAGATATCCATGCTCTCTTTACTGCTGTGCTCTGAGGCCCATGCAAAGGCCCTCATCTCATTCCTCAAGACGGCCCATGTGCCACATGAAACCTCTGCAGTCCAGTTCACAGATTGCGTGGCAAGTCTGACGGCAGACAATGGCTTGGGTTTCTCCGATGCTGATTTGACCGCAAAGGGGAAAGATCATAATGATGCTCTGCATGTCTCAATCGAATGCAGGGGCACCACCTTGGCACATGTGTTGGTTGATACTGGGTCATCTTTGAATGTGCTACCCAAGAAGGCTCTGGATCGTCTAGATTGCGAAGGCCTGGATTTGAAACCCAGCAACATTATCGTCAGGGCCTTTGACGGTTCAAAGAGGATGGTCCATGGAGAAGTTGACATTCCGATTCGGGTGGGCTCTCAGGTGTTCGACTCCACTTTTTATGTGATGGACATCCGTCCATCTTACTCTTGTCTGCTGGGTCGACCCTGGATACACAAAGCTGGGGCAGTGACCTCTACCTTGCATCAAAAGCTGAAGTACCCCGTCAGAGGGAAGATTGTCACCGTGCAAGGTGAGGAAGAATATATGGTGAGTCACCTGAACTCGTTCAGATACATTGAGATGGATGGGGAGTTTATTGAAACCCCCTTTCAGCATTTCGAGGAGGTGTTTCCAATTGCAGCAGAAACAGCAGAAGCAGGTGGTCCTTTGAAGATGGCTTCCCTAAAGGATGCCAGGGCTGTGGTGCAGAAGGGTGAATGTGTCAACTGGGGCAGACTTCCAGACTTCACCCAGAAGACTGATAAACTTGGGCTGGGTTTCACCTCAGAAGGGCAGAGAGCTATGAGGAAAGAGAAGATCAGAAGACCTCTGGTATTTATTAAAGGTTCAGAAGTGAATGCTGTCGGGGAAGACCATGAAGTAGACGAAGCCGAATTCAACAGCTGGATTTATCCGACGGCCGAAGACGGATTGAACAATTGGAGTGCAAAGGACTATACCCCTGTTACCTTTGTGACACAGTAATGAATTCCTATGTTTTGTTATTTTGTAATAAACAATGATAAACTCTATGGCCCGGTGTCTTACCCGAGGCACCGTGGTTCTATTTGTGAGGGCATACAAACTGTCATTTTATACATCATGAATGGAAATCTTGGACGTTTTTCGCATTGCAAATATTGTGTTCCTTTTTTATCTTTCCTTTCCTTTGCATAATTTTCAAAACAGCTGTATTTACACACACACACTCACTCATACAGGTTCCAATCCACTCTGGATCCTACTGACAACAACTCTGCTAATGCCAATTATGACTTCGAAAATCCGATCAACTTAGCCGAAGACGAAGGTGAAGATGATTGCGAAGTGCCTGGCGAGCTTGCAAGACTGTTGCTTCAGGAAGAGAGGGCAATTCAACCCCACGAAGAGCCAGTGGAAACCATAAACCTGGGTACTGAAACAGACAGAAAAGAGGTAAAGATTGGTGCCAACCTAGAGCTCAGCGTGAAGCAACGGTTAACCAAGATGTTACATGACTACATGGAGATCTTTGCCTGGTCCTACGAAGACATGCCAGGGTTGGATACCGATATTGTCGTTCATCACTTGCCGACTAAGGAAGACTGCCCTCCAGTTAAACAAAAGGTTCGTCGGATGCGTCCAGAGATGTCCGAGAAGATTAAAGCCGAGGTCATGAAACAGTTTGATGCCGGGTTTCTTGCAGTAACTTCTTACCCTCAGTGGGTTGCTAATGTGGTGCCGGTACCTAAAAAAGACGGCAAAGTCAGAATGTGTGTTGACTACAGGGATCTGAACAGGGCCAGCCCCAAGGATGACTTCCCCTTACCTCACATTGATGTCCTTGTTGATAATACAGCTCAGCACAAGGTATTCTCTTTCATGGATGGCTTTTCAGGCTACAATCAGATCAAGATGGCACCTGAAGACATGGAAAAGACTACATTCGTTACTCAGTGGGGCACCTTCTGTTACAAGGTCATGCCGTTCAGATTAAAGAATGCTGGGGCAACCTACCAACGTGCCATGGTTGCCTTATTTCACGACATGATCCATCACGAGATAGAAGTGTATGTGGACGACATGATCGCTAGGTCCCAGACTGAGGAAGAGCATCTAGATCATCTACAGAAGTTGTTTGACCGGTTGAAACTGTACAAGCTGAGATTGAACCCGAACAAGTGCACCTTCGGGGTAAGATCTGGGAAGTTGTTAGGCTTCGTGGTCAGTGATAAAGGTATTCAAGTGGACCCTGCTAAGGTCAAAGCTATTCAAGAGATGCCAGTTCCTAAGACAGAGAAGGAGGTCAGAGGCTTTTTAGGACGCCTGAATTACATCGCTCGCTTCATCTCTCATCTGACCGCTACCTGTGAGCCAATCTTCAAGCTGCTGAAGAAAGATCAGGTAGTATGTTGGAACGATGAATGTCAGGCTGCCTTCGACAGAATCAAAGAGTATCTCCAAGAACCACCTATCCTTATGCCACCGGTTGAAGGGAGACCTCTGATCCTATATCTGACAGTGCTAGACAATTCAATGGGGTGTGTGCTGGGGCAGCATGACGAGTCTGGCCGAAAAGAGCATGCCATTTATTACCTTAGCAAAAAGTTTACCGACTGTGAGACCCGATACTCACTGCTCGAGAAAACTTGCTGCGCTTTGGTATGGGCTGCTCGCTGGCTGAGACAGTATATGCTGACTCACACTACCTTGTTGATCTCAAAGATGGATCCGATAAAATACATATTCGAAAAGCCTGCTCTGTCTGGGAGAATTGCAAGATGGCAAATGATCTTGACGGAATACGACATTCAGTATACAACCCAGAAAGCCATCAAGGGGAGTGTATTGGCAGACCACTTAGCTCATCAAGCTGTAGATGACTACCAATCAATGAACTTCGAGTTTCCGGATGAAAGCATCATGATTGTAACTGATTGTGAAGTACCTGGACCGGAGGAAGGACCTGAGCCAGGATCCCGATGGTCTATGCACTTTGACGGAGCGTCCAATGCTTTGGGAAATGGTATCGGCGCCATCATCATATCTCCACAAGGTACTCATACTCCACTCACTGCCCGGCTATGTTTCAACTGTACCAACAACATGGCGGAGTATGAGGCGTGTATCATGGGTCTTCAAGCTGCGATCGACCTAAGGATCAAATTTCTAAGTGTTTTCGGAGATTCCGCTCTTGTGATCAATCAGATCAAAGGAGAGTGGGATACGAAACATCCAAACTTGATTCCTTACAGAGAATGTGTGTTGACCTTGATTCCCCACTTTACAGAGATAACCTTTGAGCACTTTCCAAGAGAAGAGAATCAGTTAGCGGACGCGTTAGCTACAATGTCTTCAATGTTCAAGGTTAAATGGGATAATGAAGCTCCCCGGATCATCATCTGGAAACTGGACGAACCGGCATACTGTTGTGATCTCGAAACTGAATTGGTAACTGAGAAGCCTTGGTACCACGAAGTGAAGAGATATCTGGAAGCTCAGGAATACCCTGAAGGTGCCTCTGTCAATGATAAGAAATTCCTGAGGAGGTTTGCAGCCAAATTCTTCCCAAGCAACGGCATCTTGTACAAGCGAAACCATGATTCAACCTTACTGCGTTGTGTGGACAAAATTGAAGCAGAAAGGATCATGGAAGAGCTACACGAAGGGACCTTTGGTACGCATTCCAGTGGACACACTATGGCTAAGAAAATCCTACGGGCAGGATATTATTGGTCCACCATGGAAGCTGATTGCTACCAACATTCCAGGACGTGCCATAAGTGCCAGATCTACGCAGATAAAGTGCATGTTCCTCCGGTTCCCCTGAATGTTCTGACTGCGCCTTGGCCGTTTGCAATGTGGGGCATAGACATGATCGGCGAGATAAAACCTACGGCATCCAATGGACATCGCTTCATCCTAGTGGCGATCGACTATTTTACAAAGTGGGTTGAGGCAGCATCCTATGCTACAGTAACCAAGACTGTTGTGGCACGGTTCATTCGACACAATCTGATCTGTCGGTACGGCGTCCCTGAGCGAATTATTACAGACAACGGTACCAATCTGAACAATAAGATGATCGCTGAGCTTTGCGAACAATTCAAGATACAGCACCACAATTCTTCTCCTTACAGACCGAAGATGAATGGGGCTGTAGAAGCAGCAAATAAGAACATCAAGAAGATCGTGCAAAAAATGACAGTAACCTACAAAGATTGGCACGAGATGTTACCGTTCGCTCTGCATGGGTACCGTACCTCAGCTAGGACGTCAACCGGGGCAACTCCTTTCTCTCTGGTTTATGGCATGGAGGCAGTCTTGCCGATTGAAGTACAAATTCCCTCTCTCCGGATAATGAAGGATACAAATCTAGACGAAGATGATTGGATCCAGACACGACTTGATCAACTCAATCTCATTGACGAAAAGAGACTTGCTGCTATCTGTCATGGTCAGACGTACCAGAAACGAATGATCAGGGCATTTAACAAGAAGGTCAGACCACAGGAATATCAAGTTGGGGATCTGGTTATCAAGAGAATCATCCTTCCTCAGAGTGATCCAAGGGGCAAATGGACCCCTACATACGAAGGGCCATTTGTGGTTAAGCATGTGTTCTCAGGAGGAGCAATGATATTAACCAACATGGATGGTGACGACCTTCCTCACCCCGCCAATGCAGACATAGTTAAAAAATACTACGCATGAAAAAGACCCGCTAGGCTGACATGCCTAGGCAAAAATTAGGGCTTCCCGTCGAACCAAAAAGGTTCGGGCAAAATGAAGGGATGAAAATGAAAAAATCTGTACACCCGGCAAGTCGAAAACCTGAAAAGGCGGCTTGGGCAAAAATGGGTATCCCGGTGGACTGAAAACCCGAAAGGGCGGTCCAGGCAAAAGTTAGGGATAAAAGCGTAAAACTATGTCTCATTGATCACTTTGCATCCAGAATCCGGTATCTACATCAGGTTCAGACGGCATCGATCAGTCAGCTTCACCTTCAACCAAGGTCATCAAGTGATGAGACGCTCAGAGTTATAAAGACAATAGCAGAGTTGAAACCCAGTGGATCATTCATCTTTCACACAGCTGTTTTATTTTGTACAAAACTTGTATAAACTCTTTTGATCGGCGACGTACCTCTTACTAGGACGTCAGCCTCTTGTACACGAAACGCCTATTTACAGGCCATTCAAAATCAATACAAATATATTTTCAGTTAAACGTGCCCAAGTGTTTTTCTTTTTCTGTTTTGTTTTGTGAAGAACGTCCAAGGTTCAATTTGTGATGTATGCATTGACAATAATTTGCTAACTCATAAATATTTACATACGAAACAAAGGAATTAATTGCAGGTGACACTGGAAACAGGGGCAATAAAGAGTTGTCTGAGCAGTCTAATTGTTCTATCCTTTAAGGTACCAAGGTAGGTTCAGCTAAAGAACACGGCCAAGTGTATCCTAATTCCCCAGAGAGTGGTTCAACAAAACAATACATTCTTCTCCAAGCTATCATCAAATATCAAAGGAAATTGAGTATCCTCCCGTAGATATCAAGTACTTCCCCAGCAGCAATATACAAGCGTCCCCGGCAGTCTTGGTCTAAAGGTTGTTCCCCGGCGGCATATCTCAATATTCAAAGGAATCACTTCCCTGCAGTTCAAACCTCCCCAGAAGAGTCCAATCCGGTTTCCCCAGGAAGGATGGAGTCCATATCCCCAAGCAATAAGCTTATCCCCAGTAGATTCTGGAAGCTTATCTCTCGCAGAATACGAACGCGTCGTCCGGCTTTATTTAAAGAGTTATTTCCTCAATAGGATATAACTGGGTTATCCTCAGCCAAAAGCCTCGGAAAGAGCGTCGTTGACAAAATCTTCTTACCCCAGCGAAGTTCAGCAAATACTTCCAACAACAAGACATCCTCAGCAAGTTGCTATCAACACTCAGCGAAGCATTTCTATCCCCACAGAGTATTGCTTCCCAGCATGGTCGTCAGAGTATCTTTTCTCCCCGCAGAAGCTTCATTTGCCAAGTTTATTCCTCAACGGAGTCATCTTCTCCTACCGGTATTCTTGCAGCTATCATCCCCAGCGGAAGCAAAATCTATTCTTCAGCGTCAGCCCAGGATACAACTTCCCGGCACCCGTCAAAGATTCACTTTCCTAGACGAAAACATACATAAAACTTCACATACATCATCATAGCATGCATAACGCACTGCATCATACAAGTCTCCTTTATGTTGAGAACATCATTGCGTGATCCATATCATGCCTTGCATATGACTGACTTTTACCTTTCAGGAAAGATGCAGTTGAAATTCTCAACCATGTTTCAAGACCTAGACCGGTTCAGTTAAATCGACCCTAAGATTTTCCTGATGCTTATCCAGTCAAAGGCCTTCTCTTGGTTCAGTCAGATCGACCCTAAGATCTCCCTGATGCTTATCCAGTTGAAGATGTTTCAAGACCTAGACCGGTTCAGTTAAATTGACCCTAAGATTTTCCTGATGCTTATCCAGTCGAAGGCCTTCTCTTGGTTCAGTCAGATCGACCCTAAGATCTCCCTGATGCTTATCCAGTTGAAGATGTTTCAAGACCTAGACCGGTTCAGTTAAATCGACCCTAAGATTTCCCTGATGCTTATCCAGTCAAAGGCCTTCTCTGGTTCAGTCAGATCGACCCTAAGATCTCCCTGATGCTTATCCAGTTGAAGATGTTTCAAGACCTAGACCGGTTCAGTTAAATCGACCCTAAGATTTTCTTGATGCTTATCCAGTCAAAAGCCTTCTCTGGTTCAGTCAGATCGACCCTAAGATCTCCCTGATGCTTATCCAGTTGAAGATATTTCAAGACCTTGTCCGGTTCAGTTAAATCGACCCTAAGATTTTCCTGATTCCTACCCAGTCAAAGGCCTCTCTGGTTCAGTCAGATCGACCCTAAGATCTCCCTGATTCTTATCCCAGTAGAAGACACCCAAGATTTTTCTCAACGAGCGTTGTTGAAGTTAAAGTCACCCAAGATTTTTCTCAACGAGCGTTGTTGAAGTTAAAGTCACCCAAGATTTTTCTCAACGAGCGTTGTTGAAGTTAAAGTCGCCCAAGGTTCTCTTACCATTCATACTAAGGTAGTAACCATCCCTGGTTCATTCATCAGCGTTTGAAGCTCCAGACTCAGCTCCTGTAACCAGTCAGGACACATCTATACCAAGCATCCGAAATCAACTCCTGCAACGTGTCAGGTACTCATTTTTCTTTTGCAGGTATGCAGGTTCTAGCTAAAGAATCTCCTACGCGATCAACATCCAGATGGCATCTATAAGCCCATCACCCTATCCAGCAATCTCTAAATGGCATCTATAAGCCCATTCCCCCATCACTGTTACTATGTGAGCGCAAATTTCTGGGCACTCTAGTGTTCAATCATCTTCTACCCTCGGATTACGAAAGGCACGTCAGCCAATCTGCATCCTCAGGTCTAAGAAGATTGAACAGGGGCAACTGTTGCACCCCAAAATTTGCCCTCCCATATTCTCCAAGATTTGTCAAGTCAAAGTCACAAAACTCCCCAAGGGTTGTGCAGCTCAACAGCTTCCCATACAGTCAAAACTAGGGTTTGAGTTCTGGTCAAGCAAATGAACTTTTCAAAGGCCCAATCAAGTCTCATATGCCTACAAATGTGGTCAAGTATCCTCATATCAAGTTTCAAGGCATTCAGCTCAAGATTGCACAGTCAAAACCCTAAATTGCACTACAGTCAACTGTAGGGGCAAAATGGTCATTTGACAGTCAAAAGTTCAAATTTTTGGTCAACATATCATTTTGAAGCCACAAACATCATTTGATCAATGCTTGATCATGATTCTCAAAATTTGGCTCAGAAAATCATCAAAGATGCAAAAGTTGCTATATTTGGACAGTTGAAAAAGTCAACTGAAATTGACCAGGGCATAACTTTCACATGGATTATCAGAAAAATTCCATCCAAAGCTCATTTTGAAGAGAAAGACATTTCCTACAACTCATCTTCATATTTCAAGTCCAAGAAATGCTCTCACAAAAAGTTATCAATTTCAACATTATAGGTCATTTTCAAAAGTCAACAAAAAGGGACTTTAAGTCAAAGGCCATAACTTGAGATTGGTAAATCAAAATGACATGGGACCAAAGGCATTGGTTAAAGGACTCAAAGACCTTTCCAAAATGTCCAAGAACATGTGAAAAGCTTAAAAATTGACCAAGTTATGCCTTGTGGAAGTTGGGAAATTTTTAGGAATTTTGAAAAGTCAACATTGATGCAAAAGGCCTAAAAATGCAAATGGGCCCATTTTTCTTCCAAGTTTCTTCATGCCAAGCCTATGCACGACCATTAGGCCCAAAGGGAAGTATTTTCATATTTTTTAATTATTTATTTGAATTTATATTAATATTAATTCATTTAAATTATTTTAATACATGAAAAATATAAACCTAACCTAAAAAAATCTTTTTATGCATGATTTGGCTTCTATAATTCGTGCACATGTTAATAGGGAAAGATTTGGTGCTAATTGATCAGATTTGACACAAAAACCATGAAAAAAGATTCAAAAAGATATTAAGGAAATCAAATATTGAAAACAATGAATGCCTTGGATTTGGATCAATTTTTCCAACCTAATTGCTTCCTTACATATACAGGAATGTAAACCTAATGCAAAGGGACGGCAAGCTGCGCCCCAAGAACCATTTGCACATTGAAATTTTTCATAAAAAACTCAAGAACTGAAAAGTGCCTTAGAGGTCGATTCAAGCATCAATTTTCATTCCATTAGCATCCTGAAGCACCACTGGACGTTTCTCAATCATTAACATCAACCAAAACGCCCTGAATTGGTATCCATGAGTCAAACTGTGAAGCAAAGTTCTTGAAATCGCATAGCATAATTCAAGCATTATTTTTCATTTTTATTTATGTATTCATGATCACAATGATGTTTCTAAGCTAACCATGGTGTTTGATTGCATTTTTGTTGACCATACGCGATTTTGCCATTGCTAAAATTTAGGTTTTCAGAGTTCTTGAATTGGGGTTTCTCACCCAAGGAAAAATTGGGACTCAAGATCACTACCATTGCAATCAGCGTGCTCCAATGAACAAGAAACATTGCTCGCGATGAATTTATGACCAATAGGATGCTAATCGCTATTTTCTTGTAGGTTGCTTAAGGCCACGCATCCAAAACCGTGGCTGAAGGGTCTTGTTTCAGAAACAATGGGGAAGATGATGCGTTGGCAACCACTGAGTGGTTCATTCAAACCAGCGCGCGCTTTTAGGGGCCACTGACCAATTTTGCTTTTTGTTATTTAATTGATACAATATATTAAATGGAACATCATGGCTCAGTGGACAGGGATGCGTGCATGTGACTCTCAAGACCTGGGTTCAAATCCCAGGTCTGGCAAATGTTCAATATTATTTTTCAATAATTGATCCTATGCAGCGCTAACGTCCCAGTATACCATGCACACTCAAAAATTAACTAGCCACGCGTCCTGGAGATCTAATCAAAGGTTCAAGTTGAAGGCATATCATGGATGTAAGTCAACATAGCTGTAGGCCGTCCAAAAGGTCAACGAAACTCAAAGCTAATGGGCCAAAATTCCAGGCCTAAACCTCCAATTTTGGGACTACACCCCACCCTGGTTTGCCTTCCCTAATCTTTTTATTTATTTTTATTCTTGTTTTAATAATTGCTTTTATTTAATTATGTTTATTTAATTAATTATTTTTAACAAAATACAAAAACACACAAAAATCAGAAAATATAAAAAATATAATATTTATTTTATTATGGTTATTTTCAAATAAACATGTAAATAATTTAGTAAATTAGGTTACAAGTTTAATTCTTTTTTTAACAAAAATGTAAAAAATATAGAATTAGGTTAATAAACACTTTTTCTTCCTTTTTAATTTTTTCCCTTTTTTTCACAGTAATAATTATTTATTTATTTATTTTTTATATTAAATTGCACATAAATAAATTAGGGTTTAATGTAGATTATATTTTAATTCTTTCATAATAAATAAAAAATATTAGAATTAGGGTTTGCCTTTTAATTTAATTTCAATTAACTCCTTTTCCTCATTAAATCTAAAAAATACAAAATACCAAAAAAACATTTAATCACTTAATTTTTAATTCTCATTAACCATTAATATTTTGCAAAAGGGTCCAACGCCCTAGTTTCGTTTCAATTCCTTTATTTCGCGCATTTATTTTACAATCGTTTAAATAATTATGTAATTGTCCCTAAGCCTTGTAACTTTACTTTTCGCACTTTTATTACTTCGCATTACTTATTTTCCGCTAAATCGGGTCCGGTTTAATTTTGGCGATGTGGACCCGCGCCTTTGTAATAGCCTTAGATTTATTTTTCCGCAAACTTTATAACTGTTAAAAAGCATGCAAGAATGAATGTCTTAATTAAAATCAAGCGTAGATCACAACAAACATGACAAGACAAATAACTGAAACATGACACACAATTCGCACACACCACCCCTAGGGTACGCCTCACTGTTGCCTTTCGAAAGGTGGTCGTCGAGTAGAAAACGTCTTAGTAAGTCCTCATGATCCGGGAACCTGGCATGAGGGTAGCTTCTAAGGTGTCTTCCCATTGCTCTGGTGATCACCATGTCCCTAAAAATCGAATTGACCCGAACACCTCCAACGGTGGTGCTACCTACCTCTCAATGGTGGGATGGCACTACTTTAAAGGACATTTACACAGACGAATTCCTTAGGGTAGGTAGGTTCTCAAGGATACTTGCTCTAATTTCAAAACAAAAATCAAAAACTTCTTTTCACACCGACACCTTTCAAAAAGCTTTCGAAAGCAATTTTTCAAACACTCTTGAGGACTGATACAAGAGTCGAACTGGAATTTTCAAAGTAACTTTTTAAAACCCACAGTTGAAAAGCAAACAAACAATTTTGAAAACACAAATGAGCAAGTATCTAAGAGCCCATGGATAACCATGGATAGAAAGGGTGCTAACACCTTCCCTTTCTATAACCTACCTCCCGAACCGAGAGCAATCTCTTTAAGGAATTTTTCTGTGCTTTTGTCCTTTCCATTTGGAGAAAATAAAAGACGGTGGCGACTCTTGCTTACCGCGACATTTCGCGAACCAGCGTTAAACAGTCAGTTCCAGATCCACCGATCACAGATACGTTTGATCACTAGATCCCCAACTTGATATTCTTTTAGTCTAACTTTCTTGTTAAATGCCTTGATCATTCGTTTTTGATACGTCTGACCATGACAAATAGCAGTAAGTCTCTTTTCATCGATTAAGTTCAGCTGATCAAGTCGGGTCTGGATCCAGTCGTCCTCGCTCAAACCTGCATCCTTCACAACCTGGAGAGAGGGTATCTGGACTTCAATGGGTAAGACTGCCTCCATGCCATACACCAGAGAGTAAGGTGTTGCCCCAGTTGATGTTCATGCTGAGGTACGGTACCCATGAAGAGCGAATGGTAACATCTCATGCCAGTCTTTGTATGTCACCGTCATCTTCTGCACAATCTTCTTGATATTCTTATTAGCCACTTCAACAGCCCCATTCATCTTCGGTCGGTAAGGAGAAGAATTGTGATGCTGTATCTTGAACTGTTTGCAGAGCTCGGTGATCATCATATTGTTGAGATTTGTACCATTGTCCGTAATGATCCTTTCTGGTACACCATATCGACAGATCAGATTGTGTCGGATAAACCGCGCCACGATGTTCTTGGTTACTGTAGCAAAGGAAGTCGCTTCAACCCATTTCGTGAAGTAATCAATAGCTACCAGAATGAAACGATGCCCGTTAGACGCAGTAGGTCTGATCTCGCCGATCATATCGATGCCCCACATTGCAAAAGGCCAAGGAGTCGTCAAGATGTTCAGAGGAACATGAGGTATGTGCACCTTATCAGCATAGACTTTGCACTTATGACAGGTCCGAGAATGCTGGTAACAATCGGCTTCCATAATAGACCAATAATATCCTGCCCGTAGAATTTTCTTCGCCATAGTATGTCCACTGGAATGAGTTCCAAAGGTACCTTCATGTAATTCTGCCATAATCCTTTCTGCCTCGTTTTTGTCCACACATCGTAGTAAGGTTAAATCATGGTTACACTTGTAGAGAATGCCATTGCTGATGAAAAACTTCGCAGCGAACCTTCTCAGAAACTTCTAATCATTAACAGATGCACCCTCGGGGTACTCTTGAGCCTCAAGATACCTCTTTACCTCGTGAAACCAGGGTTTATCTGCTACCTCTTCAGTCTCGATGTCACAGAAATGTGCAGGTTCGTCCAACCTCTCAATGGTAATCCGGGGAGCCTCATTGTCCCACCTGACCTTGGACATAGAAGACATGGTAGCTAGAGCGTCCGCTAACTGATTCTCCTCTCTGGGGAAATGTTTGAAGGTTATCTCCTCAAAGTGTGGAAGCAACGTCATAACATACTCTTTGTAAGGAATAAGATTTGGGTGTTTCGTATCCCACTCACCTTTGATCTGACTGATCACTAGAGAGGAATCTCCGAACACACTTAAGAACTTAATCCTTAGGTCAATAGCTGCTCGAAGGCCTATGATGCACGCTTCATACTCCGCCATATTGTTGGTGCAGTTAAAACATAATCGGGCGGTGAACGAAGTATGACAACCTTCAGGAGATATGATCACGGCGCCAATGTCATTACCCAATGCGTTTGAAGCTCCATCAAAATACATAGACCTTCGGGATCCCTCCTCAGGTCCTTCATCCAGTCCAGGTTCTTCACAATCGGTCACCAACATGATGTTCTCATCTGGGAACTCGAAATTCATGGATTGGTAATCATCCACGGCCTGATGCGCTAAATGATCTGCCAACACACTCCCCTTGATTGCTTTTTGGGTTGTGTATTGGATGTCGTACTCAGTTAAGATCATCTGCCATCTTGCTATTCTTCCGGACAAGGCAGGCTTTTCGAAGATATACTTGATTGGGTCCATCTTTGATATCAATAAGGTGGTGTGAGTCAGCATATATTATCTCAGCCGGCGAGCAGCCCATGCCAAAGCGCAGCAATTTTTATCAAGCAATGAGTATCGACTCTCGCAGTCAGTAAACTGTTTGCTAAGGTAGTAAATAGCATGCTATTTTCGGCCAGACTCGTCATTCTGCCCCAGCATGCACCCCATTGAATTATCCAGTATGGTCAAGTATAAGATAAAAGGTCTTCCTTCAACTGGAGGCATCAGAATAGGTGGCTCTTTGAGGTACTCCTTGATCCTTTCGAAAGCGGTCTGACACTCATCATTCCATTTTACCACTTGATCTTTCTTCAGCAGCTTGAAGATTGGCTCACAAGTAGCAGTCAGATGTGAAATGAATCGGGCAATGTAATTCAACCGTCCCAAAAAGCCTCTGAATTCTTTTTCTGTTCAGGGAGCTGGCATCTCCTATATAGCCTTCACCTTTGCAGGATCCACTTGAATACCTTTATCACTAACGACGAAACCCAACATCTTACCAGACCTCACTCCGAAGGTGCACTTGTTCGGGTTTAACCTCAGCTTGTACATCTTCAACCTGTCGAATAGTTTCTGGAGATGGTCAAGGTGTTCTTCTTCATTTTGGGACCTTGCGATCATGTCATCAGCGTAAACCTCAATCTCATGGTGAATCATGTCGTGGAACAAAGCGACCATGGCGTGCTGATAAGTTGCCCCAGCATTCTTCAACCCGAAAGGCATTACCTTGTAACAGAAAGTGCCCCACTGCGTAACGGAGGTTGTCTTCTCCATGTCTTCGGGAGCCATCTTAATCTGATTGTAACCAGAAAAACCATCCATAAAGGAGAAGACCTTATGCTGCGCGGTGTTGTCGACCAAAACATCAATGTGAGGGAGTGGGAAATCATCCTTGGGGCTCGCCCTATTCAGATCCCTATAGTCCACACACATACGTACTTTACCATCCTTCTTCGGCACTGGAACCACGTTGGTAACCCACTGCGGGTAAGAAGTGACAACTAGAAATCTGGCGTCAAACTGTTTGATGACCTCAGCTTTTATTTTCTCAGACATCTCGGGGCGCATACGGAGAACCTTCTGCTTCACCGGAGGGCAGTCTTCTTTAGTTGGCAGGCGGTGAACCACAATGTCAGTGTCCAAACCAGGCATATCTTTATAAGACCAAGCGAAGATCTCAACATAGTCACGCAACATCTGTATCAACCGTTTCTTGACACTAGACTCCAGATTTGCACCGATCTTGACCTATTTCTCGTCTTCCTCCGTACCCAAATTTACTGATTCTACTGGTTCTTCATGTGGCTGTATGGCCCTCTCTTCCTGAAGTAACCGTCTAGCAAGTTCTCCAGGCACTTCACAATCATCCTCACCTTCGTCCTCGACTTGGTTGATTGGATTTTCGAAGTTATAACTAGCAGTAGCAAAGTCGTTATCAATGGGATCCAGAGTTGATGTGGACCTGTATTATGATATGTGAGTGTGTGTAAGACAAATAGTCGTTTTGATAAAGTGCAAGATAGAAAAGAAAAACAGGGAGCATAAAATTTGTAATGCAAGAAAGCGTCCAATGTTTTATTGATGATATATGAAAATGACAAATAATAAGCTCTCACAAATAAACCAAGGTTCCTCGGGCAAGGCACCGGGCCGTAGAGTTTCAAATTGTTTGTTACAACTCTCAAAACAAAAGTCTATTACTGTGTAATAAAAGAAACGGGCACGAAGTCCTTCGCCATCCAATTGTTCAAACCACCGTTGGTAGTCGGGTAAATCCAGCTGTCGATATATGACTTTTCTTCATCCTCTTCAATTGCATTCACTCCCGGATTACTGATGCGCAGAGGAGATCTTCTAATCCGTGCACGCCGAACAACCCTTTGAGCTTCTGCAGTAAAACCCAAACCAAACTTGTCAGTCTTGTGTGCAAAGTCAGGGAGCTGACCCCAATTTGCACACCCACCTTTTTCAATTATAGCCCTGGAATCCTTGAGGGAAGCCATCTTCATCGGAGGTTTGTCAGCAGCAATTTCAGTCGACGCCAAAGTCTGGGGAACCTCTTCAAAGTTCTGACACGGGGTTTCGATGAACTCCACATCCATCTCCACATAGCGAAAGGAATTAAGATGACTTACCATGTACTCCTCCTCACCCTGCACCGTAACAATCTTCCCTTTTACTGAATATTTCAACATCTGATGGAGCGTAGAAGTTACTTCCCCAGCCTTATGAATCCAAGGGCGACCCAACAAGCAAGAATAAGATGGTCAAATATCCATCACATAGAACGTAGATGAAAAAGTCTGAGAGCCAACTTTAACCGGGACGTCCACCTCCCCGTGCACCCACCTTTTGGACCCGTCGAAAGCCCTGACCACAATATTACTCGGCTTCAGAATCAAACCTTCACAGTCCAGACGGTCTAGTGCTTTCTTTGGTAAAACATTCAATGAAGACCCAATATCCACCAGTACATGGGCCAGAGTAGTGCCCCTGCACTCGATCGAGATGTGCAGAGAATCATTGTGTTTCCTTCCTTTAGCAGTCAGATCTGCGTCTGAGAAACCCAACCCATTGTCGGCAGTCAAACTAGCTACACAGTCTTTGAATTGATCAGCAGAAGTTTCCTGCGGCACATGCGCAGTTTTGAGGAAAGCAATTAAAGCCTTTGCGTGGGCTTCAGAACACAATAACAAGGATAACATGGAGATTTTTGACGGGGTTTGCCCCAGCTGCTCGACTACGTTGTAGTTGCTCTTCTTGATAATCTTCAGAATTTCCTCTATCTTCTGCTTAGAGGTTTCTACAATGATCTTCTTAGGCGCCTCCGTCTGGGCAGGCTCACCTGTGATTTCTTTGCCCCGAGTGTCATATGACTCGGCGACAAGGGTGGTAACTAGAGTAAGAATTGGAACAATAGCTGATGTACTGGAAGATGGAATGGCAACAGGCTTTTGAACAGTCGGAGGAGAAATCTCGAGAGAGAAGAGTCTTCCACTTCTGGTGACTTTGCTAGACCCGACAATATTGCTGATATCAACATCAGTTTCTTCAATCTTTAAATCTTGTTTGACCCCATGATAATACACATCGGCCCCATAGTGCCACAGGACATCCTTATCCGAAGTGTATGGGATAGGACCAGGGATAGTAATGATTAACAGAGCGACTCTTAGAACATATGTAATCCTAACAGGATTTCTCGAGGAAGCCTTGGAAGGATTGGCGGAAAATGTTACGATGGAAACATTTTCAACGGGAATTAACGGAATCAAAGTCTTCTCGAATAGGATCTCTTTGTTATCCATCAGGCGCTGAACACCTTATCTCAATAAATAGCACCCAGCAGGATGAAACATAGGTGGCAACCTTCACCACAACCCGGAAATAAACCGTCCAACAATAGATTCTTCTTAACAGTCATCAACGGAGTAGAAATGTCTTCCACGAAGGTCACAAATGAATCATCGTCCACAACATTTACTCTATTACCATGCTTGGGCATAGGAGCAGTTATGACGTTGGGTTTCTCTGGAGCGTCAAACTCAATCTCTTTAGCTTCAATCAAATCTTGCACCTTATTCTTCAAAGCCCAACAGTTGTTCGTATCATGACCCGAGCTATCAGAGTGATAGGCACAACGAGCGTTCGAATTATACAACAGAGATGTGGTGCTGGGATTCTTCGGGGCTTCCCTCAGAGTTACCAGGTTGGTCTTCAACAATTGGGGTATAATTTGTGACAAGGTCATATTAAGCCGAGTATACTGTCTCTACGGCCTCTCCATTCTTTGCTGATTATTGCGTTGTGGGGTAAATGTAGGTTTTGATATTACTACCGCATTTACTACTTGGTCGCGCTCAGGTCTGCTTTGGATCCTCGAGCCGTATATCGTACTAGCTTCTTTCTTGCCAGTGAAAGGCCTCTTTTCTGTACTTGACGAAGCACCTTTCTGTATCTTGCCACTTATGATACCAGCTTCCACTCTCTCCCCAGTCATAATCAATTCAGTAAACCCAGATGATGAACTACCGATCAGATGATTGAAAAACAAACCAGACAAGGTCCCCAGAAACATATCAACTAACTCCCTATCAGACAAAGGGGGTTGGACTCTTCCAGCCATATCTCTCCACTTCTGAGCATAGTCCTTAAAACCATCGCTTGCACCCATGGACATACCCTGAAGCTGAGTACGAGTGGGAGCAAGGTCGGCGTTATACTGGTACTGCTTGTAGAAAGCAGCAACAAGGTCCTCCCAGTCGCAGATATTAGCTCCTTCCAATTGATAAAACCATTCAAGCTGAGTCCCTGGCAGACTATCTTGAAAGAAATGAACCCACAGATTCCTATCAGCAGTGTAAGGTTGAATTTTTCTGACGTATGAGTGGAGATGGAGTTTTGGACAGGATACTCCATCGTACTTAGAAAAAACTGGAGCTTTAAACTTGTGAGGGATCACCACCCTTGATGCTAGCCCCATATCTCCAAAATCCAAACCCGGGACCTTCTGAATCTCCATAGCACTCAGACGGTCTTCAAGTTGTGTGTACTTATCCTCAACAGGAGGGTACTGTTCATAATCAAAATTAGTGTCATTATCAGAGACCACAGGACCAGGACCCTTTCCTTCCTCTTGATTCTCTCCTCCTCTAGATGAATGAGACATATCAGCTTCCTGTCGCAACCTATTCCCAAACCTGTGACCCATATTCTGCAAAACCACCTTCTTCTTCTTCTTCTTCTTCTTCTTCTTCTTCAGGATGAGAGTCTTCAAATCCTGTTGTCCTTTAGCTAAGTTCAAGAACATCTCTTGGAACTGAGCATTATGTGCTTGAAGAGCTTTGATGGCTTGATCGATAGGCATTTCAGAAGACATTATGTGCTGAAATAAACAGCGAAGAAGATAAGAAACCTGTAATGGTACCTGTAATGAGGTGCATGGTAATGGAATGCGTATGAAATGATTTCAAAGACTTTGGGAGATTTAAATTTGTAAAACAAAATAAAACACACTTTATTAGATTAACTTGTAAAAATGTTTAACAATGCCTTTAAGGCGTTACAAAAGAAATAACTGAAAAACAAATCTAAACTAGAAATAATAAAAGATATCAGAAATCCCATGGTCGCTTTCCCTTCGTGCTGACATAATCATTGATTGTCCTTTCACTCTCAAGTTGCCTCGTGAGCTTGAAGATCTTCCTTTCCTGCTCGTGATACTTCTCTCGGTAGGTATCCATTTCTTCCTTTAAATGGATCCAGGATCTCTTCAATTCCCCAAGATCAGTAGGCATATAGGGATAGAGGACTGTATAAGGAACACCTTCTTCATTAGTAGGCTCCACAACCACTGACAAAACAGCTTCATAAGGCATCCCCAGCTTTTGAGCACGGGCTCGAACCCACTGGAGATAAGGTTGCATAGAGAGAGAAGTCTTTGGTCCTAGCTCATGAGGGTCAGACCTGTTCACCATGCCCCAGGCCCGTATAAACCTTCGGCGATGCTCATCAATGTTCCCCTTGTAGTCAAAGACAATATCTGTAAGAAGCAGCTCATGGGGACCGTCTCTTCGAGCGCGACCAAACCGTTGTAAAGCCAAAAAAGGACTGTAGGTTATTCCCCCTCTAATTCCAAGCATCGAGACATTAGGGTATTCCCCACATCGATCAATGACAACTACTCTTTCAATATCCTTAGAACTCCAAAGAATGTCCGTATGGCCAAGGGACATGATTCTGTAAGCCCAACCTACACCTTCCTCATTTTTCAATACAGACTTGGGGAGGTGCAAATTAAACCACCTCGCCAGCAGCGGCGTGCAACACATGAGGGTCCCCCTTCTTCGCACAGTACGAGTATAGAGAGCATGTAAAATATCACCCAGAAGAGTAGGCACTGGATTACGAGACAAGAAGATCTTGACTGCATTCACATCTATGAAGGAATCTGGATTCGGGAAAAGAACCAAGCCGTAGATGAGGAGAGCCAAGATGTCTTCAAATGCTTGAAAGTCCAAGTTATCCCAGAACAGTTGAGCTTGATCAATCATAAACTTAGCTAAGAAACCTTCAACCCCGCTCTGTGTCTCCCAGTTGGATACTACATCAACCCTTTTTAGATGTAAGGCTGAAGCAATGTCCTCGGGTCTAGGAACCTCTTCCAAACCTGTGAAGGGTGTCTGCTCGAGGATGGATATGCCCAGTAAGTCAGAAAACTTCTCCAAAGTGGGAACTAGCTGATAATCCGGAAAGGTAAAACAATGATGCACCAGATCGAAGAATTGGAAAAGCACACTCATCATTTGCTCATCCAACTTTGAAGTGACCAAGCTAAGGAGTTGACCATGTCTTCTAACGAATAAGGAGGTATCAGGAACTTTTGAGACTAACTCTCTGAGTTGAGCAGGTATCTGTACGAAGTTAACCCGAATGGTATTTCTGCGTATGGAAGCCATAATCTGCAAAACAGAACAAAGATAAATCCCCTCGGTCTTTGAAATAGTTAGTCTAATGAAATATGCATGCTATGTTATGATGCATGATGTCATGATAAAACACACAACAGGTATAACAGATAGCAGCCATGGTAAAGGTAAACAAGTTACACCAGAGCCCTTAAATTTCAGGCTTGCATGGGGTCTAGGTACTACCCTCTTGAAGTTCAGTTGGTTTCAACCTGTCCTAATAATAGTAACCGGGTTCTAGAGGTTCTCAATATCACTGACCATCCTCCATCGGTCATGGTTTCAGCTTACGCAATCTTTTCTTGCGGCCGGAACTATCTCGAGAGTATGGTCTCAATGAGTGTAGTATCGAGTATCAACCAATTCTCAGCTTTACACCGAGGCCGACTATCTCACTACTTCTTATGGCCAAGTTGGTCAATTATAGGTTCTAAGGTCAGTTGATGCTTAACGACCCATATAGCAGCCCCGTATTCTCCTTGTTTCTCCACAAGGGACACCGGTACCAACCAATGTGCCACATCAATGTAGCTACTGCTTCAACTGTATCGGTCTATGCCGTACAGTTCCCTCACAGTTTATTGCTACTTACCTAAAAGGTGTCCCTCAGATCTGGGTTAGGATCTATAGTAACTCCAATACAAAGCCCTCAAAATTAAAGCAATCAAATAAAACAATAGAAGCAAATATGATGAACTAATCCTAAGTTATACCCCACTTATATTCCCCAGCAGAGTCGCCAGTTCGGTGATACGGTGGCAGAACCGGAACTGTTTGAAATGCTGGTTTATGTTTTGTGTTTGTGTTTGCAAAATGTCGTGGTAAGCAAGAGTCGCCACCGACTTTTATTTTATCCAACTGGAAAGGAAAAAAGCACATAAAAATTCCTTTTTCGAGATATTCTGAGTACGGGGGGTAGATTATAGAAAGGGAAGGTATTAGCACCCTTTGTATCCGTAGTTTTCTACAGACTCTTAGGTACTTGCTCATCATTTTAAAATTGCTTGTGTGTGTTTGATTTGAAAGAATTTTTTGTTTGACTTCGATTTAACCCTTGCTTCTGTCTTCAAGAGTGTTACGAAGTGTTTTTGAAAACTTTGTTTGAAAAGAGTGTAAGTGTGAAAAGTTTGTTATGAGCAAGTACCTACTAGCATCTACCTGCTCGAAAAAATAATTGTTCTATGCTCGTTTTTCATTAGACAACACTATCCCACTATTAGTGAGTAGGTAGCACCGTCGTTGGAGTTGTAAGGGTCAATTCGAAAGGGACATACGATCACTAAAGCAATGTTAGGACGTCTTAGTAATAACCTTAATGTCTTAAGATCAATATTTGAGGCAACAATTCCGAGGCAACTTTGATCTTAGAGACAAAAGAGCAGCCACTAAAATACCCTATACTTAATGATCGTTTACCGAAGGCAACCGAAGTGGGAGTATACCCTAAGAGTGCGCATGTGCGAGTGATTCAATTTCAAGTTTATTATCTTTGCACATTTAGGGTTTGCTAACCATTTTAAAGTTTAACATACATTATTGTCATGCAACCCTAATATTCATACATCTAACAGTTAATATTTTGCGGAAATTAAAATGCGGAAAATAAGCTACGCTATTACAAGGCTTCGGGTATTAATTACATAGCCAAAAAAACCCGTCAAAACGATAAACGAAAAGAAAAGGTCCTAATTAATCTATTACATCCTGTGAGCAATTACATCAATATAGTAAAAATAAATAAGCGCGATGAATCGAGGACGAGAGAGAAATAGGGTTTTGACCCCGTCTAACCTAATTGAAAGAAAAAAAATATTTTTTGGTTGTTTTTGATTATTTTAAGAAAAATAGGGTTTGAATTAAATATGTACAAACTTAATTACTGATTAATTTTAATTAAGAAAAATAATTATTTGACCTATTTTTGTATTTTTGGTTATTTTTAAGAAAAAGAAAGTAGAAATTAAATTAAACTAAGAAACCTAATTTTCTAATTGTTTTTAATTTATTTACAAAAGGAATTAAAGTTGCCTAATAAATTAAATAAACTAATTAAATTAACTTTTATAAAAAATAAAATCTAAATCTAATTTGGGTGAAAATTATTTTTATGATTTTTTTGATAAAAAGAATTAATTTTTATGTTAGTAAAAATAAATAAATAAATTAAATAAGAAAATATAAAAGAAAAGAGAAAGAAAATGGGTCTGTGAAATAGCAAATGGAGGGGTGTGTTGCTAGCAATCTTGGCCCAAAACCAAAGGTCCATGTTGACCTCCATATTCCAATGTTGTGCATTGACCAAGATGTATGATGGTCCTTCATATGATGGCCTTTAGATCTGGCCTGTGGACATCTGGTTGGTTGGATGGTGATGGTCCATGGTGGTCTTCATATCTGTGCATACAACTGATCATATAAATAAAAATAAGATGAAATATATGGGGGACCTGGGATTTGAACCCAGGTCCTGAGGCCTTTTCCAACTGCCTTGTCACCAACCGTGCTGCGTGCTTTTGTTGTATACAAAATAAACAATAATCATTATATTGAAAACAAGCGAAATAAAGAAACATCCGCGCAAAAATTCAAATGGGCGAGTAGGGTGATGCCACGCCATCATCCCTGTCCTCTCTCTGTGGCTAAAAGGTTTAATGACCTTTACCTACGGACAAACGTCCGTCACTACAAACCCTGCATATCTCAAAATCAAACACAAGCATGATAAACAAAATCTAATGCCATGAATCGAATCGCCTTGGCCTGCTGAGCATCATGGTGCCCTTCTTGTGGGCCAATTTTGCCTGCAAAAAAAGACCTAAAACGAGACGAAGAACCCTAGCAATGGTGAATTCTGATGTAGTCCACAAAAATGCAATTAAATGTTATAGATAGCTTGCAAATGCTTCAAGGAACAAGAATATGTAAGTATTTCATGCTAAAAATGCCAAAATCATGTAATTCGATTTCAAGAAAAAGCCATGGTCGTGGATCACTTACAGTGAGTTCTAGCACGCAAGAATCCTTGTTTCTGATTGCTATGGCTTCCTTGCAATCCCAGGAAGCGAATGAGATGGCTAAGGGATCTTGAAAATGCCTGGAATTTCAAAATCAAATCACCACTTTCTTTGAATTTTTTCAAGTTTTGTTCTTCCTTTGTGCGCCTCCAAACCTTGTTGTTTCTGGCTGCCATTGTTCACTATATACCAAGGGATGAATTGGGTTTACAAATATGATCTCAATCTTTGCCAATTATGATTTTTGATCTTGATTTGATTCACTTGAAAATATTTCCAAAATAGGCCAAAATCAATCTTTTTGTGCCCACCTATGCCTTGCACGAATTAATTCACTTGCTAGCTGGATATAGGACCTGAAATGTGCACAAGATCTTGAGGTTTCAATGATTTGGATTTTTTTCATGATTTGTTTTGATTTAAATGATTTAATTGGAATAAAAATCAAAATAAATAGAAAAAATAATATAAAGACAAATGGGAAGAGCTAGGGCTCGTGGACCATGCTACCAACTCAAAACAAGTGCAAAAAGTTAGGCCCATTTAGCAAAAATTGCAACTTGAGGCATTTTTTGACTTTTGGCAATTTTGCAAAAAATGTCAACTTCACCAATGCATAACTTCCTCAATTTTGACTCTTTGAATGTGTTATTGGACTTTTTAGAAATCTTGAGATGTCCTCTAAGCAAACCTTTTGGTCTCATCTCAATTGAGTCTTCCATGTTCATGCATGAAGCTTTGACAAAAAGGTATTTTTGTTGACTTTTCAAAATGGCCTATAATGTCCAAATTCATAACTTCTTCTGAGTGCATATTTTGAACTTGGGAGCTTAAGATGGATTGTAGGGAATTGCATCCTATTAAAAATGAGCTTTGGATGGGTCATTTCTCATAAAGTTTGAGAAAGTTATACTTGGTCAAAGTTGAGTTGACTTTTCCTGCAAAACCCTAATTTAACAACTTTTGGGTTTTGATGAATTGTGAGCAATCCTTGATGAATCATGATCAACCCTTGATCAAATGATGAATAATACTTCAAAATGAGGATGTTGACCAAAAATCTTGAAGTTTGACTGTATGTGGACCACAGTTGACTTTTGCCCTAGCACAATCGATTTTCAGGCCTTTGAGCAATTGACTGAGCAACTTTCCTCTGCAAGGCTTGAAATTTGACATGGATGATCTTGAGAACATATTAGGACAATGGTGAGTATTTGGGATCCCTTGGACTCAAATATCTTAATGCAACATGAAACCCTAATTTGGGGTAGACTGCCTTAGGAGAGAGCTTGCCTGGTCAACCCTTGGACTTCCTTGAGCAATTTGAGGATCTCACTTGAAATGTTTTGAGAAATATGGGAGGGAAAATTTTGGGGTACAACATAGGGCATCATTATTCATCTCTAAATCATTGATCCTCATCAAACAACAATATATATATATTTCAATCATAAACAAAACAACCTTTCACATCTAATCCCACATACGAATCATCATAAACCCTATTATACAGTCAGAACCCCATCTTTACCTTGGATTGAAGGTTGCTCTATAACTTTTCCGGTTGAACTCCGTTCTGGCTCTTCTCCTTCTTTTTTGCAACTTTCACGTTCTCTTTCTCTTCTTCCAACCCTTATTTCATTCTCTTTTTACTGCTACTTCTTTTTCATATTAATTCTAAATAAATAATATAATAACCCTATAATTCTCATTATGTCTTAATAGGCTTAAAACTCCTACACCCCCTTTCTACTACTTCTAGTCCTTAAAATAAGCCTACATCATATAATATTATTATTCTAATATTATTCCAAAGCTTAATAGAATAAATAAATCCAATAACAATAGCACATCAACTATCATCATAACACAACTTCACAAATATTCCAAAAATAGTTTAATTAAATAATTAATTAAATTACGGGCATTACAACTCTCCCCCACTTAGAATATTTTCGTCCTAAAAAATTTAGCTTAATCAAACAACTCAGGATATGAGTCCTGCATCTTGTTTCCAACTCCAAAGTCATGCTTTCTCCGGCAGCTCCTAGCCAAACCACTTTAACCAAATAAATCTCTTTCCCCCTCAGAGTCTTTATTTCACGATCCGCGATATGTGCAGGCATCGTCTCCACAGTAAGGTTATCCCGTACTTGCACATCATCCATATGAATCACATGAGATGGATCTGAAATATACTTTCAGAGTTGCGACACATGAAACACATCATGCAAATTCGAAAGATTAGGCGGTAAAGCCACTCTGTAAGCAACATTCCCAACTCTCTCTGAAATCTGATAGGGATCAATAAAACGAGAAGTGAGCTTCTTAGACATCAATACTCGCCCAACACCAGTTACAGGTGTAACTCTCAAAAACACATGGTCACCGGCTTGAAATTCCAAATCCTTCCTTCGCTTATCATGATAGCTTTTCTGTCTACTCTGGGAAGCTTTCATCTTTTCTCGAATCAACTTCACCTTCTCAATAGTCGCACGAACAAGTTCAGGTCCAAGTACTACACTTTCTCCAAATTCATGCCAACATAAAGGAGTTCTACATATTCGACCATACAACGCTTCAAAAGGTGCCATCTCAATACTAGAATGGTAACTGTTATTATAAGTGAACTCTACCAACGAAAGATAAGTATCCCACGAACCTCCCTGCTCAAGAACACATGCCCTCAACAAGTCTTCCAACGATTGAATAGTCCGTTCAGTCTGACCATCTGTCTGGTGATGATACGCTGAACTCAACCTCAAATTAGAACCCAATGCTTCTTGCAAACTCTTCCAAAAATCAGAAGTAAACCTCCGATCTCTATCCGAAACAATGCACAAAGGAACACCATGCAGCTTCATAATCACACTAATGTAAATCTCATCCAACTTCGACACTGGAAAACTGATGTTAATAGGAATAAAATGAGCCGACTTCGTAAGCCTATCAATAATCACCCAAATTGAATCATGTCCTCTTAAAGTATTAGGTAACCCCATTACAAAGTCCATTGAAATGCTATCCCGTTTCCATTCAGGAACTTCTAACGGTTGCATTAACCCTGTAGGCTTCTGATGTTCAACTTTTGAATTCTGACAAGTCAAACATGCATACAAAAACTGAGCCATATCAGTCTTCATCCCAGGCCACCAAAACAAACCTTTCAAATCTTGATACATCTTTGTAGCTCCTGGATGAATACTCAACTTACTCCTATGACTCTTTTCAAGTATCACTTTCTTCATCTCTGCATCATCAGGGATACAAATCCAGTTATGAAATATCAACACACCTTGCGTATCTAGCTTAAAATCATTATTCTCAGACTGATCGATTCCAACCACCGAATCTACCAGTTTCATATCCAATTTCTAAGCTTCTCTGATACTGTCTAGAAATTCATTATTAATCTTCAACATACCCAATACAACACTCTGCGGTGTCACCTTGCAAACTAAGCTCATATCCTTGAACTGTTCAATTAATTCTAACTCTTTAACCATCATTGCCGACATATGTAAAGTCTTTCGACTCAATTCATCAACTACCACATTCACTTTTCCTGGATGATAGTTCAAACTGAAATCATAATCCTTTAACAATTCCAACCATCTCCGTTGTCTCATATTCAGCTCTTTCTGATCGAATAAATACTTTAAGCTCTTATGGTCACTAAACACTTCAAATCTAGAACCATAAAGATAATGCCTCCAAATATTCAACACAAAAACAACTACAGCAAGCTCTAAATCATGTGTAGGATAGTTCTTCTCATGAGTCCTCAACTGCCTTGACGCATAAGAAACTACTTTATCATTTTGCATGACCACACCTCCTAAACCCATCTTAGAAGCATCACAATATACCACGAAAGGCTCTCCTGGATTAGGCAACGTTAAAATCAGAACCGACGTCAATCTCTTCTTCAATTTTGTAAAACTTTCTTCGCAATGGACTTCCCATACAAAAGCTCAACCTTTACAAGTCAACTTAGTCAACGGAAGTGCCAACTTAGAAAAACCTTCGATAAACCTTCTATAGTAACCAACTAATCCCAAAAAGCTTCTAATCTCAGTAGCTGACTTCAGAGTTTCCCATTGCAACACAGTATCAACCTTTGACGGGTCTACAGAAATGCCACTACCTAAGATCACATGACCAAGAAAACTAACCTCCTTTAACCAGAATTCACACTTGGACAACTTTTCATACAACTTCTTTTCTTTCAAAACTTGTAATACTATTCTTAAGTGTTATGCATGCTCTTCTTCTTACTTAGATTAAATCGAAATGTCATCAATGAACACCACTACAAACCGATCCAAATAAGTATGAAAGATACGATTCATGTATTCCATGAATACTCCCGACGCATTAGTAACTCCGAAAGGCATCACCAAATACTCGTAATGTCCATAACGCATTCTGAAAGCCGTCTTCTGGATATCTTTATCCTTCACTTTAATCTGATGGTAACCCGACCTAAAATCAATCTTACTAAACATACGAGCGTCCACCAATTGATCCATCAAGTCATCTATTCTTGGAAGCAAATACTTGTTCTTAATCGTCACTTTATTCAACTGTCTATAATCAACACAACCTCATACTTCCATCTTCTTCTTTACTAACAACACTGGAGCTCCCCACGGCGACACACTTGGTCTTACAAACTTATTTTCAAGTAACTCTTCCAATTGCTTCTTTAACTCAGACAATTCAGATGCAGACATCCTGTATAGTGCCATAGACACAGGTCTGGTACCAGGTACAAGATCAATTGCAAATTCAACTTCCCTCTCCGGCGGTACATCAGGAATTTCATTAGGGAAAACATCAGGAAAATCACGCACCACCTGCAATTCCTCAATCCTAACTTGGTTCTCGACAGATAGAAATGCCATCAACGAGAACACCTATGCTTCTTCTTGCATTAACTCCCTCAACTGTCTAGCAGACAACAAGCTATCTTCCTCTTCCTCAAGAGTAGAAAACCTCACAGACTTGTCATAACAGTTAATATGAACACAATTATGCTCTAACCAGTTCATACCCAAAATCACATCCAACCCTCTTAAAGGCAAACAAACCAAATCAACAACAAAGTCTCTATCAAAAATCGATAGAGGACACTTTAAACACATAAAAGAAGTAGTCACTGACTCCTTGGCTAGAGTGGCGACAACAATTTCATCATCCATAGAAGACAACATAAGACCCAATCTTTTAACACAATCAGCAACAATAAAGCAATGAGTAGCACCGGTATCAATAATAGTAATTAAAGGAGTACTATTAATGAAACATGTACCTCTGATAAGTCTGTCCTCAGTAGCTGTCTGATCCTCAACCAAAGCAAACACTTTACCACTTGTATGTGCCCTCTTTGGTTTCTGACACTGACTACCAATGTGCCCTTCCTCACTAAAATTGAAACAGATCACCTCCTTATGCTTGCACTCAGATACAACATGTCCAGTCTTACCACAACAGAAACACCTCTTTACCTCAGCAGTACACACATTACTCTTATGCCCAGGTTTTCCACATTTGAAACAAACCACACCAGCAGGAGCATCTCCCCCACTAGTCTTCTGACCCTGAGTAGCTTTCTGTTTACCTTTACCAGTTGGGGTATCGTAAGGCTTACCACTATTTTTTTGGTGCTTACCCCTCTTCTCACTAATAATCTTGTAATGGGCATTATTATCCTCTTCATAGATTCTGCAGCTATCAACCAAATCAGCGAAGACACGAATCTTCTGGTATCTAACTGCCTTCTTGATCTCCGAGCGCAGCCCATTCTCAAACTTGATACACTTTGAAAACTTGGCATTTTCCTCACCGTAGTACGGATAAATCTTAGCCAACTCAGCAAACTTTACAGCATACTCAACAACTGACATACTCCCTTGCTTCAGTTCAAGGAACTCAATCTCCTTCTTACCACAAACGTCTTCAGGAAAATACTTCCTTAGAAGTTCCCTACGGAACACAGCCCAAGTGACATTTTCACCTACAGCTTCCAATTTCTGACACGTCTCTAGCCACCAGTCGTCAACCTCGACTGCTAGCATATGAGTACATATCGAACCTTCTACGCTGGAGTGCAGTCCATCACACAAAATATTCTCTCAATCTCTTTCAACCAATCCAATGCTCCGTCAGGATCATACTTTCCCTTGAAGGTAGGTGGATTCTCTCTCTAGAAAGTCTCCAAACTACGAGATCTAGCATTCCCGTCAGCATTTGGCTGATTCTCCATAGCATGCACCATTACTTCCAAAGCAGCAGCGAGTGCATCATCAGTCCTTCCAGCCATCTCAACTTATCACTACAACATAAACAACGATTATAACTCAAATTAAAAATATTCGATTGTTAGACAACTACGACTCGATAACTTGGTCGGACGAACCAACCTTTGCTCTGATACCAACTTTGTAACACCCCAATTCTACACTACATCTATAAATGTAAATCAGAGTTATAAAATTCATGCAACTGAATCAGGATGCCACAAATTCAACTTTAAAAACACATTAGATTCAACATGGATACATAAAACTTTAAAACATTGGATGAACCAACCGCAAAATAATTTAATCTCTTAATTTAATAACTTGAACGACTACGCAGCGGAATCATAATAACATCTTTGTCCAACAATTACAGCAACTTCAAAATAATGCATACTTAGCAATAATAAAATTAAAGTTCAACAACTGAATTAATCAATAACTAAAGGCAACAAGTGTTCACCCCCCGAGTGTTACGTATCAGAGCAATGACACTGACTCGAACTACTGAAGATATACCGCCTTCACTCCGGATTACCTGCACGTTATCAACGTAAGGGTAACATTCAAACAGAAGGGGTGAGATATCTAACAATATAATAAAACTTATGATAAATAATATGTTAGATCAACTCATATAATAACACCACTTCACATCTCATAAACAACAATAATTGCAACAGGATACCAATAATATACACATTTATCGCATCAATACACAACTTCTTTATGCAATCATATAATGTGACTCAATACTATGCAAATGCATGTGGTACTATTGGAGCAGAACTCCCATCTCAATATAATTGCCAATAAATAGAGGCATCAACAAGGCATAAGCCTTCAACTTAATATTCGCCAATACAGGCCATCTTAACGAGCATCAGCTCCATCTTGATATGCAATGTATGCGACACAATCATGAATGTAGTAATAATAAACCACCATCAACAACATCTCAACATAACATCATCGTTGGCCAGAAGCCTACATATTAATAGCTGCCAATTATTAGAGGCATCTCAACATCACTCATCAACATAATTCATCAACATAATTCAACAACATAATTCATCAACACAATTCATCAACGTAATTCATCAATATAATTCATCAACATAATTCATAAACATAATTCATTAACATAATTCATCAACATAATTCATCAACATAATTTCGTAGCAACTCAACCATAACAACAATACAACGACAGATCGACAATACCTCAACGTTAGCCATAGGCCTACACCATGATAATACCTATAATTAATTAATCATCTAAGGCTTATCTCTAAATACTAAACCTCTACATATTATTCTGTAATACTACTTCATTATCATCATTAATCTTACTGTTATGAACCAAACAATAATCTATAATCGTCTTATCCTCATCATTCTTCACAAAATCATCATAGAGATTTACGCGGGAAACTAACTCTAATCCTAATTTGGGTACTAGGATTTAATATCCTTATCCTTCATTTTAATCCTTAAGAATGAAGTTTATCATGTTAGCTATCTAACGCTTCAAACGGAACCTCAAACGGAGTCCGGAAACTCAAGTTACAGCCTTTAGAAACGAATCTGTCAAAAATCAGACTGCATGGGTCGACACATAATGTCTTGAGTCGACGCGTACTGGACTAACATCCTGCATGAGTCGACGCGTAATCCCTTTGTATCGACTCATACTGAGTCTGCAACACCGCATGTATTTACGCATGCTCCTTCGTATCGATTCATCCTGAGTCCAAAAACCTGCATGTATCGACGCATGGCCTTTGAGGTCGACTCATATTTATCTGTCATGAATATTTTCTGCGATTTCACTGCTTTTTCACCGCGAATTCCATGCCTTAGGCCCTAAAAACATCCTCTAATCATAGTTTATCATCAATTATAATAATACTATGTTTCTACATCAATTATACATCATTAGGGCATCATTATTCATCTCTAAATCATTGATCCTCATCAAACAACAATATATATATATATATATATATATATATATATATATATATATATATATATATATATATATATATATATATATATATATATATATATATATATATATATATATATATTTCAATCATAAACAAAACAACCTTTCACATCTAATCCCACATACTAATCATCATAAACCCTATTATAGAGTCAGAACCCCACCCTTACATTGGATTGAAGGTTGCTCTATAACTTTTCCGGTTGAACTCCGTTCTGGCTCTTCTCCTTCTTTTCTGCAACTTTCATATTCTCTTTCTCTTCTTCCAACCCTTATTTCCTTCTCTTCTTACTGCTACTTCTTTTTCATATTAATTCTAAATAACTAATATAATAACCCTATAATTCTTATTATGTCTTAATGGGCTTAAAACTCCTACACCCCCTTTCTACTACTTCTAGTCCTTAAAATAAGCCCACATCAAATAATATTATTATTCTAATATTATTCCACAAATTAATAGAATAAATAAATCCAATAAAAATAGCACACAACTATCATCATAACACAACTTCACAAATATTCCAAAAATAGTTTAATTAAATAATTAATTAAATTACGGGCGTTAGAACCATGCCAAAAATTACTGGTCAAACAAAGAAAGGAAGTCAGAAGAAGCAAATATAGCCAGAGGAGAGTTTGATGATGAACCTGTGCTATTTATGGCTTATGAATCTTATGAGGAATTTGTGAGATTTTCATTTTATGATTTTGAAGGGGAGGAAGATGACTCTGAATATTCTGACTCTGAAGGAGTGTTTAAATATGAGTCAGAATCAGAAGATGAAGCTGAAGAAGAATCAGAAGATGAGTTAGAATCTGAAGAAGATTTTGCTTCTGAAGATGAGTAAGAACTTGAAAGTTCTGAAGTAGAGCTAGAGTCAGAAGATGAAGAATCTTCTGGAGACTCTAAAGGTGAGTCAGATGGTGAATCTGATTCTGATCCATATTTTGATGATGATCTAAAATCTGGTGGTGATCATGCTTCTGGAAGGGAAAACTCTGAAGACGTAGGTTATGGAGGACAAGCTTCTTAAGATGATCATGTTTCTGGTGGAAATCATGTCTCTGAGGGTGAACCTTATGAAGGATGAGCTTCTAAAGGTAAGCTAGCCTTTGACAGTGATCATGATTTCAAAAGTGAAACTTCTGAAGGCAGAGCTTCTGAAGGTGATCCAACTTTTGAAGATGGTATTTCTGAAGGTAGTGGTTCTAAACGAGGTCTAGAAGCTAACAAAGGTGGATCTTCTGGTGGTAGTCAAACTTCTGAAGAAAGTCCAGAAGGAGATTCTGAACAAGTCTAAAGGCCACAACGAGTCAGAAGCATCCCAAGAATATTTGTAGAGTTTGGCATGTTGCAAGACACTGAAGTAGACTCCAAAGGAGAAATTATTCAGTGTGCAATGTTAGTAGACTCTGAAATCGTGAGTAGAGAAGATACTCTTAAGCAGAAAGTCTGGTTGCAAGCCATGAAAGAAGAACTTGATGCTATAGAGAGAAACAAGACTTGGAAGCTGACAGAACTTCCAAAAGGCAAGAAAGCCATCAACATCAGATGGATTTTCAAGCAGAAGCTAACGCCAGATGGATCAATTGGAAAACACAAAGAAAGATTAGTAGAAAGAGGTTTTCTACAGAAGTCTGGGCTATATTACTCTGAAGTGTTTGCACATGTAGCGAGACATCAAACAATCATACTAGTGATTGCAATAGGTGCTAATAGGAATTGGCCTCCGATGCATTTAGATGTAAAATTTGCATTGCTGAATGGTCCATTACAAGAAGAGGTATACGTGTCAAAACCTCCTGGATTTGAGAAAAAGAATCAGTAAGGGATGGTGTTCAAATTACACAAAGCCTTGTATGGATTGAAGCAAGTGCCCAGAGCCTGGAATCTGAAGATTGATTCATTTTTCAAGGAACAAGGGTTTCAGAAGTGTGAGATGGAGTATGGTGTTTATGTTCAACATACTTCAGAAAGTAATATGATTCTGGTATGTTTGTATGTTGATGACATATTGCTAACAAGAAGTTTTGAACAAGAGATAGCTAAGTTCAAGAAGGTTTTGATGAATGAGTTTGAGATGACAGATCTTGGGAAAATGAGTTACTTTCTAAGAATGGAGTTTATATACTCATAGAAATGAATCATTTTGCATCAGATGAAGTGTGAACTTGAGCTTCTGAAGAGATTTAAGCTGGAGAATTGCAAAGCTGCTACCATACCTACTGATACGAATTAGAAGTTGAACTCTGATTATGATAGACAGGATGTGAATGCTACAACCTTCAAACAATTGGTTGGTTCTCTGAGGTATTTGTGTAATACTAGACCTGATATTTGTTATGCAGTTGGAATGGTTAGCAGGTTTATGAGTAAACCAAAGTGGTCTAATTACCAATCTGCTGTTAGGATTCTGAGGTATGTGAAATGAACTCTGAAGTATGGAGTGTTATTTCCTTCTGGAAGAAAGACCGAATCAGAATTTCTGAGTTATTCAGACTATGATTGGTGTGGAGACAGAGTTGACAGAAGAAGTGCGTCCGGGTACTTATTCAAATTTCTGGGAGGTCCTATTTCTTGGTGTTCCAAGAAGCAATCTGTTGTTGCGCTGTCAACCTGTGAAGCTGAATATATTGCAGGCGCTTTGACTGCATGCCAAGCTGTGTGGATTCTGAACTTGTTGCAAGATCTGAAGATTGAGGTAAACAAACCTCTGAAGCTGATGATTGATAACAAGTATGCACTCAATCTTGCCAAGAACCCAATGCTGCATGGGAGAAGAAAACATATTGAGACCAAGTATCACTTTCTGAGGAATCAAGTTCAAAGTGGAATATTAGAAGTTATGCACTGTAGCACTCAGAAGCAGCTGGCGGACGTTCTAACAAAGGCTATCAAGACTGGTCAATTTCTTCGTTTGAGGGATGAAATTGGTGTTGTCAGTTTTGTGTAAATATAAATTAAGGGATGATGTTGGAAATAATTTATATTTTAAGAATGTCTTATTGACTAAGTTTGTTAGAAAGTATTTTAATATTTTATTATATCCTAACTTTGTGTATAAATAGCCTAGTAGTAGGTCAATATAATTATTCATTACTCTTTATTTTGTAGCCGTCATTTAATATATTCCTTTTATCTTTCAACTCTCCTTATACACCAATAAAATTGAGTAGGGGTGTTCGCGGTGCGGTTTAGGCAGTTTTGAAGCAAAAAATCACCCGAACCGCAAGAGAAAAAAACATGCGGTTCAGTTTGGTTCGATTGACTTTTAAAAATAAATCTGAACCAAAACAAACAAAACTAATGCGGTTTGGATTGGTTCGGTTGGTTCAATTTTTTACAAAAAAAATTATTAAGTCATACATACAAATATAGAGGAAAAATATAATTTTGTGTTTAACTGTTCATACATTACCATAATTTTTTTTTATAATTGTCAAAATAAGTTTATAATTTGATACATAAAATTGCGTATTATAATTTTATCTAAGTCTAAAGAATAATATAAACAAGATTGCATTCTTAAATAAATATTATACAAAGAATACGATAAAATATATTTTGTGAAAATAATATTTATAAATGAATAATATTTTATTTTTTTATAATTTGTAAATTAAAATAAATATAATACAAAGTATGATAAAATATACACATAATACATGTTTATTTCTCTAAAGAATTAAAAATATATATATTAGTTAGTAAGATTTTATAACATAATGTGGTTTTGTTCGGTTTGGTTCGGTTTGTAAAATACAAACTGCAAACCGAACCGAAGTATGCAGTTAATGACCCAAACACATTCGAATCAAATGAAATTTTTTGCGATTTCAGTTTGATTTAATTTGATTTTGCGATTTTCTATTAGACCAGTTTGGTTTTGAATACTCCTAAAATTGAGATTGTTTCATACTTTTTAATCCTATTAGACAACAAAATAGTAATATTTTAATTATATTTAAAATATTTTATAGCAGCGGGTTTAAATCTAGTAATACTAAAGACAAACGATTTTATCCAAGTGTGGTTAATTATTCCGTAGGCGTGTCCCCTATTTTACCGCCAACAGTCCAAGATAGAAGAAACTAACTTTTTTTTAGTATATATTACGTGTTGTTATTTTTGGTGATATTAATAATTATATTAGACAAATTTAACTGACTTGTCTTATATTTAAGATTTTTTTGGGTGAATAGCTAGGGCTTTTGAACCTATTTTTAGGAGAGATTCTTGCAACATTATCATGAGTCTCTGTGAACGGTTTTTCTATATAATGTAAACACTAAACCCATGCTTTTTGTTTCCTGTTTATGCAGCACACAAAATACTCTCACTTACCCTAACCCTACTTCATCAACGTACAATTTTTCAACAGGTTCTTATTCTCACTATTTTTCTATTGCTTTGTTTAATGTTTTAGTATTGATTAATCATGGCAGATTACTATTTTTGTCTTGTCAAAATCAGGAACAAAAAGAAAGTTATTAGGCAAGAAATTCAATGCAATAACACTCTTTTTTTCATCTTTTCATGCAGAATTCTATTTTAAAATGGCGAAGTCTATGAAACCAAGAACAAACTATTGCAATCAAACTCCTTCTAATAAGAAGAAGGAGAAGGAGTCAAAGAAGAAGTTGATTGATGGGAACAAAGATGTGGAGCCTCAGCTATGGCATGCTATTGCTGGAGGAATGGTTGGAATTCCAGAACTTAACTCTAAGATCTTCTACTTCCCTCAAGGTCATGCCGAGCATGCGTATGAACCTGTCAATTTTCCTGCTGACTTCAAAATTCCATCACAAATTCCATGTAGAGTTGTAGCTATCCATTATAGGGCTGATCCTGACACAGATGAAGTGTATGCAAAACTCAGGCTTGTTCCTCTGCATATTAGCGAAGTTAGTTTGGTTGATGATGATGTTGTTGGCAACGATAATATGTCTGAAACTAAGAATAAATATCAATCTTACACGAAAACCTTGACAAGGTCTGATGCAAACAATGGTGGTGGATTCTCTTGTCCTAGGTATTGTGCCGAAAAGCTTTTTCCTCCACTAGACTATTCAGATATGCTTCCTTCTCAGGACATTTATCCCAGGGATGTGCATGGAGAAACATGGAGATTCAGACATGCTTATAGGGGCGCACCAAAGCGGCATCTGTTTACAACTGGGTGGAGTGGTTTTGTGACCGATAAGCTACTTGTTTCCGGGGATTCACTTGTGTTTGTGAGAGATGAATACAATGATCTTCATGTTGGAATTCGAAGGTCTAAAAAACGAAACGATTGTGGATTTAAATTTTCATCAAAGAGGAAATTGGGTAGTGAAACTGGAATTTGTCTTGGACCATCGCCTTTAGGAGAGTTGAGAATAAGTGATAAGGTGATGGGAATTGGAAAAGTGAAGGCTGAAGATGTTATTGAAGCAGTAAAACTTGGTGTCAATATGCAACCGTTTGATGTGGTTTACTATCCTCGGGTTGGTACTCCCGAGTTTTTTGTGAAAACCTCTTTAATTAGAACAGCACTTCAGATTAGGTGGTGTTGTGGAATGAGGTTCAAGATGGCCATTGAAACAGAAGACTCGTTAAAGATAAATTGGTTTATGGGAACAATTGCTTCTGTTCAGACTGTTGATCCAGCATGGCCCGACTCTCTTTGGAGACTTCTCCAGGTATAGAAATGTTTATTACATACTCCTTTTGAACTCAGATTTATTAACAGATATAACTAATAGTATTTTTAAAATTTGTTTGATCAATTTTTTAGGTGACATGGGACGAACCTGATTTACTTACAAATACGAAAATGTTGAATCTGTGGCAAGTCGAAATAGTATCGGACATGCCTTGGTTACCTTTTCACCCTTTCTTGCCATTAAGCAAGGAACTGAGATTGCCTCAACACCCAGCTTTTCCCATGGATGGCCAATTTTCAATGCCAACTTTTCCAAATGTTCCAGTTACTAGTACTGCAGGCATGCATGGAGCCAGGGATGAGTATTTCCAACAAAGATTTAATCACCATACCTCAACATCGACGACTGCCCCTAATAACCTTACATTGCAAAAGGAGAGCAGCAGTGAAAATGTTTCAGGCTTGATATCAGAGAAACCGGATCATGCAAAACCGAAACACTTGGTGCTTTTTGGCCAGACAATAGTTCATGCGAAGCCGAAACAGTTGGTGCTTTTTGGCCAAAAAATACAGATTGACTCGGGAAATGAAAATGATGAGGAGAAAATCACTAATTATTCTTCTGATTCTCCTCTACAAAACTCCTCTAGTGAGAGGCTGGAGTGTGATCTAGAGAACCAATGCAAAATAGATACATTGGAAGGAGAAACAATGGAGATTGAAGATTCAGGTAAGAATCAGTAATGAATAAAATGTAGTATTCTTTTATGTATTGCAAAAACCGGTTCATCTCTTAGAAATTGATATATGATAATAATATTTTTGATGATGTTTCAGTGAGTTCATCAAAAGTGGCAACGTGACAATTCTATTAGCAATGGAAGGAAGAAGTGTGATCGTGTAATGTGAGAATCCAATAGCCATAATTTCATATAAACATGATCTTGGGTTTTATTACAAGTTGTCTATGTATTCTAACACTTCCACAATTCAGTTCAGTTCTGATTCATCTTGTATAAAGTTTTTATTTTAAGTTTATTTTTGTTGAATCATACTAATTAAAAACAACCTTATATCGAGTTTAGAAATTTTACATTATTTACGGGTTAAAGGGGTAACATTGGAACAAAACAATGTTATATGTGTTTTTTTCCAAATATGTGACATATCTCAAATTTGTCTTATCGATTTTTAACCAATTTATTCTTTATCATTATTAATGTTATCATTTTCTTTATAATATAAAGTTTTGATTATAGTCAAATTCATATGTATTATGGAGTTTAAGTTTATAAAACGGGGTGTGTTTGTTATTAAGATTCTAGTCCATTTAAGGTTTGTTTAATAAAGAAGGGTGTGTTGGTTACAAAGAGAGGCATGCGTATAGAATATCAATGGCCCATTAAGACAATTTTGTTTGATCCGATTAAATAATAAGAGAGAGAAGCGTTATCATACCATTTTTTTGATGACCCATTAACCTAGTTTGACCGAGTCAACTTTCCATTTTACTATAATTATTTTCTCTTCTTTATCTATTACATTTTTTCTATATTATTATCGTTACTTATTTATTAATAATTATTATTTTGTTTTTTTGTCAATAATTATTCTTTGTTTCTGAAACGTTGACCTTAGTTAAAATTTAGGATTGAAACCCTAAATTTCCTTTGCAAGCCAACGACGACCTGTTTTGTGTTACACTAAGCTATCCAAAAGAAATGATTACTGTATAGATCAAATCTTTCATAAAAAACAAAATCAATTCAGATGTTGCACAAAAAACAAATTGAATCTCAAATTTGTATATCATTACAGAATCGTCCAAAATCAATTACAATATCTAAAGCAGAATCAAATCTTTTCTAAACAAATCAAATCCCTAATTGATTCAAACACTAAAATATAACGACAATTAGAAATATCTTCCTAATTTGTCTAAAATTCTAACATATAAACAAAACCTAAAACTAATTGAAAAAGGGAGGAAAAAAATTAGAGGGGAAGAAATTGGAGAAAACGAATCATAACAGAGAAGAAGCCAATTTGCAAGTCAGCCACCTTCGTGAGATCTGAGTTTCAATTTCTGAAACCCTAGATCTGTGTTTCAAGTTGCGTCTCCATCATCTTCATCGTTGCCATTGTTCTTCACACCTGCAATCAGAGAAGAAGAAAAAGATAGACAAAGGGAGAGAAAGTCAGAAGAAGAGTTGATACGACAATATTCACTGCATCGGACTGTGAGCCTAATACTTAGCTTAGGGTTTTAAATTTTTTGCTGTAATGGCAGCGTAATTGGTGTTCATTGTTGTGCATTTCTGAAATTTTGTGGGGTTTCTGAGTTTCTAGGGTTAGGGTTCTAACTTAGGATTAGGGTTCCTAGATACTAAGGGTTAGGGTTCATCACGTTTAGGTTTTTGGGTTTTTGTTGGGGTTAGGGTTCATCCAGAACCCTAGGGTTAGGTTAGGGTTCTTTGATCTTCATAGGGTTAGGTTGAAGATTCATTAGGGTTCGTGTTTTTGTTGAAGATCTGGGTTGGGTTAGGATGAACGTATGAACGTTTCTGGGGTTTTGATGAAGATTCATATGAATCTAGGTTTTGGGATGAATCTGGATGGCGGTTAGGTTTGAATCTGGTGGTGCCTTGGGGCAGCCGCCGGCGGAAGTGATTTCCGGCCGGTGACGCCCAAGGCGGAGGCGATTTCCGGCGACGAAAATCTAGAGAGAAGTTGGAGATTCTCTATCTAGCCTCCAATGATTGTGTTATGTTTTTGGGTGAAGAGAGAGGGTGTTTCCAGTGATTTCTGGTAAACAACCGCTAGTCTTCCAAACTATCAAATAATCTTTATTAATGCTACTCAATCTCTTTGGTAACTCACAGGATCGACTAGATTGATCCTAGGACTCCTTGGATATCAAGGTTACTCTCACAATCGAACAATTATTCATGGGTGCTATTGTATAAATGTTTGGTTTATTTCGATCCCTCTCTCTAAGAGTTTAAAATATGGTCAAAATGTATGTGAAAACTAAGTTGTACGAATGATTGCTAATTGTAAGGCTGATTGAAAAGACATATAAAACTGTATAGAAAATGAAGTAACTGGTTTCGATCCATAAAACATTTAACATAAAAGGTTTCTGGAATGTGGAAGTTTAAAATGCGAAGAAAGCGTTTAATGCAAGAAATCTAGAAAGGAGTTTAAGTGAAAGTAAATGTTTGAAGAATAATACTTGAAAGTAAAGACATTTGAAAGCGTAAAAGTTCTCTGAAATATGAAGTGCTTCGAAATATAAAGAATGCAATAAAATGTGAAACTTTGAAGAAAAGATTTTGAAATGAAAAGACAGTAGATAAAGAAACTTGTAAATGTTATTCGACAGAAAGAAAAAGAAAGAAAGTGCTGGAAATAGTAAAAGGCTTTTATTAAATTAAAAATACACGGTGCTATCATACATACATCTCTCTTGCATTCGTTTCCCTTGCCATGTGGTAGTTTGAATGTTATTGAGTATTTTGTATAACAGATATGACACACTGAAATCCTAACACTAAGACTTCTATTTATACTAATTCGACCCTAACGGTCTCGCTACAAGATCATGCCACGTTTCGAACATGCAAGACAATGCACCTTTCATCTTTCCACGTGTCCTCAAATGCTCCAACACATAACTTTCAAACTTTGAAAGTCCCGCTTTCATTTAAATTTCAAATGCTTTGGTGTTTCTCTGCTTCGAACGCTCTTCTCAGACTTAGCTTCGCTGCTGTTTCGAGATCCCTTTGGATACGCTCCCAAGATCACCGTTCGAAGCTTCAAGCTTTGACACACTCATTCGAAACACTGCTTCTGCAATTTCGAAGCGTGGTGTTTTAATTCCATTTCGATCAGAACTTCTAACTCTTTTTGAATTCTAAATAACATTATCAAAATCTTCAGCCAACAAATTGCCCCTTTAAAATATGTATTTCGATCTCTCTGAGAAATACCTATTTTAAACATTTATACAAGATTTTGATAGGATCTTCGAATCATCATAGCATTTAATGCGTTTGACCCTAGTCACATCAATCATAGCACCCTTTGGGTACCTTAACCGCCCAAAGTCACTTCACAGCATGGTGCAGTTATAAGTAATGATTGTTTTTAAAATCACGCCTATTACCTATATCAACTTCTCGCCACCTCTTCATCACACCAATCCATGATCTCCACGTATCATACTTTCACTCGGTGGATGTTTCATCTTCTCATTATAAAACGTCAATTTACCCTTCCTTTTTCCTTCTTTACACTCTAAACCTTTCACACTCTGGAATTTTACTCTTCTTCTCTCATAAACACTCTAAGTTCTCAAACAACAAAAATGTCTTCTTCCACATCATCCCAACTCAAGAAAGCTTCCAAGAAGAAGGGAAAAACTACAGGAGCAACTATGGAGAGTAAAATCGTCACCATTCAAGGCCAATCTGCTCTTGCTCCTCAAATGATCTCCAAAGAAAAAGAAATGTTGTACGCATCACAGGTACTCATCCCTACCCATGTTGCTGGTAAGAGGTTAGCCTTAAATGGCCCTCTTACAGTTTTTGAAATACTAAAAGACACCAGGACCATTTTTCCCGTGTGTTACAACTTCAAACCTTTATTCAACAAAATGGATGCCCCTAGGGCAGCAGAATTTCTTAATCCGAAAACCACAGAAACCTCAACTGTTCATCCCAAGGACCCATTTATCTTGGATTATGTAAAAAGCAATTTTAAACCATTCCGATCTTGCCCTACTGCTGATGTTGCTTATCAAAACTGGTTTGCGAAAGTAGAAGCCAAAAAATCCCAGCAATGGGAAGAACTAGGCATTTATAACCTTATTAAGCTGTCGAAACCTGGATTCACCTATAGTCATCCTCTGCTATTTGCGTCCCTCTACTTCTGGGATAGTACCTACAACACTTTCCATCTTCCAGGTGGAATGATTACCCCAACCTTCTTCGATATAGCAGCCATTACTGGGCTGTCGCCAGTGGGGGAAACCTACGTTCCTGACAATGAAGAGCACTCAAGCATAATTGACTTCGAAGTCAAGTTAGCCAGCTTCTCCAAATTTATCGGCCATTATCATGCTGAAGGGGATAATGTATCTGACACAGAGCACATTGCTTTCTTAACTCTGTGGCTGTCTAGGTACGTTTTCTGTAGTAGATCCCTGCAGGTAGCTAGTAGGTTCATTCCTTTAGCTAGGGATTTACACGAAAATCGCAAAGTGTGCCTAAGCGAATTACTCTTAGTTGACCTCTATGAGAGCCTGAGGTCAGCTGTTTCGAGCCTCAAATCCCACAATTCCAAAAACATTCTTTTAGCTGGCCCATTTTGGTTACTTCAATTATGGCTCAATGCCATGTTCGAACCTTCTTTACCAACTGCCAACACCATAGACGAACAAGATGCAGAAATAAGTGATAGGATAGTCGAAGGCACTAGGCTTCGAAGACTAACCCCTAGTGATGACAAGGATGACTTCAAGGTTCAATTTTCGAAGTACATCTTGATACTCTCAAAAAGACACAAGTTCGAAGAGAGCATGGCGCCCTTTGCTTCGAGGGCTCATGGACCTTCTTGGTTCACCATGGCTCTCTCAGAAGCCACCAAGAGTAAGGAAATCCAAGATGTGTGGAGAGCTTTCTTGCTTCCTAGACTTATCTCTTCAAGGATAACCCCAGCTAAGAACCAAATTCTTCTCTTTGCCTACCAGCCAAACTTCGTTTCGAGGCAGTTTGGCCTATGCCAACTGATTCCTGAACCTTTGTTCCAGACTGAGAGTGCCATCACAACTGGTCGAACTTTCAAGGCAAGGGAAGCCAAGATCCAACAAGAACAATACCAGGGCTTTGCCCAATTTGAACTGATAGCCTTCGAACCTACTCATCTCGCGGCCAAAGGATTTCTGGAGTGGTGGATTAAGTTTTATCAAACTTGTATGTTCGATACACTTACTATTCGACAGAAACTAATTGATGCCTTCGATGTGCAGGTACCAGCAAAGAAAGGTATGTTTACTCATGCCAAAGAAATAAAAGCTTTTCAAAATTACTTCGAAACTACTTACGACCCCACACGCTTGGACTCCACTGTGCATCAAGCGGCTGAGACCTTGAAGGAAAAATTTAAACAAAAAGTTTCCAAGCTAAAACTTCCTTCAGGGCTGTCACCTGAGGATAGGTATAGGTTGGCATTCGAAATGCATCCACCTAAATTTCCCAGATTACCTACCTCAGAACTGGCTCTGGCTTGGTTTCCCCCATATCCATGGTGGTTTACTTGCAAAGAGATGTTCAAATATCTTCAAAGGAAACCAAAGCCATCTGAGACTGTGACATGGGCTCGACACTGGCTTCATGATTTCCCAGGACATCTTCGATATGACCTTTCTGCCATGTCAATTAAATCTGATCAAGGCACAGGTGCGAATGCTTGGGAAAAACTCCCAAATATCTTTATTTTCCAAATCTTTAACCTTTGCTTTAAATGTTTTGATTTTCAGCTATCAGGATAAAGACCACTGCCTCGAAATCAAAGGAAGGAAGTGCCTCTCAAGCCTCCATCGAAACTACCGAAAAGACTAATCCACCCGAAACGACTACTGCTGCTGCAACTACACCAACAACAACAACGCCAACAACAATAAGTGCCCCAATTCCAACGGTAATCACTTAGTTTTTTATGCTTCGAATTCACTCAATCCTTTTATATCTAACTTCGTTAAACTTCGTGCAGACCAACAAGCTTCCCCCCACTACTCCCAAGAAGCGGAAACCAAGCACCACTGGGGAAGATCTGACTGCTGGGGGAAACTCAAACATTGCTTCGAAGAAGAAGCTGAAGAAAGCCATACCCAAAAGTACTGCTCCTACTAGTGTCTCTGGACTTGACTCCAGGGATGCTGCTCCCTTACCACAATCCAAAAATCCACCTTCGACCTCCAACCCACAGTTGGAACGCATAGCTAGTAACCTCTCTTCTGAGGGGCCACAGGTAAATCGAATTTCTTCTAAAAAATGTTTAACTTCTTATTACCTTGGTGAGTGTCATCTTTTAACACTTTGCTGCTCCTCGCAGAACATCCTGAATCCCACTTCTACTATTTCGACCTCACCGTCCAGGGCTGCTGTTCCGCTTAACTCCTCTCCTCAAGGAGACTCCAGCAATTTGGTCCAAAACAAAGGTTCTTCCAACGTAGCGGTTTTGGCTGGAACTTCTGAGCAACCAGATGACCAAGGTACCTCCATTCCTCTGAAAGAGGTTAACGAAACCATACCTCAAACGTCTGCAGAGGATTCACAAAGGGTTCTTCAAAAGTCCCTCCTTGAAACTCTTCAAGAAGATCCAAAGGATGCTCAGACTGAAGAGGAAAAAGCTGATTCTGGGCAAGGATTCGAAGAATCTGCAGACGAAGAATCTGAGGAGGAAAACGCCAATGATGGGGAAAATGACAATGATGGTTCGACTGCCGGGACGGAGTCTAATGCACATAGCGGTGAAAAGGATGGTATCGAAGTGGTAGATTTGGTCGAGGATGAAGAAAACCAAGAGCACGAAGCAAATGAAGGGGATGGTGATACAATCAATGAAAACCCAAAGGTTGAAACAAACGAGGTTCCCCTACGCGTGGAATTCCCCCAATCCTCTCCGTCTCGAATGACCGATGAGGAACTGGCACTTCTGAGGCGAAATGACCCTATTGGGTACATGAAGGCAAAATTGGCCCAGAGGGACATTCCACTCGCTAGGGCTGGTACAAGTTCAACCAGCTATCCTCTTCCCACAGATGAAAGAGTTGTTCTTCTCAACAAAATTAGGAGAACTATTCTCAATGTGGATATCTTCGAAGTGCTTAAGCAAGATAGTACTGCTTGCTACACTATGAAGGAGCTGCTTACCAAGGTTAATCTTTCCAGTTGCTCTTTGCCAGTCAGTACTCTCTTGTTTGATCTTCAAAATCTGCTGGACAACGTAACCGGCTATCTTCTCCAAGACGAATCTGCTGCCAAGAAGGTTCACGAAAAGCGCATTACTATGGATGCCGCCTATGAACAAGCTTCGAAGCTTTCTCAAGAAGCTGAAGATCAGGCTATGCATCTGAAGCAGGCAAAAACTGAATATGAGGCTCGAGCTGAGTCCATTCTTATTTGGGAAAGGCAGATTCTAGAACTTCAGCAGAAAGTTAAGGAGGCTAAGGAACAACAACTAGCCTTCGAAACTAATCCTGCAGGTAACCAATTCGAAGAGCTTCTCAACCGGGGGCTTGCAGAAATGGAGACTGCAGAACAACTTAAAGGAGAAGTGGCCACCTTGGAAGGTGCCAGGCGGTTTGCTCAGCAGAGACTTGAAACATTTCGAAGTACTTTTACTCGATTGAAAAATAATGTTTATTTCTAGATTTTTGTCTATCTGACCATAACTTTGGTTCTTTCAATGTAATATTCGAACAACGCCATTTTGGCATTCTTATCTTGCCATCTTGGCTTTTTTTATAATACTTTGTTTACGTTGTTACTATTCGAATTTCCCGCAGGCTTGGTTTATATTTCTTTAAATATTTCCCATTAACCTTTAGGACACGTTTATCATCTAAGAGTTCTTCGACTTCGTAGGCATTGTTAGAGAAAACTTTTAGTACTCGAAAAGGTCCTTCCCAATGAGGTGACCATTTACCTAATGCTTTGTTCTTCTTATCCATAGGCAATATGACTCTCCAAACCAAGTCATTAATAACGAATACTTTTTTCTTCACCCTCTTATTGTATGTTCTGGCCACTCTTTCTTTTTGCCTCATCAAAATATCCAACGCATGTAATCTAATTTCGTCTAATTCAACTAATTCATTCATCATCATTTCCCAATATAACGCGGCTGGAATTTCGTTTTGTTTCTGTATTCGAACTGATTGCAGGTGAATTTCTACTGGTAACACTGCATCATGGCCGAATGTAAGTTGGAAAGGAGTAGTGTTAGTGGCTTCCTTTGGAGATGTTCTACAAGCCCATAATACTTGGTCCAGAGTTTTGTGCCAATTTCTTGGCTTCTTGCCAATATGCTTCTTGATTAATCCTATTATTACTTTGTTTGCCGCTTCGACCTGTCCGTTTGCTTGAGCATAATATGGGGTTGATGTTAGCAATCTAAACCCCATTTCTTGGGCAAATCCTTGCATCTTTCTACCAGTAAATACGGAACCTTGGTCTGTAGTTATACTTTCTGGTAATCCAAACCTATAGATAATGTGCTTTTGTATAAATTCGATAATTGCCTCTTGATCAGCAACTACCAAAGGTATAGCTTCTATCCATTTGGTAAAATAATCTACTCCTACCAAGATATATTTCTGACCTTTGGACGAAGCAGGATTTATTTCGCCTATCAGATCTAATGCCCATCCTCTGAATGGCCATGGTTTGATGATCGAATGCAGCTCACTTGCAGGGGCGTGTTGAATTCCTGCGTGTTTCTGACATTCCTCACATCCTTTCGCGAAGTCTATGCAATCTTTAAGCATGCTAGGCCAATACAAACCATATCGAAATAGCAACCATTTCATTTTATGGCCTGCTTGGTGTGCCCCACATGCCCCATTATGGACTTCAGACAATGCTAAATATGCCTCACTTTCTCCTAGGCATTTCAATAAAACACCTTCTTGGGTCTTTTTGAACAATTCGTTCCCCATGAGGAGGTATGACAATGCTCTATATTTTGTTTTTCTATCTACTTTTAGAGTTGGGTCTGCTAAATAACTCTTTAATGGACTTCGCCAATCTGTATCTGACAAAGTATTTATGGCTAGAATTTCGAATCCCTGTTTCTCGGCATATCCCAATCTCATACTTTCCAGATCCGATGGTGTGAATCTAGTAGCCATAACTCTTCCCCTTATTTCGACCAAATCCTTAAGATTCTTGGTGGATACTCTATAACCTGAAGCCAACTGCGCTAAGTCATTTGCTTCTTGGTTTTCTAATCTTGGTATGTGTTGAATATCCATGTATTCAAACTTTCTCAATAGCCTATTGACTATGACGAAGTATACCATTAGATTTTCCTTTATGCACTTATATTCTTTTGTAATTTGTTTGACCACCAACTCAGAATCTCCTTTAATTTCGACTCTGGTTGCCCCCAGTTCCAACAAAGCTTCAAGTCCAACAATGAGCGCTTCATACTCAGCTTCGTTGTTCGAACAACGAGGACCATCCAATTTATACTTGAATTTTGTTGGAATTCCTTCAGGAGAAATTAGAAGGACTCCAACACCACTTCCATTCTTGTGGGTTGAACCATCAAAGTACAATTTCCATGGTTGCATTTCGACGTAACTCATGCTTGTCTGCTCAACCAACGAATGATCCACAATGAAATCAGAAATCACTTGACCTTTCATAGCTTTTAAGGGCATGAACGTCAATGAGTATTCTGTTAAGGCCAAAGCCCACTTTCCAACTCTACTATGCATTATTGGCTTTGAAAGCATATGTTTAATGACATCGAAGTGAGACGAAACATAAACATCAACAGGTTTTATATAATACTTGAGTTTCATACAAGAGAAATACAAACAGAGACATAGCTTTTCTAAATTGCTATATCTGGTCTCTGCATCATTCAACACTCTACTTAGATAGTATATGGCTCTTTCGACGCCATTGTTATCTTCTTGTGCTAGCATACTACCTATGCTAACTTCAGAGGCAGATATGTACAATCTCATGGGCTTCCCCCATGATGGTGGAGACAAGATAGGAGGCTGAGAAAGATATTCTTTTATTTTGTCAAACGCCTCCTGGTGAGCTTCGTTCCATTCGAAGGCTTGACCTTGCTTCAGACGAAGTAACGGAGAGAAAGCTTGAGTCCTTCCACTCAGGTTCGAAATGAATCTTCTGAGGAAGTTAACTTTCCCTAGCAGAGATTGCAACTCCCTTTTTGACGCAGGTGCTTTCGTCTCCATTATGGCTTTGGTTTTGTTCTGGTTGATTTCAATTCCTTTCTTGTGGACCACAAAACCAAGAAAATCTCCAGCCTGCACAAAAAATGCACATTTAAGGGGATTCATTTTTAAGCCATGTTTTCTCATTCGCTCGAATGATTGGCTTAAATGATGCAAATGTGCTTCTGCAGATATAGATTTGATGACTATATCATCAATATACACCTGCATGAAGGTTTCGATAAAGTCATGAAAGATTGAATTCATCGCCCTTTGATAAGTTGCCCCAGCATTTTTTAAACCAAAAGGCATCACCACCCATTCGTAGGTGCCTAAGGCTCCTGGGCAACGAAATGCTGTCTTTGCAACATCTTCTTCAGCAATGAAAATCTGGTTATATCCAGAGTATCCATCTAACATGCTCAAGTATTCGAATCCTGCAGCAGAATCTACTAGCATTTCTGCCACGGGCATGGAATATTGATCTTTAGGGGTTGCAGTATTTAAATCCCTAAAATCTATGCAAATCCTTAAAGAACCATTTTTCTTGATAACAGGTACTATGTTTGCTAACCATTCGACGTACCTTGTTGTTCTGATGAATTTGCAACGCAGCAACCTTTCGATCTCAGCTTTAATTTTTGTGAGAACCGCTGGCGCGAATCTTCTGGGAGTTTGTTTGATGGGCCTCTTGCCATCTTTGATTGGCAGCCTATGTTCGACCAACTCCCTCTTTAAACCAGGCATCTCATCATAATCCCATGCGAAACAATCTTTGTTCTCCTTAAGGATTTCGATCACTTTTTCCTTGAGGCCTGGGCTAAGTTTGGCACTTACGTAGGTTACTCTTTTTGTTTTGTCATCCCCTAAGTTGACTTCTTCGAGTGGGTCCTGTGCCAACATTTTGACACCTGAGTTTATGGGATCCCTTTCGAAGCCTAAGGGTTCTTTGTCATAGATGGCATCTAACCTTTGATCCATCTCTAACTCTTCGCTGGGTGAGCATTTCGAACCCCCCCCACTAACTTCATTCGTTTTTTCAAATGATTCATTTATTTCAGCCTCTAAGGCCGCTTTTGATTCATTCTCAGCCATATAGGCCGAAATCCTTTCGAAAAAGGTAGACTCAGTCATGGTTAAGGTTGTCGAAGTCCCAGCCTGCTGGCCGTTTTGGTATGGCACCTTCAACTTCCTCTTCTTCACTAATTATTGTTCTATCCCAGTAGAGTCCATCATGACGAAGTGTCATGTAGTAGTGGGCATTTCTAGTTTCATTTATCTCATCATTTGGAACACATGGGGCAATCTTTGCCAGATTTTTATCATAGTCTCTTTTGTCAACTAGATTGACAGTTGACATAAAGTAACTCTGGTCTGCTTCGATATTTTCCACGATTCCGTCATCTCTCCACAGGACTAGTCGTTGATGCATTGACGAAGGAACTGCTCCCACGCCATGAATCCACTCTCTTCCTAGACGTAGGTTATAGTTGGCCTTGGCTTCGACAACCATAAACATGGTGGGCCTGCAACTTGAGCCTATTGTCAATTCCAACTGGACTACCCCCAGTGTTTTACCCACTTTTCCTTCATAATTGGATAGAACCATATTATGAGGCTTGATATCCCCTTCGCGGATTTCCAACCTTTTTAGCATGAAATGGGGAATCAGATTGACTGCAGCACCCCCATCTACTAGAACTTTGTTCACCCCATGGACACCCACTTTCGCCCGAATGAAAAGTGGTTTGAGATGATTCTTCATTGTAGGCTCTGGACGTTCGAAGAACGCATTTTGTTCTTCAACAGCCCCATTGTCCATCACGTAGTAGCATACGGGCCTATGCTTCATTAAATCTGTGGTGTCTTCTTCCTCATATTCATTGATTTCGGTTTCTTGCCCGAATTCGCTGGGAAGCACAGACACTACATTACAGTTCAGGTTAAATGAGGACTCCCCCTCCGATTCGAAGTTATCTGTCATCATCTCTTCGTCCTCTTCCGGGCCTGGAGTGTATTCCTTTGGTCCGTCTTGTTGATCTTCAGAGAAAAGCCTTCTGTTGACTGGAGGTTTCTCTTCCGTCTGACTTTTTGGTTTGTTGGTGCTCGATTCACCTTGTATCTTTGTTGAAGTATCCCCTTTGTTTGTCACAGCTTCTCTTTCAGCCTTTCGAAACCTTTGCTGTCTGCGCCACTGGGATCTTGACATGGGGTTCCTTCCTTTGTAATTTTCTAATCTGACTTCCTCCCTTTTCTGTGTGTTGAATTGCCTCCTGTATGTCACAGCATGGCGTGCATTTCGTTCAGCATTCCTCCATTTGTCTTTGCCTTTGTCATTTCTGGCTTGCAGCCATCTATCGGTTGGCACTTCAGCAGGGAGTTTGAAAGTCACTCTTCGAGCAACTCTGGGGTGAGGGCTATCAGGTCTTCGCTGTTTGTATATGCTGTCGAAACGTGGACCCATCTGGGCGGTTTCTTGATGGCTCCAGCAAGGGGCGAAGGGGATCGTTTCGAAGGCCCTAGCCATGCTTTGGTCATATACAGCAGAACATCTTGGGCACACCAAGCACTTAGTTGCCCCCTTGTAGCAGCGAAAAATAAACTCCAATAAACTCTCTCCAGCCTTGGGGTAGCATCTAAAGAGTTGGTTATCCTGGCGCCAATTGTTGCCAGTTCGAGCCCTCTGTACCCTTTCGAAATTTGCAACAATTCTTTGGTTGCAGAGGATGCTGCACCTAGGGCACAGTATCATGCCTGGATCTCCTTTGTGGCATGACATGAGATAGTCTTTGAGAGTATCATCTCCAGTGTGATTGTCCCCCATTCTATGCTTTTCTTTTTCTAAGTATTTTTCCACTTCCTTCATCTCAGAACGGGGTCTTTCCATGTCCACCATATTTATTTCCAAATCCCCCTCTTTTGTTTCGTCATCGCCCCATCCCGTGGGCTTTATATCTTCGATCTGGACCTTCGAACTTTCTGGGGCAGAGTATTTGACCAGATAGTCATATTTTCCACTGGGTTCCCCTAGAGTGTCCCATATTTCCTTCTGAGAGGGGACTGGCTGCGTAATTTGTACTTTCTCTAATTCCAGACTCAAGCCCTCAGTGACTTGTGTAAATCCTTCGTTGTGATCCCCTTGGCCTTCAGTAGCCTGGGTTTCTCCTGCAACAGCCACAGGTTCAGCAATCGAAGTGTCTGGTGTATTCTGGATGCCTTCAGTGACTTCCTCGCTGACTTCGACCATCACCCAGTTTTCGACTTCAATGTCCTTCTCTCCAGTTAGGGTGTCGCTTCGATCAATTTCCACCATGTTGACTTCTCCAATGCACGCAGGCTCGGAGTAGTTGGTGTCTGCGACGTCCAAAGGATCTTCGTCCACTTTCATCTTCATCTTATCAGCAAACTTTAATCTGCCATCTTTGATTGCGTTTTGAATCAAATCCCTGAAAAGAAAACATTGTGAGGTCTTGTGGCCTAGGAAACTATGATATTTGCAAAATCCCCTTTTCTTCCTTTGGTCCAAAGGGGGTATTTTGACATTTGATGGCACAATTAATTGGCCATCTTTGACAAGCAAGTCAAAGATTTCGTCACATTTAGTGACATCGAAGGTGTAAACCTTCTTTGGAAACTTATCACTTTTCTCATTTTCAACAATATCTTTCCCTTTCGTAGGAACTAACATTTTGCAGGAGTAAGGCGGGGCCTGTTTTAATTCAGCGAGGTCGATTTCGACCTCTTCGAATTCGAATTCAGGATATTCTTCTACTTCCTCAGTTCCAACATAGGAAATTCTTTCTTTCTTACTATTCTTAAAGACTCGGGCTTTTTCGGCTTTTAGTCTTTCGACCTGTCGAACCCTATCGGCTAACTGAGCCATATCCCTCAAATGCTGAGTATCTAATTTCTTTCGAATAGAGTAATCCAATCCCCCAGCGGCCATTTCGACTAACTCATGCTCAGGCACTACTGTGTAACATCTGGATTTTAACAGCCTAAATCTATTCAAATAGTCATCGATGGGTTCAGTGAACTTTCTCTTAACACTGGCCAATTCCTTCAGACTTATTTTCGATTGTCCCATGTAAAATTGTTCATGGAATAATCTCTCTAAAAGGGTCCAAGTATCGACAGACCCAGGAGGCAACGTGGTAAACCAAGTGAAAGCATTTTTTGTCAAGGAACTTGGGAAATATTTGATTCTAAGATCTTCATTATTGGCTATATCCCCCGCTTCGGTCAAATATCTCGCTATGTGTTCGACTGTTGACTCGTTGGTATCCCCAGCGAACTTTGTAAATTTAGGGACTTTGTATCCCCTTGGTAAATCAGTATGCATTATACAATCTAATATAGGAGAGGCGTAATTTGGCCTCCTCATTCCCATATTGAGGCCATTTTGGGTCATGATCCTCTCTATCATGGTGGTCAGATTATTTTCTGCCAAGATGTTATCGTTTCGAACCCTATGAACGACAGCATCGGCATCTTGGTTTCGACCAACCAAAACAACTCCCCTAGGTTGTTCTCCTCGAAATTCTGGGGCTTCTGGTCTTTCGATCCTTGCCCCTGGTTCCATAATTTCCCTTTGTGGGCCCGGAATTATTGGGGCTTCTAACCTTGGTGCTCTGGCCCCTAAGTTAACCTCTTCTCTGGGTGGTCTATGAATTGGGTCGTTGGCAATTTGTTCTATAACGGGCGCGTTTGTTCGAAATCCCGCCTGGTTCTGCCTACGCCTTTCTGTGGGAGCAAAGAAATCTGCTATTCGACTCATATTGTCAGCGTTTTCCCTGTTCGTCACAGTCACATTCTGAACTATTGGGGCGAATATTTCCTGCATGGTTTGCGCTAACACCCCTATCATATTGTGGTTGCTTTCATCCATCAATTGCCTAAAAGCCAACTGGTTATCTGTGGTTAGGGTAGGCAACGTGCTATAACCCACTGACCCTTGGTTATTTGACATAAATTGGTTTGCCCCAGACCCAGATCCTAGTTGTGGGGATGAATTTGATATGGAATTGTGTAATCCTGCCATAAAAGATGTTGGCATTCCGTAAGAAGAACTGCTAATTCTATTCCCATCGAAGCCGGGTGGTCTAGTTGATGGAGATGCGAAATGGGATTGTGTCCCAGGTGGCGGAACGAATCCCCCAGGGTAGCCCATGGTTCCAGTATTTCCTAAGATCGAACTGTTGGTTGATACGCCACTTACTCCGTTGGTGGCCATGTTACTGGTTGAAGATGCAACAGCCTGTGCATTTGAAGGGATTACATTAGATGCTCCGCTCGAAATGGACGCGCTAGTGCCTGTTGCCAGTGGGCCACCTTGGTCTCCTTGTTGATTGTCTGAATTAGACATTTTGTCCAAACGTTTTCTTCTGGATAAAGGTTGGTTGCTGTTGGTTATCTTACCACTTCTCAAGTTCATAAAACAGCAAACTTCTTATGTTCCTACGTTTCTAGGATGGCTATGTTTTGACAATCCTTAATTCTGATATCCAACTATTGGTCCCACCGGGTGTGCCAATTTGTTTCCAGTGATTTCTGGTAAACAACCGCTAGTCTTCCAAACTATCAAATAATCTTTATTAATGCTACTCAATCTCTTTGGTAACTCACAGGATCGACTAGATTGATCCTAGGACTCCTTGGATATCAAGGTTACTCTCACAATCGAACAATTATTCATGGGTGCTATTGTATAAATGTTTGGTTTATTTCGATCCCTCTCTCTAAGAGTTTAAAATATGGTCAAAATGTATGTGAAAACTAAGTTGTACGAATGATTGCTAATTGTAAGGCTGATTGAAAAGACATATAAAACTGTATAGAAAATGAAGTAACTGGTTTCGATCCATAAAACATTTAACATAAAAGGTTTCTGGAATGTGGAAGTTTAAAATGCGAAGAAAGCGTTTAATGCAAGAAATCTAGAAAGGAGTTTAAGTGAAAGTAAATGTTTGAAGAATAATACTTGAAAGTAAAGACATTTGAAAGCGTAAAAGTTCTCTGAAATATGAAGTGCTTCGAAATATAAAGAATGCAATAAAATGTGAAACTTTGAAGAAAAGATTTTGAAATGAAAAGACAGTAGATAAAGAAACTTGTAAATGTTATTCGACAGAAAGAAAAAGAAAGAAAGTGCTGGAAATAGTAAAAGGCTTTTATTAAATTAAAAATACATGGTGCTATCATACATACATCTCTCTTGCATTCGTTTCCCTTGCCATGTGGTAGTTTGAATGTTATTGAGTATTTTGTATAACAGATATGACACACTGAAATCCTAACACTAAGACTTCTATTTATACTAATTCGACCCTAACGGTCTCGCTACAAGATCATGCCACGTTTCGAACATGCAAGACAATGCACCTTTCATCTTTCCACGTGTCCTCAAATGCTCCAACACATAACTTTCAAACTTTGAAAGTCCCGCTTTCATTTAAATTTCAAATGCTTTGGTGTTTCTCTGCTTCGAACGCTCTTCTCAGACTTAGCTTCACTGCTGTTTCGAGATCCCTTTGGATACGCTCCCAAGATCACCGTTCGAAGCTTCAAGCTTTGACACACTCATTCGAAACACTGCTTCTGCAATTTCGAAGCGTGGTGTTTTAATTCCATTTCGATCAGAACTTCTAACTCTTTTTGAATTCTAAATAACATTATCAAAATCTTCAGCCAACAGAGGGAAGAACAGAAAATGGGCCTCCAGCTCAGAAGTTGGTTTTTATAAACGTCCTCCCGTTTCGGTGTGTCGCGCTTATCATACAACTTCCCCTTATGCCTTATGTTCTTAATCAAACATCTCTCAAACGCATCACCATCATAACTCCATGCAGCCAAACAAACTCCCCAACGCTTATGATCTTGGGTCTAAGCCCATTCTGGATTGCACCTCCCTTCTCTTACTGTTTTACTACAATGCTAGAAAACACCCCCCTGTGCAATTGGGCCCAGTTCAATGTTTGAACTTGGGTCCTTGCTAAATTAACCTCCCTAATTTTGCTACGTAGTACAAATCTACACCCCCTTGTGATTTGGGCCTAAATCCAATATCTAAATTTAGGGTCCTGTTATATGCACCCCCATGAATTACTAAGTCTAAATAAAATGCACCCCTTGCATTTTTAATTAATTTTATTTTTATATTTTATATTTCATTTATTTATTTTATTTATTATTTTTAATATTTTAAATTTTAATATATTTATTTTTTATAAATTCTAAAATTGTTAATTTTTTTTTTCATTTTTAATTCAAAATTCTTTTAAAAAAAAATACTAACTCATCTTTAAATTGCATTAAAATTCTTTTTATCATACATTAAAAATATTTTTCTGATATTACATAGTATATTCGAAAATATCTAACCAACCAAATACTAACCAATTTCCACTAACATAATTTAAAATCCAAGATATTATTTTCAAAAAAGGGTTATGGAGATATTTCTCATTGACTGCGAACTTCGTCTAACAACTCCGCGGTTTACAAACTCATATTTGGTTCAAGGAGAATTTGAAATATCTTCGTAATCCATAAAAAACACCAACAAACACTGCGAATTACGAATTGAGAATCTGATTCCTCATAAGAGGATAAGTAGGCATACGACTAAAATCGTGGCGAGTTCCCCTAATAAAATTTAAAATCCTATTTCTTAAAAATTATAATTCTAAACCCTGGTATCCTTGTGAACAAGGTAGATGAAGGATGCCTAACACCTTTCCTTCGTCTAAAGTGAGTCAAAAACTTAGAATCTCTGACTTGTGCTTTTATACACGTGGAAGTACCTTTAATTATCAATTCGCCTTAACATAGTAATATTTCTTTGGGTTTGGTGACTACTATTTTAGTCCCTCTCGTCCCAAACTTCCCCTTTTTCCACAGAAGCCCTCCCCCCACTTTATTGTTCTGCATGCTTCATGAGTGGGAAATCAAATAGGGTTATTTCATTATATTCTCGTCTTAGGATAAAAATTAATGATAACAACTCATTATTTTTTGTCAGTTATTACAACATGCTACTGCTGAATCAAATTGCCACATGCTTCTGGAGTGTAATGAAGTAATGAACATATGGGTTCAAATCTATAATTGGTTGAACATTGACTACATGGTTAACAAAGATGTTATGGATCATTTTAACCACTTGTGTGACAAGTTCAAAAATGATTTATTTGATATTATAGATGACTGGTTACGGAGGGACTGTTTTGTTTTTGTGAGTTGGTCGCATATGTTCATTTTCAAAAATGATAAGGTTGACATAGTAGGTATCATCAAGAACTTATGTTTTGAAACTGGTTCAGACATAAACTGTTTTCGAAATTTGGAAAACTAATCCATGATGTGAAGTTGTATTTTATTTACTCCTAATACTAATATTACAGGTCACAGTTAGCAGCCCTATCAAAAGTGGTGAACTGCTCAATCATATTATAAAGATTGAATTGTAAACAGCCGAATCAGGTTGTTTTATCTATCTTTATTTTTTCAACCTTTTTAAAATCTCAATTGTGTTCAAGTATGATACTTGTCAAAATTTTCATGAAGAGAAAGGCTTAATTCTAACCACTTAAATGTCACAAAATATAATGTACGTCATTCTTGCATCAATCATGATGCCAATGTGCTTTCAGACAATCAAGCAAATGACATCTCAATTGTGGCACACTAGTGGTGAAGAAAAAAATGGTGAAAGGATTGTTTATCCTAGCGGACATAGAAGCAAGCTCAATCAGCCTATCAAGTATAACCAATATTGCCTCCAGTTAATTTCTGACTAGGATTACCAATAAAATCAAAGCTACAAAGATTTGGAGTAGTTAACTCGATTTTACTTGCAATGCGTATTTTATAATTCTTTTGAGCAGGTGATGCTCCACATGACCCTCACGGAGAAATTTGAGGGCGTGCAATGCGGATTTGTCATCTCTTAGAGACAAAATTCCATATAGGAATTTGGTGAAATCTTTGATAGTCTTGAAGTAAAAAGAGGAATATACTTCCAGAGATTCTTCCATCTTTTGGAGAGGATGCAAGTTTGAACAAATTGTTTGGTGTTCAAAATAGACAGTATGTGAATCAAAACAAAATCAGGTAAACCACTGAGTTTGTCGCTAACTTCTTCTGCGTTATAATTTCTTCTGTGTTTTCATTGCCTTAGAATTTCTTGCAAGTCACGTTGTGCAAAAACGACTAGGGTTTTATTTTAAGATGATTCCGCGATAAAAATCTCTCTTAGGGTTTGGTTTTACGGTGATTCCTCAAAAGTCTTTCAAAATCATATAATTTCATATTAAAAAATTACATTTCAATTTTAATTTTAAAAAATAAAAGAAATTATTTTTACTTAAATTGTTTTATAAGAATTATGGTTGTTTTACACCGTCAATTAATCATAACCGTCAGATTTTTATAATTATTTAACTTTTATTTTAATTGACTTCAAAATATTATATATAAGTGGTTGTGATGCACTACATATATAAAAAAATTTATACGAAAATATATGCCAATTAATCTCTTTTATTAAATAAATTGTGTTTGTATAAATCAACATTTGTTGATCACATTAACTGTTTTTGAAAATAACAAAAATTATATCAATTATTTTCTATTATATTAGGGATTATAGTTTATCTTTTCTTACTTAATAAAGAATTATATGATTTATTAGGAAATTATGTAAGTAAAATCATTTTAACTGTTTGTACTAGTAACATACCATGCGTCTGTACGGATAAATTATTTTTAATCGTTATAAAATATATATTAAAATATACATATATATTTAAAATGAAATATTTAATTATACCATACTTAACTTCACTAATATTTCACAGTTCAACTAATTTAAAATATTTAATTATACCATACTTAACTTCACTAATATTTCACAGTTCAACTAATTAATTAGTAATGAAATTCCTATAGTCATATAGTCATACCAAAGATGTAGTGAACTTTAGTACTAACTTAATAAAAAAGTAATGAAACCAAATAAAAAGGATAAGTATTGTTCTGGACTGGGCCCGACAGGCCCAATAGCATTGCTAAGGCCCAATCCAAATGGACTTGCTGAGGACCACGCCGACCAAAGGGTCAAAGTCGTGCCCGACGTACTCCCCGAGGTCACGTGCTCGACCTCTACATCTCCAGCTCGACATCCTGCTATCCAGCTCGACATCACCTCGAGCACCCCCAACTAGGGCAGACTCAGTCCACTGCACTCCCAACGAGATCCCGAAAAGACCGCGTCTCCGTTCGCCCGCACTTCACGCAGAACATCCAGGAAGGGGACCACGTGCGGGTCCCCACTACGCACGTAGAACCTGGCAGTTCCCCCATTGGGCCAAACCTGCCCGGCCCAACGGAGGAACCTTGGCCCAGCGCTGGGGGCTATAAATACCCTCTGTTTCCAGAGGGTCAGGTATTCATCATTCTACCCATACACTTGCTATTACCTGCTCGTGCTTCTACTTACTTCAGCATCGGAGTGTCTTGCAGGTACCCCCCCCACCTCGTTCAAAAAGCTTTCAGCTCGGAGCCAGCCGTGACGGTCCATTTCTGATCAGGTCAGATCAGTGGCGCCGTCTGTGGGAAACTAGCTTCCCCGTCTTACAAACAACTCAAAAGACCAAAGCTCAATTCAACTACCTGTCATGGCTGATCCAGCTCGCGATGAGCAGAACGTCCATGTCGCCGACACCAATAACGGCACGGCGGACAAAAATGGACATCTCGACAACGTCGGCAATCCCGGCCATAACACCGCTCCTGCAACAACCGTCCTCGGAACTTCCTCGCACAGGGACGGAGCCACAGCATCATCCTCCTCGCTCCCACCACCACTCGAGGACGACCCGGCGGCCCTCGCCCACTACAGAGCCGTCCGGTTTCAGGAAGTCCCCGTCCCCCCCGGGGCGGATGCCACCACACAAGCGCTGTTCGCAGCAATTAACCAAACGAACTATCTCATCTTCGCCCAAGGAGAGAGATTAAAGGCGCTTGAAGACGAGCGAAGACCCTCGAGGAGGCATCGGAGACCACATACTCCCCCTCCTCGGGTGACTGAAGTCCGACACCCTTCTCCCCCGCGGAGACACTACAGGGAAAACTCCAGAAGCCCTTCTCCCCGGCCAAAGCAGAGGCGACCATATTTGGAGAGAGATCCCGTCATCCCCGCTGGAGAACCCAGTCGCGACCCGGCGAGGCACGACAAGAGACACGCCGGGGACGGTCGTGTAACATTTAACCAGCGAGCATCACGCTCGAGGGAGACTCAGCACGACCACCGTGCCAGACAATACTACAGGTTCCCATCTCTGTCTCCGGAGATGAGCGACGAGGACGACCCCCGCGGTCCCCTGTCGCAGGCCATCATGGATGCACCCATCCCCCCGGGCATGGAGAAGCCCCCACATCTGAAGGAGTATGACGGGGTTGCGGACCCGGTCGACCACATTGACGGGTTCGAGGCCATGCTCCATTATCATAATGTCGGGGGGCCCATCAAGTGCCGTCTTTTCCCCACGACTCTCAGGAAGGCGGCCATGGACTGGTACAAAGGACTCGCCCCGGGCTCAATCACCTCGTGGTGGAACCTAAAGAACTAGTTCATCAGTTCCTTCACCGCTTCTCGGCGCCATCCAAAGACCGAGGCGGCGCTCGAGGCCATCATCCAAAGACAGGATGAGACCTTGAGGGAGTTCATCAACCGCTTCAACCGAGAAGCGATAGAGGTCCCCTGCACGGACCACATGAAGAGATATCTGCTGGAGAGGGGGCTCCTCCCCGGCACAGAATTCAGAAAAGCCGTGGGAATCGAGCCGCCCAGGTCTTTCGACGCCCTCCTCGATAAAGCTCGAGCATATATGGATTACGAGGAGAGGGAAGCTGCCAACAGGGCCCGAGACTCCAGGACTCGGGGTCCCAACAACAGCAGCAGCTCACGCCAAGAGGCTCCTCCCCGACGTACCGGGGAGAAAAGGAAAGAAGACCGACCCCGGGAAGTCCGGGAACAAAGGGGCCCCTCGGGCCGTTTCACCGAGTACACTCCGCTCACAGCTTCCCGCGAGCGTATTCTGGCGGAGTGTGCCAGTACAGACTTTAAGGACGGCAACGTCAAGCGTCCCCGACCTGCTCCCGCCAAGCCAGGGGCGGACAAAAATAAATACTGTCAATACCATAGGAGTCATGGTCATCTGACAGAGGACTGCGTCCACCTCAAAGACGCCATTGAAACCCTCATCAAGGGAGGGAGGCTCGCGCAATACAGGCGAAATGACGCTCCTCGTCGTGACGCCCATGAAGCCAAGGAGCCAGAAGAAGACGCCCGACCATCAGACGAGTCGGTGCCTATCCAGACCACCTTCTCGGTAACCAGGCCCGAGGATTTTGACATTCCCGAGCACCTGCAGGAGCCGTTGACAACGCACAGCAGGTGGGAATACTTTCCCTCCGCCTTGGTCATCAACGGGGGCAGGTTCAACGACCTCACCATCAATTCAGCTAAGAGGAAGTTGGACGAGCTGGTCGACGCGGCTCCCCCGCAAACAGTAACGTTCAAAAGGGTGAAGGGCAGGTCAGAGCCCATCACCTTCTACCTAGAAGAGCTCCCCGGTGGAGCCCCGAACGCGGTCATCCCCTTACTAATAAGGGCAAGAATGGCTAATTTCGACGTGCATCACATCCTGGTCGACGAGGGGAGTTCCGTCGACGTGATGTACAGCCAGCTGTTTCGAACCTTACAGTTGGACGACTCACATCTCTCTCCGTATGTGGAGTCGGATCTACAAGGCTTCAACGGCTCGACTTCCAAACCTTGGGGTTATGTCGAGCTCCTGGTTACGTTCGGCGAAGGAACGGCTACGAGACAAGTTAAAGTCCGATTCCTCGTCATTGACTGCCCGTCTCTATACAATTGCATCTTGGGGAGACCGACACTGGCAGAGCTAACAACGGTGCCCTCGATCGTCCATCTGAAGATGAGGTTCTACACTAGAAGGGCACGGGTAGCCACCATCCAAGGAGACCTAGCCGCTGCCCGTAGGTGCTTCAACGCTGCTTCTAAGGGACGGGATATCATCGACATAGGGACCAGACCCGCTAAAAGGACAAAACAGGAGCCCGACAGGAAAGCATCCCCCGAGGAAGAAGTCCAGAAAGCTCCACCAAAGGTCGACTCCATAGCCCTGGACACCCGCTTCGATCAGGACGAGCCATCCAGCAGCGAGAAAATCCCACTCCGACTAATACCGGATGGGGATTTTGAGCTTGTTCCCCTCGGCACAGACCCGACCAAGGGAGTGAAGATTGGCAAAGACCTCCCCGACTTGGCCAGGAAGCAAATCAAGGCCTATCTGCGCGAGAATGCTGATCTCTTCGCCTGGAGCGCTGCGGAGATGCCCGGACTCGACCCTGAGGTCGCCTGTCACCACCTCGCCATTGATCCAGCCGCTAAGGCCGTAGTACAACGTAGGCGTAGGCAGTCTCTAGAAAAAACGGAGGCTGCTGAAAAAGCTGTAAAAGACCTCCTAGAGGCAAATTTTATTTCTGAAGCCCGGTATTCCACCTGGCTGTCAAATGTTGTACTCGTGAAAAAGAATAATGGAAAATGGAGAATGTGTGTTGATTATACTGATCTCAACCGGGCTTGCCCGAAAGATGCTTTTCCCTTGCCTAACATAGATATGCTGGTCGACAACTCGGCCAACTACAAAACTTTGTCGTTCATGGACGCCTATTCGGGCTATAACCAAATCCCAATGGCTCTGGGCGACAAACACTGCACGGCATTCATGACCAGCTCGGGCAACTATTACTACAACGTAATGCCCTTCGGACTGAAAAATGCCGGAGCAACTTACCAACGCATGATGAACAGAGTTTTCAACAAACAGATCGGCGACATGCTCGAGGTATATATGGACGACATGATCGTCAAATCCCGAGCAGACACCGATCACGCATCTCATCTCAAGACAGTCTTTGCCCAAGCAAGACAGTGTAAAATGAGGTTCAACCCCGAGAAATGTACGTTCGGGGTTAAGGCAGGAAAATTCCTTGGATTCTATCTAACAGAACGGGGAATCGAAGCCAACCCCGACAAATGCCGTGCATTCTCCGACCTCCCAACGCCGACGTCGAAGAAGTCGATACAAATCATGAACGGCATGCTCATGTCGCTGTCCCGCTTCGTCGCGAAGTCCGCTCAGCACGCCCTCCCCTTCTTCAAACTCCTTCGAAAGGAAGCAGCCTTCGAATGGAATGAGGAATGCGAGCAGGCACTACGCCACCTAAAGCAAAGCCTGTCTTAGCCGCCCGTGTTATCTCGATCAGACAACGGGGAACCGCTATACTTGTACTTGGCCGTTTCGAACGAAGCCATCGGCGCAGCTCTTGTCCGCGAGACCCCCGACGGGCAGAAACCCGTCTACTTCACGAGCAAGGCCTTACAGGGGCCCGAAAGCAGATACCAGCAAATAGAAAAGGTTGCTCTGGCCCTCGTCAACGTGGCGAGGAGGCTCAGACACTACTTTCTGGCCCACACCATCATCGTGCAAACTGACCAACCGGTGAGGCAACTCCTGGGTCGGCCAGATATGGAGGGCAGGATGCTGAAGTGGTCCTTGGAACTCTCCGAATTCGACATTCAGTACGAAAGCAGGAAAGCCCTGAAAGCACAGGCCTTGGCCGACTTTGTCGCGGAAATGACCACTCACGACCCTCCCCCGGGGAAAGAACACAAGTGGACCATCTTCGTCGACGGAGCATCCAGCTCGTCCGGAAGCGGCGCAGGAATCCTCCTGGAAAACGAAGAAGGCGTAGTAATCGAGCACTCCTTAGCTCTCTCCTTCCCGACGTTAAACAACCAGGCAGAATACGAAGCCCTGCTCGCAAGACTGATACTGGCCGAGGACCTGGGTGCCCGCGAGGTACAGATCTACACCGACTCCCAGCTCGTCGCCTCTCAAGTATAGGGGAGCTACCAGGCCAAAAACGACAACCTCATCGAGTATTTGAACTTAGTCAAAAAATACATGACAAAGTTTGTACGAGCAGAAATTTCACATGTTCCCCGCGAGCAAAACACGAGGGCGGACATATTGTCCAAACTCACAAGCACACGAAAGAAGGGCGGGAACAAATCCGTCATCCAGGAATCTCTAGCGCGTCCAAGTATCGAACGATCCTCGACTATAGTCGAGATCCATGCCATCGGGGATGCGACGTCCTGGATGACCCCGGTTTATAATTTTCTGACAAAAGGCGAACTCCCATCGAACCAGGCCGAGGCTACCGTCACAAAGCGACGAGCATGTTCCTACGTGGTTCTCGAGCAGAAACTGTACCGAAGAGGATTCTCCATCCCCCTCTTGAAATGCATCGAAGAGTCCGCAGTCCCCGAAGTACTACGGGAAATACACGAAGGGATCAACGCCCAGCACATGGGCGGTAAATCCTTAGCAAGGAAAGCCCTTCGAGCGGGATACTACTGGCCGACGATGCAACAGGATGCCAAGGAGCACGTCAAGAAATGTGATAAGTGCCAGAAACACGGGGACATGCACCTCGCCCCTCCACACGAGCTGAGCATACTGTCGTCCCCGTGGCCGTTCGCCTGGTGGGGTATGGACATCCTCGGGCCCTTCGTGCAAGGAACCTATCAGAACAAATTCCTCATCGTCGCCGTGGATTACTTCACGAAATGGATCGAGGCCGAGGCCATCGCAAAAATCACCTCGCACAATATCCTCCGTTTCTACAAAAGAAACATCCTCGCCAGATTCGGAATTCCGCGGGCCCTGGTGACCCACAACGGTACCCAGTTCACCGACCACGGGTTCCAAGACTTCGTCACCAAACTAGGTACAAAGCAACATTTCACGTCGGTCAAGCACCCTCAGACCAACGGGCAAGCCGAAGCCGCGAACAGAGTCATCCTCCGAGGACTCAAACTTCGACTCGGCGAGGCCAAGAGGGGATGGGTCGAGGAGCTCCACAGCGTCTTGTGGGCATACCGAACCACGCCCCACTCAACGACGGGCGAGACCCCATTTCGGTTGACGTATGGCACCGAGGCCGTTATCCCAGTTGAAATCATGGAACCTTCCAGACGAACAGAGAACCCCCTCGACAAAGAAATGAACGACGAGGCGCTAAGGGACGAACTCGACCTAGTCGAGGAAATCCGATCGGGTGCAGCCCTGCGCGAAGCCACCCTAAAACAACGAGTGGCTCTATGCCACAACGACAAGGTCATCAAGCGCGAGTTCGAAATCGGCATCCTGGTATTACGTAGGAACCAGAAGGATTCCCGCGAAGGGAAGCTGTCTGTGAACTGGGAAGGACCTTATCGCGTCCACGGCACCACTGGTACCGGGGCGTACTATCTCGAGAAATTAGACGGAGAGCCATTACCACGACCCTGGAACGCTGCTAAGCTAAAGCAGTACTATAGTTAAAAACTACCAACACCTAGGACCCTCGACCATCGGCACCCGCGCCCAGTCGACGAGGAAAAACGTCTGACTCCGTATAGAGGCTGAGGTACGAGCCCGACATATGGCTAAATCACACAACATCGCTCAACAAACGAGACCGATCGACAGTGCCCGACGTGGACAGCTACACCGAGCACCACCGTCGTAGTACCCATAAGGCAGAACACTCAGCTCGCGATGGGCAGTTCACGCCAAGGGCGAATAGTCCCTACCGGGCTTCGCGCCCGACTGAGCAACTTCGCTCCATATGCCCGACAAGTCGTCAAGAATGACGAGCCATCTAAAAGGGTCAAAGGGAAGTCTCTCCCCTCGAGCGCAACACTTAGGTGACTCTGGCCAGCGAAAGAAGGCCGGGCACATATACAAACGGAAGATGGGCAGATTCGCCCGCTAAATCACAGCCACTTACGGGCACGCCTCGGGCCCATGACTTAGGCTAAATTTTATGCAAATATATAAGATTTCAAGCACGGGCAAAACATTCAAATGTAAAACAGCATTCATTCAAATAAAAATGCCCAAAGGCGACAAAGCAAACAATTATAAACCGACCAAGAAGGCTGGTGATGTTCATAACGTACAACCGACGGGCACGCAGGCCCAAAAAATACAAATATCAAAGGCACGCAGGCCCGCTATCCTACGATCAGGCTTCCCCAGAACCATCAGCATCGACGACTGGAGAGTCAGGCGGGGGCACGATCGCGCCATCCACTATCTGATGTGTGTAGCCCGTCCCCTCAGTGACCAGACCAGGGTTTAACAAGGAAAGCTGGCTGACTGCGGAGTCGAACCCCTCCTCCAGAGCACCAACGCAATCTGCCTCGAGTAGCCGGATATGGGCGACCAGCTCCGATCGACTCTTCAAAGCCGCTATGTCCTCCGGCTCGTCCTCGGTAGGAAGCATGGCGACTTTCATGTCCTCGATCTGTTGGGTCAAGCGCCCGACATCGGTCTCTAGACGATCCCTGTCCGCGCGGAGAAGCTCTCCCTCCTCGGCCAGCTTCCCCGACCTTTCTTTCTCCAGGACCAGCATCTCCCTCTCGGCGTCCAGCAGCGATGTCTGCTCGCGGAACATCTCCTCGGAGCGTTCCAGGGCAGTCCTCAACTTCCGCGAGCTCGAGGTGAGAGCCGCTTTCTCCTGCTCAAGTTCTTCAATACGGACAGGATCCCCCCCTTCCTCGGACAACACCAGGGCCATTTCGGCCATTTTCACCAGCCCGTCCATGCTGGCGGCCAGATGCTTCTTCCGATCCTCCTTGCTCATCCTCTTGATAGTCTCAGCCTCGTCGGCAACCACGGACAGAGGAAATCTCTCGAAGAAACCCTCCTCTTTGAAGCAAGGGGGGAACCCGAAAGATCTGAAGGCGCTGGTGTCATCGCTGACAGCCGGGCCGCTTTCCACTCGGGTCCTCTTTCTTTGTATCAGTTCGGCATTAGGATCGACCTCTTGAACCTCTGGGATCTCGTCCGGCGCGGCCCCCGAGCTGGGCGACGAATCCACCCTCACCACCTGAGGAGCACCCGGACTATGTGACGGGCCCATCCTCGTCGCCTGGGGAGCCTTCACGACCCTCCTACCCCGCTTCTGATCGCAAGACAGCTTCAAGAGTCTTTCCCTTCGACCAGCCATCGAACCTGCACAAAATAAAAGACGGGTTAGTGTCGAGCAAGTTCATAAATAAATGACGAGCAAAGAAATTCAAGCAATAAACGACCTAGCAGATGAGCAGCCTGCCTGAACGTCTGACACTCCACGAGTGCCTTAGTATCAATCGGCCGGGACTCAAATGTCGGATAACCCTCTGCATCCAAGACATCTTCCCCTTCCCTCGTGGCCCAGCGGGCAGGGTGGAAGCTGTCGACGAACCGACAAAGAGTGGCGTACGCCTCCTCGTCCTCCGAACACATGTCGCCCGCAGCGGTATGATAGTACCCAGTCCCGTGCTCGTAGTGCCTGAACATCCAATGCACAGGGAACTTGGTTGTACGGGCCATCACGGGATACCCATCGTTGTCTAAGACCGCCTCCCCGTCATCATCACTTATGGGCGCCTCCTCCTCGTACAAGGATCCTAAAGCAGACGTGGTAACCGGCCTCACGACGTACCACTTGTCTTTAAAACCCCTTACGGAGTCCATGTACATTTTGAACAGTCTCCTCGACTGTTTCAAGGAGACCCATCTGTGTTTCCCTCCTCGGGACCGGCGCTGCAGATGAAAAATTCTGAAGAAGAGCGGTATGGTCGCCCCGATCCTCAGAAAGCGACATGTCAGCTCAAACGCCCGGATGAAGGCGAGTGAGTTCGGGTGTAGCTGCGACGGGGCCAGCTCCAGATGGGCGAAGACCCCGGTCTGAAAGTCACTGAAGGGCAGCTGCAGCCCAAGATCTTTGAACGCGATCTCGTACATCGGGAAGCTATACTCTGGGTACACCGAGCAGATCCGGGCACGGGAGGTCAGACGCGTGACAACGAAATTCTTTTGGAAATCAGGCTGACCCTGGCCTGCTTCGAGGACAGCATATGGCTTTCGGTCACGCCGACTATATATCGACGCGATTCCTCGGGGCTCGACGCCCACCCAATCCAACAAAGGGTCGTCGACAGTATCAATCAAGCTCACCGCCTCATCGGCACTTTGTTCCTCATGTTCGTGTCGTTCAGAGGAGCACGGCTCATCCGCCATGGTTACCTGCAGAGCACGGGAAACCAGTCAATTGGGCACGAAACCATACGCTCGACTTAGCGGACCAGGTGTAGTGTACGACAAACCACGTCGTTCCATGCACGACCACAAAAGTTAATTTGCAACAAGTAGTCGCCTCCCCGACGTCCAGATAACTCGATGTGTCCTTCTCCAAACCGTATGAGCAAACCGACAACGCGGCCACTCTCCAACATGTCGACCCAAGGTATGAACATGGCGAGCAACATCATGAAACCTACGGCCAGAACCATGAACATACCGGGCACGATCATGAATCAGGCGCCCTGGATCATGAAGACCCCGGGCGGCGCTGCAGATTATTACCTAAAACTATGAATCTACCGGCCACGAGCATGTGTTTGTCGGTCCTAAGCATGAATATGTCGAGCTAAGCATGAGTTTACCGGGCTAGTCCCATGCGCACAGTCCCTAAAACGTCTACAACGCTGTAAATCATGCATTACAACAGGAAAATAAAGAAGATAAGTCGCTTACTTGAATCAAAAAGTGGATTCGGCTACGGAGGAAAAGAATCTGTAACAGAAGATCGCAGCTATGAAAAATCTGGAAGAACAGCAGCAGTAGGAGCGCAAAGAGTAGAAACGTGTTATGGGGCCCAAGGTTCCTATTTATAGTGATGACGTGGAATACCAAACGTCACCCCGGGCAACCACGGAGTTTCTATCCTCGACGCACTGCTCCCAACACAATGATGACCCTATCTTCATAGGGTGGCGACACAGTTCCCAAAAGATACCTCGTATGCTCGACAGACACGCCCCGACAAGGATCCTCCGAGCATCCACCGCGAAAGATTTGTCTCCGAGCACGACACGGAGAGGCCCTCGAGGACCTGCATCTCTGACCCGGGCGCGAGACCCCGAAGCAGAAACGACCTGAGATCAAGCCATGGCTCCTAACAAAGGAACCACGACTTGGGGGGCTCCTGTTCTGGACTGGGCCCGACAGGCCCAATAGCATTGCTAAGGCCCAACCCAAATGGACTTGCTGAGGACCACGCCGACCAAAGGGTCAAAGTCGTGCCCGACGTACTCCCCGAGGTCACGTGCTCGACCTCTACATCTCCAGCTCGACATCCTGCTGTCCAGCTCGACATCACCTCGAGCACCCCCAACTAGGGCAGACTCAGTCCACTGCACTCCCAACGAGACCCCAAAAAGACCGCGTCTCCGTCCGCCCGCACTTCACGCAGAACATCCAGGAAGGGGACCACGTGTGGGTCCCCACTACGCACGTAGAACCTGGCAGTTCCCCCATTGGGCCAAACCTGCCCGGCCCAATGGAGGAACCTTGGCCCAGCGCTGGGGGCTATAGATACCATTTGTTTCCAGAGGGTCAGGTATTCATCATTCTACCCATACACTTGCTATTACCTGCTCGTGCTTCTACTTACTTCAGCATCAGAGTGTCTTGCAGGTACCCCCCCACCTCGTTCAAAAAGCTTTCAGCTCGGAGTCAGTCGTGACGGTCCATTTCTGATCAGGTCAGATCAAGTATAAATTCAACATTATCACATGATTCGAGAATATTAATGTAGTATGAATTTGACAACATTTTGAATTAGTGTGCAGTTTGTGTTTGACAAGTACTTTATCCGATTTATTTCTTTTGTCACATAAGTTAGATAGAATAATCCTCCAATTTCCTAAGAAAAAGAGCAGTAAACACACATCATGATGTTGAACTTTGGGTATACCTGGATTATTAGAAAAAGTTTAGCAAATATGTCAACATCACATGATAGTGTTTTACGAATGAAAATATATAGAAAAGCATGAAGTAGTAGTTATAGTGGAAAGAGATGTAAAGTGTTACCTATGAAATATTGTGAAATATTTCTTTGAAAACTACATTAGTTGTAGTTTTCAAACAATGTTTATCCTTGTCATGAATTAATATTTTGAGACCATCTTTGCTTTTCATTCTAGACATTGCGACATAAAATTGTCCATAGCTAAAAACATTTTTCGGTAAGTATAGTCCAACAAAGTCTAATGATTTTGATCTTGTGATTTGTTAATAGTCATAGCAAATGAAACAATAATGGAAAATCGTCTCCTAACCAATTTTCATGGACAAGGTGATTGTAAAGGAGACATGGACATCCGCAGAATGTAAATGATATTTCTAATATTTTTTCCTAAAATAATTTTTGCCTCGATCATATGATTTGCAAGCCTGGTGACAGTAAGTCTTGTACCATTGCGCAATCCTTCAGATTGATCTAAATTATGCAACAACATAATAGTTGTGCCAATTTTCAACCTGATGGAAATATTTGGCAACCCTGATGTTTTAAGAGAATTCAAGAATTCAGAAGTTAGGTTTTCAAATGCATCAAAGTCAGTAGTTTCAGACCTGTCGATCAAATCACTACTTAGATATTCCTTTTCTTCTCCTTCAATAGAAAATTAATAATTAGCATGACATTCCAAAAATATACAAATAACTCAATAATTGATTCAAAATATTAATATTGAAACTAACTACCTGGAATCTGTTTTGTGATATAGTCATTGATATCATCAACCACTCCAATAGTTAAAGTCAAAATTACTCTACTTTGAAGATTCTTTGTAGTTATCAATCAGATCTGGATATGTACATGATACAATTGCTTCAAGAGGGCCCGCAAAATTGGATATCAAAAAATCATCTGGAATGGTAATGTCAACATAACCATCAATTGGCTCTCTGATATCCATTCTGAGAAATTTATGATATCTTCAGTGGTGGAAGATGAAGACCCATTTTGTAATCGCATGTTCTTTGTAAGCTTAAGAACTTTGCAATGATCCCAAATATATGAAGCATTGATTGTTGCATGTATAATATCTAATTATTTATTTAATTAGATTATTTATTTAATTATTTACTTGATTTACGATGAGTATTTGTGATGTATTTATGAGCATATGAGATGTTTTGATGAATATGATGTGTGATGTGATGCTATGTTCGGCTTAGTGGAAATTAAGTGATATTGGGTGTTTTAGTAATTTTAGATAATTAGCTTTAATTATGTAGAACTATTTTAATTAGTGAAATAGAGATAATATATTATGTAGAAATAATAAGGGTAAGGTGGTAATTGGTGAAGTGATAAGTGAGGGTAATATGGGAAGACCATAGAAAGGGTCCAAGGGTTAAACAAGGAAAAGTGAGTGTCATTGTTTATTTTGTGCAATCGTGAAAGAGAGAAGAAACACTGTGAAGAAAGCTAGGGCTCGGGAGAACAAAAGAGATCACTGTAAAACGCAAAGCGAAAGGTCAATCGCTAGAAATATAATGTAAGGGGGTTAGAGGTATGTATGTAGTTTGGAGTTTTATGATGGATTTGGTAACATGATGATTAGGATGAAATTGGTGATATATTGATGTCGTGATACTATGAACTGGTGTATCTGATAACCATTATGATATTGTAGTTGTCCATGTGAAAACATGTGAATTATGTGAATTTTGGGTTTGTTATATGGTGAAATCGTAAAGATTTTGGGACTAGTGTAGTGTAGAAATCGCACCTGGGAGTTCCTGGTTGTGTTGTATCGTCGGGAGAGCCTTCTGCGTCTTCGGGAAAAGTGACTTCACCCTTGATGCGTCGAGCGAGCTTAAGGAGAGAAGACATGGGATTTTGGGTGCTCTTGGAAAATATATGGAAGGTGACACTCACTCCTGCTTCACCGAGCGAGCGAGATGGCAAAGGCGGGCTTCACCGGGCGAATGCGAGGCGAGGGAAATGGGAAAAAACAGTGCTCCCGAAAATTGTATGGGGGAAGGATGTCACCCCAACCTCTCTTGGTGAGCCTCAGGCAAGCAAGCTGCTTCGTCGGGCGAGCCTCAAGCAAGGCAGCAAATAGGATTTTTCAATGTGTGGTAACTTGAGTTTCAGGACTCCGTTAGACGTGTCGTTTGAATCGTTAGGAAGCTAAAGCGATGAACTATAATTATGTGTGATGTAATGAACCATATGATGTGTTTCTATTACCTATAATATGATGAATTGGAGGATTTTGTGATTGATTTATTATGATGTATATGTAAATGATGAATTGATTTTGCTATGATGATGTTGTGTTTTACTATTAGCTATTATGATGAATGAAGTTAATGATTGCATACTTTATTAGATATTGGATGTCCTACGAGATGTCGAGACACCGAATATGACTTCACACACAACAACAAGATGTATAAACAAAAATAGCAGTGCTGAAAGTAAATAACACATGATATGTTTACCCAATTCGGAACAACTTTCCTACTATGGGGGCTACCAAGCCAGGGATAAAATCAAATAGATAGTATCAATTTACAGACCTTATAGAAAACCCCCAGTTTACAGTCTACGCACTTAATCACTACCCTTTTCTTAACTTCTACCTAAGACACACCTAGGTATGAGGCCCTCCTCAAATCCCTCTTCAATTACACTCAGCAATTTGAGCAAACTCTAAACACAAGTAGCGAACAAAACAATTGGAAGTTATACTTACAAAACATGCAAGACTGAATGCTTAAAAGCTTATGAGAATTGACACACAATATGCTCAATGCTTAAAGGCTTATGAACATCTAACAGAGAACTTACAACCCAACAAAATAGTCCTACTCTTCTATCAAGACGATATTAGATAGGCTCACAAAATAAGGATTCTACAACCTTAAAAATACATACGTAAGTTCTACCTAATACTAGGTATACATTAGTCTATTTATAACTTTATTCTAGACTGGGTTGGGCTTCAAAACCGCAGCAGTAAGGCTGAATAAAGTCTGCAAAAAGTCCTCCAAGAAAATAGGTCTTCAATCATTAGTTTCTTAATAAATCTCCATATTTAGAAACTAATCAAATCTTCGAAAACCAATCAAATAATATTCTGACTTATCAATCTTGGACGCCACATAAGCTAACTAAATATTCTCTGAATATTCAATAGCTAAAAATTAGCTGATCCACATTGTCAGCTCGCTGCAAACGCGATGTCCTATCTTCTTGTTGGGACATCATACTCAACACGTTGAAACAAAATGTTGGAACTTCTTATTCAACATGTTGCTGCTAAAATGATTTTACCAAAATGTAAGACAACCATAATTTCAGAGAAATAACAATCTCCCCCTTTGGCAAATTTTGGCTAAAACACTTAAACAACCCTTGCACCAAAAAAATATGCTTGAAAATAAATCAAACATACACATAAGAGGTACATCAGCATAAAAACACATATGCAAGGTTAACATCACAGAAAAAAATAGCACACACATAGTTAACAGTTAGTTGATCTACTAACACAGCTGCACCAAAAATAGAGAACACTTAAGCTCTCACACCATGATGTCAAGACATCATGTTTGACATCTCTTCAAAAACCAGCAGGAACTCCCCCTCAAAACCTGCTATCACAAACAGAGAATCATATAATTCTCCCCCTCAGCAAGTGCCATCTCCAACACCCTTAATATCATACTACTCCCTCTTTGTAGCCATAGCGTGACAAAGGCAAGTAGACAATATTAGCACAAAAAAATTTAAGCACCTAAAGTTATAGAGTCATGGTGCAAAAATTTCAAAAATATCCTGGTCATTTAGCCCTTACATAATCATTAACCAGAATAAAAGTTGAAAAGAAAAATAAGTAAAACAAACTATAGCAGTCTTGATGCTCCAGCAGTATCAATATCACTTTCCTCCTCAGAGCCAGATTCTTCACTCTCTTCATCAGTTGAAGTGGCATCATCATTAGATGAATTCGTATCAGATGCATCAGATGAATTGTTGCCTTCACCATCAGCAGCCTCAACTTCCTTCTCAGATTCCTCCATTAAGGCTTTAATGAGATCTTCAAGCTTAACCTTTCTTGTTGTATCATTTCCGATAGTGTCCTCCGACTCTCTACAGGTTTCCTTCAATAGGGAGATTATTTCTCCTCTTGATGTTTTAGGCACATGAGCTCCCAAGATTGCAATAGCAATGTATAGATCATGGGTTCCACCAAATAACTTATGATGCAGTGAAAAATATGATGCTCTCTTCTTGACCCTGTCAATAGGTAATAAGATCCTAGGATGTTGAGTTAGCACTATTTCACATATAAGAGAAGGAAAACAAATAAGCAGCTTCACGACAGTAGATGCAGCCTGCTTCATGACTTGATCAAAAATATATCTTCCATAATCAAAACTTTTCAATACCAATAACAAAGATAAAATTTTCAAGACCAGTGGAAATGGTGGAGGTATGCTTAGTGTGTGAGGGCAAAAGTGAAAGAACTGAGTTTTAATGCTTGTCAAAAACCTATTTGTGCAAATATGTCATGCTTCAAACAGGTGCAAGTGAGAAACATCAAAAACAAGCATTTTTCTCAAAACAGACTGCATGAGCTGACTCATGGAACCTTAGGTCGGCTCATGAGAAGAAGATTTTGGCTTGGCAACGTCTGGGAAGGCGAACGCCTTCTCCATGCGTCGATGCATAGTTCTGGGAAAACATGAGTCGGCGCATCAGGCAATGAGTCGGTGCATGACTGAAGGAATTTCAACCTCTCGCTCGGGAAGGCGCACGCCTTCTCTATGCATCGACGCATAGTTCTGGGAAAACATGAGTCTACGCATCTGGAAATGAGTCGGCGCATGACTGACGGAATTTCAACCTCTCTCGCGTGGGAAGGCGCACGCCTTCTGTACACCCTGCATGAGCCGACGCATCGCTATATTGTCTCATTTTTTCTGCTATGTTGTTACATCATGGGAATCACTTATATATATATATATATATATATATATATATATATATATATATATATATATATATATATATATATATATATATATATATATATATATATATATATATATATATATATATATATATATATATATATATATATATATATATATATATATATATATATATATATATATATATATATATATATATTGTTTGGCCTTATTTTCTTAAATAACAAGAAAAAGTGAAAGATAAACACAAGAGCTCTCTTCATCTTCAACCTCTCATCATCCATCAACAACTACACACAATCATTTTTGTTGATCAAGTTATTGGGTTTGTGTTGATAACGTCCGAATTGAAAGTGGAATTTCAGATTTGGGTAGAGATCTTTATGGGTTTTTTCTTGAATAAAACCATTGGGGTTTTGTCCTCCAAAAATGGGGGTTTTTATCACAAGTCTTTGCTTCATTGAATTCAGCCGAGCTAAGAGATTGGAAGACCGTGGGGTGTTTAATCGGGTAGCGGTAACCGGAGGATTCTGAAGAAGGATTTGGGGCCAATTTCTTGGGTTCAAAATCATTCAAGGTAGAAGGAGATTTTGTTCAAGATTTGGCATACTTGATTCATCTAAAATCAAGGGAAGAGGAGTGCAACATATAAGATTCATCAAGTGGCTTTGAATTGTGGTGATTGTATCTTCTCTTACAAACTTTGCAAAATTAATTTCATAATCCTAATTCTAGTTTCTAGAATTGGGGGCAGAGTAGCCCACGCGAGGATGGCAGGGTGAACTGCCTTAACAAATACTGTGTCCATTTTAGTTTTATGCGTTTTATTTCTATTTGCTTGAATTTGTGAGTTATAAATTTCACTCATTCATACAAAACAATTGTAGTGACAAACTAAAATTTACAACGCATATAGCATTCATTTGAATCGCTATAATCACTACAGTTTGAGTATAACCAAACATTGTGTAGTACGTACACCAAGTGTTTGGTGAATTTACAACTCACAAATTTGCTTTATCTTCTCTGCAACTAATTGGTAATAACTTACTCCTTGTTAAAACTTGCTAAAGCGATTTATCATATTCAATTTTAGTTGTGAATCTATTCTCATCATCTTCATCAAATTGGTTTGCATATCCGATCTTTCCAATACGTAAGGTTTAGACGATCAGATTCCGGACTGTCGCTCTCTGATAAAAACAATTTTATAAAAAGCGCAAATTTTTAAAAGGGATCTATTCACCCCCCCTGCTAGATCTGTCACATCTTCTAACAAGTGGTATCAAGAGCGCCGATTTTTCCAGTGCTTCACATATAACTTCTAGAAATGGATTGTGATCTAAAAAGGGCGTACACTAGAGCACCCGTTTTAACAGGTAAAAATTATAGCTATTGGAAATATTGTATGCGTGTCCATATCACGTATGTTGATAGGAAAATATGGAAGGTTATCCAAGATGAGCCAGTTGCAATAACTATGCAAAATGTTGTCGGGATAACCGTTCCTAAACCAGAAGCACAATGGGATGAAAAATATGAGAAAAATTATGCCTATGACTGGAAAGCAAGAAACATGCTTATAGAAGCTCTAGGAGTTGATGAGTATTTTCGTGTCTCACATTGTGCTACGGCTAAGGAAATGTGGGACGCTTTGCAAGTCACCCATGAGGGCACAAACGATGTAAAATTGGCTAGAATCAATACTTTGACGTAAGAGTTTAATCTCTTTCGCATGGAGCAAGGTGAAACCATCGCCGACATGCAAAAGAGATTTTCTCATATAATGAATCGCTTGCATACACTTGGTCATGTAATTGCCAATTCTGTTGCTACTAACAAAATTTTGAGATGTCTTAGCCGAGAATGGCAACCTAAAGTTATGGCAATTAAGGAAGCCAATGATCTAAATACTTTGGATCTCACAACACTATGGGGTAAGCTTCAAGAACATGAGTACGATCTCATAAGCCTTAGAAATCATGAAAATAAAGAAAAGAAGAAAAAGTCAAGGGACTTGGAAAAGAAGTATATAGTACTAAAGGCTTCAAGCTCCAAGTCATCCACCTCAAATTCGTGCGCAAGTGAATCAAGTGATGACGATGAGAGTGCGGATGAGGATATGGGTCTGTTCGTAAGAAAATACAATAGATTTCTCTGGAAAAACGAAATTCAATATTTGGATAAGAATCTCATCAATTATAGACGCCACTCTCAACCAAGCAATCAAGATGAAAGTAAGAATCCTAAGTCACGAGGATCATGCTACCATTGTGGCAAACCCGGTCATTACAATCCGGATTGCCCCTATTTGAAGAAAGACAAAGCCAAGGCCAAAAATCAAAAGAAACCAACCAAAGATAGAAGAGAATACATTGCTTGGGAGAGTGATAGTGATTCCTCAAGTAAAGGTTTCTCAAGTGATGAAGAAGAAACAGTCAACCTTTGTCTCATGGCTCATCATCATAAGAAAAAGAATGTGAAATGTGTTGAGCCTCTCGAGAGAAGATGGTTTCTCGATAGTGGTTTCTCAAGACACATGACGGGTGACATTTCGCTATTCTTTGACTTTGTGGCAAAGAAGAAAGGATTTGTTACTTATGGTGATAACAACAAGGGAGCAATACTCGGTAAAGGTAGTGTAGGATCTTGATACGTCCTATGCTCAACAAAACACCATATGAACTTTTGAAAGGTAGAAAACCAAATATTTCTCATCTCCATGTCTTTGGTTGTAAATGTTTCGTATTAAATAATGGAAAAGAAATTCTTGGCAAATTTGACTCAAAATCCTATGAAGGTATCTTTCTCGGATAATCTCAATCTAGCAAAGCATATAGGGTATTTAATAAAAGGTTACAAATTGTGGAAGAATCCGTGCATGTTTCCTTTGATGAATCCTGTCCAAAAATGGTCAGAAAGGGTATTTCTTTTAATGGTGTAGGTGCTTCTTCGGAAAGGATACTCAATGATCAAGATGAAAAGAGTAATGATCCCATTCTTGAGAAAGAAAAAGGGGAGATGGATCATGTGTCTAGCAAAGAAGAAGAAGACACTCAACCAACAAATGAAATAAATCCTCCTTTGGAGTGGAAAGAAAGCAAGGATCATCCCATTGACAACATTCTTGGAGACATATCAAAGGGAGTAACTACACGGTCTAACATAAGTAACTTTTGTTATCATTTCGCATTCGTCTCTCAAATTGAGCCTAAAAACCCCAAAGAAGCTTTATTCGATGAACATTGGTTTTTGGCAATGCAAGAAGAATTAAACAAATTCAAGAGAAATGAGGTTTGGGACCTTGTCCCCCCTTCGCGAGACCATCGAATAATTGGTACTAAGTGGGTATTTAGAAACAAACTTGATGAAAACGGAATCATAACTCGCAACAAGGCGCATCTTGTTGCTCAAGGGTATAACCAAGAGGAAGACATCAACTATGAGGAAACTTATGCTCTGGTTGCCCGACTCGAGGCTATACGCTTGTTATTAGCTTATCATTGCTCACAAAACTTTAAGCTATTTCAAATGGATGTTAAGAGTGCTTTCTTAAATGGTTATGTTAATAAAGAAGTCTATGTATCTCAACCTCCCGGATTTGAAAATCACGAGTTTCCTAAACATGTTTATAAACTTAAACGTGCTTTATACGGTCTTAAGCAAGCCCATAGGGCTTGGTATGATCGACTTAGCAAGTTCTTACTAGAAAAGGGATTCTCTAGAGGGAAGGTTGATACAACCCTCTTTATTAAGCACCAAGGAAATCACTCCATCTTGGTGCAAATTTATGTAGATGATATCATCTTTGGGTCTACTAACATCACCTTGGTCAAGGAATTTTCTAAAGTGATACAGGGTGAATTTGAGATGAGCATGATGGGGGAGTTAAACTACTTCCTAGGTCTTCAAATCAAACAACTCGAGGAAGGAACTTTTGTTTGCCAAACGAAGTATTGCTATGAGTTGCTCAAGCGCTTCGATATGGCAAACTCAAAAGTTATTGACACTTCAATGCCTACCGCAGTTAGCCTAGATCGGGATGAACATGGTAAGCCGGTTGATGTAAAAAGGTATAGAGGTATGATCAGATCTCTTCTTTATCTTACCGCTTCTCATCCCGACATTATGTTTAGTGTTTGCATGTGTGCTAGATATCAATCTTGTCCTAAGGAGAGTCATCTAAAAGCTATAAAACGTATACTTAGATATCTTTGTGGTACTCCTAAGTATGGACTTTGGTTCTCCAAGGGTAGTAATTGTTCTTTGGTTGGCTATTCTGATTCCGACTTTGTGGGTTGCAAATTGGATAGGAAAAGCACAAGTGGCACTTGTCATTTCTTTTCAAACTCCTTAGTTAGTTGGCATAGCAAAAAGCAAGTTTCAATTGATTTGTCAACGACCGGGGCAAAATATGTTGCAACCGGTATTTGTTGTGCTCAAATTTTGTGGCTCAAACAACAATTACTCGACTATGATTTAAAACTTAATCATATTCCAATATTTTGTGATAACACAAGTGCCATCAATCTAACCAAAAATCCAGTTCTACACTCGCGCACTAAACATATTTAAATTAGGCACCACTTCCTTAGGGATCATATAGAGAAAGGTGATGTCGTGTTTGAGCACGTTGATAGCAAAAATCAACTTGCCGATATTTTTACAAAACCACTTGCGACCGAACCATTCTTTCATATTCGTAGGGAACTCAGTGTCCTTGATATTTCGGATAGATCGTAACTCCAATGAGCTGTATTCCCTTTATTTATCTTTGTGTCTCTATGATTCGTGAATATCATCTTGGGCTGGCGACATGTGAGGGCATCATGTCATTCAAATACGTTTGGTAATATCCTTCCTATTCTTTCTCATTAGTGATCATTTTGCTTAAATGTTGGTGCTATGAAATAATTAAATGCTTTGTGTGTTATTGCTTCTGTGCATGCGTACTTGTTTATTGTGTTCAATTAATTTCTACAAAATCTACATGCTATGAAATACAAGAAATTTCAAAATTTTACATACATGAGCCAATCTATAACTCTAAGCGGTCGGTGCACGCCTGATTGAAATACATATTTAGGCTTATTTTACTGGAATGCGTCGACGCATCCCTGCATAGGTCGACGCGTCGCTGTTTGGCAGCCCATTATATCTTAGTTTGTATTGTGTGGTTCCATTTGCATGCATCCATTTGCTATATTATTGTTCCCTCTTGCTAGCATTCATCCGGCCCCATTCTCCATCTCAAAACCCTAAAAACCCACTGTGTCATTTCAACTCCAAATCTCTCAAAATCTTCATCCATGGCTTCTAGGGCAACAAAGAAAAGAAGTATCAGAGGTATCTCTTCAAATCAAACTCAGGTTACTCCTCTATCACTTCTTCCTCATGATCTCACTGAAAAGTATGATGAGAAGTTTGCTAGAAGAAGGTTGGTTAGGTAATTCTGTGCCTTTTGTATCACTCTCTAACGCCTGCATATCTAAGATATGGTGGAATTTTTGGACCATCAAAAGGTGTTTCCATTCCTTGAATTGGATGGAGACTACAACGAGGTTCTCGTCAAGGTATTCTATGCGGGTATACAAGGTAAATTCTCTGATCACCAATTTTCATACAGAATTGCAAATAAGGTTGTCAAGGTAGATGATGAAATTTGGAAAACTCTTGAGTTGTTCCCTGTTGACATTGATGTTGTTAAAATCACCGACACTAAGCTTCCTGCAGACTATGACTTCAAACATGCCTTGAACTCCATGTTAAAACGACCATATCCTGAGAGTTTTGTGCAAAGTAGTGCTTTTCCAAAAATTGTCACAACAGGCCAATTGGTTCCTCTAGCTCGAATTATGCAATGAATTGTGTCAAGGATAATTCTCCCCAAAAAGGGTGGGTTGTCACGTATTGATCAACCTAAGGTTATGTTAATTTGGGCTATTCTAAACAAAATTAAGATTAATTGGCCGTATTACATCACTAGCCGGTTATTTGCATTGAGGGATTCCCCTAGAGGATTTGCTTTGGGGTATCCATCGTTCATTCATGGAATTCTAAGTCAAGCAAACCTTGATCTTACTTGTATTTCACCTACACCTATCCTGCCGGATTCAAATTTTAACCTCCAAAACTCTCTCACTTATGGGTCATCAATGGAATCCCCAGCTTGGTAAGTACAAGTACTTTGTGAAGTCAAACTCAGTAATGCTTCGAAATGAAGATGTTGAACAGGATGGTGAAATGGAAGATGCTGAGGGCGGTGAAGTTGGTACTTAGAGTCAAGAAAGTGCGGAAGAGGATGAAGAAAATGATGAAGGCAATGATGACCATGAGCCTCATAGATCCTATGACGAGGTGATGCGCAAACTTGAGGAAATGCACGTCCACCATCATGCAGACATGGTATTAGAAAATGAACAAATTAACAATCTTGCTGGAATAGTCAACCTTCAAAACATTCAGTTTAAGGATTATGCTAGCCTCCAAGACCGCCGATATAACACTCTTCATGAAATGATGGAAACACAAAACACAAACTTGGAAAACTTTCAGTCGGCTTTCATGGCTCGCTTTCAACCATCCTGTTGAACCACCACAAGACAATGAGCAACAACAACATTAGTTAATGTTTGGCACTTTATTTCTTGCTCTTTATGCTTATATTACTATGGTTTTGTATTAATCTGTTATACATCCCGTACTACTTTGTGTTTTATTTTGGGTTTGTAACAATGAACATCGTATTGTTTTACTTTATTAGTTATTGCATCTATTTTCGTTTGCACTTGCTTCATATTGTGTGTATGTTAGTTTGTGTTCTTTTTGCAAAGTTGTAAAATATTGGTCATTCAATTTTTTTTTATTCTCTTAATCCACGTCCTTGTTTCTTTTTGATTTTGTCAAAGGGGGAGAAGGAAAGGAATACACAGCATAAATATGCAATATCTCAAGGGGAGGATAATTGAATGATTCGCAACCATTGAGACGATTCATATTTGTGGTTTTTTCCATCATCAAAAAGGGGGAGTATGTGAGGGTAAAAGTGAAAGAAATGGGTTTTAATGCTTGTCAAAAACCTATCTGAGCAAATATGTCATGCTTCAAACAGGTGCAAGTGAGAAACATCAAAAACAAGCATTTTTCTCAAAACAGACTGCATTAGCCGACTCATGGAACCTTAGGTCGGCTCATGAGAAGAATATTTTGGATTGGCAACATCCGGGAAGGCGCACGCCTTCTCCATGCTTTGACGCATAGTTCTGGGAAAACATGAGTCGGTGCATCAGGCAATGAGTCGGCGCATGACTGAAGGAATTTAAACCTCTCTCGCTCGGGAAGGCGCACGCCTTCTCTATGCACCGATGCATAGTTTTGGGAAAACATGAGTCGGTGCATCAGGTAATGAGTCGGCGCATGACTAAAGGAATTTCAACCTCTCTCGCGTGGGAAGGCACACACCTTCTGTACACCCTGCATGAGCCGACACATCGCTATAATGTCTCATTTTTTCTGCTATGTTGTTACATCATGAGAATCACTTATATATATATATATATATATATATATATATATATATATATATATATATATATATATATATATATATATATATATATATATATATATATATATTGTTTGGCCTCTATTTTCTCAAATAACAACAAAAAGTGAAAGATAGACACAAGAGCTCTCTTCATCTTCAACCTCTCATCATCCATCAAAAACTACACACAATCATTTTTGGAGATTAAGTTTTTGGGTTTGTGTTGATAACGTCCAAATTGAAAGTGGAATTTCAGATTTGGGTAGAGATCTTTGTGGGTTTTTTCTTGAATAAAACCATTGGGGTTTTGTCCTCCAAAATTGGGGTTTTTTTATCACAAGTCTTTGCTTCATTGAATTCAGCCGAGCTAAGGGATTGGAAGACCGTGAGGTGTTTAATCGGGTAGCGGTAACCGAAGGATTGTGAAGAAGGATTTGGGGCCAATTTCTTGGGTTCAAAATCATTCAAGGTAGAAGGAGATTTTGTTCAAGATTTGGCATACTTGATTCATCTGGAATCAAGGGAAGAGGAGTGCAACATATAAGATTCATCAAGTGACCTTGAATTGTGGTGATTGTATCTTCTCTTACAAACTTTGCATAATTAATTTCACAATCCTAATTCTAGTTTCTAGAATTGGGGGCAGAGTAGCCCACGCGAGGACGACAGGGTGAACAGCCTTAACAAATACTGTGTCCATTTTAGTTTTCTGCATTTTATTTCTATTTGCTTGAATTTGTGAGTTATAAATTTCTCTCATTCATACAAAACAATTGTAGTGACAAACTAAAATTTACAACGCATATAACATTCATTTGAATCGCTATAATCACTACAATTTGAGTATAACCAAACATTGTGTAGTATGTACACCAAGTGTTTGGTGAATTTACAACTCACAAATTTGCTTTATCTTCTCCGCAACTAATTGGTAATAACTTACTCCTTGTTAAAAATTTCTAAAGTGATTCATCATATTCAATTTTAGTTGTGATTTTATTCTCATCATTTTCATCAAATTGGTTTGCATATCCGATCTTTCCAATACGTAAGGTTTAGATGATTAGATTCAGGACTGTCGCTCTCTGATAAAAACAATTTTATAAAAAGCGCAAAATTTTTCAAAGGGATTTATTCAAGCCTCCATTCTAGATCTGTCACATCGTCTAACAGTGTGGGCACCCAATTAATAGTAGCAATCCTATGAAGAATGTCATACTTCATAGTGAGTCTACCTGATGACAATTTTCTACTCTCACCCTAGTGCTGCACCTGTCCTCCTGTAATTTCACTGCAGATTTGATCGTCTGTTACCACAAGTTCTGCTTGAGGTTCTTCTTCTCTTACCAGATATCTATTAATCATTCTTAGGGGAAAATTCACAGATTTCCCTATAACCACTATCTTTCTATAGCCTCTACTCTCTTCATCATTTCACTTATCATGGATGCTAACAACAAATTCTTTAACTAGCTCTCATAACACGGACCAATATTTGTGGCTATTTTTATTAGGCCATTAGCCTTTATCAACTTCACAATGTCAAGACATTTATCAAAATTATTTCCAAGTTCTATCTCCAATACTACCCTTCTCTGACTAACATATTTGAGTTTTTCAGCATATTCTTCACCCTTGAAGGAAGCTTTCTTCACCGATGGGCTCCTTTGAGAAGAAGAACAATTCTTTTTACAAGAAGATTTCTTGTGAGAGATGATGTCCTAGATATCTTCTTCAACATCATATTCATAATCACTGAAAGGAACCTCCTTCCTTTTCTTGATCGATAACACCTTTACTCCATGGCTTTGGGGGACCAATAGAAGCTTTTCTTTTGAAAATCTTTGGAGAGTTGTTCTTCTTCCTATTTTCCTTTCCTTGATCTTTTACAGCAGGAGAGCAATCTATCACCACATCCTTTCCTTTCCTGTTTTTGAGTTTGTTGGCTATTCCTGAAGCCAGTCTTTTGATAATAGGTTCCTCATCAGATTCTAAGTTTTCAACCTCAATCACATCTCTGACCATAACATCAGCCTTTTTCTTGTCGCGTCTCTCACGAACAATTTTCTCAGAAGTAAATTCTTCAATCCTTCCCTTAAATGTCTCAGTAGTACATTCTTCTTTAAATTTTATAGCATCTAACTCGACACCTACACCCGCTTCTTTCAACACTCTTATCACAAATTTCCTACGTCCCATATCAAGATTACCACTCTCATCCTCAGATAGGTTTTCATTAACAGTAACGGGTCCAATAAGGCTTCTCTTCTCAGATTCCTTTTTTACGTCATTATTGATCCTATTTTTATCAGTATTAGAGATATGAGACTTACCAGAACCTTTGACATCTTTAGAAGCATGTGGCCTTGCTTCCTTTCTAGTGAAAGCTGGAACGACTGATAAAGGAACAACATCCAAAACCATGTTAGAATGGTTGACCTCCTCATTGGTACCTTCGACCCTAGGGTTCAATTGAGATGGTCCACAGTATTTAGACAAAGCATGCATGGAATCAGATGAATGATGTTGATACATTGTTGACCTTTGTTGAGATAAATTAGTAATTGAGACAAAGATGTACAACCACACCAACAATTTCTTTTAAATGAAAGCAAAATTTTTGAGCGAACAACCTATTTGATATAAGTAGTGTGCCCAATAGTCTTATTTGTGAAGGAATGAGCTTAAATAGTTGTTGGATTCATAAAATTTGAAAATCCGGCTGTCCATTAAAGATATCACTAATTGTGATAATTTCCTCTACTTAGTCACTTTTACTTTTTTAATGTTTGCATAAGTTACCTCTTTTTTTTACTTGAGTCTTCGCATCCTGTAACCTGATTCTCAAAAGTCTAGTCATACTATGTTGAGCACCGGGTTCTTCAATTTTTGTTTCTCCCAAGATGTCATAGGACAATGTCCTGACATCTTGTGTGACTTTGTAAGCACACAACATCTGTTTTGACTTCATATTCCTTTCAGCAACTTTCTTGGCCCTCAGGAAAGTTGCAGAACATCGTGTTTCTTCTGAACTCCATAAGTAGCAACTGTCTCTTGATATTTTATCCTTCATGATGACCTCATTATTCTCATTTGTTATTACACATTCAGAGTTTGTAAAGTTGAATTTGAGGCCCTGATCACACAGTTGACTTATACTAATCAGGTTAGTAGCTAATCCTTCAACAAACAACACATCATCAAGACTAGGTTGTCCTTCATAATTCAGTTTTCCAACACCTATTACTCTTCCTTTAGATTCGTCTCCATAAATCAAAAATTTAGTAGTAGAAGGTTTGATTTCCACCAAAAACTTCTTGATACTTTTTGTTGTACCCCAAAATTTTCCCTCTCTTTTCTCAAGACATTTCACACAAGATCTTCAATGGTCCAAGCTTGCACAAGTATTGACTAGGTCAAACCACCTCATAATCACTGATGCTTCAAATTAGGGTTTTGGTTTCCACAAGGATAATTGGACTTCTAATTCCTCAACTGACTTTCATGGATCATTATAGACCTCGAAGAATACTCATGTCAAGTTTCAAGTCTTGTATCACAAATTTGCTCAATCAATTGCTCAGACGACTGAAAATCAGCTATATTGGGTAAAAAGTCAATTATGGTCAACCTACAGTCAAACTTCATGATTTTTGGCAACATCACCATCTTAAAGTCATATTAATCCTTTGATCAAGTATTGATAACAATCTCTCAAAGAAGGCACTCAATTTACCAAAAGGACCAAATGGTCAAAATTAGGATTTTGACTGTATTTGACTGATCAGGGACTTTTGACCTAATGCATGATCTAATGGATTAAAGCACAATCTAAAGGATTCAAATAAAACATGTTGACCTAATTTCATGGTTCAAAATATTTCTCAAGATCAATTGATTGATAGTTGAAATTCAGTCAACTAATGAAAAGTCAAATGCTACACCAAAAGTCAAACTTTAACTTTTTGATCAAAATTGAGTTTAAAAGATCAAAATTCATCAATACATTCAAAAATATGAAGCTTTATCATCAAGAATTCAACAAAGTCAAAAGTCAATTTAAAAATCCAAACTTTTCAAGACTTAGAAAATTTTCTAAGTGTCTTAAGCATGATAATTTCATAACTTCATGACATTTTTTCACCAAGATGATTCAAAGAAAACTTTTAACATGAAAGTTATATATCTTGATGAGATCTACAACTTTTCTTTAATGATCAAGTCCTAGAAATTCTTGGATTTTGAATTATGAATCCATGAAGTCATGTACTTTTTCTTAAACACTTAGTGAAATTTTGACCTAGTTTAGGCAGGTTTTTGACCTACCTTCTTGGCCAATTTTCACCAAGCTCCAAGAGGATTTTGTAAAAATAGCCAACATTAAAGTTGTAGATAATGTTACAAGCTTTTCAAAATTTCCAAGAAACTCAATGAGATCATTTTTGAGCTAAGATAATCGAAGGCAAGAAGTTGGACATTCATTCTTGAATTATAGGTCATTTTTGTGATGAACAAGAATTCAAATCTCATAGCCATGCTGCATAATGTTGCATTGCAGGCTTCAAACTTGTGTTTCACTCCATAATTAATTGTTTACACAATTGATTGATCCATTATCCAAGTGTTTGAGTCATTATCCAAATCAAATTGCCATTTAAGGAAGAAAGTTCATACTTCCATTTTGGAAAAGTGACTTTAATCACAAATCCACTCTCCTTGAGCTTTGTATTTGTTATTTCTGCACAAGCATCCTCTATAAACTCAGAACAAGCATGTCTAAAGTTGCTAGCCACCGTATCTTGCCTTGAAACCATGTTTGTCTAAGCTTGCTTAAAAAACAAGTCAAAATCCATAACATGTGATTTTGTACTTCTGACTTCTCCAAGCTTCCAAACCCTTTGCCTATAAATGGAACCTTCATTCACAAGCATGGACACGGATTAAAAAGCCCTTAATCTCCCTGAAACTCTCCCAAACTCAGAATTACACCTAAACCTCCATTGTTGTCATTTCTAGCTAGAAAATTCCAATCTCTCAAACTACACGTGCATTTTCACTCTAATCCATTATCAAAGCTTCTATGCCTCAAATATAACTCAACCAAACACCTGTTATAGTTTTGTAACATCATCTTCTTCATCTTCCATAACCAAAAATAGAAAATTGTAACTTGACTTCTCCAGACCATTTCAGCCACTCTCAACTCAAGCTAAGCATTGCATTAGCTTCCTAGGGACTCAAGGAAGCTAACCTAATCATTGCAGCACCTTGAAACAAGCTCATTTGCAAAACAGGAAATCCATTTTCAAGGTAAGTTTTCTGATTTTTGAACTCTTCATATAGACATTGTTAGCTTTCTATTTTCAAAGATAAAATGTAGACATCATGGCCCTGAAGCTGACCATGTCCTTAGAATTCATTTATATTGCTTGAATATTGAGAATTTTAGGTTGAAATTTCTGAAAAAGTTAGGTCAAGATTTGGTGCCATTATAAATTCATTCTCATCATTGATTTGTAGCTTAAGTTACTTACATTTCTGAAATCGTGGTGAAATTTCGGACAAGTTTGATGTTTACATTTTTGCAAATGGTTGAGAGATGAAGAAGTTACGGGATTTAAATTGGTTGTATGTTTATGGCGCGAGGTTGAAGATGAAGTGAAACTATGAACATGTTTTATTTTAAGTTTATTGCAATTAGGTTTACTAACGAATGAAACAGGCCATTCCAGTGGCAGCAAAAACGCGCGTAAGGCATTATTATGGAAGATCCTGGATTTGAGCCTTAACGAGACCTTTTGTGATTTTTCATATTATTTCTGTTTTTTTTTGTTTGCTTACTAGCGCGTTGGGATTCCTCCTTTGGGCCTCTCTACTTTTACTCAGCACCACCCCCATGTATGCTAACAAGCCACGCAACCCACATAACCTTTTTTTATTGTGATTTACAAAAACCAACATTGGGCCTAAAATCAAACCAAAAATAGTTTTACCTACAAGCACCCTTTCCACTTTTTAAACCCCCTGACTTAATTTTTATATTTTTATATTTTATTTTCTTTTTATTTATTTTATTATTACTATTATTATTATTATTATTATTTAAAATACCAAAAATATTTTATATTTATTATTTAGATATTTAGTATATTTTTATTTTACTTCTTTTAGACAAAAAAGACCAAAAACCATTTCCTTTACAATTTTTTTATTAAATTAATATATGACTTAGATTTATTTTAATTGAATCAATTTAGAACTTAGGAGTTCAATTAGTTAACTTTTTATTATTTATTAATTAGGTTAAAACCTTTCATAAATAACCCTAAAAAATTGTTTCTAAATTAATCTATTTTATTTTCTTAATTTAATTTAATTTTAGTTTTCTTAAATCAACTTAGACTAATTATTTATTTTCTTTTTTCTTATTAGTATAATTAGATTAAAACCTTTCATGTAAAAATTCAAACAAAAAAAATTTCTTTTCCTTTTACATTGTCTTTATATTCTTGTACATTTTATTTTGCAATATTCAATATGATTGTAATAGTAATTAGATTTTAATTGCTTTCATCCCCCATTTGTGATTTGTATCCCCATCCCCGAAAAAGATGTAATAGCATAGAATTTTAAATTTCTGCAATTTATCGCTTTTAATATTATTGCTAGTAATTAGGGTTTGTATGGCAAGATAAAATCAATCTTAGAAAAACCTAATTTCAAAGACAAAAATATATGCAATCAAAACACAATTCACACATGCACCTCTAAGAGTATACCCCATTTGTTGCCTTCAAATAAAACAGTCATGTCCCTCAAATGTGGGATACTTTAGCAATGGCCCTCGAATACAAGATCGTAATCCCTCGATGACCCTTCAATGTGTAGGGTCAAGCGCTTACCACTGAGCTAAAGGAATTGCTTGTAGCCAAGGTGCAACTTTATTTCCATATAGTACGAGCATTTTCAGAGGCTGTACCTAGTTTACTAAGCGCCCATGGGTGAGATGTTAAGCCATTCGAATCCCTAAGGTTGATGCTGGATATTTTAATCCAACAATCTCCCCCCCCTAGTGTCAGCTGGGGGATTCGAACCCATGACCATTCTCTGATACCACTTGTAGGATCAAGCGCTTACCACTAAGCTAAAGCAATTTCTTGTAGCCAAGGTGCAACTTTATTTCCATATAGTATGAGCATTTTCAGAGGCTGCACCTAGTTTACTAAGCGCACATGGGTGGGATGTTAAGCCCTTTGAATCCCTAAGGTTGACGATAGATATTTTAATCCAACACAATGTTGCCTTCGGTAAACGATCTTAGACCCATAAGACAAATTGTTAAGGTATCCTACAATGTTGCCTTTTATGACTGTACGACGACCCACGCCTGTCCCTCACATCCAATGATAGAACTTCTTTCCAATCAATGGCAAGATAGCACTATCTAAAGGAGAAGGAAAAGAACAAATATTTCTCTTGAGTAGGTAGAATGTTCATAGTTGCTTGCTCACAACATTTCAAAACAAAACAACTTTCAAACACACCAACACTTTCAATGAAATATTTTCAAAAATTCAAACACTTTATATACATTCTTATAGAGACAAGAATCATTACAAAGTTCTCATAAACAAAGGCACTTTTCAAAAATACTTTCAAATCACAAACACATTTTAACAAAGCATTTTAAAAAATGAGCTAGCAACTAAGAGCCAGTAGATAACTACGGATGAAGAGGGTGCTAACACCTTCCCTTTTCATAATCTACCCCCCGAACTCAAGAAAATTATCAAAAGGTCTTTCCTGTTCTTTTCACCCTTTCCTTTATTGGATAAAAGAAAAGTCGGTGGCGACTCTTGCTATCTGCAATAATTGCGATAAAACGCAAAACACCCAAGTCAGTTCTCCCATTGTACTACAAAACTGGGGACTCTGCTGAGGAGTACTTAAAAGTGGGGTTACCTTAGAGACTAGATCACCTTTAAATGCTTTCATTGATTGACTTGCTTGCTTTACATTATGGGTTATGTTTGCGTTTTGTATAGATCCTCTACTCGTATCTAGGAACATCATTAGGTAAGTAGCAATAGATTATGGAGACTGGGGAATTGTTATGTGTTGCACTCTTTTGTTGGCTAGGTGGTTTATTTCGTACCTTCCCCAATCTGTTTTGAAGAATGACCAAGGCATGAGATGGTCTCATAGTTTGATGTCACTCTCGCATTCAGATATTCATTGATGTTATCGATCTTTGGAGGATGTTACAATTATTGACCACTGTGGGTAATTCCCTAATGTCCCACTCATTTGTATTAGGGGAGGTATCACTTATAATCCTTGCTCGGCTCTACGACATTTTGGGTATGCTTGAAAGGATGGTCCTAAGGACGCGCTTGTCCAAGGTATTATATTTGACTATGATAACGATGTCCAAGGTTATCGTCAAAGATTTGTACGAGCTTGGGGCATGGTGAACAAAGTTTTAGCAAAATTTTGGGGCATAATAACTCCATTCCTTTGGAGCCTTACCTCAAGTGGGTGCGAGCTCACATTCAAAGCCTAATGATGCCGTATGTGGCCATCCTACCTATCATTATGGAGCTTATTTTCAAAGGAGATGTTCCCTGCACCATTCTTCATCCTGACATGCCTACTACTCTCGAGGAGTTTCAAAGATCATGGATTCAACTCAAAGGAGAGCTAGACACCTTTGAAACCCAATTCTACGCAAGCGAGAAGAATGTTTTGGAGCTCATAAGGTAACTTCACGAAGAGCAAAGTTTGAATGCCTACATTGCACCAAAGAGGATGTTCCCCTGGGAAGCTTGAGTTCTTTTATTTTAGGAGTTTACTTTGTATCATCTTTGTTCCTTCTGTTGTAACCCCAAGAGGCATTTGTAATTCATAAACTTATTAATAAAACTAATGTTTTGTTTCCTCTTTGTTTAAGAAAATTTAAATCTCCAAAATCCTTGAAAGCATTGCATATGCATAACATGCATCATATCATAAGCAGGTTTTCCTACACATGTTTCCTCATCTTTCTACTGATTATTTCAGTATGAGATGGATCTCGAGAAAACTGTGAAGGAGTTGCGAGCTCAAAACTCTCAGTTTCAAGAAACTCTGCTCAACTTAGCAAAGGGGCATCAAGAAATGATGACACTTCTTATTATGAAGAAGAAGGCAAAGAAGAAAGTTGTAATCAGCATGGGGAAGAGATTTAAAGGCCCCGTCTGACAAGTTCAAGTTGAAGAAGACTCATCTGAGGAGGATGATAATCAAGATGAAGATGCTAGAAGCACCCATGTTGGGGCGGAAACAATCAAATCTCTGAAGACGAAGTATATTTTGATGAGCAATATCCACCGAACGACAACAAGTATAAGCAAATAGAAGACATATTGAAGGTTGTAGAAATCTAAGCTGTGACTGGCTTGGACTTTGGTGACTTGGGTTTGGTTCCTGGGGTAGCCATTCCCCACAAATTCAAGATCCCAGTTTTTGCCAAGTACGATAGTGTCTCATGTCCGAAACTTCACCTAAGATCTTACGTCTGCAAAATTCATCCGTATACCACTGATAAGAAACTGTGAGTGCACTTTTTTCAAGAAAGTCTATCTGGGACGCAGTTGGAGTGGTTTTACCAATTGGAAGGGACTAACATCTTTACTTGGAAGGATTTGGCCACTGCTTTTTACCGCAAATATCAATATAACACTGATCTTGCGCCAACTAAGGTGTAATTACAAGGAATAACCATGGGATCAAATGAAGGCTTCAAAGAATACACCCAAAAATGGAGAGACCTGGTTGGCAGGGTGCAGCCACTGTTGACTGAAAGGGAGTTGGTAGATATGTTTATGGGAACATTGACTGGACCATTTTTTAACTTACTAATTGGAAGTTCATCATCCAGATTCACTGAATTGATCTTGACTGGTGAGAGGGTTGAAAGCGGGATTAAAATCGGGAAGATACCCATGGCCTCCACTTCAAATGTTGTGAAAAAGCCATTTATTGGTAAAAAAGAGACTAATGTTGTGTATGGGTCAAGAAGCCATGCTAAGAATGACCGTTGTCATTCAGTAGGGGTTGTACTAATCTCTAATCCAACTCTAACTCAACGACCGCGTCAACAAAATGGTCAACAAAGACCGAATGTCCAAAGAAGAAAATTTACTAAAATCAATATGTATGATACAGTGGCAGAACCGATTGTTATATACTGGTTTTGCATTTGCGTTCGCAAATGTCGCGGTAAGCAAGAGTCACCACCGACTTTTCTTTTATCCAAATTAAGGAAAGGGTGAAAAGAATAGAAAAGACCTTTTCGATATTTTCTGAGTAAGGGGGTAGATTATGGAAAGGAAATGTGTTAGCACCCTTTCCATCTGTAGTTATCTACGGGCTCTTAGAGGTTTGCTCATTTTGAAATACTTTTGTGCTTTGTGTGTTTGAAAATGTTTTGAGAGCACCTTAGTGCGGCTATTTGCTTTGCGTTTAACTCTTGTATCAGTCCTCAAGAGTGTTAACAAAGAAAATGTTTTGAAAATTGCTTTTGAAAAGTAGTATTTGTGTAAGTGCGAAATGTTTTTTTGAGAAAACTTCTAATAACTATCTACTTTTATACTCGAAAAGGGTAATTCTTTTCCTCCTATCCTTTAGACAGTTCTATCCTACTATTAGTGAGTAGGTAGCCCTATTGTTGGATGTATGAGGGACATTCGAAAGGGACGTTACAATCACAAAGGCAACTTATGCAGACGCTTTAGCAGTTTTGTTTAGGGACTAGATCATTTACTGAAAGGTAACTGTAGGGTCATCGAGGGACTATGATCTTTTGATTTATAGATCTTTGCTAAAGCGCTCCTGCCTCATGACTATTTTTATTTCTGAAGGAAACCAAAGTGGGGTACCCTAGAGGTGTATATGTGCGAGTGTATTATGTTCAGTTATTTTTTGTCTTTTTGTTAAGTTTGCTAGTGTTTGATTATTAGTCTTTTCATACACGCCTAGTTACTAGCAGTTAATATTTTGCAGAAATTTAAGGTACAAGAACTCAAGTCTACGCTATTACAATGCTTTGGGGAGGGGATTTACATTATACAAGAATAAGAGGGATAAAGCATTAAATGTCCTAGTTTTAATCTATTACATCTGGTAGACAGATACAATAATATGGAAAATATAAAAATAAATAAATGCGTGCGAAGTAGAAAATGTGTGAAAAATCCTAAGGTGAAAAATCTTTTTGTTTTGTTTTTATTTATCTATAAAAGTAAATAAAGCCTAAATCTTTTTAATTTTTATTTTAAGAAAGATGTTAAAATAATTAATTAATTTATTTATAAATTAATTTGATTAATAAAAGCTATCCAAATATTTTTTGTGATTTTGATTTAAGATTAATTTAAATAAAAATGATCAATAAATAACAAAAAAAACAAAAATAAAATATGAAGGAATGAGGGGATCCTTCGACCCAGGGAGAATCATAACTTCGATTCAGAGGAAAAAAGTTGCCTTCGATCCAAAGGAAGGTGGCTTTCGACCCAGAGGAAAAAGGGTAGCCTTCGATCCAAGGAAGAATGTTTGTCCTTCGACCCAGGGAGAGATAATTGTCTTTCGATCTATGGGTGGATGCTGTGAGGGAATTGAATCTGCAAAGGTATGTTAGCCAAAACGAAAAGCATGACCTGGGTGCCAAGACCAGGTCCTTCGATTCTGTACGCACTGGCCTTATTTATGATGGGTCTGCAACAAGTGTTAGAAGCAAAACAAAGGAAGACCTGGGGTCGAACCCAGGTCTTTAGTCTTGAACAACAAATCGAATGAAACTACAAATGTTGATGTGTCATGCAAATGTAGAGATTGATATTTTTACCAATTCTTACCAATGGTTAATGGATGAATATGTGATGATGGGTGTGGGTACCCTTGTTTGATTATTGCTTCGATTTAGCTTCTGGATGTGGGTACCTTTGTTTAAAGGTTTCTTTGGTTTGGATCACTTATGAGATTTTTTGATAACTTTGGTGGGTTTATGGGGCAGCGTATCTCCAATGTGTGTGTAACTGTCCATTTGGCTTGCAAGCACGCTGCTTATATAGAGTAGAAGGGAGGGGACAAGAAGACAATAGTTTAAACTGCCATAAACAAATGTTTTCAAGGCCATGAATGAAATTTTGTAACGTTGGCCAAAAACATGGGATCTTGTCCTTTTTTGAAATTTGAATGTATGTGGACATTTTGGCTCCTTCGAATGCCCTATAGTGTTGCTCTTCGACTGGCCTCAAGTTTCCTCTTTCGACTGGACCTCTTGTGTAGCCTTCGACTGGGCCTTCTGCATGCTTCTTCAAATATACCTCTTGTGTACCCTTCAACTGGCTCTAGTATTACTTCCTTCGAATGGGTCTTTAGATGGTCCTTTTGGGGTTCCCTTTGAATGGGCCTTTGGTGTGTCCTTCGCATGGGCTATCATGCGTGTTTAAGTGTATACAATTGTTTCAAAGAGGGATCAGTGCATAGTCGAAACTGACATAAAGGAAGCCTATGCCTTGTGGATGCTAGCATGAAGCAAGTCAAGGCATCTGTAAAGGAGGAAATTGTTTAGGAGATGCTGGCACAAAGGTGGCTAGTGCCTTGTGGTCGAAGGAATATTTTTTGCCTGGTGCATCAAAAAAAGCTTTTTGCCTGGTGGATCAAAGGCAACCCTGGAGGAGTCTTGGCCTTGTGTGCTGAAGGCAAGCTGAAGAGGCATATGTGCGCTGGTGACACACTGAGGGGTCTTTTTCTCAGTGGGAGCTTTGTGAAACGAAGGCCAGTTTGGAGAAGTTCTTGCTTTGTGCACTGAAGGCACACCCAGAGGGATAATTTGCCTAGTAGAAGCAGGAAACAAGCTTGCTCCAAGGAAAAAATGCCCAATCGAAGCAGGGATCCAGCTTGCATGCAGGTAGCCATTGCATTTGTGAGTGAAGCCAGCATGCAAACACAATGGTGCAATCGAAGGAGCACTGACAAGTAGCCCTTCCCCTTTGGATCGAAGGAGGATGTTTTAAAGGGAAAACATGCCCAGTCGAAGCTGATGTGCAGCAAACAAGCAAAAGACCAAGGCTTCAATCGAAGCTTGCAAATTTGAGGCAAACTGAGAGGAGATTAGGCGCTCAATCAAAGCCTATCCAAATACCAATCAAAAGGCCTTTTAACATGCCAATCAAAGGATTTTGTCAAAATGCCAATCGAAGACTCCTTATTTATCTTCAAAAAAATTTATCTTTCCTTTGATCAGATGCTTGTGATTACCATGTAAGAGAAAGATCTTAGGAAAATATGAGAGGGAAAATTTTGGGGTATAACAGCTGCCCCTGTTCAATCTTCTTAAACCTGAGGATTTAGATTGGCTTGTCTACCTTTCGTGATCTGAAGGTGGAAGATGATTGAACACTAGAGTGCCCAGAAATTTGCACTCGCATGAAATAACACTTGATGATTGATGATGTAGGGAATAGGCTTACAAATGCCATTTGGAGGAGATGACAGAGAGTCGCCAGAGAGGGGCTTAAAGATGCCATCCATAATAGATGTTAATTTACACATGGTCCCTTTGGGGTTCCTGTTCCTGCTGTCTGAGGAGGAGTCCATTGGGGAATGTGGCTTTCTGTTGTTCTCCTGTTTGAGGAAAACTTTGTGGGGAATAGAGTCTAGGAACTTCAGTTGTCCAAGGCTCTACTGAAGAGTTATCTCTGGAGAGATGATAGTTTGTTGTATTCTGGTTGAAGTCCAGGTTTCCAGTGATTTACTGGGGATAATGGAATTATCCGTTACCTGGAGATGTATTAGAAAGAACCTGTGTAGGGATGCTTCAAGACGAGCCTGTGTTAGACTGTATGAGAAGGAACCCGTGTAAGATTGATTCGTCTGGTCATGTAGATAGCTTTCCTGTCTGGTTTCAGGTGTTTAATTTACGATTAGTCGTTCACAGATATTTGTCCTGTCTGGTTTCAGGTATTAATCTGGAATTTGAGAATTGTTTGTCATTGAGATAGTTGTCCTGGATGGTTTCAGGTATTAATCTCTGACTTAAGAAAAAAGATAGTTTTCCTGGCTTGTTATAGGTATTAATCTTCAATCTCTTCATGTAGATAGTTCTCCTGGCTTGTTACATGTATTAATCTCTGACTTAAGAAAGAAAGATAGTTTTCCTGGCTTGTTTCAGGTATTAATCTTCAATCTCTTCATGTAGATAGTTCTACTGGCTTGTTACAGGTATTAATCTCTTACTTAAGAAAGAAAGATAGTTTTCTTGACTTGTTACAAGTATTAATCTTCAATCTATTCATGTAGATAGTTCTCATGGCTTGTTACATGTATTAATCCATAGTCGATCGTCCACATATAGTTTTCCTGGCTGGTTTCAAGCATTAATCTGGAACTTGTTTTTCTGGTCACATAGATAGTTTCCCCGTCTGGTCTCAGGCATTAATCTGTAGCCTTCTTCATTTGTTGGTAAACCCGTCTTGTTTTGGGAGTTCATACAACTTGGTCTTGCAGATAGTTTCCCCGTCTGGTTTCGGGCATTAATCTTTGACCTGTTGTAAAAGTTGATAGCATTTGTCTGTTTGCTAATTTAACCTGATGTATAAATTGCATGATGATCCCAAAATAAATGAGATTATGATATATGTATTTTTGTGCACATGCCATGATGTATGAACATGTAATGTTGTTATGCAGGATCTTTGGCTGGGAAAATAAATCCATAACTGCTGCTGGGAAGCTGAATCCCAGACTGTTGTTGGTGAGTGAAGAAAGTGATTCTTCAATTTCTGCTAGGGATAATGAGTGGAGATAGTTTTGTTGGCGATTCCCTTTCTCTGCCGAGGATCTTCGACTTCTGTTTGAGAATGATTTTGCCGAGAGGAAGAGTTCTGTTGGAATGTTTCACCAATTTGGAGAAATAAACTCCGTCGGGGGATGAACTTCTGTAGCTAGAGAAATAAGCTCTACTGGGGATAAGGTTTTATAAACTACTTGAGTTTTACAAAACTTTGTTGCGGAAAGTGAACTCCATAAAATGCTTGGGGATTTTGTGGAATTCCTGTAGGGGAATCTTAAGAAGCTTGGCGGCTTCACTGGGGATTTTGGAGCAGCAATTGGAGATTTTTGCTTCTGCTGGGGATGCGAGAACAACTGACATCAATAGGTTACCTGCTGAGAATATGGCAGTGACCTTGTAGTAGAATGCCCCTGCCTCTATACCTGCTGGAGAAGGTATCTACCAGGGAAGACATTTGGGGGGACCTTGTGGATGGCCCTTAGATATTGTCCCGTTTCTTAAAGTCATTAGCAATTGTCTTTCTATTTTTATGCGTGTATTTGTGAGAAGTTATCATATTCAAATGCATATGTTCAAAAATAATCACTAGACGTTTTTGCACACAAAACAGAAAAATAAAAACATAAATTTGCAACTTTCAAAGAAGTAGTTTTGTATTAATTTTGAAATAAGCGTTTTTGTACAAGGAGACAGACATCCTAGTAAGAGAATGCCGTCATAATAATATACAAAGAAAGACAGCTATGTGGAATAATCCTATTGAGTTCCCATTCTGCTATTTCCTTTATGTCTTTGAGAGTCTCATCCCTTTCGCTGCTTGTTTGAAGCTGATTGGATTGATTAGTACCGCTTTGAGCTTGATAGTTGATACTGAGGACTGACTGTAAGGTGATCCAACGGGACATAGTTATACACTTTAAATCCCTAACTTTGGCCTGGACCGTCCATTCGGGTTTTCAGTCCACCGGGATGCCCTTTTTTGCCCAAGCCTCCTTTTCAGATTTTCGACTTGCCGAGTGTACAAATTTTTTTTCATGTATATCCCTAATTTTTGCCCGAACCCTTTTGGTTCGTCGGGATGCCCTAATTTTTTCCTAGGCCAGTCGGCCTAACGGGTCTTTGTTTATGCCTAGTATCTTTTAACTATGTCCGTGTTTACCGGTGTGGAAGGTCGTCACCGTCCATAGTGGTTAGGATCATGGATCCACCAGAAAATATGTTCTTGATTACAAATGGCCCCTCGTATGTGGGAGTCCATTTTCCCCTGGGATCACCTTGTGGCAGTATGATGCGCTTGATTACCAAGTCACCAGCCTGATATACCTGACGTCTGACCTTTTTGTTGAAAGCTTTGATCATACGTTTTTGGTACATTTGACCATGGCAAACAACCGCGAGCCTCTTCTCATCAATTAGGTTTAACTGGTCAAGTCGAGTATGGACCCATTCGTCTTCACTCAGCCCTGAATCCTTCATGATTCTCAAGGAAGGGGTCTGGACTTCAATGGGCAGGACAACTTCCATACCGTATACCAAAGAGAAAGGAGTTTCCCCTATTGATGTGCACATTGTGGTGCGGTAACCATGAAGAGCAAATGGTAACATCTCATTCCAATCTTTATATGTCACCGTCATCTTCTGTATGATTCTCTTGATATTTCTATTAGCAGCTTCAACAACGCCGTTCATCTTCGATCAGTAGGGAGAAGAGTTATGATGCTGAATCTTGAATTGTGTGCAAAGCTCGGTGATCATGGTGTTGTTGAGATTGGTACCATTATCTGTAATGATTCTTTCTAGGATACCGTACCGACAGATAATGTTATGTCTGATAAATCGGGCCACAACGTTCTTGGTAACAGAAGCGAATGAAGCTGCCTCGAGCTACTTTGTGAAGTAATCAATGGCAACTAGGATGAAGCGGTGCCCGTTGGAAGCTGTCAGTCTAATTTCTCCAATCATGTCGATGCCCTACATTGCGAATGGCCAAGTAGCAGTCAAGAAGTTTAGAGGAACTGGAGGCACATGTATCTTGTCAGCATAGATCTGGAATTTGTGACAAGTTTATGAATGCTGATAGCAGTCTGCTTCCATAGTGGACCAGTAGTATCATGCCCGTAGGATATTTTTAGCTATTGAATTTCCACTGGAATGAGTGCCAAAGGTACCTTCATGTAAATCAGCCATAATATTTTCTGCCTCACTTTTGTCTACACACCGAAGTAAGGTAGAATCATGATTGCGCTTGTAGAGGATCCCATTACTGAGGAAGAACTTGGCGGAGAATCTTCTTAATAATTTCTTGTCATTGAATGAAGCTCCCTCAGGATACTCTTGGGCTTCGAGATATCTTTTGACTTCGTGGAACCAAGGCTTGTCCACTACTTCTTTCGTACCAATCTCGTGACCGTATTTCGGCTCGTCCATCCTTTCAATGGTGATCTGAGTAGCCTCATTATCCCACCTGACCTTGAACATGGATAACATCGTAGCTAGCGCGTCCGCTAGTTGATTTTCCTCTCGTAGAAAATGCTCAAAAGTAATTTCTTCAAAGTATGGGATTAATGTCAACACATGTTCTTTGTACGGGACGAGATTAGGATGCCTCGTGTCCCATTCTACTTTGATCTAGATGATCACCAAAGTCGATTCTCCGTATACACTTACGAATCTGATCCTTAAATAGATTGCTTCTTTGAGACCCATGATACATGCTTCATACTCAGCCATATTGTTGGTACAATTGAAACATAGCCTAGTCGTGAAAGGAGTATGACATCCTTTAGGAGATATAATCACAACGCCGATGCCATTGCCAAGATCATTGGAAGCTCTGTCAAAAACCATAGTCCATCGGGATCCTTTTTCAGGTCCTTCATCCGGTCCAGGTTCTTCACAATCAGTTACTAGCATGATGTTCTCGTCCGGGAACTCAAAATTCATGGATTGGTAGTCATCCACAGCTTGATGAGCCAAATGATAAGCTAGTATACTTCCCTTAATTGCTTTCTGGGTTGTATACTGAATGTCGTATTCGGTTAGGATCATTTGCCATTTTGCTATTCTTCCGGAGAGAGCGGGCTTCTCAAAGATGTACTTGATAGGATCCATTTTAGATATCAACAAGGTAGTGTGATTCAACATATACTATCTTATTCGGCGAGCAGCCCATGCCAAAGCACAACAAGTTTTCTCGAGCAGTGAGTATCTTGTTTCACAGTCGGTAAACTTTTTGCTAAGGTAGTATATTGCATGCTCTTTTTGACCAAACTCGTCATGCTACCCCAGCACACACCCCATTGAGTTCTCTAATACCGTTAAGTACATGATCAAAGGTCTTCCTTCAACCGGAGGCATCATAATTGGAGGCTCTTGAAGGTATTCTTTGATTTTGTCAAAGGCGTTCTGGCAATCGTCATTCCACTTCACTACTTGATCTTTCTTCAATAATTTGAAGGTTGGCTCACAAGTAGCGGTCAAATGTGAAATGAATCTGGCTATGTAGTTTAAGCGTCCCAAGAATCCTCTAACTTCCTTCTTAGTGCAAGGAGTTGGAATTTCTTGTATAGCTTTGACCTTTGCAGGGTCGACTTCAATGCCTTTGTTGCTGACAATGGAACCTAAGAGCTTACCTAATCTTACTCCGAAGGTACACTTGTTCGGATTCAGCCTTAAATTGTACATCTTTAGCCTATCGAACAACTTCTATAGGTGATCAAGGTGTTCCTCTTCATTCTGAGACATGGCTATCATATCATCCATGTAGACCTCTATCTCGTGATGGATCATATCATGAAACAAACCTACCATGGCCCGTTGATAGGTTGCCCCAGCGTTCTTTAAACCGAATGGCATAACCTTGTAACAGAAAGTGCCCCACTGTGTGACGAAGGTCATCTTCTCCATGTCTTCAGGTGCCATCTTGATCTGATTATACCCAGAGAAACCATCCATGAAGGAGAATACCTTATGTTGTGCGGTGTTGTCAACCATAACATCAATGTGGGGAAGCGGAAAGTCATCCTTGGGGATTGCCCTGTTCAGGTCTCTGTAATCCACACACATATGTACCTTACCGTCCTTCTTAGGTACTGGAATAACATTGGTGACCCATTATGGATAAGACATGACAGCTAAGAAACCGACATTGAACTGTTTCATGACTTCAGCCTTGATCTTTTCTGACATATCCGGCCGCATACGATGAACCTTTTGTTTCACTGGAGGGAAATCCTCTTTTGTCGGTAGGCAATGAACCATAATGTCGGTGTCAAGTCCCGACATGTCTTCGTATGACCAGGCAAAAACCTCGACATAGTCATGTAGCATTTGTATTAACTACTGTTTGACACTGGGCTCCAAGTTAGCACCTACCATGACTTCTTTTCTGTCCTCTTCAGTACCCAAGTTCATTGTCTCAACTGGTTCCTCATGAGGCTGTATTGCCCTTTCTTCCTGTTGTAATAGCCTGGCAAGCTCTCTTGGTACTTCACAATCTTCCTCACCTTCTTCCTCGGCTTGGTTGATCGGATTTTCAAAATCATAATGAGCAATAGGAGAACCATTATCAATGGGATCCAGAGTGGATGTGAATCTGCAGTTGGATATGTGAGTGTGTTTAAGAGCATGGCTGTTTTAATAAAGTAAAAAAAAGCAGCAAAGAAAGGCAAAGAGCGCAAAATTTGTATGTAAAAACATCCAATGATTTATTAATGACATATGATAATGAAACATGACAACCCTCACAAAATAACCATTGTGCTTTGGGTAAGACACAAGGTCTTAGAGTTTTTATTATTCATTTATTACATATCCAAAAACAAAAAAGGACAATTACTCCTGAATAAAAGTAATTGGCACAAAGTCTTTAGCCTTCCAGTTGGTGAGTCCTCCATTGATAATTGGGAAGAACCACTAGTCCATATCACAGTCACTGTCACTGTCCTCCAAAGTATTAACCCCATGATTTTTGATGTGTAAGGGTGGTCCTCCGGCACAAGCGCGACGAACAACCCTCTGAGCTCCTGATGTAAAACTCAAACCAAATTTTTTAGATTTGTAAGGAATATCTGGGAGTTGGCCCCAAATTGTACACCCACCTTCTTCAACCACTGCCCTGGTATCTTTCAGAGAAGCCATCTTCAGCGGAGGCCTAGTAATCTTTGGAATAATGGCAGTGGTTTTGGTTGCAGCAACGGTCTGTGGAGCCTCCTCAAAGTTCTGACATGGGGTCTTAATGAACTCGCCGTCCATTTCAACATACCTGAAAGAGTTCAGGTGGCTCACCATGTACTCCTCCTCCCTATGCACTATGATAATCTTCTGATTGAATGGGTACTTCAGCATCTGATGTAGGGTGGAAGTCACAATGTCAGCCCCATGGATCCAGGGTCTACCCAATAAACAGGAGTAAGAAGGACGAATGTCCATCACATAGAAAGTGGAATTAAAAGTTTGAGTTCCCACCTAGATAGGGATTTCCACCTCCCCATGCACCATTATTTTAGAACCGTCGAAGGCTCTCACCACAATGTTACTAGGCTTCAGAGTCAAACCTTCGCAATCTAACCTGTCAAGGGCCTTCTTGGGAAGAATATTCAGTGACGAACTTGTATCCACTAGAATATGGGCCAAAGTAGTTCCCCTGCACTTGATAGAGATGTGCGGGGCATCATTATGTTTCCTTCCTCTAGGAGTCAGATCAGCATCAGAGAAACCTAGCCCATTGTCAGCAGTCAAACTGGCCACATAGTCTTCAAATTGATCAACGGAGGTTTCTTGTGGCACATGAGAAGTCTTGAGGAATTTTACTAAAGCCTAGGTGTTGTACCCCAAAATTTTCCCTCTCACTTATCAAATATTTTCTCATAAGATCTCCTTTGGTTCAAGACTGTACAAGGATTGATCAGCTCAAGACACCTCCTTAAGCACTGATGGCTGAAATTAGGGTTTGATATTGCACAAGGATAATTGAACTTTTAATGCCTAATTTGATTTTAATTGATCACTATGGAACCTCAAGATTTCTCATGTCAAGTTTCAAGTCTTGGATCACATTTTTGCTCAGTCAATTGATTAGTTGACCTAAAAATCAGCTGTATAGGGGAAAAAGTCAATTGTGGTCAATTTACATTCAAACTTCATAATTTTTATCCATATAAACATTGTGAACTCCTATATGTCATTTGGTCAAGTTTGTACCATAATTCCTCAAGAAATTTGATCAGATCATCAAAAGGGCAAAATGGTCAAAATTAGGGTTTTGATTGAGAAAGGGCAATTTCTGATTTTTGACCTAGCAAATGGTTAATTTGTTTGAGACATGATCTCAAGAGTTCAATTGCATCATTTTGACCTAATGGAATGACTCAAAAAATCCCTCAAGATCAATTGATTGATAGTTGATTTTCAGTCAACTGATCAAAAGTCAACTGCACACTGAAAAGTCAAACTTTGACTTTTTGGTCAAAATCAAGTGTCAAAGATCACAATTCATCAAAAAATGTCAAAATATGAAACTTGTTCATAAAGAAATAAAAAAGTCAAGATTTCATTTTGAAAAGTCAAAGTTTCCAAACTTAGAAATTTTTCTAAGTGTTGATAACTTCATATTTATTCACAACTTTGAGCCAATTTTTCACCATGATGCAAGATGATTCAAAGGAATCTTTCGACATGAAAGTTTTAGATCTCAATGAGATCTAAAACATTTATGTACACAACTTCTCCTAGAAAATCCATGGATTTCAAGTTATGATTTTGTGAATACATGTTCATGAAACTAAACACTTAGTGAAAATTTTGCCCTAGTTTAGGCAGGATTTTGACCTAACTTCATGGAAATTTTTCACATAGTTCCAAGGGGAATTTTCAAAAGTGATTCAAAGAGGGGTTCTAGAGAACATTGCAAGCTTTCTAAAATGTCCAAGAACTCCTTGAGATCATGTTTGAGCAAGGAGAATCAAAAGCATGAAGTTGGCATTTCATTCTTGAATTATAGGTTATTTTCATGATGAACAAGAATGCAATTTCAATGTTAGGCTGCATAATCTTGCCTTGCAGGCCTTCTAACTTGTGTATCTATCCATCATTAATGGATCGCATAAACTTTTGAGCTATAACCCAAGTGGTTTAAGCTTTATCAAATTCACATTGCCATTTTGGGAAGAAAGTAAAGAATACCATTCTTGAAAAGCAAGCTTTATGCACAAAGTCAATTCTTGAGCCTCTAACTTGTTCCCTCTGATCACACTCAATCTACAAAGTCTTAAGCAAGTGTGTTTAAAGCATAACCACTCTATCTTAGCAAGTACACAAGACTTTGATACTTGGATTTCTCAAAAAATCATATGTTATGCTTAAACTTGTGATTTTGAATTCTTATCAACAAAAAAGCTTCCAAACTTATTGCTTATAAATAGAGGTACTATTTGTGAGCTAGAGGAAGAGCTTAAGCACCCTGAAACACACCAAAACTCCCTTAAGCCAGAATTTTCACAAGAAACTCTATTGATGCACAAGTCTGACCTTAAACTTATATATCTCATTTCTCTCATGCGTTTTCCTTCCTAATCAATCACAAAGCTCCTACACATCAAATATAACCTATCCCTGACATTGTTTCATAACTGTAAATCCATCTTCATCAACCTCCATAACCAAAAACATAGCTCTGCAAGTTGACTTCTCCAGAACTCCTCAACCACTTTCAGCCCAAGCCAAGCATCATATTAGCTTCCTGGGAACTTGAGGAAGCTAACCCAATCGCTGGAACTCATCAAAAGCTGCTCAAACTCAAAACAAGATACCCTCTTGCAAGGTGAGTTTTCTGACTTTTGAACTCTTCATATAGGCATCATTAATGTTTAATTTGTGAATGAAAAATGTAGATATCATTGCCCTGAAGCTAACCATGTCCATAGTTTTCATTTATGTTGCTTGAGCTTAGAGAATTTTAAGATTGAAGTTTCTGGAAAAGTTAGGGTTTAGATTAGGGCCAATAAAATTCATGTTTGTCTTTGATCTATAGTTTTAATGCTTTACATTTCCGAAATCATGAGGAAATTTGCCACAAGATTCATGTTTAAACTTTTGCAAATGGATGAGAAATGAACAAGATGCAGGTGGTCTGGCTAGGCGCGAGGTTGAAGATGAAGTTGTCGTTAGGAAGCAGTTTCTAATATATATTTATTCTTTTATTATATGAACGGATGAAATAGGCCACCCTAGTGGTACAAGAAGCGCGCGCGTATTAGAAGATCCTTGGTTCGAGCCCCAGCGAGACCTTTTGCAATTTTCATGATTTTTTCCATTTTTCTCTTTTTTTTTGTTGAATCAGGCGCCTGGGCCAGCAGAACATTGGGCCTTTGTTTCTTTTTGCTAACTTTCTAACCCCTTTAACCATTTCCAAACCCCTCCCCCCCACTAACTTTTATATTTTATTATATTTTATTTTTCTTTATTACTATTATTATTATTAGTATTATTTTTATTAATAAAAAATCCAAAAAATTATTTTATTTATTATTTTTACACTTATTTAATTTATTTTGTTTTTTTTATAAAATCAAAAGAACAAAAACATTTCTTAATAAATTAATTTCTTTCTTAATAATTAATATTTTAGGTTTAATTATTATATTATATTTTTTTCTTGTAAATTAACATCAATTTAGAACTTAGGACTTTTAGTTAATTAATTTTATTTACTAGTTTAATTAAATTCACAAAAAAAAACTAAAAAAAACTTGTTTTCTTTAATAAATTAATTTCTTTTATTAACTTAATTTTAATTTTCTTATTCTAGTCAATCATCTTATTTTAATTTAATTAGGTCAAAAATCTTTAATGCAAAAATCCATTCCTTATCCATTCATACTTGTACATTATATTCATTTCATTTCTTGTACATTTATTCAAGTTCAATATGGTTATAATAGATGATTAGGGTTTTAATTTCTTGCAATTCCCCATTTGTAATTTGTATATCCCCACCCCTAATGATGTAATAGCTTAGTATTTTTATTTTCCGCAATTTAATGCTTTATATACAAATGCTAGTAATTAGGGTTTGTATGGAAAGATTAAAACCAACAAATAGCAAACTCTAATCAAGACAAATCAAGCATGAAAAAGACACATTTGCACCCTTGCACCCTTAGGGTAAATCCACTTTGTTGCCTTATAAAATAGTCATATTATGCATGTGAGGTATCTTAGCAAAAACAAGCAAAAATACAAGATCATGGTCCCTCGATGATGCTATCAAAGTTGCCTTTCAAAAATGATCTTAGTCCCTTAAAGAAAATGCTAAGATATCTTACAACATTACTAATCATGGCTATACGATGATCCACGCCCGTCCCTTTACATCCAAAGATATGGTTATTTACCAAATCAATGGTAAGATAACAATGTCAGAGGAAAGAGGAAATAAACATGAAAGACTTTTGAGTAGGTAGAATATTCCTAGTTGCTTGCTCATTTTACAGACCAAAACATCCTTGCTATTTTAAAAACAAACACCAACACTTTCAAAAACATCTTTCAAACTTGAAAACATTTTCAAAAGATCAACACTTTGTATACATTCTTACGAACGAGAATCATTACAAAGTTTGCCTAAACGATGGCGCCTTTTCAAAATACTTTCAAAAACCACACAAAGCACATTTTCAAACAAAAGCAAGTGATCTAGCAAGCAACTAAGAGCCCGTAGATAACTACGGATGAAAAGGGTGCTAATATCTTCCCTTTTCATAATCTACCCCCCGAACTCAAGAAAACATCTCAAAGGTCTTTCCTGTTCTTTTCAGCCTTTCCTTTTGGATAAAAGAAAAGTCGGTGGCGACTCTTGCTAAACCACAACATTTGCGATAAAATGTAAAACGACCAAGTCAGTTCTCCCACCGTGTTACAGAACCGGTGACTCTGTTGGGGAAAATTTTGAAAAGTGGGGTTACCTTAGGGATAGATCACATTTACTTGCTTTCATTGTTTGACTTGTATGCTTTACATTTTGGTTCTTTGTTTGGGTTTGAATCCTCTACCCGGATTTAGGATACCTTATAGCTAAGTAGTAATACATTATAGAAACTGTGCGGGGTATACCGACATGGTCTAAGAAATAGCTACGTTATTGTGACATATTTATGGGTACCGGTAGCCCTTGAGTAGTCAAGGAGAATACGGGGACGCTGAGTGATATCATGAAGCACTAACTAACTTCTAGAACCTTTACTTGACCAAATTGGCCATTAGGACGTAGTGAGATGACCGGATTTGGTGCAGTCCACAGTTGGTAGATACTCGATACTACACTCACTAAGGTTTTGTTTTTTGGGATATTTCGGTCGCCATTAAAGAGGATTACGCTTAAACAATGCCCGGGGAAACAAAACAGTGATATTGAGCTCCCTTAGAACCCGATTACTATTTCTAGGACAAGTTTGAACCAACTAAACTTCAAGAGGGTACTTACCTATGAGACTCCATGCAAGCCTAAACCTAAGGACTTGTTTTTTTTTGTTTGTATATATTTACTTGTACATAACATCATAAACATCATAACATCATACTCATACTCACTAACCATTTCAAGGATTTTTGGGATTTATCTTTGTTCTGTTTTGTAGGACATGGATTCTATTCGCAGGAAAACTATTCAAGTCAATCTCGTAAGGATCCCTCCTCAACTTAAAGAGTTAGCGTAAAGGATTCTTGAGAATTCTCCATTTACCAAAAGACATGGTCGCCTCCTAAACTTGGTTACCTCAAACACTGATGAGGACATGATGAAGGTGCTCTTCCAGTTCTTTGATCCTCTACACCATTGCTTCATATTTCCCGATTATCAACTTGTGCCAACTTTGGAAGAATTTTCCCAACTCTTGAGGATTCCCATTCTCAATCAACTACCCTTCAACGGTACATAAAGAGATCCAAAACCAGAATAGATTGCTCAAGCCATACACTTGCAACCATCTGATGTCACAACTAATTGGGAAACAAGGAGTGATGTTACAGGTTTCTTAACCAAGTTATTATTTTAGAAAGCTCAAAATTGTTGGAACTCCTTGGACTTGCAAGCTTTTGAGGAAATTGTGGCTCTCCTCATCTATGGGACGGTTTTGTTTCCAAATCCTGACCAACTCATAGATGTAAACGCCGTCAAAATCTTCATGTCTCGCAACCCGGTGCCTACTTTGTTAGGAGACATCCTATATTCTTTTCACACTCGCACTATGAGGAAAAGAGGTATTCTTATGTGTTGTACTCCTCTCTTGGCAAGATGGTTTATTTCGCATCTTTCCCAATATGTATTGAAGAACGAGCAAGGTTCAAGGTGGTCACATAGATTAATGACGCTCAGACATTCAGACATTCATTGGTGTTCTTGTCATACCCCAATTTTTGACCTAAGATCCCTGCTTCATTTGCATTATTTTTCATACACATCAAGGTCACGGAATATGGTCGGTTTCGAACGTTTCGCTGTCAAGCTTTGACTGTGTAGAGATTACCGAGTGTTGTGATCATTTTATCTTATGAATGATTAACCACTAATCAAGCATGAAGTGTATGTTTTGCTGTTTTGTTTTCATGTGCAGAAAATAGGTCTGAAAGAAGAGCATCAGACGTTGTACATCGATCAGGATTTCGAGTCTCAGAACAGAAATGCTGTCGTTCATTAATTTCCAAAAGACTGGTTCATCAAAGAATTTCAGAGAATTGTGCATTTATTTCCACATTCTGTCCAGCAAATGGTCTCCGTTTTCTCCGAATATTTTTTAGGAAGAGTAGTCGAAATTCTACTGGCTTTGGTTCATGTGTGTTTCACATTGTTCTAAAATGCAAGAAAAAACAGGTTATACCGTCATTTTTGATTTCTTGAACCAAAAGTCATCTGCAAATTTTCTCACGACGCGGATTGAATTTCGCCGAAATGGGATAATTAAATTCAAAACTGTTCTAGAAGAATTTATTCGGAATATTCGGAATATTTGGAATTTTCTTTATTTGAATCCAAGTGATAATTAAAGAGGAGCTATCAAGAGATCTCATCCAAGAATATTCATTTATCACATGGAATATTTATTCAAGATTATTTTTGTGAGTATTTTGGAAGATCTGCATCATGGTTATTTAAATACATTGAAGTATTATTTCAAGAAGTTAGTGGGGAATTCTATTTAATTACATGAGGAATTCTATTTGATTACAAAATTAATCCGTGTGATTTATTTGGATTTCTATTACAAAAGTGCAAGATTAAAGTCCAAGACTTGCATTATTATTTATTCTTCATTCAACAATTCATCCAAGTATTATTCAATTTTTTCCCAAATTTAAATGGAAGATCTTGAATTTTATCAAGATATATCAAAATTTATGTTTATGTGAAGATTCAAGATTATTCATAACTACCAAAGAATGGAAAATATATTGAAGAATGCATGTTTATTCATGTTACAATTTATTGGAGTTTATTACAAAGTTGCAAGAAGCTACAAGTGTGTACAAATGTATTTTCAACATTAAAAAACATTCAGCAAAGTTGCTAGTGCAGTCCACTTTGCAACCCATGTTCAAGCCCAATTTTGCTGCATTTTTGTTGGTCAACAATGCTCCAAACAACATGAAAAAAAACAACAAACAAAGATGTTGTAAAATGCTACAAAACAGTAAAAAAAACAACAACATACAGCAGCTCCAAGTGCTGCCAAAACCTGCTCCAACCTGCATCAAAGTAGCAGCAATTTGTATCAAAATGGCTAAAGTAATTTGTGTGAACAAAGCATAGAAACAGCTTGCTAAAACAGTTCAAATTTCTACTGCTTTTTCCCCTTCAAATCCCACATACTCCACTATAAATAAGAGCCTTTGTCAACACAAAAGAGGAAGAGAAGAAAAAATTCAGGAAGTAACAAAAACCAGAAAAATAGAGTGTTGTTCTAAAGTTTCAGCAAGAGTGAAAACAGAAAATTGGTGTTGTTCTAAGAAAAATCCAGCAAGGAGAAAAGATAGAAAACTCAAGGAAGCTTACCATTTTGTTAGAAGCCCCATCGAAGAGGCTCCGATAGGTATTATTCTTTTTCTCCTCTCTATCTACTGTTGCATATGTTCATGCTTGAATCACTTGCTTTACCATTGTTTCTTTGCCATGCGATATTTGCCTTATCAATTCTTTTCTTTGTTGTACTGTATTTGAGTTGAGTTGCTGCATGTTTGTTAGAATTTAAACATGTTAGTATTCATAATATCGGTAATAATAACAAGTGTAATAAAAAGCTTACTTCTTTCATCGCGTAAAACCTGTTTATCGCTTGCTGTCCCAAATACTTGTTATCCATCTTGCTGTCCCAAAATAAATAAAAAAACACCTTTGCTGTCCAAAACACCTTTACTGTCAAAAAAACCTTTGTTGTCCAAAACACCTTTACTGTCAAAAACACCTTTGTTGTCCAAAACACCTTTGCTGTCAAAAACACCTTTGCTGTCCAAAACACCTTTGCTGTCCAAAAAACTTGGTTATACTTTTTTGCTATTACAAAATCTCAAAGTTCACAAACCATTTGCTGTTACAAAATTTTCAAAACACTTGCTGTTACACAATAAAAAAAAACCCATTTGTTGTTACAATATCCAAAAAACATTTGTTGTTACAATATCCAAAAAAACCCATTTGTTGTTAAAGTATCCAAAAATATTTTGTTGTTACAATATCCAAAAAAACCCATTTGTTGTTACAGTATCCAAAAATATTTTGTTGTTACAATATCCAAAACCAAAAATATTCTGCTGTTACAAATATCCATAAAACCATTTTTTGCTGTTGCTGTCCAAAAAAAGCTTGTTATCTTTTTGCTGTTACAAAAATCTAAAAATCCAAAAAAAAACCATTTATTTTTAGAATCCAAAATCCAATCTGTTCAAAACCGGTAACCTGTAAAAATCCCAAACATCAACTTAAAACCATAAACCTGTTAAATCTTACAAAATTTTTGAACTACCAAAACCAGCGCAAGGTCTGTTACTAACATCCAAAAGCTTACTGTACCAAAAAGACTTAAAACCAAACCCATCTGTTTTTTTTCGGGTTTTCACTCTCTTGTTCTTTTCACGAAGCCGCTGTTACAAATTCTGCCGCCGCCGTTGGGTTTCTCGAAGGGACAGCTACTTCACCGGTTACAGGAGCTTCTGATTGAATTTTCTAAGTATGAGCATCCTGTTGTTTTGACTGTTGAAACTCAGGCAAAGTATGTTGGAAATTTAGGTGGTGGACTCAGTAAAAACCTATTTTTGAAGGATAAAAAAACAAGTTATATGTTGTTCTGCTTTAGCTGACACCAAAGTGGATCTGTAATGGAGAAGACGGTTCTATGCGTGAGAGAGAGAGAGAGGAAGACAGTTCTATGTGTGAGAGAGAGGAAGACGGTTCTATGCGTGAGAGAGAGAGAGAGAGAGAGAGAGAGAGGAAGACGGTTCTATGCATGAGAGAGAGAGAGAGGAAGACGGTTCTATGCATGAGAGAGAAGAAGACGGTTATGTGAGGCAAGAGAGAGGAAGGTGAATATGCAAGAGGGAGATGAAGAGAAGTAGATCTGTGATAGAGAGAGGAGGAGAAGATTTGAGTTCGTGAGGGAGAGGAAGTGAGGTTGAATCAAAGAGAAAGTCCCATTTTTATTTTATTTTTTTCGTTTGACAATAAAACAGCAATGCATAGAACTTTTCAAAGCATATAATATTATTTTGTTCTTCCCCATACAGCATGTGCACGACGCTTCTTTAACATAACTAGGGTTACTTCATTTTCTTTTCCTATTCCCTTCTTGACCCGGTGGCCCATTGGGCCTTTTTTGATCCAATGGCAATTTTAACTCTTTCGTTTATGTTTTATTTAAATCATGTTGATTAATGAATAACCGCATGGCTCAATTGGCAAAGAGTGTTAACAACAATCTAAAGGTCCTGAGTTCAAGTCCTTGTGTGGTCTTTTTTTTCTGTCTTTTATTCTTTTTGCCATTTCCCTTTTATTTAAACATGCTTAATTGCTTATTAATTTACTTTGCTGTATAATTATTAATTATTATAAAAAACACATAAAAAACGTTTAATTAAAATTCATCCTTATTTAATTTTGTCAACATACTATCTAATTCTTATTTTTATTTTGTGTGGTTGTTTACTTAATTATTCAAAAAATACATGTTTCATGATTTAACCTTGTTATGTGTTTAATTATTGAAAATATATGATTTCGTAATTTAATCTTCATGTACTTTGATTATCTATTTAATCTTTAAAATGCATGCTAGTATGATTTAAATTTAATTAGTTAATTGTTCAATTTCAATTTTAATTAATTGATCGTTAATCCGCATATCTTTCGTCCGTCTCAATCCAAGGGAATCGTTTAAATTTTTGTCGACTTCATGTCATCAAACGCATAGCGCGAATACCCTCATTCATCTTCCGTTTATTATTTTGTTAAAAACTTAAGATAATTTTCCCAAATATTCAACCTTTCAAAACTCATACCTTTGAAGTCAAAACTTCGACGTTAGGTCGTCGTATCTTCAACAAAACTCGTCCATCCCCATTTTTGGCCAAGCAATTTATTTATTTTTAATGAAACTAACGTTTTTTAATAAACAAATATTTCAAAAGGTTCCTATAGAATACTATAGATATATTGGGTGCTAATACCTTCCCATTGTATAACCAACCCCCGAACTCTAGACCTCTTTTCAAAAATGCCTTGTATTTTCATTACTTTTAAAGTATTATTTTACATTGCATATTTTAGGGTTTTATTTCGCTCTTTCCCCTTTTCCCTTGGAAATAATAAAGCGCGGTGGAGACTCTTGCTTTTGTGAGACGAGTTAATTAATAGCTCGATCTCTGATTTACCCCGCTACATTTTTTATTGCTACAGAAATGGCGACTCTGCTGGGGAAAGATTGACCTCTTGCTGGTCCATCCCTAAGTGGGTTAAGCCTAGTCTATTTTATTTGTTTTATTATTATTTGATTTGTTTGATTATGTGTTTATATTGGGGTTGTTTGCGTTTTTTTTAAAGGACGAATCCTATAACCGGATTAAGTTACACTTAAGAATAGGACGAGCGGTATAGTCATGTTAACTTTGAGGGAGTAATCCCAAAGAAGAAGGCATAAAATCCCCCACTCAGTGGAAGGCCCTTTTGAACGTAGTATTTGTTTACCGAGTAATCGGGAAGACATTATTATTTTCGACCTGGGAGCCAGAGAAGCTGAGAACCGTAGAACCCTAACCCATCTTGGCCTTTTAGGTGTAGCGCGAAGACTATAACGGAGTAACCTGGAAGTAGTTGTTACGCGATGCTACGCTCAGATGAGTTTCTCTTGAGAATATTGCTAATTATTGAGTAATGAAGACGTTGGTAATATCCGAAGGAGGAATCTAGACTCAGGGAACTCTTAGAACCTTGTCTTGCAGGTGTGATTAAACCTTTAGTACATACCCTGGGGAGGGCTTTACCTTTGACTCCATGCTCGAAGCGTTGAACCTTTGAACCCCATATTTGTGAACTTGTGTGTAACTGTTGCATTATCATTCATCCATGCATCCATCAACATTTTTTGTAAAAACTTGTTTTTCAAGAAACTTAAGAATGATTTTTGCAGACATCTCAGGTACTTTTATTATGGAGTTTGGAAGAAGAAACACTCGAAGTTATAGTTTTAAGGAGCCCGAGATTGAGGAGCTGAAGAGTTTGATTCCTAAGATCGAGAACCCGACGGAGTTTCAGAAGAAATATGGGTCCCTTATACCTCTCATGAAGCGCAAGATGAAGGAAGGCATCCTTAGTACGTTGGTCCAATTCTACGATCCTTTGTATCGATGCTTCACCTTTCCGGATTACCAGCTAATGCCCACCTTAGAGGAGTACTCTTACATACTTGGTTTGCCGATCATCGACTGTGTTCCTTTTTCTGGCTTAGAAGAGGAACCCAAATCTCATGAGATAGCGACCATCACCCACTTGAGGAAGTCGGAGATAGAGGAGAACATGACCACAAAAGGGGGAATCTGAGGCTTATCTGTGCAGTTTTTGTTGAAGAAAGCTCGTCATTTCGCTGAGATAAAAGATACTATTGCCTTTGAAGACGTGTTTGGTTTACTCGCTTATGGCCTATTCTTGTTCCCTAACATTGATAAGTTTGTGGATATCAATGCCATCCGAATTTTCTTGATCAGAAATCCAGTCCCTACGCTGCTAGGAGATACCTACTACTCCATCCATCTTCGAAACTCTTATCAAGGAGGGATGATTATTTGTTGTGCACCGTTGCTGTATTAGTGGTAAGTTTCTCATCTACCTAGGTCTGATGTTTTCTGGGATCTCGAAAAGGAGCCACGATGGGCGCCAAAAATTACGGCTCTCACTCATTTCGACATTGATTGGTATAATCGAGCTTACTATGACGTGAAGATCATCGATAGCTGTGGTGCTTTTTCTAACGTGCCTCTTCTTAGTACGAAAGGAGGAATTAACTATAATCATGTTCTCGCGCGCCGTCAGTTTGGATACCCGATGAGGGACAAGCCGAACAACATCCATGTGAGTGGCTTCTTTCTACAAGAAGGACAAGATCACCAAGCAGCTAAGAAGGAGATCGAAGGAGCTTGGCGTCACATCCATAGGAAAGGGAGAGACGTGTTAGGACAGAGAGGTGCTGTTTCTTTGGAGCCTTACCTACAATGGGTTCGTGCTAGGGCTTGTGCTCTCAAGATTCCTTATAAACCCAAGAAACCTTTATTCCCTACTGTTGCATCATCATCTATTGATATCCCTATCGAGAACATGGGAGAATACCAAGGAAATCTAGCTAGGATGAAGTCCGAGAGAGATGCTTGGAAAGAAAAGTATAATATGTCAGAATACGAGAATCGAGTCCTGACTCAACAACTAAAGGAAAAGGAGGATTTTCTATTTATTCAAGACGGCTGGTTCATTGATCATGATGAGAACCTTAGTCAAAAGGATGCTTTACTCAAGAAGTATGCAAGTTAAAGGAAGAGAAAGAAGGAAGATTCAGTAAGCATTGCTCTTGTTCCTAATCCACAAAAGAAAATCATCGGTCGACTGGTAGCTGAGAAGAAAGAGATGGAAGACTTTTATGAAGAGAAGATCAGGAAGCTCCAGTTACAGTTGGCGTTTGGTCCTTCATCTGATGATTATGAGTGATCTTTAGTTCTTAGTTTTATTTTTATTACTGTTGTCATTTTGTAAAACTCTGTAAAAGGGCTTCATGTTCCAAAGTTGTAATTTACTGCTTTTATTATTAGGTTGGTGTCCCCAAAGTTGTAATTTACTGCTTTTATTATTGGGTTGTTGCCCCAGAATTGTAATTTATTATTTTGTTGTTCCAAAGTTGTAAGTTGTAATTTACCACTTTGATTAATGAAATGAGTTTTTGTTGTTCCAAATTCTTTTACCATTGATGTGTGCAAAATTATCGAAGTTCCTTGAAAAAAACTATCAAAATGAATGATCATTTGCATCGCATATCATGCATCATCCAACATTCCACTTCACATGTTTTCTAGAGTCTTATCCTTGTTTCTTTTTCCACTCCGATAGATTGTTAAGTTGTCTCATCGGTACGATACCCGAGCCAATCGTTAGAGGAAGATGGAAGATCTGGAACAAGAAAACCACGAGCTTCGCGAGGGGGTTGCTACCCTTCGTGTTGGAATGGAAAATTTAACTGCGCTAGTGGAAAGTTTGATGGCTGCTCAAAATCAGCCATCGACTGCAGTTGCTGAGATTCAGACTTCAACTACTGTGGTTTCTGAGATTGTCACCGTTACAACATCTGTGACTCAAGTCAACTCCCCGCTTCAACATTAGATGCCAAAAGGTTTTCTGTGGGGAATGCCTTATAACTTCATGCCAGAAGGGTATCAGCCTGCCGTACAACCTTTGGTTCAACCTACTGCGTCCTTTCCTCAACTAGAGACAACTACTGTGCCGCCTGTAATTCCGCTAGTGGCACCTTTCCCTCAACCGGTGATGACAACTGTCGTTCCTGTGGTTCATTCTATGCCATACCTGAATGAGCCTACTTATCATGCTGAGCCTGCTGAAAGTCTGGGTCTTTTCGATAGAATGGAGGAATTTCAAGACCAGTTTCAAGAGATGCAGAGGGAGATCAGAGCGCTGAAAGGAAAAGATTTGTTTGGAAAGAATGCTCATGACCTGTGTTTAGTTCCAAATGTAAAGATTCTAGCCAAATTCAAAGTACCAGACTTTGAAAGGTATAAAGGTGATTCGTGTCCGCGGAGTCATTTAACCATGTATGTAAGAAAGATGTCTACATATTCTGATGATCATAATTTGTTAATTCACTACTTTCAAGACAGTTTGACTAGTGCCGCTCTAAAATGGTACATGGGTTTGGACAGCACCCGAATCCGTAATTTCAATGATCGTAGTGAAGCTTTTGTTCGCCAGTATAAGTACAACGTCGACATGGCACCGGACAGAGATCAACTCCGAGCGATGTCCCAAAAAGACAGAGAGTCCTTTAAAGAATATGCCTAGAGGTGGCGCGAGATTGCTTCTCAGATTTATCCCCCTCTTGAGGAGAAGGAATTGACAAAGATATTCCTGAAGACTTTAGGTTCTTTTTATTACGAAAGAATGATTGCCAGCGCATCCAGTGATTTCACCGAGATGGTAAGTATGGGCATGCGGTTGGAAGAAGGGATTCGTGAGGGATGTTTGGTTAAGGAAGGAAGTCCATCTAGCAGTATCAAGAAGTTTGGAAGTGTTTTCCCTAAAAGGAAAGAACAAGATGTCAGTGTAATTTTCCCTGGGAGACCGAGGAGAGGATATTCACATGTTGCGGCAGTCACTCCGGCTGTCCGCCTAACAGTGGTGACCACAACTCATCAAACCCCACCAATTCAGCAACGGCCATTTCAACAGCAGCCTCGACAACAGGCTTATCAATTTAATAACCAGAATCGTTCACCAAGGAAACCGCAATTTGATTCTATTCCCATGACTTACACTGAGTTGTTCCCCGCTCTAATCAGAAAAAACCTCATAACGACGAAGCCACCTCCTATCACACCGAATAGTACTTCTCTGTGGTACAAGGCGGATCTGTTCTGTGAATATCATCAAGGGTCGCCGGGGCACAACATTGAAAATTGCTTTGCTCTAAAGGCGGATGTGCAGAGGTTGATTAAGAACGGTATCTTGTCTTTCAAGGATGTTAACCAAAATGTTAGAGATAATCCTTTGCCTCGACATGGGTCAGCATCAGTGAATATGGTGGAAGGTTGTCCGGGAAAGTTCGAGTTTTTAAAGTTGAACACATAAGAGATTTGTTGATCAGGTTACATCAGAGCTTAATAAGAATTGCCTTTTTAAGAAATCAACATGATTATGATGTTTGTGAATTTTGTTCAAGAGAAGTTGATTGCCCTATTGTGAAGGAGGATATTCAAAAATTGTTAGACCAGAGGGTTATCACTATTACACATGATAGAGATCCAGTTAATGAAGTGAATGTTATAATACCACAATTTAATTTTCCTGAACCAGTAAAGATAATTTATGACAGTCAGACTGCACCTGTTGCTCCTTTGATCATTTATCCACCTGGCCTTGTGCCTTACAATTCAAACCAAGCTATACCCTACAAGTATAATGCCACAATGATTGAGAATTGGGTAGAAGTCCCTATACCGACAATGCCATCTTTTATTAACATCGCTGATGTGAGCAGAGTTACGAGAAGCGGGCGTATCTTTGCAGCAGTACCTTTGAAGAGACCAGAAGTCCAAGTCAGGAGGCCCATAACGACAGAAATTCTAGTGAGAAATGTTGAACCCAGGGTTGAGGTAGGCCGATCCAATGAACCTATCCCATACCCCGATGATGATGAGATTCTGAAGCTCATCAAAAGAAGTGAACACAAGATTATGGACCAACTATTGCAAACTCCTTCCAAGATTTCTTTGCTTGCTTTACTGAGAGATTCTGGTGCCCATAGAGAAGCTTTGATGAAGGTCTTGGACCAGGCATTCGTAGATCATGATGTGATGGTTGACCAATTTGATGGAATTGTGGGAAATATTACTTCGTGTAACAATCTTGGTTTCAGTGATGAAGAGCTTCCGGAGGAGGGAATGGACCATAATATGGCTTTGCATATCTCAATAAGTTGTGGAAATGATACTTTATCAAGTGTTCTAGGGGATACAGGCTCTTCGTTAAATGTAATGCCCAAAACTACATTATCTCGACTTCCATATCAAGGTGCTCCCATGAGACCTAGTGGGGTAATTGTCAAAGCGTTTAATGGTTCTAGGAAGATTGTCATTGGTGAAGTGGATCTTCCTATAATCATTGGTCCTCATACCTTTCAGATCACTTTTCAAGTAATGGATATTCGTGCCGCCTACAGTTGCCTATTGGGTCGTCCATGGATCCATGATGCATGGGCAGTCACTTCAACGCTCCATCAGAGATTGAAGTTTGTAAGGAATGGAAAGCTGGTAATGATTGGTGGAGAGCAGGCTATGGTGGTAAGCCACTTGTCATATTTCTCTTTTATTGATGCTGATGAGGATGTTGGAACACAATTCCAAGCTCTAACTGTTGCTAGTAATGAAGTGAAGAAGCAAGGGACATCTATTTCTTCTTTTGAGGATGCGCGACGAGTGGTTGAGAGTGGTTCGGCTGAAGGTTGGGGCCAGGTGTTGACTTTTCCTGAGAACAAGTCTGGAGAAGGTCTTGGTTTTCATCCCGTGTCCACAAGAGTTAAGCAGGATACAGTTACCCGTCCGATACGAGAAGTTTTCCGAAGCGCAGGTTTTATCCATCCGACTCCGCCTGAAGTCGATGCTATAATAGGAGACGATTCTGAAGAGGATTTACCCGACTTTATAACGCATGGAGTGGTTTTCCAGAACTGGATTGTTGTTGATGTTTCTGTTGTGATGCACATTTCTGAGTAATGTTTTGTTTTATTTTTGAAAAAAAAACTTTTGTTCTGCCCAAGGAGAAAAAGTATTTGTGTCGGGCTATGTTGAAAATAAATCCTTTTGCTCTGCCCAAGGCAAAAGAGAAGATGTCTGGGCTCTTTTGTTTCAAGTATTGCCAATCATGAATAAAAATGTTATTTTGTCCACTACTGTTTTATTTTTTTTACTTTTTCTGGGAAATGGTAATGAAAATTAATTGGTAGTAATAGGAAAATATAATAATCTTTTTATATCTGTACAACATTCATATTGATCGATTTCTAAAATAAAGCATAATCACATGTGCAGATTAATCCATGACTTAACCATTGAAAACAATTATCCTATGCCCCATCCCAACTTTGAATTCCCTGTGTTCAGAGTCGAGGAAGAAGATAGTGAAGAGATTCCTGATGAAATTTCCTGTTTACTTGAGCACGATGAAAAGACTATTCAGCCGTTTGAAGAGCCTATAGAGATGATCAATTTGGGTAATGAAGAAGATAAAAAGGAAGTCAAGGTCAGAGCATTGCTTATCCTAGAGGTCAAAGAGAAAATGTTGGAGCTTCTCAGAGAGTATGTTAATGTGTTTGCTTGGTCCTACCAAGACATGCCAGGTTTGGATAATAATATTGTGGAGCATCGTTTGCCATTGAGACTTGAATGTCCGCCGATTAAGTAGAAGTTGATAAGGACTCGTCCCGATATGTCTAACAAGATCAAAGAAGAAGTTCAAAAGCAAATTAATGCAGGTTTCCTTGTTACATCGGTCTATCCTCAATGGTTAGCCAATATAGTGCCTGTTGCTAAGAAAGATGGCAAAGTTCGAATGTGTGTAGATTATAGAGATCTGAATAGAGCTAGCCCAAAGGATGATTTTCCATTACCACACATTGATGTATTGGTTGACAGTACCGCAAAGTTCAAAGTCTTTTATTTCATGGATGGTTTCTATGGTTATAATCAAATCAATATGGCACCAGAAGATATGGAGAAGACAACTTTCATTACACCTTGGGGAACATTTTGTTATCGGGTAATGCCGTTTGGTTTGAAGAATGCTGGTGCAACGTACCAAAGGGCTATGACTGCTTTGTTCCATGATATGATGCATAAAGAGATAGAAGTGTATGTAGATGACATGATTGCCAAGTCACAAACTAAAGAAGATCATTTGGAACATTTATTGAAATTATTCCAGCGTTTGAGAAAGTATAAACTCCGTCTGAATCCCAACAAGTGCACTTTTGGTGTTCGTTCTAGAAGACTTCTGGGTTTCATTGTCAGTCATAGAGGTATTGAGGTAGATCCTGATAAAGTCAAAGCTATTCGGGAGATGCCCGCACCCAAGACGGAAAAACAAGTAAGAGGATTCCTTGGGAGACTGAACTATATTTCTAGATTTATATCTCATATGACTGATACCTGTGGGCCGATTTTCAAGCTTCTCCGAAAGAACTAAGGATGTGTATGGACAGAAGATTGTCAGAAAGCTTTTGATAGCATCAAATAATATCTACTTGAACCTCCCATATTGATTCCTCCAGTGGAAGGAAGACCTTTGATTATGTACCTGACTATATTGGAAGATTCCATGGGATGTGTGCTTGGTCAACAAGATGAGACTGGAAGAAAGGAACATGCCATATATTATCTGAATAAGAAATTCACAGACTGTGAGTCTCGATACTCATTGCTTGAGAAGACCTGTTGTGCTTTAGCTTGGGCTGCTCGCCGTCTGCGCCAATATATAATTAACCACACCACTTGGTTGATCTCCAAAATGGATCCGATCAAGTATATCTTTGAGAAGCCCGCCTTATCTGGAAAATTAACCCGTTGGCAGATGTTGTTATCTGAATATGAAATTGAGTATCACACTCAGAAAGCAATCAAAGGGAGTATTTTAGCCGATCATTTAGCTCACCAACCAATTGACGATTATCAATCCATCAAGTTTGACTTCCCAGATGAAGATGTTATGTACTTGAAAGCTAAAGATTGTGAAGAGTTGTTACCTGAAGAAGGACCTCATCCCGAATCCCGTTGGGGTTTGATTTTCGACGGAGCTGTGAATTCTTATGGAAATGGAATTGGGGCAATCATCATCACTCCCCGAGGTACTCATATCCCGTTCACAGCGAGATTGAAGTTTGACTGCACGAACAACATGGCTGAATATGAGGCATGTATTATGGGTCTCGAAGAAGCAGTGGATCTAAGGATTAAGATTCTTGATATTTACGGAGACTCGGCATTGGTAATTAATCAACTCAAAGGAGAATGGGAGACTCGTCATCCTGGTTTGATCCCTTACAGAGATTATGCTAGAAGATTGTTAACTTTCTTCAACAAAGTGGAATTACGTCATATTCCTAGAGATGAAAACCAAATGGCTGATGCTTTGGCTACTTTGTCTTCAATGTTTCAAGTGAATGGTTGGAACGATGTGCCTACAATCAGAGTTATGCGCCTCGACAGACCTGCTCATGTGTTCTCAGTAGAAGAGGTCACCGACAACAAACCGTGGTTCTATGACATTAAACGTGTTCTTCAAACTCAAGAGTACCTGACTGGGGCATCCAATAAAGATAAGAAGATGTTGAGGAGATTGGAAAGTAGTTTCTTCCTCAATGAAGAAGTATTATATAAGAGGAATTACGACATGATCCTACTCAGATGCGTAGACAGACATGAAGCAGACATGCTGATGCAAGAAGTACATGAAGAATCCTTTGGCACCCATGCCAACGGACATGCAATGGCTAAAAGGATGCTGAGAGCTGGTTACTATTGGATGACGATGGAATCTGATTGCTGAAAATATGTGAAGAAATGTGATAAATGCCAAATCTATGCGGACAAGATACATGTGCCACCGACCCTCCTCAATGTGATCTCTTCACCTTGGCCTTTCTCTATGTGGGGCATTGATATGATTGGAATGAATGAACCCAAGGCTTCAAATGGTCATCGTTTCATCTTGGTAGAAATCGATTATTTTACTATGGGTGGAAGCAACATCTTATGCTAATGTAACCAGACAAGTGGTAGTCAGATTTATCAAGAATCAGATCATTTGTCGATACGGCATCCCGAGCAAGATCATCACTGATAATGGATCGAATTTGAATAACAAGATGATGAAGGAGCTTTGTGAAGAGTTCAAGATCGAACATCATAATTCTTCTCCCTACAGGCTGAAGATGAATGGGGTTGTCGAAGCTGCTAACAAGAACATCAAAAAGATTGTCTAGAAGATGGTGGTAACTTATAAAGATTGGCATGAGATGTTTCCGTTTGCTTTACATGGATACCGTACTTCAGTTCGAACTTCAACATGCGCAACCCCATTCTCCCTAGTTTATGGCATGGAAGTAGTACTCCCCGTGGAGGTTGAGATCCCGTCCATGAGAGTTTTGATGGAAGCTAAACTTTCTGAGGCTGAATGGTGTCAAAGTAGATATGATCAGTTGAATTTAATTGAAGAAAAGAGATTGACAGCATTGTGTCACGGTCAACTATATCAGCAGAGAATGAAGAAGGCTTTTGATAAGAAGGTTCGACCACGTGAGTTCAGAGAAGGTGACCTCGTGCTCAAGAAGATATTATCTTTCCAAACTGGTTCTAAGGGCAAGTGGGCTCCTAATTATGAAGGACCATATGTCGTTAAGAAGGTTTTCTCTGGAGGTGCCATGATTCTCACAGATATGGACGGCGAAGAGCTCCCGCGCTCCATGAACGCCGATGCAGTCAAGAAGTATTTCGCCTAGGTTTGAGTTGACAGTTTGCTAAGTTGAAAACCCGAAGGGGCGGCTTAGGCAAGCTTTTGGTCAGACCAGTCTTGGCGTTTGAGCACATCTCGGAATTCGAAGTTGTTAGGGAGAATAATGATCATTGTTTTTGTGTAACCTTTTTCCTTCATGTACTATTTCCCAAAACTTTTGTAAACCGTTGGAGTCGTGTTGTTAGCGAACTACCATCTTATTAATGAAATTTGAGCATTTACCTTTTTGTGGGCAAAATTTCATCTTTTACGACAATATTTGAAACAAAGTTATTTAAAGTATTCTTATTTTTTAAATATGTCGTTGAATACTGAAAGGAATATTAACAATTGTTCCGAAGATGGTTAAGCCATGAAATGCAAAACAATACAGTAATTTATCCTTGCATGATGAACATGTTTTCTTTCAAAATCGTCATGAGGTGTTGGTTGTGTAAACTTGCGTTTCTAGTGGTACTAAGCTTGGTGATTCCCCAGCATGTCCGGTTAAGCTTTGTTTCAGTTGTTTTATTTTGAACAGATTTCTGAAGTGTGGTACGCTTTGTATCATGTCAGTGGTTTATTGGTGATTAGAATATTGGATTTGAGTACTTTTCTCCCAGAAGATTTGAGCCTTGTAGCGTGATACGCTCTGACGTTGCTTTTTGGTTCCAGTTCCAGTTCCAGTTATTTTCCGTCTCTTTAAGATTGGCCAAGTATTTATTATTTCGTGGTATCTTATCATCTTCAAGATATTCCATCTGCTTGTTTTGTCAGCATAACATTCATTTACTCATTTACACTTATATCACGCATGCATATTCACATTTGTCGTTGATTTTGGGTTGTATACTTTGTTTATTCAAACAGCGTACATGTTTCTTTCCAAGTAGAATGTTAACTTAGACAGAAAATGTGCTTCCTTTCTAAATTCCCCAACTGAGCTAATCCTCGTGGATGCATTTTTGATTTAGCTTTCCTTGTCCATTTCTGGATAGGATGAATCCCCAATTGAGTTATTTTCTCATTGGGTGGAGTCTTGTTTGACTGTCTTCTCTCTGGTTTATTCCTGGAGGGAATTTTTGTCTCTTGCATAGGCTATCTCGTGGTTTTCTCCAAGCTAAACAACCTAGATAAATGGTGCATTTATTTTGCGCATTTAAGTCACTGATCTCCTCAGGAAGGATCTATTCATGGTTCCCTTTGAAGAAGATTTTATTCTCTGGTGGTGTTACCGCAACTTTCTTCTGAGACGTTTTTTGGAAAACGGCAAGCGGCGGTCTCTTCATGAGCAACTTGTGCGTTATTATTTTTGGAATACGGCAAGCGACGGTCTCTTCATGAGCAACTTGTGCGTTATTATTTTTTGGAAAACGGCAAGCGGCGGTCTCTTCATGAGCAACTTGTGCGTTATCATTTTTTGGAAAACGGCAAGCGGCGGTCTCTTCATGAGCAACTTGTGCGTTATTATTATTTTTGGAAGACAGCAAGTGGCGGTTTCTTTATTTGAGCAGCTTGTATGTCATAGTATTTTTGGAAGACAACAAGTGGCGGTTTCTTTATTTGAGCAACTTGTATGTCATAGTATTTTTGGAAGACAGCAAGTGGCGGCTTCTTTATTTGAGCAGCATGTATGTTATAGACATCCTTTGAAGATAACAAGTGGCGACTTCTTTATTTGAGCAACTTGTATGTTATAGTATTTTTTGAAGACAACAAGTGGCGGCTTCTTTATTTGAGCAGCTTGTATGTTATTGACATCTTTGAACGACAGCAAGTGGCAGCTTCTTTATTTGAGTAGCTTGTACCTACAACCATATTATTATTTCAGCATTAATTGGTATCCCTCCAAAAAAAATTTCGCAGAAAAATTTGTTGTGAGTCTTTGCCTTCAGAAGTCGGTAGTCCGTAATCAGCAAAAATTTGATACATCTTTTGTCTATCTTTGACCTTGAGTTGTGAACTCACCGTTATTTTGGGTCAATAATCTGTTTTTTGTGGCCTATGCAGGACATCTTCTTTGTTAGGGTCAGAGGTCATATTTTCTTAATTGTTTATTCGCCGTCAAGAGTCTATCATTCCAAGTCGATGACTCATTTCCCCAGTAGTGTATAATCTATGTTCCTGTGGTTTATTGGTGTTTGGTTTCTCCAACATTATTTTTGTCTCATACAGTATCATTCTCCATAAATTTAAATACTACATTCATATCATAAACATGATGGCGGTATCTTAGGGCAAAAATTGCGTATTATGTATTTAAATACCTTCAATCTCGTCGAGACGAAGATTTTAATCTTCATATCTCCGGATAGAAGAAACTTAAATAGGGGCAGCTGTCATACCCCAATTTTTGACCTAAGATCCTTGCTTCATTTGCATTATTTTTCATACACATCAAGGTCACAGAATATGGTATGTTTCGAACGTTTCGCTGTCAAGCTTTGACTGTGTTGAGATTACCGAATGTTGTGAGCATTTTATCTTATGAATGACTAACCACTAATCAAGCACGAAGTGTATGTTTTGCTGTTTTGTTTTCATGTGCAGAAAATAGGCTTGAAAGAAGAGCATCGGACGTTGTACGTCGATCAGGATTTCGAGTCTCAGAACAAAAATGTCGTCGTTCATTAATTTCCAAAAGACTGGTTCATCAAAGAATTTCATAGAATTGTGTGTTTATTTCCATATTCTGTCCAGCAAATGGTCTCCATTTTGTCCGAATATTTTTTAGGAAGAGCAATCGAAATTCTACCGGCTTTGGTTCATGTGTGTTTCACATTGTTCTAAAATGCAAGAAAAAACAGGTTATACCGTCATTTTTTTATTTCTTGAACCAAAAGTCATCTGCAAATTTTCTCACGACGCGGATTGAATTTCGCTGAAATAGGATAATTAAATTCAAAACTGTTCTAGAAGAATTTATTCGGAATATTCGGAATATTTAGAATTTTCTTTATTTGAATCCAAGTGATAATTAAAGAGGAGCTATCAAGAGATCTCATCCAAGAATATTCATTTATCACATGGAATATTTATTCAAGATTATTTTTGTGAGTATTTTGGAAGATCTACATCATGGTTATTTAAATACATTGAAGTATTATTTCAAGAAGTTAGTGAGGAATTCTATTTAATTACATGAGGAATTCTATTTGATTACAAAATTAATCCGTGTGATTTATTTGGATTTCTATTACAAAAGTGCAAGATTAAAGTCCAAGACTTGCATTATTATTTATTCTTCATTCAACAATTCATCCAAGTATTATTCAATTTTTTCCCAAATTTAAATGGAAGATCTTGAATTTTATCAAGATATATTAAGATTTATGTTTATGTGAAGATTCAAGATTATTCATAACTACCAAAGAATGGAAAATATATTTAAGAATGCATGTTTATTCAAGTTACAATTTATTGGAGTTTATTACAAAGTTGCAAGAAGCTACAAGTGTGTACAAATGTATTTTCAACATTAAAAAAAATCAGCAAAGTTGCTAGTAGTCCACTTTGCAACCCATCTTCAAGCCCAATTTTGCTGAATTTTTGTTGGTCAACAATGCTCCAAACAGCCTGAAAAAAACAGAAAAGAGAGATGTTGTAAAATGATACAAAACAGTAAAAAAAACAGCAACATACAGCAGCTCCAAGTGCTGCCAAAACCTGCTCCAACCTGCATCAAAGTAGCAGCAATTTGTATCAAAATGGCTAAAGTAATTTGTGTGAACAAAGCATAGAAACAGCTTGCCAAAACAATTCAAATTTCAACTGTTTTTCCCCCTTAAATCCCACATACTCCACTATAAATAAGAGCCTTTGTCAACACAAAAGAGGAAGAGAAGAAAAAATCCAACAAGTAAGAAAAACCAGAAAAATAGAGTATTATTCTAAAGTTTCAGCAAGAGTGAAAACAGAAAATTGGCGTTGTTCTAAAAAAAATTCAGCAAGGAGAAAAGATAGCAAACTCAAGGAAGCTTACCATTTTGTTAGAACCCCCATCGGAGAGGCTCCGATAGGTATTATTCTTTTTCTCCTCTCTATCTACTGTTGCACATGTTCATGCTTGAATCACTTGTTGTACCATTTTTTCTTTGCCATGCGATATTTTCCTTATCAATTCTTTTCTTTGTTGTACTGTATTTGAGTTGAGTTGCTGCATGTTTGTTAGCATTTAAACATGTTAGTATTCATAATATCGATAATAATAACAAGTGTAATAAAAAGCTTACTTCTTCCGCCGCATAAAACCTGTTTATCGCTTGCTGTCCCAAATACTTGTTATCCATCTTGCTGTCCCCCCCAAAAAAAACACCTTTGCTGTCCAAAACACCTTTACTGTCAAAAACACCTTTGTTGTCCAAAACACCTTTACTGTCAAAAACACCTTTGTTGTCCAAAACACCTTTGCTGTCAAAAACACCTTTGCTGTCCAAAACACCTTTGCTGTCCAAAAAACTTGGTTATCCTTTTTTGCTGTTACAAAATCTCAAAGTCCACAAACCATTTGCTGTTACAAAATTTTCAAAACACTTGCTGTTACACAATAGAAAAAAACCCATTTGTTATTACAATATCCAAAAAAACCCATTTGTTGTTACAATATCCAAAAAAACCCATTTGTTGTTACAGTATCCAAAAAATTTTATTGTTACAATATCCAAAACCAAAAATATTTTGCTGTTACAAATAACCATAAAACCATTTTTTGCTGTTACTGTCCAAAAAAAGCTTGTTATCTTTTTGTTGTTACAAAAATTTAAAAATCCAAAAAAAAATCATTTATTTTTAGAATCCAAAATCAAATCTGTTCAAAACCGGTAACCTGCAAAAATCCCAAACAGCAACTTAAAACCATAAACCTGTTAAATCTTACAAAATTTTTGAACTACCAAAACCAGCGCAAGGTCTGTTACTAACATTCAAAAGCTTACTGTACCAAAAAGACTTAAAACCAAACCCATATGTTTTTTTCGGGTTTTCACTCTCTTGTTCTTTTCGCGAAGCCACCGTTACAAATTTTGCCGCCACCGTTGGGTTTCTCGAAGGGACAGCTACTTCACCGGTTACAGGAGCTTCGAATTGAATTTTCTAAGTATGAGCATCCTGTTGTTTTGACTGTTGAAACTCAGGCAAAGTATGTTGGAAATTTGGGTGGTGGACTCAGTAAAAACCTATTTTTGAAGGATAAAAAAACAAGTTTTATGTTGTTCTGCTTTAGCTGACACCAAAGTGGATCTGTAATGGAGAAGAAGGTTCTATGCATGAGAGAGAGAGAGGAAGACGGTTCTATGCGCGCGAGAGAGAGAGAGGAAGACCGTTCAATGCGTGAGAGAGAGAGAGAGAGAGGAAGATGGTTATATGCGTGAGAGAGAGAGAGGAAGACGGTTCTATGCGTGAGAGAGAGAGGAAGACGGTTCTGTGAGGCAAGAGAGAGGAAGGTGAATATGCAAGAGGGAGATGAAGAGAAGTAGATCTGTAATAGAGAGAGGAGGAGAAGATTTGAGTCCTTGAGGGAGAGGAAGTGACGTTGAATCAAAGAGAAAGTCCCATTTTTATTTTATTTTTTTCGTTTGACAGTAAAACAACAATGCATAGAACTTTTCAAAGCATATAATATTATTTTGTTCTCCCCCATACAGCATGTGCGCGGTGCTTCTTTAACATAACTAGGGTTACTTCATTTTCTTTTCCTATTCCCTTCTTGACCCGGTGGCCAATTGGGCCTTTTTTGATCCAATGGCAATTTTAACTCTTTCGTTTATGTTTTATTTAAATCATGTTTATTAATGAATAACAGCATGTCTCAATTGGCAAAGAGTGTTAACAGCAATCTAAAGGTCCTGAGTTCAAGTCCTTGTGGGGTCTTTTTTTTCTGTCTTTTATTCTTTTGGCCATTTCCCTTTTATTTAAACATGCTTAATTTCTTATTAATTTACTTTGCTGTATAATTATTAATTATTATAAAAAACATTTAATTAAAATTCATCCTTATTTAATTTTGTCAACATACTATCTAATTCTTATTTTTATTTTGTGTGGTTGTTTACTTAATTATTCAAAAGATACATGTTTCATGATTTAACTTTGTTATGTGTTTAATTATTGAAAATCTATGATTTCGTAATTTAATCTTCATGTACTTTGATTATTTATTTAATTGTTAAAATGCATGCTAGTATGATTTAAATTCATTAGTTAATTGCTCAATTGCAATTTTAATTAATTGATCGTTGTTGTACCCCAAAATTTGCCCTCCCATATTCTTCAAAGTTTTGGCAAGCATCATTTCAAGTCTACTCAAGGGTTGCACATTCAACCACCCTCCTAAGCCAGTCAAAATCAGGGTTTTGGTTCTTGCAAGGAAGTTGAGGTTTTCAAGGGCTCCATCAAGTTCCATATGCTCATATACATTGTCAAGCACCTACATGTCAAGTTTCAAGGCTCACAAGGTCAAGTTGCACAGTCAAAAACCCTAATTGCTTCACAAACAACTGTAGGGGCAAAATGGTCATTTGGCAGTCAAAAGTCAAAATTTTTGGTCAACATCTTATTTTGAAGCCACAATCATCATTTGATCAAGTCTTGATCATGATTTCACAAGAATGGCTCAAAAATCATCAAGGTGTCAAAAGTTTCTATTTTTGGACAGTTGAAAAGTCAACTGTAACTTGACCAAGGCATAACTTTTTCATGGTTCATCAGAAAAATCCCATCCAATGCTCATTTTGAAGGGGAGGACATTTCCTACAATTCATCTTCACATTCCAAGTCCAAGAAATGCTCTCACAAAAAGTTATCAATTTCAACATTATAGGTCATTTTCAAAAGTCAACAAAAAGGCATTTTAAGTCAAATACCATAACTTGAGATTGGTAAATCAAAATGACATGGGACCAAAGGCATTGGTTAGAGGACTTCAAGACCTTTCCAAAATATCCAAGAACATGTTCATATGGTCAAAATTGAGCAAGATATGCATTGGAGAAGTTGGGAAATTTTTGTGAAATGGCAAAAGTCAACTATCCTTGAAACTTCAATTTTTGACAAAAGGGCCCACTTTTTCCACTTGATTCATCCTTGTCATGCCACCCACGTGTCCCATGATTAAATTCAAGATTAAACATTTATTTTTTCTATTTTTATTTAATTTTATTGATTTAATTCATTTTAAATCCATAAAATTCAAATAAAAATCAAAAAAATTAATCAAAGGATATCTTGTGGTTTGAATGACCTTGATGCATCATAATACACATGCCAAATTCGTGTAAGGTCCATTTCAAGCATGAAATTCAAATTTTGAACAAAAATGGCAAGTTTCTTTAATGGTGGTTATGGAGAAATCTCAAAACATAATTGCATTGGTTTAAGGCTCCTAATGTTATTTGATTGCATTCATACACATATATGCAAGCCTCTCATACCTCAAGCAGGACCTAGAAACCTCTGAAACGGAAACCCTAATTCTCTCAAATTTTCCACAAAATTGACAAATTCGAATTTGTTTGTTTAGCAAGTTTCAAGGAGTTTTAAGGATTCAATCGTGTTCCCGGGCATAGCAGCAATCATTCCCAACTCTTACACGAAGCAAAATCATCCCAGATCGTGCTCCCTAGCTCTCATTGGTTTGGTAAATTTCTTGAATTCGGTTTTCATATTTCAGGCATCATTAACTGTTTTTGATTGTTTGTGTGAACTCAGGATACCTATTAGAATGTATTTGATGCATAACATGCAAGCTTTAACGCAGGAGTAAGGACTTGCCATTGTTAGGGCAGTTTTTGTTATCTTCTTCGAAACTCACCGTACAATCGTTTTCAGGCCAAAACAATGGCACCATTGAATCCGCAGGGGTCGAATTAGGGTGATAAGGTTTTTCTTTTGCTTTGATTTTGCCTATTTTGCAGGATCGGCCATTGCGCTTGCCGGAGAAGACGACCGGAGCTAGGGCTCCAGCGTCGTTGACTGGATTGGACTCCGGCGTGGCTGGCGTGGCACGATAACGCATTCTGATTCGCTCCCATGTTACACCTGGGCCCCACGCGTGTTGACTGTGTTTGAAAATTCAAATATGCCACGTTTTCATTTTTAACCCATTGATTGCAGATTACAAACACTAAAGACAGCTAGCTCAGTTGGCAACGTGTTGGTTGATTTCTCCAGAGGGCATGAGTTCGATTCTTGGCCCTGGCATTTTCTCTTTACCATTTTTCATAATTAAAACGCTTTTTATATTTTCTATTTTTTTTTAATATTTTCATCCTAATTTAGTTTATCTTTAAATAATCTTCTCATGCATTTAAAAAATCACAAAAATATTTTCCTTTTGCATTTTAATCAGAAAAATGTTTATTTAATTTTTGACATTAAAATTAATATTTTTGCATGCATATTTTAATTAATTGCTAAATAATCCTTAAACTGACTTTTAATTGCTTTTAATTATCAAAATCTATCCAGAAAATTACCAAAAAATTATTCTATCATTAAATTAACATAACTAACCTTTTTTCATAAAAATCAAAAAAGAACTAACATTATTATTATTATTAATTTCATTTTATTTTTGTAAATAAATATTAACAAATAAAATAGTTTAATTAGGTCAACTTTAATTCCTCTTTTTCTCTACAATCAATAAAAATAATTTAGAATTAGGTTAACTTAGAATTTTAATTCTTTTATTTTATTTCATTAAAAAAACATAAAAACACAGAAAATATTTTCTTTTAATAAATTAATTAATTAGTAATTAGGCTTTATTTAATTAATTGCATTTAATTCAAAAAAGATAAAAAAAATTCAATTCTTTTCTTAAAAGGGTCAAAACCCTTAAGGCATTCCCGATTAATTTTTATTCGCGCGCATTTATTTTATTTTGATTATTATGTAATTGCTTCCAAGAATGTAATAGTAATTAGGTTTACCGCTTTATTTAATTTCTCGTACTTATTTACCAAAACGGGTCTTTTGTATTTTTGGCGATGTATAGACCCGCGCCTTGTAATAGCGTAGAATTTATCTTTCCGCAATTTACTTTCCGCACCCCTAAATGTTAAATGCATGAAAGAATGTATGTAAATAAAATCAACCCGTAGCTCACAAATAACATATACAAGATAACCTTAACTGAAAAACAACACACAAAGCACATGCCACTTTCTAGGGTACGCCTCACTGGTTGCCTCGACGTGGTCATCAAGTATAGGACGTCTTAGAGGTCGCCCTTTGTCTAAAGATCCAGTTGCCTCGAAACGGTTGCCTCAGATAAAAGGATCTAGGACATTCGGGTTACTTCTAAGATGTCCTACCATTGCTTCGGTGACCACACTGTCCCGATAATCGAATTGACCCGAACAACTCCAACGATGGTGCTACCTACCCCTCAATGGTGGGATAGCACTATCTAAAGGACTTTTACACAGCCTAATTCCTTAGAGTAGGTAGATTTCTCTTAAGTACTTGCTCTCTTGAAACAAACAAAAATACTTTTCACACCTCACACTTTCTAAAAGTTTTCAAACAAAATTTTTCATACACTCTTGAGGACTGATACAAGAGTTACTTAGAAATCTTTCAAACGAAACTTTTTCAAAACCCACACACACTTGAAAAGCAAATAAAATTTTGAAAACATAAGAGCAAGTACCTAAGAGCCCGTGGATAACCACGGATAGAAAGGGTGCTAACACCTTCCCTTTCTATAAATCTACCTCCCGAACCGAGAAACATTCTCATAAGGAATTTTGCTGTGCTTTTGTCCTTTCCATGTTGGAGAACATAAAAGACGGTGGCGACTCTTGCTTCTGCGACATTTCGTGAAACCAGCTTTAAACAGTCAGTTCTATTTCCACCGATCACAGAACTGGCGACTCTGCTGGGGATAACTTAATAAGTGGGGTGTACCTTAGGAATAGTTCATCATCATGTTTTCAATTGCTTGCTTTGCTTGATTTAATATTGTGGGCCTATTTTGGGAGTTTCATAGATCCTAACCCAGATCTGGGGGATACCTCTTAGAAAGTAGCAACAAAACTGTGAGGGAACTGTGTGGGGTATACCGACACGGTTGAAACAGTTTGCTACGTTGATGTGGCACTTTGGTGAGTACCGGTAACCCTTGAGTCAGGTCAAGGAGAGTACGGGGCCGCCGCGTGGTGTCGTGAAGCATCAACTGACCTTAGGAACCTTAATTGAACCATCCTGGCCTCTTTAGGGTAGTGAGTTGACCGACTTTGGTGCAGTCCGAAGTTGGTTGATACTCGATACTACACTCATTGAGGGTTGTTTTCTTGGAATATTTTGATCGCCAGTTCAGTGGCTAAATCAAAACAATGAACATAGAAAACAACCCAATGATATTGAGATCCTTAGAACCCGGTTACTTTTGATAGGACAGGTTTTTGAGCCCACCAACTTCAAGAGGGTAGTACCCCAAACTTCATGCTAGCCTAAACTCTAAGGGCTGTCTTGTGTGACCTGTGTGCCTTATCATGTTTGCCTTTTGTGAATACTTGTGGTGTGTTTTTACCATAACATCATAGCATCATACAACATCATATGCATCCACTAACCACTTCAGGGGTTCGAATCTTCATCTTTGTTCTTGTTTTGTAGGACATGGAAACTGCCCGCAGAAAGACAATTCAGATCAACCTTGTAAAGATCCCTCCTCAGCTTAAGGAGCTTACATCCAGGATTCCCGAGAGCTCTTCTTTCAGTGAGAAACATGGCAGACTCATCAGCTTGGTCAACACCAACATTGAGGAAGATATGATAAAGGTTCTCTTCCAGTTCTTTGACCCTTTGCACCACTGCTTTACTTTCCCGGATTATCAACTGGTGCCTACCTTGGAAGAGTTTTCCCAGCTTCTGAAGATCCCTATCCTCAGTCAACTACCCTACGACGGTACGGAAAGGGAACCAAAACTTGAAGAGGTTGCTAAAGCATTACGCCTACAACCATCTGACATCAAGGGACATTGGGAAGTTAGAAGTGGTATCAAAGGATTCTTGGCAAAGTTCCTGTTTGAGAAGGCCCAAGAATGTTGGAATTCCCTTGACCTACAAGCCTTTGAAGAAAGTTGTGGCCCTCCTTGTTTATGGGTTGGTGTTGTTCCCGAATCCCGATCAGCTGATAGATATCAATGCTGTCAAGATCTTCATGTCCAGGAATCCTATACCTACGTTGCTTGGGGACATCCTTCACTCATGTTACACTCGAACCATGAGAAAAAGAGGTGTTCTCATGTGCTGCACTCCTCTTCTGGCAAGGTGGTTTATTTCGCACCTTCCCCAATCAGTTTTGAAGAACGAGCGGGGCTTGAGATGGTCGCAACGATTGATGACCTTTACACATGCTGATATACATTGGTGTCCTCGGTCCAGAGAGAATGTCACTATCATTGATCGTTGCCGAGAATTTCCTAATGTTCCTTTACTTGGAATCAGAGGAGGCATTACTTACAACCCATGTCTGGCTTTGAGGCAGTTTGGATATGCTCGGAGGGATGGCCCTCATGACATGTTGATTCCTGACATAGTTTTTGACTTCGACAATGATGCACAAGGACTTCGCCAGAGATTTATCAGAGCTTGGAGGATGCCCAACAAGGTAGATAGCAAGACACTGGGGCACAAGAACTCCATCCCCTTGGAGCCTTATCTCAAGTGGGTACGAGCCCGCTCCCAGAAGCTGGTAATGTCATATCCTCATGTTCTTCCTGTGATCAAAGAGCCAGTGTTGGAAGGAGAGGTCCCGTACACCATTCAACATCCTGACATGCCTACATCCTGGGAAGAAATGCAGAAGAGCTGGATCCAGCTTAAGGAAGAACGAAATTCTCTTGAATCCAGTCTACATGCCAGTGAGAAGAAGGTCTTGGAGCTCACCCGCCTACTGCACGAGGAAAAGACCCTCAACACTTACATAGCTCCAAAGAGGATACGCAGTGTCTTTTGGGATTAATTATTTTGTAATGTTTTGCCCATGAGGTCCTGATGTACTGAACAAATTATTTCCTAATAAAAAGTGTGTTCTTTTTTGGCTACAACGAATTTGAACTTTCAAACCCTTGAATGCATTGCATAAATAGCATATCATGCATCATGTGCATAACAGGTACCCTTTTTCTACAGGTTGCTTAATCTTCTTCGTTGTTTATTTCAGCACTCAGTCGTCATGAATCCTGAACCAACTACTGAACAAGCTATCAAGGCCCTCCAGGCCCAGAACACCCAGTTTCAGGAGATGGTCATGAACTTGGCCCAGGGACAACATGAGTTGAAGGCTTTGCTCCTGAAGAAGAAGAAGAGGACTGTGTTGTTCAACACTGGATGCAGACTCGGGAATACACTGCAGAATGAAGCTGAGAGGACTACTCCATCTGTTGGGGAAGGCAGTCACCAAGGGAGAGAGGTTCCTAGTCCTGTGGTCTCTGACACATAGATATATTTCAATGATGAACAGTACCCTCCTGCTGAGGACAGATACAAACAGCTGGAGGACAGGTTAAATTCTATGGAGATTCAACGTGTGCCTGGGTTGGACTTTGGAGACCTAGGTTTATCTTCTGGGGTGGTGATCCCACACAAGTTCAAGGCGCCTGCCTTTGTGAAGTATGACGGGGCTTCCTGTCCTAAGATGCACCTCCGTTCTTATGTAAGGAAGATCCAGCCTTACACTGCAGACAAGAACTTATGGATCCATTTCTTCCAGGAGAGTCTTTCAGGGACTCATCTCGAATGGTTCTATCAGCTGGATGGAACCAACATTCGTAACTGGGAGGACTTGGCTACTGCTTTTTATAAGCAGTATCAGTACAATTCCGACCTCGCTCCCACGCGTACCCAACTCCAGGGTATGTCACTGGGAACGGGTGAAGGTTTTAAGGAGTACGCACAGAAATGGAGAGACCTGGCTGGCAGGGTGCAGCCACCATTGACGGATCGTGAACTAGTGGACATGTTCTTGGGGACCCTATCTGGTCCATTCTTCAACCATCTCATTGGTAATTGCTCTGCTGGGTTTACATACCTGATCCTGACTGGTGAGAGGATTGAAGCGGGTATCAAATCGGGAAAGATACAGAAGGGTGCCTCCTCAAATACTGAAAAGAAGCCCTTCAAGAAGGAAGATAGTGCTGTGTATGGTCCTAGAAGACAGAACAAACTGGAACGCCGCCAAGCTGTCAATGCGGTGGTAATTTCAAAGCCTGCTGCTGCTCCTCAACAATATAACCAGCCAAGGGTTGAGAGGCCCAAAAGACAGTATACTCGGCTCAGCATGACCCTCTCTCAGATACTACCGCAACTGCTGTCAACTAGCCTGGTAACTGTCAAGGAAGCTCCGAAGGTGGTAAACACAGCATCTCCGAAGTACAACCCCAACGCCCGTTGCACTTATCACTCTGATAGCCCGGGGCATTCCACTGACGATTGTTGGGCTCTGAGGAATAAGTTTCAAGACCTTATTGATGCTAAAGAGGTACAGTTCGAGGCGCCCGAGAAGCCTAATGTGGTGACTGCTCCCATGCCTAACCATGGAGTAAATGTTATTGGGGATGAAGACGAAGTGGAGGAATCTGAATTCAACAGCTGGATCTACCCAGCAACCAATGGTGGACCAAGCAACTGGACTGCCAAAGACTCCATATATGTTACTTTTGTCACTCAGTAATGAACTCTTTTGTTTTAAAGTTGTAACAAACAATATTACTAAACTCTATGGCCCGGTGTCTTACCCGGGGCACCGTGGTTTTATTTGTGAGGGATTTTGTGTGTCACTTTCATATATCATGAATAAAAGCATTGGGCGTTTTTTACATTTCAAATATTGTGTTCCCTTTCTTTCTTTACATATTGCAAAACAACTATATTTACACACACTCACTCATACAGGTTCTAATCCACTCTGGATCTCACTGGTAACGACTCTTCTACTTCCAGTTATGACTTTGAAAATCCGATCAACTTAGCCGAAGACGAAGGTGAAGATGATTGCGAAGTGCCTGGTGAGCTTGCAAGACTGCTACTCCAGGAAGAGAGGGCCATTCAGCCACATGAAGAGCCAGTGGAAACGGTAAATCTGGGTACTGAGACAGACAGGAAGGAAGTCAAGATTGGTGCCAATCTAGAGCTCAGTGTGAAACAACGGTTGATTCAGATGTTGCATGATTATATGGAAATCTTTGCCTGGTCTTACAAAGACATGCCCGGGTTGGATACTGACATTGTGGTTCATCACCTGCCTACCAAGGAAGAATGCCCTCCGGTTAAACAGAAGGTCCGCCGTATGCGTCCAGAGATGTCCGAGAAAATCAAAGCTGAGGTTATGAAACAATTTGATGCCGGGTTTCTAGCAGTGACTTCTTACCCTCAGTGGGTTGCCAACGTGGTTCCAGTGCCGAAGAAGGATGGTAAGGTCAGAATGTGTGTTGACTACAGGGATTTGAACAGGGAGAGCCCCAAGGATGAATTCCCCCTGCCTCACATCGACGTTCTGGTTGACAATACTGCTCAGCACAAGGTGTTCTCCTTCATGGATGGTTTTTCAGGTTATAATCAGATCAAAATGGCTCCTGAAGATATGGAAAAGACTACCTTTGTTACTCAATGGGGCACCTTCTGCTACAAGGTCATGCCTTTTGGGTTGAAAAATGCTGGGGCAACCTACCAACGTGCCATGGTTGCTTTATTTCATGACATGATCCACCATGAGATTGAAGTATACGTCGATGATATGATTGTAAGGTCTCAAACTGAGGAGGAACACCTTGACCATCTACAGAAACTTTTTGACCGTCTGAAGTTGTATAAGCTGAGGTTGAAGCCAAACAAGTGCACCTTTGGGGTGAGATCTGGAAAATTGCTAGGCTTCGTGGTAAGCGACAAAGGTATTCAAGTGGACCCTGCCAAGGTGAAAGCCATACAAGAGATGCCAACTCCCAAGACAGAGAAAGAAGTCAGAGGCTTTCTAGGACGGCTAAACTACATTGCCTGATTCATCTCACATCTAACTGCTACCTGTGAACCAATCTTCAAACTACTGAAGAAAGATCAAGTAGTACGTTGGAACGATGAATGCCAGGCCGCTTTCGACAGAATCAAAGAGTATCTCCAAGAACCACCCATTCTTATGCCACCAGTTGAAGGGAGACCTCTAATCTTATACTTGACAGTACTAGACAACTCAATGGGGTGTGTGCTGGGCCAGCATGACGAGTCTGGCCGAAAAGAGCATGCCATTTATTACGTTAGCAAAAAGTTTACCGACTGTGAAACCCGATACTCACTGCTCGAGAAAACTTGCTGCGCTTTGGTATGGGTTGCTCGCCGGCTGAGACAGTATATGTTGACTCACACTACTCTGTTGATTTCAAAAATGGATCCGATCAAGTACATATTCGAAAAGCCTGCCTTGTCCGGAAGAATAGCAAGATGGCAGATGATCTTGACAGAATACGACATCCAGTACACGACTTAGAAAGCAATCAAGGGAAGTGTATTGGCAGACCATTTGGCACACCAGGCAGTGGACGACTACCAATATATGAACTTTGAATTTCCAGACGAGAATATCATGGTAGTGACTGATTGTGAAGTACCTGGACCGGATGAAGGACCTGAGGAAGGATCCCGATGGTCTATGCACTTTGACGGAGCCTCAAACGCTTTGGGTAATGGCATTGGCACTGTGATCATATCCCCAAAAGGCACTCATAATCCACTCACTGCCCGGCTATGTTTCAACTGCACCAACAACATGGCGGAGTATGAGGCATGCATCATGGGTCTTCAAGCTGCAATTGACTTAAGGATCAAGTTTCTGAGTGTCTTCGGAGATTCCGCTCTCGTGATCAATCAGATCAAAGGCGAGTGGGATACGAAACACCCAAATCTTATTCCTTACAAAGAGTATGTGTTGACATTGGTCCCCCCTTTCACGGAGATAACTTTTGAACACTTCCCAAGAGAGGAGAATCAGTTGGCGGACGCGCTGGCCACGATGTCTTCTATGTTCAAAGTTAAATGGGATAACGAGGCTCCCCGGATCATTATCTGGAAATTAGACGAACCTGCACATTGCTGTGATCTTGAGGCTGAAGAGGTAACTGAAAAACCTTGGTATCATGAAGTGAAGAGGTACTTAGAAGCTTAAGAATACCCCGAGGGTGCATCTGTTAATGACAAGAAGTTTCTGAGAAGGTTCGCGGCAAAGTTCTTCCTTAGCAACGGCATTTTGTACAAGCGAAACCATGATTCAACTTTACTGCGTTGTGTGGATAAGACTGAAGCAGAAAAGATCAGGGGAGAGCTACATGAAGGTACCTTCGGAACGCATTCCAGTGGACATATTATGGCAAAGAAAATCCTTCGGGCAAGATATTTCTGGTCCACAATGGAAGCTGACTGTTACCAACATTCTCGGACGTGTCACAAATGCCAGATTTATGCTGATAAGGTGCACGTTCCTCCAGTACCTCTGAATGTCCTGACAGCACCTTGGCCTTTTGCAATGTGGGGCATTGATATGATCGGTGAGATCAGACCTACGGCATCCAACGGGCATCGCTTCATCCTGGTAGCGATTGATTATTTCACAAAGTGGGTTGAAGCAGCTTCCTATGCTACGGTAACCAAGAACGTCGTAGCACGATTCATTCGGCATAACCTGATCTGTCGATACGGCGTCCCGGAAAGGATCATTACGGATAATGGTACCAATCTTAACAACAAGATGATCACTGAGCTCTGCGAGCAATTCAAGATACAGCACCACAACTCTTCTCCCTACCGGCCAAAGATGAATGGAGCTGTCGAAGCAGCAAATAAGAATATCAAGAAGATTGTGCAGAAGATGACCGTGACCTACAAAGATTGGCACGAGATGTTACCGTTTGCTCTTCATGGGTACCGTACCTCGGCACGAACGTCAACAGGGGCAACCCCCTTTTCTTTGGTCTATGGCATGGAGGCAGTCTTGCCGATTGAAGTCCAGATACCCTCTCTCCGGATAATGAAGGATGCAGGCTTGAGCGAAGATGACTGGATCCAGACTCGACTTGATCAGTTAAACCTAATTGACGAAAAGAGACTCACTGCTATTTGTCATGGTCAAACGTACCAAAAACGGATGATCAGGGCATTTAACAAAAAAGTCAGGCGACAAGAGTATCAAGTCGGAGACCTGGTAATCAAGCGCATCATTCTTCCTCAAAGTGACCCCAGGGGCAAATGGACCCCTACGTACGAAGGGCCATTTATGGTTAAACATGTCTTCTCAGGAGGAGCTATGATTCTAACTACCATGGATGGTGACGACCTTCCTCACCCCGCCAATGCAGACATAGTAAAAAGATACTACGCATGAATAAAAGACCCGCTAGGTTGACACACCTAGGCAAAAATAAGGGCTTCCCGGCGAACCAAAAGGGTTCGGGCAAAAATAAGGGATGAAATGAAAAAATCTGTACACCCGACAAGTCGAAAACCTGAAAAGGCGGCTTGGGCAAAAATGGGTATCCCGGTGGACTGAAAACCCGAAAGGGCGGTCCAGGAAAAAGTTAGGGATAAGCGTAATACTATGTCTCATTAGGATCACCTTGCATCCAGAATCCGGTATCAACTACCCAGTTCAGATGGCATCGATCAGTCAGCTTCATCGTCAACTAAGCAGCAAAGTGATGAGACGCTTGAAGACATAAAGGCGATAGCAGAGTTGGAACCCAGTGGAACTTTTTCACATAGCTGTTTTGTTTTCCTTTTCACAAAAATTGTATAAACTTTATTGTCCGGCGGCGTTCTCTTACTAGGACGTCAGCCTCTTGTACATAAACGCCTATTTACAGGCAAATTCAAAAAATCAATACAAATACACTTTTCCAGAAGAATTGCCAATTATTTTTCCTTTTTCTGTTTTGTTTTGCGAAGAACGTCCAATGTTCAATTTTTGATATATGCATTTGACACTAATTGCTAACTCATAAATATTTGCATGCGAAACAAAGGATTAATTACAGGTGACATCAGAAACAGGGGCAATAATAAGTTGTCTAAGCAATCTAGTTGATCTGTCCACCAAGGTACCAAGGTAAGTTCGGCTGAAGAATGTAACCCAGATACCTTCACTCCCCGCCGAGTAAGATAAGATGCAGCCATACTCTCACCCGAGCAGAGAAGGCACAATATCTCCAACAAGTCAGCGACACTCTCCCCAAGCAGAGTTAGTCTACTGTCAGCCTTAAGGAAGTTGGATTATCCCCAGAAGATCTCAATATTCCCCAACGGAGTATACAGACATTCCTAACAAGCATCCCCGACAATCTTGATCTAAGATTATTCCCCGGCGGAATACCAGACATCCAGTGGAGCCATTCCCCAATGCAGTCCAAAGTCTCCCCGGGAGAGTTGAATCAATCTCCCCAGTAGGAAGCTTATCCCCAATAGATTCTGGAAGCTTATCACCTGCAGGGTACGAACGCCTCTCCCCAGCTTTATTCAGAAGGTTATTCCTCACCAGAGCTTATAACTGGGTTATCCTCAGCTAATTACAATGGAAAGATTGTCCCCGACAAAGTTCTTCCTATCCCCCAACGGAGTTCATCAAATCTTCCAACAGAGCTTATCAACGGAATCCCCAGCGGAGTTATCATCAAAACCTCAGCGAAGTATCTCTTCCCAAAGAGTATTTCCCCGCAGAATAATCTCTTCAACAAAGTTTATTACTCAACGGAGTCATCTTCCCCTACCGGTTTATTCTCGCAACCATCATCCCCAGTGGAGACGAAGAACTCTACTCTTCAACATCAGCCCAGGATTTGACTTCCCGGCATCCGTCAAAGATTTATTTTCCTAGACAAAAATACATTCATAAACATCACATCTTCATACATTATAGCATGCACATACGCATCATGAACTTACAATCTCATTTATTTTGAGAACATCACACATTTCATACATCATGACATTGCATACAACTAATGTTTTTCCTTTTCAGGAAAAAGGTCAATACAAAGATGATTACTATCAACTGTCGCAATTCTGGATTTGATACCTGTATCTAGCCAGGGCATATCTGTAAGCGATTACTTGTGGATTCGACACCTGTATCTAGCCAGGGCATATCTGCATGAAGAAATTCCAGATTCGATTCCTGTATCCAGCCAGGGCACGTATGAAGAGTTTGAAGATTCGATTCTTGTATCCAGCCAGGGCATATCTGTTGACGACTAATTCCAGATTCGATTCCTGTATCTAGCCAGGGCACGTCTGAAGAGTTTGAAGATTCGATTCCTGTATCTAGCCAGGGCATATCTGTTGACGACTAATTCCATATTCGATTCCTGTATCTAGCCAGGGAACGTCTGAAGAGTTTGAAGATTCAATTCCTGTATCTAGCCAGGGCATATCTGTTGACGACTAATTTCAGATTCGATTCCTGTATCCAGCCAGGGCACGTCTGAAGAGTTTGAAGATTCGATTCCTGTATCCAGCCAGGGCATATCTGTTGACGACTAATACCAGATTTGATTCCTGTATCCAGCCAGGGCATGTCTGAAGAGTTTGAAGATTCAATTCCTATATCCAGCCAGGGCATATCTGTTGACGACTAATTCCAGATTCGATTCCTGTATCCAGCCAGGGCACGTCTGAAGAGTTTGAAGATTCGATTCCTAGATCCAGCCAGGGCATATTTGTTGATGACTAATTCCAGATTCGATTCCTGTATCCAGCCAGGGCACGTCTGAAGAGTTTGAAGATTCGATTCCTGTATCCAGCCAGGGCATATCTGTTGATGACTAATTCTAGATTCGATTCCTATATCCAGCCAGGGCACGTCTGAAGAGTTTGAATATTCGATTCCTGTGTCTAGCCAGGGCATATCTGTTGACGACTAATTCCAAATTCGATTCCTGTATCCAGCCAGGGCACGTCTGAAGGGATTGAAGATTCAATTCCTGTATCTAGCCAGGGCATATCTGTTGACGACTAATTCCAGATTCGATTCCTGTATCCAGTCAGGGCATGTCTGAAGAGTTTGAAGATTCGATTCCTGTATCCAGCCAGGGCATATCTGTTGACGACTAATTCCAGATTCAATTCCTGTATCCAGCCAGGGCACGTCTGAAGAGTTTGAAGATTCGATTCCTGTATCCAGCCAGGGCATATCTGTTGACGACTAATTCCAGATTCGATTCCTGTATCCAGCCAGGGCACGTCTGAAGAGTTTGAAGATTCGATTCCTGTATCCAGCCAGGGCATATCTGTTGACGACTAATTCTAGATTCGATTCCTGTATCCAGCCAGGGTATATCTGCATGAAGAGTTTGAAGATCAACCCCTGTAACAGGCCAGGTAATTATCTTTCTTTCCCAGGTACGCAAGTTCTCGCTAAGGAATCTCTTACGCGATCGACACCTAGATGGCATCTATAAGCCCATCCACTTACCAACAGTTCCAAATGGCATCTATAAGCCCATTCCCGACAAGGTTCTTTCACACCTCCAGATGGCATCTATAAGCCCATCCTCCTATCCATCATCTTTCTAAATGGCATCTGTAAGCCCATTCCCACCATCACACTGCCGATACTCAACTATGTGAGTGCAAATTTCTGGACACTCTAGTGTTCAATCATCTTCCACCTTTGGATCACGAAAGGCACACAAGCCAATCTACATCCTTAGGTCTAAGAAGATTGAACAGGGGCAACTGTTGTACCCCAAAATTTGCCCTCCCATATTCTTCAAAGTTTTGGCAAGCATCATTTCAAGTCTACTCAAGGGTTGCACAGTCAACCACCCTCCAAAGCCAGTCAAAATCAGGGTTTTGGTTCTTGAAAGGAAGTTGAGGTTTTCAAGGGCTCCATCAAGTTCCATATGCTCATATACATTGTCAAGCACCTACATGTCAAGTTTCAAGGCTCACAAGGTCAAGTTGCACAGTCAAAAACCCTAATTGCTTCACAATCAACTGTAGGGGCAAAATGGTCATTTGGCAGTCAAAAGTCAAAATATTTGGTCAACATCTTATTTTGAAGCCACAATCATCATTTGATCAAGTCTTGATCATGATTTCACAAGAATGGCTCAAAAATCATCAAGGTGTCAAAATTTTCTATTTTTGGACAGTTGAAAAGTCAACTGTAACTTGACCAAGGCATAACTTTTTCATGGTTCATCAGAAAAATCCCATCCAATGCTCATTTTGAAGGGGAGGACATTTCCTACAATTCATCTTCACATTCCAAGTCCAAGAAATGCTCTCACAAAAAGTTATCAATTTCAACATTATAGGTCATTTTCAAAAGTCAACAAAAAGGCATTTTAAGTCAAAGACCATAACTTGAGATTGGTAAATCAAAATGACATGGGACCAAAGGCATTGGTTAGAGGACTTCAAGACCTTTCCAAAATGTCCAAGAACATGTTCATATGGTCAAAATTGAGCAAGCTATGCATTGGAGAAGTTGGGAAATTTTTGTGAAATGGCAAAAGTCAACTATCCTTGAAACTTCAATTTTTGACAAAAGGGCCCACTTTTTCCACTTGATTCATCCTTGTCATGCCACCCACATGTCCCATGATTAAATTCAAGATTAAACATTTATTTTTTCTATTTTTATTTAATTTTATTGATTTAATTCATTTTAAATCCATAAAATTCAAATAAAAATCAAAAAAATTAATCAAAGGATATCTTGTGGTTTGAATGACCTTGATGCATCATAATACACATGCCAAATTCGTGTAAGGTCCATTTCAAGCATGAAATTCAAATTTTGAACAAAAATGGCAAGTTTCTTTAATGGTGGTTATGGAGAAATCTCAAAACATAATTGCATTGGTTTAAGGCTCCTAATGTTATTTGATTGCATTCATACACATATATGCAAGCCTCTCATACCTCAAGCAGGACCTAGAAACCTCTGAAACGGAAACCCTAATTCTCTCAAATTTTCCACAAAATTGACAAATTCGAATTTGTTTGTTTAGCAAGTTTCAAGGAGTTTTAAGGATTCAATCGTGTTCCTGGGCATAGCAGCAATCATTCCCAACTCTTACACGAAGCAAAATCATCCCAGATCGTGCTCCCTAGCTCTCATTGGTTTGGTAAATTTCTTGAATTCGGTTTTCATATTTCAAGCATCATTAACTGTTTTTGATTGTTTGTGTGAACTCAGGATACCTATTAGAATGTATTTGATGCATAACATGCAAGCTTTAACGCAGGAGTAAGGACTTGCCATTGTTAGGGCAGTTTTTGTTATCTTCTTCGAAACTCACCGTACAGTCGTTTTCAGGCCAAAACAATGGCACCGTTGAATCCGCAGGGGTCGAATTAGGGTGATAAGGTTTTTCTTTTGCTTTGATTTTGCCTATTTTGCAGGATCGGCCATTGCGCTTGCCGGAGAAGACGACCGGAGCTAGGGCTCCGACGTCGTTGACTGGATTGGACTCCAGCGTGGCTGGCGTGGCACGATAACGCATTCTGATTCGCTCCCATGTTACACCTGGGCCCCACGCGTGTTGACTGTGTTTGAAAATTCAAATATGCCACGTTTTCATTTTTAACCCATTGATTGCAGATTACAAACACCAAAGACAGCTAGCTCAGTTGGCAACGTGTTGGTTGATTTCTCCAGAGGGCATGAGTTCGATTCTTGGCCCTGGCATTTTCTCTTTACCATTCTTCATAACTAACATGCTTTCTATATTTTCTTTTTAATATTTTCATCCTAATTTAATTTATCTTTAAATAATCTTCTCATGCATTAAAAAATCACAAAAAATATTTTCCTTTTGCATTTTAATCAGAAAAATGTTTATTTAATTTTTGACATTAAAATTAATATTTTTGCATGCATATTTTAATTAATTGTTAAATAATCATTAAATTTACTTTTAATTTCTTTTAATTATCAATAAAACCAAAAAAAAACTAAAAAAAATGTAAATACTTTATTAATTTCATTTAGGTAATTATTTTGTAAAAATAATATTAATGAATTGAATTAGTTTTAATTAGGCAACTTTAACCTTTTTTTTAATAAATAAAATAAATTTAGAATTAGGCTTTTATTAACTTTTAATTTTAATTCATTTTATTTTATTTCATTAAAAATATAAAAATACAACAACATCTTTCTTTTAATAAATTAATTAATTAGTTATTAATTTTAATTTCATTTAATCACAAAAAAGGACAAAAACTCATAATTTTCTCAAAAGGGTCAAAAACCCTAGGACGTTCCAATTTAATTTCTTTTCGCGCGTTATTTTTATATTTTGATTATTATGTAACTGCTTCAAGAATGTAATAGTAATTAGGTTTATTGCTTTCTTTACTTTCCGCACTTTATCAAAACGGGTCTTTGTTTTTTTGGCGATGTATAGACCCGCGCCTTGTAATAGCGTAGCTTTACATTCCCGCAATTTATTTTCCGCACTCCTAACTGTTAAAAAATGCATGAAAGAATGTATGAACAATAAAACCAATCCGTAGCTCACAAATAACATGTACAAAAACATTAGCTGAAAAACAACACACAAAGCACATGCCACTTCTAGGGTACGCTTCACTCGTTGCCTCGAAACGTGGTCATCAAGTATAGGACGTCTTAGAGGTCACCCTTTGTCTAAAGATCCAGTTGCCTCGAAACGGTTGCCTCGGATAAAAAAGGATCTAGGACATTAGGGTTACTTCTAAGGTGTCCTACCGTTGCTTCGGTGACCACACTGTCCCGATAATCGAATTGACCCGAACACCTCCAACAATGGTGCTACCTACCCCTCAATGGTGGGATAGCACTATCTAAAGGACTTTTACACAGCCTAATTCCTTAGAGTAGGTAGATTTCTCTTAAGTACTTGCTCTCTTCAAACAAACAAAAATACTTTTTACACCTCACACTTTCTAAAAGTTTTCAAACAAAATTTTTCATACACTCTTGAGGACTGATACAAGAGTTACTTAGAAATCTTTCAAACGAAACTTTTTCAAAACCCACACACACTTGAAAAGCAAACATCTTTTGAAAACATAAGAGCAAGTACCTAAGAGCCCGTGGATAACCACTGATAGAAAGGGTGCTAACACCTTCCCTTTCTATAAATCTACCTCCCGAACCGAGAAACATTCTCATAAGGAATTTTGCTGTGCTTTTGTCCTTTCCATGTTGGAGAACATAAAAGACGGTGGCGACTCTTGCTTCCGCGACATTTCACGAAACCAGCTTTAAACAGTCAGTTCTATTTCCACCGATCACAATCGTTAATCTGCATATCTTTCGTCCGTCTCAATCCAAGGGAATCGTTTAAATTTTTGTCGACTTCATGTCATCAAACACATAGCGCGAATACCCTCATTCATCTTCCGTTTATTATTTTGTTAAAAACTTAAGATAATTTTCCCAAATATTCAACCTTTCAAAACTCATACCTTTGAAGTCAAAACTTCGACGTTAGGTCGTCGTATCTTCAACAAAACTCGTCCATACCCATTTTTGGCCAAGCAATTTATTTATTTTAATCAAACTAACATTTTTTAATAAACAGATATTTCAAAAGGTTCCTATAGAATACTATAGATACATTGGGTTTTAATACCTTCCCATTGTATAACCAACCCCCGAACTCTAGACCTCTTTTGAAAAACGCCTTGTATTTTCATTACTTTTAAAGTATTATTTTACATTACATATTTTAGGGTATTATTTCGCTCTTTCCCCTTGGAAATAATAAAGCGCGGTGGCGACTCTTGATTTTGTGAGACGAGTTAATTAATAGCTCGATCTCCGATTTACCCCACTACATTTTTTATTGCTACAGTTCCCGATCTGTGGAAAATGTTACTATCGTCGATCGTTGTGAAGAATTCTCTAATGTCCCCTTACTTGGAATTAGGGGAGGTATTACTTACAACCCCTACTTAGCCTTACGACAGTTTGGTTATGCCCGAAGGGATGGCCCACATGAGATGCTTATTCAAGGGTTGGTATTTGACTATGAGAATGACGATCAAGGTTACCGCTAGAGGTTCATCCGAGCTTGAAGGATGTTGAACAAGGTAGATAGAAAGACATTGGGTCATAATAATTCCATCCCTCTTGAGCCTTATCTCAAATGGGTACAAGCCCGTGCTCAAAGTCTTATGATGCCTTAACCCTCCATTATCCCGGTTATCATAGAGCATGTTGTGGAAGGAGATGTCCCATACATTATCATGCATCCTGACATGCCCACCTCTCTCGAAAACTTGCAAAGGGATTGGATATAGCTTAAGGGGGAGCGAGACACTTTCGAGGCCCAATTCTACGCCAGTGAGAAGAAAGTTCTGGAACTCACCAAGCAGCTTCATGAGGAGCGGAGTCTGAACGCCTACATCGCACCAAAGAGGATGCGTTCAACTTTTTTATCTTAGAGTTTTCATATTTCTTTGTAAGCCCAAAGAGGCATGATGTACTCAAACTTTGATTTATTAATATGAGGTGTGTTCCTTTTTTGTCTAATACAAATTTAAATCTCTAATTTCCTTGAAATCATTGCATATGCATCTTCATTCATCATAACATAAGCAGACTTCTTACAACAGGTCTCATCATCTTTCTACTGTTTATTTTAGTGAGATGGACATGGAACAGATGGTAAAAGATCTCCAGGCGCAAAATGCTCAGTTTCAATAAATGTTATTTACTCTGGAAAAAGGACAAGAGGATTTGAAAACTTTGCTGATCGAAGAAAAGAAGAAGAAAGCAAAGAAATCAACCGGTGTTTTGAATCTGGGAAGAAGGTTCCTGGGGCCATCCAGACGGACCATTGACATCGCAACATCATCAGGTGAAAAGGATAATCAAGAAGGGAAAAACAAGGAAGTGATTGCCCATCCAAAATCTGTAGAGGAAGAAGACAATGATTACTCTGAAGAGCAGTATCCTCTGACTGACGACAAATACAAACATCTGGAAGAACGTCTAAGTGCAATGGAGATTCAGAAAGTTCTCGGGCTGGAATTTGAAGAGCTGGTTTGGTGTCTGGGATTGTTATTCCACCAAAGTTCAAGGCACCAGTGTTTTCTAAGTACGACAAGGTTTCGTGTCCCAAGATGCACCTCCGATCTTATGAGAGGAAGATACAGCCTTACACTAGCGACAGAGATTTATGGGTCCACTTCTTTATGGATAATGTTGTACCCCAAAATTTGCCCTCTCATTTTATCAATATTTCCCCTCACCAGACTCTTTGAACTCCAGACAGGATTAGGGTTTTGCTCTACTCAAGACATCTCCTTGCACTAATGACCTAAATTAGGGTTTGAGTTTGCACAAGGATTTTTGGACCTCCAATTCTCAAAGTGACTTTCATACTTCATGTTGGACTCATGAGTTTGTCCATACCAAGTTTCAAGCCTTGAATCAAATTTTTTCCCAATCAATTGGACAGTTGACCTAGAAATCAATTATATTGAGGAAAAAGTGAACTGTGGCCAATTTACAGCCAAACCTCATGATTTTTGACCCACATCAACATTATAAACTCATATGAACCATTTGATCAAGTTTGGACCACAACTCCTCAAGAAATTTGATCAGATCATCAAAAGGGCAAAATGGTCATTTTTAGTGTTTTGACTGTACAAGGGCAATTTCTGACTTTTGACCTAGCCAATGGCAAATTGGGCTCAACCATGGACTCAAGGAATCAATGGAATCATCTTGACCTATTCAACAAGCTCAAAAGATCTCAATTGCATTGGATTGACAGATGAATTTTTCAATCAACTGATCAAAATTTGACTATACACTGAAAAGTCAAACTTTGACTTTTTGGTCAAAATCAAGTGACAAGGGTCATTTTTCATCAAGATGTGTCAAAACATGAAATTTGTTCATCAAGAAACCCATTTTTTCAAATTAGGGTTTAAAGTTGAAAAATTTCATGACTTAGAATTTTTCTAACTTATGAAATTTTCTTAATTTTTCCTAACTTTGCCCAACACTTTCACCATGATGCAATTGGATTCAAACAAAACTTCCAACATTAAAGTTGTAGTAATACACAAATTATACAACTTTTATTCAAAAAGTTTTCCCAAAAGAAGCTTGGATCTCAAGTTATGAGTTTTGGAACAAGGGTCCCTAAAACTTTTAACTTAAGGAAATTTTGCCCTAGTTTAGGCAGGATTTTGACCTATCTTCATGGCCATTTTTCACATAGTTCCACTTGGAATATCAAGTTGCATTTCAAATATGGATTGTAGAGAATGTTGCAAGCTTTCCAAAATGTCCAAGAACTCTCCAAACTCATTTGTGGTTAGGGAGAATCGAAGGCTTGAAGTTTGCAAAAACTCACTTTTCATCCATGGCATGTTCATGTTCATACAAGTTGCAAATTCAAATCAGCTTGCTTTGCACTAGATTACAGGCCTCAAAACCATTCCACACACAATAATTAAATGCAAATCCATTGGTCTAAGGAATTTTTTTGGTCATTAGAACATTGCACATTAGATTAATCCCTAAGTAGAAAAAGCAATATTTCCATTTTTGCCATAATCTTGCTTTATGTAAAACCATAATCTTTGAGCATTGGTCCAGATCTTATGCAGCCAATCAAATCCACAAATTAGAGGGGCCAAGAGCAGAGGGCGCAAGCATATGGATAGCCTGTACAGGCCTGTTTCAATCACTTCTCACACTTTGCTTCATAACCAAGAAATTTGTCCAAAATAGAAAAACTGGAACCTCAGCAAAAACCAACTTGTGCAAGCATTTGAAACATCTTTCTCACATCCCCTTGAACCAAAAACACGACCCTTTGAGCCCTCAAACATCCCATAGCTCAAAATCACATCTCATTGGCAAAACAGGGCAGCATCTGCAACTTGAGTTCTATCTCACATTTTGCTCGTGCGTTTTGCCCCAAGTTGGTTCAAACATCTTCCACATAACACATCTAAACTATACCAACCCTTAAACACTAACTGTAATTCCATTTACAGGGTTTGCCATTTTCAATTTCAGCTTGTGCAGGTTGAGTTCGGTTGGCTTGTTCAAGCACCTTCAAGGCAAGCTAGGCATTGGAGAAGGTCAAGTGAAGTTCAAGCAAGCTCCCAAACATCTCAGGCCTTGTTGAAAAGCTCCACATTGCCATACACGAAGTCAGCTAAAACAGGTTTTTATCAACTTCCTATCTCTCTATTTAGGAACATTTAGACTTAGGTTTGTGAATAAGAAATGTAGTATTCATAGCCATGAAGCTGTACATATGCTCAGTTTTCATTTTTATTAAGCATGCTGAGAGAATTTTGTCCATGAACATCCTGAAAAAATTAGGTTAGATTTTAGGGCCAGAGAAATTCTCTCTGGTCTTTGAGAGTTAGGACAAGTTTTTTATATGGTTGAATTCGTCTTGAAAAGCTCTACAACTTTGATGTTATGTGTTTTTGCAATAGAGCTCGTATGCAGGATATTCGTGTTTGGTACAGGCGCGCGCGTTTTTGAAAGTTAGAGGTTGAAGATGAAGTGTGGTGGGCTGGGCTTGGTCCTGGCTCACTATTGACACCCCCCTTTTGCTTTTTGCACCCCCTTGACCCATTTTCTTTATATTTTATATTATTGTATTTTATTTTCATTTCTGATTTTATTTTATTATTTCCAAATATAAAAAATACTCAAAAATATTTTTATAAATTTTTCACATTTATTTAGTATTTTATTTTCATTTTTTCTAACATAAAATTAATTTATTGATTATATACTTTTATTTTATTTATTGAAAACTTAAAAATAATATATAAATTATATTTTTATCTTATCCTTTATTTTATTCACACCAAAAAATATCATTCTAAATGAATTTTTATTTTTTGCATATATTTTATTTTATTTTTATACATATTTAATATAATTAATATATATATATATATATATATATATATATATATATATATATATATATATATATATATATATATATATATATATATATATATATATATATATATATATATATATATATATATATATATATATATATATATATATATATATATATATATATATATATATATATATATATATATATATATATATATATATATATATATATATATATATATATATATATATATATATATATATATATATATATATATATATACACTTTTATTTTATTTAATAGATACTTTAAAATAAAAAACATAGAAATATTATACTTTTTATTATTATTATTTATACTTAAAATAATACCTTTTCCTAAATATTTTTTTTTTTTTACATACATTATTTTATTTATTGTTTATAATCAATATAACTAATATATTTATTTTCTTAAAGAAAAATTAGGGTTTACCCTTAATAAAAAAAAAAAATTTCTTTTATTTATTTCTTCCCTTTTTTGTATTAAATATTTTTACATGCACAAAAATAAACAAAAACCTTTTTTGCATATTCATTTATTTTGTACATTTATTTAATTTGTTTATTTAAATATTGTTCATTTATTATTTATGCCATTTGATTCGATTTGGATGTAATAGTAAAATTAGGGTTTTTATTTTCTTGTCAAAATATACCCCCATTCAAAAAGTGTATCCCCCTCCCCATAATCATGTTATAATAGCTTAGACTTTTAATTCTCGGACTTTATGATTTCAATTATACCATGATTAAAGACTAGGGTTTGTATGCAAAAATCCAAAATTAATAAGTAGCTTGACTAATACAAAGACAAAAATGCATGAAAATCAAACACAATGCACACTTACACCCCTAGGGTTACATCCACCTGTTGCCTTAAAAATGGGCCATGTTATGCATGTTAAGTACTTTGGCAAAACAAAAACAAAACAAAAGATCATAGTCCCTCGATGATGCTATCTTGGTTGCCCATACAAAAATGATCAAGTCCCTCAAAAATTTGCCAAAAAATACTTGACACAATTGCTATCATGGTCTATACGATGACCCGCGCCTGTCCCGTTTAACATCCTAATACAAGGTTGTTTACCAAATGCAATGGTAAAACAACACTGTCAAAAGGGTTAAAAATATATAGGAAAGATCTTTGAGTAAAATAGGGTAGATAACTCTTAGTTACTTGATCAAAACTTGCAAAACATCCTTGCTATTTTCAAACACACTCCACAACACAATTTCAAAATATTTCCCAAAACAAACTTTCAAACTTTCAAAACATTGAAACATCTTTTCAAAAGACAAAAAAACACCTTTGTATACATTCAAACAAGAATCATTACAAAGGTTGCCACAACGATGGCCTCTTTTCAAAACATCTTTCAAAACCACACACAAAGCACCATTTCAAACAATTGAAAAGCAAAAGCAAGTGATCTAAACAAGTAACTAAGAGCCCATGGATAACCATGGATGAAAAGGGTTCTTGCACCTTCCCTTTTCATAATCTACTCCCCGAACCCAAGAAAACATCTCAAAGGTCTTTCCTGTGCTTTTTGACCTTTCCTTAGGATAAAATAAAAAGTCGGTGGCGACTCTTGCTAAACCGAAACATTTGCGAACACAAACGCAAAACCTCAAGTCAGTTCTCCCACTGTATCACAGAACTGGAGACTCTACTGTGGAGAAACTCAAAAGTGGAGTAACCTTAGGGTTTAGATCACCTTTACATGCTTATCTTGATTGCTTTGATTGCTTTACATTTGGTTCTATTGTTTGGGCTTGAAATCCTCTACCCGGATTTGGGAAACATTCATAGGTAAATAGCAATACGTTGTGGAAACTGTGCGGGGTATACCGACATGGTTGAAGCAATAGTTATATTAGTGCGACATATTTGTGAGTACCGGTAGCCTTTGAGTCAATCAAAGAGAATACAGGGCCGCTGAGTGATGTCATGAAGCACTAATGAACTCTTAGAACCTTTACTTGACCATCTTGGCCTTTTTAGGGGTAGTGAGATGACCGGCTTTGGTGCAGTCCGAAGTTGGTAGATACTCGATACTACACTCATTGAGGGTTATTTTCTTGTAATATTTCGGTCGCCAGTTAATTGGCTAAACTGAAACAATGAACACATAAAATAATCCAGTGACATTGAGCTGCTTAGAACCCGGTTACTATTTATAGGACAGGCTGAGCCAACTAACTTCAAGAGGGTACTTACCAATGAAACCCCATGCAAGCCTGAAACTATGATCTTGTGTGATTTATATACTTGTGCATACATCATGAACATCATAAAGCATCATATGCATCCACTAACCATTTCAAGGGTTTGGATCTTCATCTTTGTTCCTGTTTTGTAGGTCATGGAATCACTCCGCAGAAAAATAATTCAGGCCAACCTTGTGAGAATCCCTTCTCAGCTCAAGGAGCTTACTTCCAAGATTCCAGAGAATTCTCTCTTCAGTGAAAGACATGGTAGACTTCTCAACTTGGTCAACTCCAACATTGAGGAAGACATGGTGAAAGTTCTCTTCCAGTTCTTTGACCCCCTACACCATTATTTCACATTCCCTGATTACCAACTAGTACCTACTTTGGAGGAATTTTCTAAACTCCTGAGGATTCCTATTCTCCATCAACTACCCTACGACGGTACAGAAAGAGAACCAAAGCCTGAAGATGTTGCTCAAGCCTTACACTTGCAACCATCTGATATCAAAGGTCATTGGGAAACCAGAAGTGGTGTCAAGGGTTTCTTGGCAAAGTTTCTGTTTGAGAAGGCACAAGACTGCTGGAATTCTCTAGATCTGCAAGCTTTTGAGGAGATTGTAGCACTTCTCATCTATGGGTTGGTCTTGTTCCCAAACCCTGATCAGCTTATAGATGTGAATGTTGTCAAGATTTTCATATCTCGGAATCCTGTGCCTACATTGCTTGGGGACATCCTACACTCATTTCACACACGAACAATAAGGAAAAGAGGTGTTCTCATGTGTTGTACTCCTCTTCTAGCAAGGTGGTTTATTTCTCACCTTCCCCAATCAGTTTTGAATAATGAGCAGGGTTTAAGGTGGTCACAACGGTTGATGACCCTCACACATTCTGATGTTCATTGGTGTTCTCGGTCCAGAGAAAATGTCATCATCATTGATCATTGTGGGGAATTCCCTAATGTCCCACTACTTGGCATTAAGGGAGGCATCACCTACAACCCCTTTTTAGCTCTGAGGCAATTTGGGTATGCCCGGAAGGATGGCCCTCATGACTTGCTGATTCCTGACTTGGTTTTTGACTTCGACAACGATGCTCAAGGACTTCGACAAAGGTTTATTCGAGCTTGGAGGATGCCCAACAAAGTGGATAGTAAGACACTAGGGCACAAGAATTCCATCCCCCTTGAGTCTTATCTCAAGTGGGTACGAACCTGCGCCCAGAGTCTTATGATCCCATACCCTCACATTCTCCCCATGATCAAAGAGCCTGTTATGGAAGGAGAGGTTCCATACACCTTCCTACATCCAGACATGCCAACATCATTAGAAGAATTGCAAAAAAGTTGGATATAACTCAAGGAAGAGCAGAACACTTTTGAAGCCAGCTTCTATGCCAGTGAGAAGAAGGTTTTGGAACTTACCCGCCGACTTCACGAAGAGGAGACTCTCAACACTTACATCACGCCAAAAAGGATGCACAACGTCTTTCTACATTAAGAAGCTTTGTAATATTCTGCCCATGGGGCATTTATGTACTAACAAATTTCTTCTTATTAATATGACATGTGTTCTTTTTGTTTGCAACAAATTTGAATTTCTGAATCCTTGAATGCATTACATGAATACACATCATTCATCATATGCATTAACAGGTCTTCACACCAGGTTTCCTTATCTTTCTGCTGTTTATTTCAGCAAGATGGATATAGAGCAGACGGTTAAAGATCTGCAAGCATAGAATTCACAATTCCAACAACTCCTCATGACCTTAGCAAAGGGTCAAGAGGATCTTAAAGCACTGTTAGAGAAAGAGAAATAAAAGGAAAAGAAGAAAAAGAAAAGAATTGGTGTGGCCACTATGGGAAGAAGATTTGAGAATCAAGCTAGGAGAGTTCTGGAATTCCCCTCGACGTCTGACGAAGGGGTTGGTAAAGGAAAGGGAGTTACAATGCCCTCCGAGTCTGAAGCTGAAGAAGAAGAAGAAGAGGATGAAGATTACTCTGAACAACGGTACCCTACAGCGGATGATAAGTATAAGAATCTTGAAGACCGGCTGGCAGCCATGGAGGTATAAAGGGTACCTGGGCTAGATTTCGAAGAACTAGGGTTGGTTGTTGGGATCGTCAGTCCTCCCAAATTCAAAGTACCTACATTTTCTAAATACGACATTTTGTCCTGTCCAAAGATGCATCTGCGGTCCTACGTCAGAAAGATCCAACCTCACTCTTCTGATAAGGATCTGTGGGTCCACTTTTTTCAAGATAGCTTGTCGGGTACGCAATTGGACTGGTTCTATCAACTTGAGAGATCTGATGTTCATAACTGAGAGGATTTAGCTGATGCTTTCTACCGATAATACCAATACAACGCATATTTAGCGCCTACTCGTACTCAACTACATAGTATGGGTATGGCCTCTAATGAGGGATTTAAGGAGTATGCCCAGAATTGGCGGGATTTGGCTGGAAGGCCACCATTGTCGGATAGAGAGCTGGTTGACATGTTTTTGGGGACCCTGTCTGGTCCATTCTTCAATCACTTGATTGGGAGCTCATCTGCAGGGTTCACCGAATTAATTCTGACCGGTGAAAGGGTCGAAGCTGGCATTAAGAGTGGTAAAATTCAGAAGGATGCCTCCGCTTCCACTGCTATCAAGAAGACCTTCCCAGCCAAAAAGGAAGTTTCTGCTGTTCACACCTAGAGAAATCAAGGGAGAATGGAGCGCCAACCAGCGGTGGGGGCTGTGATGATCCAGAACTCCTCAGCCGATCAACCTCAAAGCAGTCAACCCAGAGCTAACCAGCAAAGGGTAGAAAGGCCACAACGACAATTCACCCGGATCAATATGACACCGGCTCAGGTCCTCCCTCATCTGTTAAAATTAAACCTTACCAACTTGAAAGAAGCGCCAAAAAACCCAAATACGTCTTCTCCCTATTATCATTCAAATGCAAAATATGCATACCATTCGGACAGTATAGGGCATGACACCAACAACTGTTGGGCCCTTAAAAACAAGATCCAAGATTTGATAGATGCCAAGGAGGTAGATTTTGATGCCCCCGAAAAACCTAATGTGATATCCGCTCCTATGCCAAAACATGGTCATAATGTCCATGCTATTGTGGAAGATCTTCATGTTACCGCTGTTGATGAATTAATGACTCTGTTGCCAATGATCAAGATGAATCTGTTGAAAGCCGGGATATTCCCAGGATATGAAAAAGATTGTTACTTCTATTCAACCTTGCAATCCGACTGTCCGTTGTTGAAATCAGGCCTTCAACGTTTGATGGATACTCAAGAGATCCTCTTTCAGAAAACTCCTGTTGCTACTATCACTCATGTTACTCCTGTTACTTCAATCAATGATATTGCTATAATCACCATTTCCGACAATCTTTCTAAGACCTGCAAAAGGCCTGTTAAGATTACACCAGATCCAAAGTTTGTACCACTGAAGATTACCATGCCGGTGCCTATCCCATATAAGTCCAATAAGACAATACCGTGGAATTATGGAGGAGAAATCTTCTACCATGGTGTCAAGTAGATCGAATCATCCAAAGAGAATTCCGATGAAGAGACTCCTGATGTGGGGAATATTACGGGAACAAGTAAGACCACTCGTAGCGGAAGAATCTTCTCTCCGGAGATTTCTCCTCCACGGGCAGTTTTCGGACCCTCAAGTGCTCATGTGCCTGTCAAGATATCTGTGCAGAGTCTAGTGACTGAATAATTTTATGCTCCCTGTTGTACCCCAAAATTTTCCCTCCCATATTCTTCAAAGTTTTGACAAGCATCATCTCAATTTGCTTAAGTCTACTCAAGGGTTGCACAGTCCCAACATCTCCTAAGCCAGTCAAAAACTAGGGTTTTGGTTCCTTCAGTGAATTTGAGGTTTTCAATGGTCCAATAAAGTCCCATAGGCCTACACATATCCTCAAGCATCTACATGGCAAGTTTCAAGACTCACAGGGTCAAGTTGCACAATCAAAAGTCCTGTTTGCTTCACAGTCAACTATAGGGGTAAAATGGTCATTTGGCAGTCAAAAATCAAAATTTTTGGTCAACATCTTATTTTTAAGCCACAATCATCATTTGATCAATTCTTGATCATGATTCCACAAGCATGGCTCAAAAATCATCAAGATGCCAAAAGTTTCTATTTTTGGACAGTTGAAAAGTCAACTGTAACTTGACCAAGGCATAACTTTTTCATGGTTCATCAGAAAAATCCCATCCAATGCTCATTTTTAAGGGGATGACATTTCCTACAACTCATCTTCATATTCCAAGTCCAAGAAATGCTCTCACAAAAAGTTATCAATTTCTATATTATAGGTCAATTTCAAAAGTCAACAAAAAGGCACTTTAAGTCAAAGACCATAACTTGAGATTGGTAAATCAAAATGACATGGGACCAAAGGAATTGGTTAGAGGACTTCAGGACCTTTCCAAAATGTCAAAGAATATGTTCATAGCTTCAAAATTGAGCAAGATATGCATTGGAGAAGTTGGGAAATTTTTGGGAATTTGCAAAAGTCAACTTTGCCTAAAACACCTTGTTTTTGCTAATGGGCCTCAATTTCTTTCTTGAAACATTGTCCAAGGCCTATGCACGACTCATTGAACTTAAATTGAATTATTTTCTTTTTTTTTAATTAATTATTTGGATTTTTAATTGATTAATAAGTCATTTAATTGATTTAATTGTAGGAAAATTCAAAAGATATGATTTTCAAATCTTTTGTGAAGCAAATAAGATCAGGGCAAGCTGGCATTTTCGTGCATCCATCAAAGAGGCAAAAAACTCCATGTTTGGCAAGCTTTATCAATAAAAAATATGCAAAAAGATTTGATTGGAAATCAAAGATTGAAAACATAATTCCATGGATCTTTGACCTAGTTTGTACCCTAAAATCATTCTACTATATATGCTGAGCCTAACCCTAATGTCATGAACGTGCAAAACTGCTGCAAGAACCATAGCCAACTTCCAAAACTTCAAGAAAAATTTGAAAACTGAATTCCATCTCCCAGCACGACTCAAAGCCTTTTTTTGATTCAAACCTATTGCAGGGATTCCCAGAAACCTTTTGCAATCAAAATCACACACTAACACTCAAGGAATCGTGAGATAACAGTTTCACGGTTCGAATTTTTTCCATAAACGCATCCTTTGATTCATGCATCATTAATGTATTTTGTTGTTTGTTTTGTATTCATAGGGATTGGACGAAGCTTTTGGTACACAATAATTGCATTATAATGCCCAGAATTGCAAAACACCATTAGTGAAATCTAGGGTTTCAGAGCTCTCAATTTAGGGCTTTACAGCATAAGTAAAATCAGAACCAATGATACCCATGGTTGAACTCAGAATGACAAGACGAATTCAACACCATGCTCGCGCCCTATTTATATAATGCACGGTTCTATTCGCTATTTTCTCTCATTGCAGATTGTGGGGGTTTAAAACCCCCGCTATTTGTTTTGTTTTTTGCAGGTTTGATGAAGAAGATGATTACGTGTTATTAAATGATTGGAGCATTTGAAATAAACGCGCGTTTTCTTTTGATAAAGCATATTGCCTGAATTTCTAATATAATGATCAGTTTGTATTATAATATTAAACGCGTTCAAGTGGCCTAGTGGTTGGTGAGGTGTTTGTGCATCATTGGGACCTGGGTTCGATTCCCAGGTCCACCCAAATCTCAATATTATTTTTTCTAACAAATTCCCATGCAGCGCTGTCCATGTATTCCACCATAGACCTTACAAATCAAGGCGCCAAGTGTCTCAAAAGACAGATCCAAAGGCCAAAAGGTGAGGAGCATCATGCTCCCAGTCAACAAGCGTTCTTGAGGATCCAGAAAGTCAACAGGCTTGGCTTATTGGGCTTAAAATTTCCAGGCTTCACACCTCGATTCTTGGGTCAACACCCCCACTGGTTTCGTTACTTTTTTAATTTCTTTTCTTTTACAATTTCTTTTTTAATTACTATAATTATTATTATTAATTCATAAATTAATTAATTTTCATAATAAAATCAGGAACTTAATGTTTATTATTATGTATTAATTTCATTATTAATTTATTTTGTAAATAAAATACTAACAAATTAATTAGTTTAATAGGGCAACTTTAATATTTTTTTCATAAATAAATAAAAATCATGTAGAATTAGGTTTGACAATTTTCAATCATATTTTCTTATTATCATTATTCTTATTTATTAATTATTATTTTTGTAAATAAAATGTAAATTAATTAAATTAGTTAAATTAGGTTAATTTTAACTTCTTTTTTTTTACAATAAATAAAATAAACTTAGAATCAGGTTTCACTAACTTTGAATTTTAATTCCTTTTCTTTTTATTTTCATAAAACATAAGAAACACAAAAAAAAACATTTTTTTTCTTTTTTAATTAAATAATTAATTAGTAAACTAGGTTTAATATTTTAATTAATTGCAAAAAGGACAAATTACTTTCTTTATTTCTCAAGAGGGTCAAAACCCCAGGACGGCCTGATTTAATTTCTTTCGCGCATTATCATTATTCTTGATTATTTATGTATCTGCTCAAAGGATGTAATAGTAATTAGGTTTACCGATTTCTTTACTTTCCGCATTTATTTACCAAAACGGGTTTTTGTTTTTGGCGATGTATAGACCCGCGCCTTGTAATAGGGTAGCTTTACATTTCCGCACTTTATTTTCCGCACTCTTAACTGTTAATATGCCTGCAAGACTGTATGCCAAATAAAATTAATCCGTAGCTCACAAATACATGTACAAGATAAACATAACATGAAAACAACACACATGCATATGCCACTCCTAGGGTACGCCTCACTCGTTGCCTCGAACGTGGTCGTCAAGTATAGGATGTTTTAGAGGTCGCCCTCCTGTCTAAGATCCAGTTTCCTCGAAACGGTTGCCTCGGATAAAAAGGATCTAGGACATTAGGGTTACTTCTAAGGTGTCCTACTATTGCTTCGGTGACCACACTGTCCCTTATAATCGAATTGACCCGAATAACTCCAACGATGGTGCTACCTACCTATCAATGGTGGGATAACACTATCTAAAGGACTCTTACACAGCCTAATTCCTTAGAGTAGGTAGATTCTCGTGGGTACTTGCTCTTTTCAAAAACAAACAAAAATACTTTTCACACTGACAGTTTCAAAAAGTTTTCAAAACAAATTTTTCATACACTCTTGAGGACAGATACAAGAGTTACTTAGAAATCTTTCAAACGAAACTTTTTTCAAAACCCACACACACTTGAAAAGCAAACATCTTTTGAAAACATAAGAGCAAGTACCTAAGAGCCCGTGGATAACCACGGATAGAAAGGGTGCTAACACCTTCCCTTTCTATAAATCTACCTCCCGAACCGAGAAACATTCTCGAAAAGGAATTTTGCTGTGCTTTTGTCCTTTCCATGTTGGAGAACATAAAAGACGGTGGCGAATCTTGCTTACCGCGACATTTTGCGAACCAGCTTAAAAAACAGTCAGTTCTATTTCCACCGATCACAGAACTGGCGACTCTGCTGGGGAATCTTATAAAAGTGAGGTGTACCTTAGGATTAGATCATACTTATGTTTTCAATTGCCTGTTTTGATTGCTTTAATATTGTGGGCCTGTTTTGGGAGTTTCATAGATCCTAACCCGGATCTGGGGGAAACCTTTTAGGTAGCAACAAACTGTGAGGGAACTGTGTGGGGTATACCGACTCGGTTGAAGCAGTTGCTACGTTGATATGGCACTTTGGTGAGTACCGGTAACCCTTGAGTCAAGTCAAGGAGAGTACGGGGCTGCCGCGTGGTGTCGTGAAGCATCAACTGACCTTAGGAACCTTACTTGACCATCATGGGCTCTTTAGGGGTAGTGAGATGACTGACTTTGGTGCAGTCCGAAGTTGGTAGATACTCGATACTACACTCATTGAGGGTTGTTTTCTTGGAATATTTTGATCGCCAGTTCAGTGGATAAATCAAAACAATGAACATAGAAAACAACCCAATGATATTGAGCTCCTTAGAACCCGGTTACTTTTGATAGGACAGGTTTTAAGCCCACCAACTTCAAGAGGGTAGTACCCCAAACTTCATGCTAGCCTAAACTCTAAGGGCTGTCTGGTGTGACTTGTGTGCCTTATCATGTTTGCTTTTTGTGAATACTTGTGGTGTGTCCTTATCATAACATCATAGCATCATACAACATCATATGCATCCACTGACCACTTCAAGGGTTCGAATATTCATCTTTGTTCTTGTTTTGTAGGACATGGAAACTTTCCGCAGAAAGACAATTCAGATCAACCTTGTAAGGATCCCTCCTCAGCTTAAAGAGCTTGCATCCAGGATTCCCGAGAACTCTTCCTTCAGTGAAAGGCATGGTAGACTCATCAGCTTGGTCAACACCAACATTGAAGAAGATATGATAAAGGTTCTCTTCCAGTTCTTTGACCCTTTGCACCACTGTTTTACTTTCCCGGATTATCAACTGGTGCCTACTTTGGAAGAGTTTTCTCAGCTTCTGAAGATTCCTATCCTTAGTCAACTACCCTACAACGGTACGGAAAGGGAACCAAAACTTGAAGAGGTTGCTAAAGCATTACGCCTACAACCATCTGACATCAAGGGACATTGGGAAGTTAGAAGTGGTATTAAAGGATTCTTGGCAAAGTTCCTATTTGAGAAGGCACAAGAATGTTGGAATTCCCTTGACCTACAAGCCTTTGAAGAAGTTGTGGTACTCCTTGTCTATGGGTTGGTGTTGTTCCCGAATCCGGATCAGCTTATAGATATCAATGCCGTCAAGATCTTCATGTCTAGGAATCCTATACCTACGTTGCTTGGGGACATCCTCCACTCATGTTACACTCGAACCATGAGAAAAATAGGTGTTCTCATGTGCTGCACTCCTCTCCTGGCAAGGTGGTTTATTTCGCACCTTCCACAATCAGTTTTGAAGAACGAGCGGGGTTTGAGATGGTCACAACGGTTAATGACTCTTACACATGCTGATATACATTGGTGTTCTTGGTCCAGATAAAATGTCACTATCATTGATCGTTGCGGAGAGTTTCCTAATGTTCCTTTACTTGGAATTAGAGGGGGCATTACTTACAACCCGTGTCTGGATTTGAGACAGTTTGGATATGCTCGGAGGGATGGCCCTCATGACATGTTGATTCCTGGCATAGTTTTTGACTTCGACAACGATGCACAAGGACTTCTCCAGAGATTTATCAGAGCTTGGAGGATGCCCAACAGGGTAGATAGCAAGACACTGGGGCACAAGAACTCCATCCCCTTGGAGCCTTATCTCAAGTGGGTACGAGCCCGCTCCCAGAAACTGGTGATGCCATATCCTCATGTTCTCCCCGTGATCAAAGAGCCAGTTTTGGAAGGAGAGGTGCCCTACACCATCCAACATCCAGACATGCCGACATCTTGGGAAGAAATGCAAAATAGCTGGATCCAACTCAAGGAAGAACAGAATTCTCTTGAAACCAGTCTACATGCCAGTGAGAAGAAGGTCTTGGAGCTCACCCGCCTGCTTCACGAGGAAAAGACTCTCAACACTTACATAGCTCCAAAGAGGATGCGCAATGTCTTTTGGGATTAATTATTTTTGTAATATTTTGCCCAGGAGGCCCTGATGTACTGAACATATTATTTCTTAATATAACATGTGTTCCTTTTTTGTCTATAACGAATTTGAACTTTCGAACCCTTGAATGCATTGCATAAATAGCATATCATGCATCATGTGCATAACAGGTACTCTTTTTTACATGTTGCTTAATCTTCTTCATTGTTTATTTCAGCAGTCATCATGAATCCTGAATCATCCAATGAACAAGCTATCAAGGCCCTCCAGGCCCAGAACGCTCAGTTTCAAGAGCTGGTCATGAGCTTAGCCCAAGGTCAAGAGGAATTGAAGGCTCTGCTGGTGAAAAAGAAGAAGAAGAAGACAGTGCTGTTTAACACCGGATGGAGGTTTGGCAATACACTGCAGAATGAGGCTGATCAAGCTACTTCCTCTGTAGGGAAAGACAGTCCCCAAGGGGGAAGGGTTCCTAGTCCTGTGGTCTCCGACAACGAGACAGATTTCAATGATGAGCAGTACCCTCCTGCTGAGGACAGGTACAAACAACTAGAGGATCGTCTGAGTGCCATGGAAATTCAACAGGTGCCTGGGTTGGATTTTGGAGATCTGGGTTTATCTTCTGGGGTAGTGATCCCACACAAGTTCAAGGCACCTTCTTTTGCGAAGTATGACGGGGCTTCCTGCCCTAAGCTGCACCTCCGTTCTTATGTAAGAAATATCCAACCATATACTGCAGACAAGAACTTATGGATCCATTTCTTCCAGGATAGCCTTTCAGGGGCTCAACTCGAGTGGTTCTATCAGCTGGATGGAACCAGTATTCGTAACTGGGAGGACTTGGCTACTGCATTTTATAAGCAGTATCAGTACAATGCCGACCTCGCTCCTACACGTACCCAACTCCAGGGTATGTCGCTAGGATCGGGAGAAGGTTTTAAGGAGTACGCGCAAAAGTGGAGAGACCTGGCTGGCAAGGTGCAGCCACCTTTGACTGACCATGAACTCGTGGACATGTTCTTGGGGACCCTGTCTGGTCCATTCTTTAAGCACCTGATTGGTAATTCTTCTGCAGGGTTTACAGACCTCATTTTGACTGGCGAGAGGATAGAAGCTGGTATTAAGTCGGGGAAGATACAGAAAGGTGCATCCTCAAGTTCTGAAAAGAAGCCTTTCAAGAAAGAATCTAGTGCTTCTTATGGGTCGAGGAAATAGAATAAACCGGAACGCCGCCAAGCTGTCAACCCGGTGGTAATTTCTAAGCCTGCTGCCGCTCCTCAGCAATATAACCAACCAAGAGGTGAGAGACCCAGAAGGGAGTACACTCGGCTTAGTATGACCTTGTCTCAGATCCTACCGCAACTGCTGTCAACCAATCTGGTAACTGTCAAGGAAGCTCCAAAGGTTGTGAACACAACCTCTCCAAAATACAACCCCAATGCCCGCTGCGCTTATCACTCTGATATCCCGGGGCATTCTACTGATGATTGTTGGGCTCTGAGGAATAAGGTTTAGGACCTTATTGATGCTAAAGAAATACAGTTCGAGGCGCCCGAAAGGCCCAATGTTGTGACTGCTCCCATGCCCCAGCATGGAGTGAATGCTGTTGAAGAAGACCTGTATATGGCTTCCGTGGATGATATTGTTACTCCGTTGCTGACTGTCAAGAGGAACCTGTTGCTAGCCGGTTTATTTCCGGGATGTAGCAAAGGTTGCCTTCTATGTTCTGTTTCACCCGCTGGTTATCCTTTGTTGAAATCAGGTATCCAAAGCCTAATGGATAGCAAAGAGATCTTGTTCAAGAAGATTGTTGTTCCTACTGTCCCTACTGAAGAAGTGTCTGTTGTTACTATTTATTCTCCTAAGGCTCCATCAAAGAAGCCTATCCAAATCATGACTGCTCACAAGATTGCACCTATCATTATCACTGTTCTGGGGCCCCTCCCCTATACGTCCGACAAAGCTGTCCCGTGGCACTATGGGGCAGATGTTTATGTGCTTGGAGTTAAACAAGAGTTTGATACTAGTACCGGCGTCAGTAACATCACCGGGCCTGCCAAAGTCACTCGAAGTGGTAGGCTGTTCTCACCAGATATTGCACCTCCAGCTATTCAGAGACCTCTTGTTATCACACCTGCCAGTGTGCCTGTTTCCCTTCCTAATCAAGTTCCTGTTTCTAGCCCTGCTGCCGAGTCATCTGACGCTCGGGGCAAGGGGATTGCTACTGATGTGCCTGCCCAGACAGAGGCACCGAAAACCGTCAATGTTGAAGCTTCCAAGCAAGAGATGGAAGAGATCCTCAAAATTATCAAGAAGAGTGATTTCAATGTAGTTGAGCAGCTGGGGCACACCCCCTCTAAGATCTCTATGCTATCACTGTTGTTGTGTTCAGAGGCCCATGCCAAGGCTCTGATCTCCTTCCTGAAGACGGCCCACGTTCCACAAGAGACGTCTTCTGATCAATTTACCGAGTGTGTGGCCAACTTGACTGCTGATAATGGGTTGGGTTTCTCTGACGCCGATCTGACTGCCAAGGGAAAGAACCATAATGACGCCCTGCATGTCTCCATTGAATGCAGGGGCACTACTCTTGCCCATGTGTTGGTTGACACCGGTTCTTCATTAAATGTATTACCCAAGAAGGCTCTAGACAGGCTGGATTGTGAGGGTTTAGAGCTCAAGCCTAGTAACATCGTTGTCCGGGCCTTTGACGGGTCGAAAATAATGGTACATGGTGAAGTTGACATTCTAATCAGGGTTGGTTCTCAAGTTTTTGATTCAACTTTCTATGTGATGGACATCTGACCATCCTATTCTTGTTTGCTGGGTCGTCCTTGAATCCACAAAGCTGGAGCAGTGACCTCCACACTACATCAGAAGCTTAAGTACCCGGTCAGAGGGAAGATAGTTACAGTGCAGGGGGAGGAAGAATATATGGTCATCCATCTTAACTCATTCCGGTATATAGAGATGGATGGGGAGTTCATTGAGACCCCCTTTCAACACTTTGAAGAGGTGCCTCAGACATTGGCGTCAGCAGAAACTGTAACTGAAGAAGACTCTCCTTTGAAGATGGCTTCCTTAAAGGATGCCCGGGCTGTGATTGAGAAGGGGGAGTGTGCAAACTGGGGCCGACTTCCTGACTTTACTCCAAAGACTGACAAGTTTGGTTTGGGTTTCACTGCAGAAGCTCAGAGGGCTGTTCGTAAGGCAAGGATTGGAAGACTCCTGTGTTAATCCCCAACTCGGGAGTGAATGCTATTGAAGATGACTGGGAGGAATCCGAATTTGACAGCTGGATCTATCCAACGACCAACGGTGGACTAAGCAACTGGACTACCAAAGACTACATACCTATTACTTTTGTCACTCAGTAATGAACTCCTTTGTTTTGAATTTGTAACAAACAATAATTTGAAACTCTATGGCCCGGTGTCTTACCCGGGGCACCGTGGCTTCATTTGTGAGGGCTTATTATTTGTCATTTTCATATATCATGAATAAAAGCATTGGACGTTTTTCGCATTTCAAATCTTGCGCTCTTTTCCTTTCTTTATATATTGCAAAACAACTATATTTACACACACTCACCTATACAGGTTCCAATCCACTCTGGATCTCACTGGTAACGACTCTGCTACTGCCAGTTATGACTTCAAAAATCCGATCAACTTAGCCAAAGACGAAGGTGAAGATGATTGTGAAGTGCCTGGTGAGCTTGCAAGACTGTTACTCCAGGAAGAGAGGGCCATTCAGCCACATGAAGAGCCAGTGGAAACGGTAAATCTGGGTACTGAGACAGACAGAAAGGAAGTCAAGATTGGTGCTAATCTGGAGGCTAGTGTGAAACAACGGTTGATTCAAATGTTGAATGATTAGGTGGAAATCTTTGCCTGGTCTTACGAAGACATGCCTGGGTTGGATACCGACATTGTGGTTCATCATCTGCCTACCAAGGAAGACTGCCCTCCGGTAAAACAGAAGGTCCGCCGCATGCGTCCAGAAATGTCCGAGAAAATCAAAGTTGAGGTCATGAAACAATTTGATGCCGGGTTTCTAGCAGTGACTTCTTACCCTCAGTGGGTTGCCAACGTGGTTCCAGTGCCGAAGAAAGATGGTAAGGTCCGAATGTGTGTTGACTACAGGGATTTGAACAGGGCGAGCCCCAAGGATGATTTCCCTCTGCCTCATATCGATGTTCTGGTGGACAACACTGCTCAGCATAAGGTATTCTCCTTCATGGATGGGTTCTCCGGTTACAATCAGATCAGGATGGCTCCTGAAGACATGGAGAAGACCACTTTTGTTACTCAGTGGGGTACCTTTTGCTACAAGGTCATGCCATTTGGGTTGAAGAATGCTGGGGCAACCTACCAACGTGCCATGGTTGCTTTATTTTATGACATGATCCATCATGAGATTGAAGTATATGTCGACGATATGATTGCAAGGTCCCAGAATGAGGAGGAACACCTTGACCATCTGTAGAAACTGTTTGACCGTTTGAAGTTGTATAAGCTGAGGTTGAACCCGAACAAGTGCACCTTCGGGGTGAGATCTGGAAAATTGCTAGGCTTCGTCGTGAGCGATAAAGGTATTCAAGTGGACCCTGCCAAAGTAAAAGCCATACAAGAGATGCCAGTTCCCAAGACAGAGAAGGAAGCCAGAGGCTTTCTAGGAAGGCTGAACTATATTGCCCGGTTCATCTCGCATCTAACTGCTACCTGTGAACCAATCTTCAAGCTGCTAAAGAAAAATCAAGTAGTACGTTGGAACGATGAATGTCAGGCCGCTTTCGACAGAATCAAAGAGTATCTCCAAGAGCCGCCCATTCTTATGCCACCGGTTGAAGGGAGACCTCTAATCTTATACTTGACAGCTCAATGGGGTGTGTGCTGGGGCAGCATGACGAGTCTGGCCGAAAAGAGCATGCCATTTATTACCTTAGCAAAAAGTTTACCGACTGTGAGACCCGATACGTATTGCTCGAGAAAACTTGTTGCGCTTTGGTATGGGCTGCTCGCCGGCTGAGACAATATATGTTGACTCACACTACTCTCTTGATTTCAAAAATGGATCCAATCAAGTACATATTCGAAAAGCCTGCTCCGTCCGGAAGAATAGCAAGATGGAAGATGATCTTGATCGAATACGACATCCAGTACACGACTCAAAAAGCAATCAAGGGAAGTGTGGTGGCAGACCATTTGGAACACCAGGCAGTGGATGACTACCAGTCCATGAACTTTGAATTTCCAGATGAGAATATCATGGTAGTGACTGATTGTGAAGTACCGGGACGGGATGAAGGACCTGAGGAAGGATCCCGATGGTCTATGCACTTTGACGGAGCTTCCAACGCTTTGGGTAGCAGTATTGGCGCTGTGATCATATCCCCTAAAGGCACTCATACTCCACTCACTGCCCGACTATGTTTCAACTGCACCAACAACATGGCGGAGTATGAGGCATGCATCATGGGTCTTCAAGCTACAATTGACCTAAGGATCAAGTTTCTGAGTGTCTTCGGAGATTTCGCTCTCGTGATCAATCAGATTAAAGGCGAGTGGGATACGAAACACCCAAATCTTATTCCTTACAAAGAGTATGTGTTGACGTTGATCCCACATTTCACGGAGATAACTTTTGAACACTTCCCAAGAGAGGAGAATCAGTTGGCGGACGTGCTAGCTACAATGTCTTCTATGTTCAAAGTTAAATGGGACAACGAGGCTCCCCGGATCATTATCTGGAAATTGGATGAACCTGCATATTGTTGTGATCTTGAGGCTGAAGAGGTAACTGAAAAACCTTGGTATCATGATGTGAAGAGGTACTTGGAAGCTCAAGAATACCCCGAGGGTGCATCTGTTAATGACAAGAAGTTCCTGAGAAGGTTCGCGGCAAAGTTCTTCCTCAGCAATGGCATTCTGTACAAGCGAAACCATGATTCAACCTTACTGCGTTGTGTGGATAAGACTGAAGCAGAAAGGATCATGGCAGAGCTACATGAAGGTACCTTCGGAACACATTCCAGTGGGCATACTATGGCAAAGAAAATCCTTCGGGCAGGATATTTCTGGTCCACAATGGAAGCCGACTGTTACCAACATTCTCGGACGTGTCACAAGTGCCAGATCTATGCTGATAAGGTGCACGTTCCTCCAGTTCCTCTGAACGTCTTGACAGCACCTTGGCCTTTTGAAATATGGGGTATTGATATGATCGGCGAGATCAGACCTACGGCATATAACGGGCATCGCTTCATCCTGGTAGCGATTGATTACTTTACAAAGTGGGTTGAAGCAGCTTCCTACGCTACGGTAACCAAGAACGTCGTGGCACGGTTCATTCGGCACAACCTGATATGTCGATACGGTGTCCCGGAAAGGATCATTACGGACAATGGTACCAATATTAACAACAAGATGATCACTGAGCTCTGCGAGCAATTCAAGATACAGCACCACAACTCTTCTCCCTACCGGCCGAAGATGAATGGGGCTGTCGAAGCGGCAAATAAAAATATCAAGAAGATTGTGCAGAAAATGACAGTGACCTACAAAGATTGGCACAAAATGTTACCGTTTGCTCTTCATGGGTACCGTACCTCAGCACGGACATCAACAGGGGCAACTCCTTTTTCCTTGGTCTATGGCATGGAGGCAGTCTTGCCTATTGAAGTCCAGATACCCTCTCTCCGGATAATGAAGGATGCAGGTTTGAGCGAAGATGACTGGATCCAGACTCGACTTGATCAATTAAACCTAATCAACGAAAAGAGACTCACCGCTATTTGTCATGGTCAAACGTACCAAAAATGGATGATCAGGGCATTTAACAAGAAAGTCAGACGACAAGAATATCAAGTCGGAGACCTGGTAATCAAGCGCATCATCCTTCCTCAAAGTGATACCAGGGGCAAATGGACCCCTACGTACGAAGGGCCATTTGTGGTTAAACATGTCTTCTCAGGAGGATCCATGATTCTAACCACCATGGATGGTGACGACCTTCCTCACCCCGCCAATGCCGACATAGTAAAAGGATAGTACGCATGAATAAAAGACCCGCTAGGTTGACACACCTAGGCAAAAATAAGGGCTTCCCGGCGAACCAAAAGGGTTCGGGCAAAAATAAGGGATGAAATGAAAAAATCTGTACACCCGGCAAGTTGAAAACCTGAAAAGGCGGCTTGGGCAAAAAATGGGTATCCCGGTGGACTGAAAACCCGAAAGGGCGGTCCAGGCAAAAGTTAGGGATAAAGCGTAATACTATGTCTCATTGGATCACCTTGCATCCAGAATCCGGCATCAACTATCAGGGTCAGACGGCATCGATCAATCAACTTCATCTTCAACTGAGCAGCAAAGTGATGAGACACTTGAAGACATAAAGGCGATAGAAGAGTTGGAACCCAGTGGGACTTTTCACGTAGCTGTTTTTGTTTTCCTTTTGCACAAAATTGTATAAACTCTCTTGTTCGGAGGCGTTCTCTTACTAGGACGTCAGCTTCTTGTACATAAATGCCTATTTACAGGAAAATTCAAAAATCAATACAAATTCACTTTTCCAGACAAATTGCCAATTGTTTTTCCTTTTTCTGTTTTGTCTTGCGAAGAACGTCCAATGTTCATTTTTGATATATGCATTTGACACTAATTGCTAACTCATAAATATTTGCATGCGAAACAAAGGACTAATTACAGGTGACATCAGAAACAGGGGTAATAATGAGTTGTCTAAGCGATCTAGTTGCTCTGTCCACCAAGGTACCAAAGTAGGTTCGGCTGAAGAATGTGACCAAGATACCTCCACTCCCCGCAGAGTAAGACAAGATTCAGCAGTACTCTCCCCTAGCAGAGTTGGTCTCTCCTCAGCCCTGAAAAGGCACAGTATCCCTAGCAAGTCAGCAACACTCTCCCCAAGTAGAGTTAGGCTACTGTCAGCCCTAAGGAAGTTGGATATCCCCAGAAGATCTCAATATCCCCCAGCGGAGTATACAGATGTTCCTAAGCAAGCATCCCTGGAAGTCTTAATATAAGATTGTTCCCCGGCGGAATACCAGACATCCCAGTGGAGCCACTTCCCCAGTACAGTCCAAAAGTCTCCCCAGGAGAGTTGAATCAATCTCCCTAGTAGATTCTGGAAGCTTATCCCCAGTAGATTCTGGAAGCTTATCACCTGCAGAGTACAGACATCTCTCCCCGACCATATTCAAAGGTTATTCCCCACCAGAGCTTATAACTAGGTTATCCTCAGCTAATTACAACGGAAGGATCGTCCTCGGCGAAGTTCTTCCTATCCCCACCGGAGTTCATCAAATCTTCCAACATAGCCTATCAACGGAATCCCCAGCGGAGTTATCATCAAACCTCAGCGAAGTATCTCTTCTCACAGAGTAATTCCCCGCAGAGTAATCTCTTCAACAAGTTTATTCACCAACGGAGTCATCTTCTCCTAACGGTTTACTCTTACGCTCATCATCCCCAGCGGAAACGAAGAACTCTAATCTTCAACATCAGCCCAGGATTCAACTTCCCGACATTCGTCAAGGATTTATTTTCCTAGACGAAAATACATTCATAAACATTACATTATCATACACCATGACGCATGCATATACGCATCATAAACACACAATCTCATTTATTCTTGAGAACATCATGACATCATGCATTTCATACATCATGACATTGCATACAACTGATGTTTTGCCTTTTCAGGAAAAAGGTCAATCCAAAGATGATTACTATCAAATGTTGCAATTCCAGATTCGATTCCTGTATCTAGCCAGGGCATATCTGTGAGTGACTGATTGTAGATCTGATTCCTGTATCCATCCAGGGCATGTCTGCATGAAGAGTTTAGAGATTCGACTCCTGTATCCAGCCAGGGAACATCTGTAGGCGACCAATTCCAGATTCGATTCCTGTATCTAGCCAGGGCATATCTGTGAGTGACTGATTATAGATTCGATTCCTGTATCCAGCCAGGGCATGTCTGCATGAAGAGTTTAGAGATTCGATTCCTGTATCCAGCCAGGGCATATCTGTAGACGACCAATTCCAGATTCGATTCCTGTATCCAGCCAGGGTATATCTGTGAGTGACTGATTGTAGATCCGATTCCTGTATCCAGCCAGGGCATGTCTGCATGAAGAGTTTAGAGATTCGATTCCTGTATCCAGCCAGGGCATATCTGTAGACGACCAATTCTAGATTCGATTCCTATATCTAGCCAGGGCATATCTGTGAGTGATTTGATTGTAGATTCGATACCTGTATCCAGCCAGGGCATGTCTGCATGAAGAGTTTAGAGATTCGATACCTGTATCCAGCCAGGGCATATCTGTAGACAAAGAATTTCAGATTCGACACCTGTATCTAGCCAGGGCATATCTGTGAGTGACTGATTGTAGATTCGATTCCTGTATCCAGCCAGGGCATGTCTGCATGAAGAGTTTAGAGATTCGATTCCTGTATCCAGCCAGGGCATATCTGTAGACGACCAATTCTAGATTCGATTCCTGTATCTAGCCAAGGCATGTCTGCATGAAGAGTTTAGAGATTTGATACCTGTATCCAGCCAGGGCACGTCTGTAAGCAACCTTTTGAAGTTCCGGATTCGATTCCTGTATCTAGCCAAGGCATATCTGCATGAAGAGTTTGAAGATTAACCCCTGTAACAGGCCAGGAAATTATCTTTCTTTCTCAAAGTACGCAAGTTCTCGCTAAGGAATCTCTTACGCGATCGACACCTTCCGATGGCATCTATAAGCCCATCTCCACAACTATCCATCACAATTCCAAATGGCATCTATAAGCCCATTCCCGACAAGGTTCTGTCACATCTCCAGATGGCATCTATAAGCCCATCCCCCTATCCACCATATTTCCAAATGGCATTTGTAAGCCTATTCCCGACATCACGTTGCTGATATTCTATTATGCGAGTGCAAATTTCTGGGCACCTTAGTGTTCAATCATCTTCCACCTTCGGATCACGAAAGGCACGCAAGCCAATCTACATCCTCAGGTCTAAGAAGATTGAACAGGGGCAACTGTTGTACCCCAAAATTTTCCCTCCCATATTCTTCAAAGTTTTGACAAGCATCATCTCAATTTGCTCAAGTCCACTCAAGGGTTGCACAGTCCCAACATCTCCTAAGCCAGTCAAAAACTAGGGTTTTGGTTCCTTTAGTGAATTTGAGGTTTTCAATGGTCCAATCAAGTCCCATAGGCCTACACATATCCTCAAGCATCTACATGGCAAGTTTCAAGACTCACAGGGTCAAGTTGCACAGTCAAAAGTCCTGTTTGCTTCACAGTCAACTGCAGGGGTAAAATGGTCATTTGGCAGTCAAAAGTCAAAAATTTTGGTCAACATCTTATTTTGAAGCAACAATCATCATTTTATCAATTCTTGATCATTATTCCACAAGCATGGCTAAAAAATCATCAAGATGCCAAAAGTTTCTATTTTTGGACAGTTGAAAAGTCAACTGTAACTTGACCAAGGCATAACTTTTCATGGTTCATCAGAAAAATCCCATCCAAAGCTCATTTTGAAGGGGATGACATTTCCTACAACTCATCTTCATATTCGAAGTCCACTAAATGCTCTCACAAAAAGTTATCAATTTCTACATTATAGGTCAATTTCAAAAGTCAACAAAAAGGCACTTTAAGTCAAAGACCATAACTTGAGATTGGTAAATCAAAATGACATGGGACCAAAGGCATTGGTTAGAGGACTTCAAGACCTTTCCAAAATGTCCAAGAATATGTTCATAACTTACAAATTGAGCAAGATATGCATTGGAGAAGTTGGGAAATTTTTGGGAATTTGCAAAAGTTAACTTTGCCTAAAACACCTTGTTTTTGCTAATGGGCCTCAAATTCTTTCTTGAAACATTGTCCAAGGCCTATGCACGAATCACTGAACTTAAATTGAATTATTTTCTTATTTTTATTAATTATTTGGATTTTTAATTGATTAATAATTCATTTAATTGATTTAATTGTAGGAAAATTCAAAAGATATGATTTTCAAATCTTTTGTGAAGCAAATAAGATCAGGGCAAGCTGACAATTTCGTGCATCCATCAAAGAGGCAAAAAACTCCATGTTTGGCAAGCTTTATCAACCAAAAATATGCAAAAAGATTTGATTGGAAATCAAAGATGGAAAACATAATTCCATGGATCTTTGACCTAGTTTGTACCCTAAAATCATTCTACTATATATGCTGAGCCTAACCCTAATGTCATGAACGTGCAAAACTGCCGCAAGAACCATAGCCAACTTCCAAAACTTCAAGAAAAATTTGAAAACTGAATTCCATCTCCCAGCACGATTCAAAGCCTTTTTTTGATTCAAACCTATTGCAGGGATTCCCAGAAACCTTTTGCAATCAAAATCACACGCTAACACTCAAGGAATCATGAGATAACAGTTTCACGGTTCGAATTTTTTTTCCATAAACACATCCTTTGATTCATGCATCATTAATGTATTTTGTTGTTTGTTTTGTATTCATAGGGATTGGACGAAGCTTTTGGTACACAATAATTGCATTATAATGCCCAGAATTGCAAAACACCATTAGTGAAATCTAGGGTTTCAGAGCTCTCAATTTAGGGCTTTATAGCATAAGTAAAATCAGAACCAATGATACCCATGGTTGAACTCAGAATGACAAGACGAATTCAACACCATGCTCGCGCCCTATTTATATAATGCACAGTTCTATTCGCTATTTTCTCTCATTGCAGATTGTGGGGGTTTAAAACCCCCGCTATTTGTTTTTTTTTTTTTGCAGGTTTGATGAAGAAGATGATTACGTGTTATTAAGTGATTGGAGCATTTGAAATAAACGCGCATTTTCTTTTGATAAAGCATATTGCCCGACTTTCTAATATAATGATCAGTTTGTATTATAATATCAAACGCGTTCAAGTGGCCTAGTGGTTGGTGAGGTGTTTGTGCATCATTGGGACCTGGGTTCGATTCCCAGGTCCACCCAAATCTCAATATTATTTTTTCTAACAAATTCCCATGCAGCGCTGTCCATGTATTCCACCATAGACCTTACAAATCAAGGCGCCAAGTGTCTCAAAAGACAGATCCAAAGGCCAAAAGGTGAGGAGCATCATGCTCCCAGTCAACAAGCGTTCTTGAGGATCCAGAAAGTCAACAGGCTTGGCTTATTGGGCTTAAAATTTCCAGGCTTCACACCTCATTCTTGGGTCAACACCCCCACTGGTTTTGTTACTTTTTTATTTTCTTTTCTTTTACAATTTCTTTTTTAATTACTATAATTATTATTATTAATTCATAAATTAATTAATTTTCATAATAAAATCAGGAACTTAATGTTTATTATTATGTATTAATTTCATTATTAATTTATTTTGTAAATAAAATACTAACAAATTAATTAGTTTAATAGGGCAACTTTAATATTTTTTTCATAAATAAATAAAAATCATGTAGAATTTGGTTTGACAATTTTCAATCATATTTTCTTATTATCATTATTCTTATTTATTAATTATTATTTTTGTAAATAAAATGTAAATTAATTAAATTAGTTAAATTAGGTTAATTTTAACTTTTTTTTTTACAATAAATAAAATAAACTTAGAATCAGGTTTCACTAACTTTGAATTTTAATTCCTTTTCTTTTTATTTTCATAAAACATAAGAAACAAAAAAAAAACATTTTTTTCTTTTTTAATTAAATAATTAATTAGTAAACTAGGTTTAATATTTTAATTAATTGCAAAAAGGACAAATTACTTTCTTTATTTCTCAAAAGGGTCAAAACCCCAGGACGGCCTGATTTAATTTCTTTCGCGCATTATCATTATTCTTGATTATTTATGTATCTGCTCAAAGGATGTAATAGGAATTAGGTTTACCGATTTCTTTACTTTCCGCATTTATTTACCAAAACGGGTTTTTGTTTTTGGCGATGTATAGACCCGCGCCTTGTAATAGGGTAGCTTTACATTTCCGCACTTTATTTTCCGCACTCTTAACTGTTAATATGCCTGCAAGACTGTATGCCAAATAAAATTAATCCGTAGCTCACAAATACATGTACAAGATAAACATAACATGAAAACAACACACATGCATATGCCACTCCTAGGGTACGCCTCACTCGTTGCCTCGAACGTGGTCGTCAAGTATAGGATGTTTTAGAGGTCGCCCTCCTGTCTAAGATCCAGTTTCCTCGAAACGGTTGCCTCGGATAAAAAGGATCTAGGACATTAGGGTTACTTCTAAGGTGTCCTACTATTGCTTCGGTGACCACACTGTCCCTTATAATCGAATTGACCCGAATAACTCCAACGATGGTGCTACCTACCTCTCAATGGTGGGATAGCACTATCTAAAGGACTCTTACACAGCCTAATTCCTTAGAGTAGGTAGATTCTCGTGGGTACTTGCTCTTTTCAAAAACAAACAAAAATACTTTTCACACTGACACTTTCAAAAAGTTTTCAAAACAAATGTTTCATACACTCTTGAGGACAGATACAAGAGTTACTTATAAATCTTTCAAACGAAACTTTTTTCAAAACCCACACACACTTGAAAAGCAAACATCTTTTGAAAACATAAGAGCAAGTACCTAAGATCCCGTGGATAACCACGGATAGAAAGGGTGCTAACACCTTCCCTTTCTATAAATCTACCTCCCGAACCGAGAAACATTCTCGAAAAGGAATTTTGCTGTGCTTTTGTCCTTTCCATGTTGGAGAACATAAAAGACGGTGGCGAATCTTGCTTACCGCGACATTTCGCGAACTAGCTTAAAAAACAGTCAGTTCTATTTCCACCAATCACACTCCCGAAGCTATACCCTCTGCTGTTACTGCTGATAAAGGTAAGGGGATCCAAGAAGCGCCCATCAGGACGAGGGCTCAGACTTTGGTTATTCCCAAGACCACCCAAAAGGAGATGGAGGAGATTTTAAAGATAATTAAGAAGAGCGACTATGATGTCGTAGAGCAACTGGGGCAAACCCCTTCAAAAATCTCTATGCTGGCTCTATTACTCTGCTCCGAGGCTCATGCCAAAACCTTGATCAAATTTCTGAAGACGGCACACGTGCCTCAAGAAACTTTGCAGATCAGTTTTAAGAGTGCATGGCTAGCCTTACAGCCGACAATGGTCTTGGCTTCTCGGATGCCGATTTGACGTCTAAGGGAAGAAAGCATAATGATGTGCTGCATGTCTCGGTAGAGTGCAGAGGAACTACACTTGCTCATGTTCTGGTTGATACTGGTTCATCTTTAAATGTTCTACCAAAGAAAGCATTGGACAGATTGAACTGTGAAGGTTTGACCCTAAAGCCCAGTAATATCATTGTTAGATCCTTCGACGGTTCTAAGCGGATGGTTCACGGAGAAGTGGACATCCCAATTAAGGTGGGAACGAAAATTTTCAACTCTACTTTTTATGTGATGGACATCCGTCCTTCATATTCATGCTTGTTGGGAAGGCCATGGATTCACAATGCTGGGGAAGTCACTTCTTCTCTACACCAGATGCTCAAATACCCAGTCCAGGGTAAAATCATATCAGTTCATGGTGAGGAGGAGTATATGATAAGTCACCTTAACTCTTTCCGCTATGTGGAGTTAGACGGTGAATTCATAGAAACACCTTTCCAACACTTTGAAGAGGTTTCTCCTGAAGTTGTGGTAGCCAAGACAATGACTGATGTGACCATCATTACCAAGCCTGTGTCCCGGATGTCACCCCTTAAAGATGCAGAGGCTGTGATCAAGGAAGGGGGAAGTACAGTGTGGGGTCAATTGCCAGATTTTCCTTACAAGACAGATAAGTTCGGATTGGGTTTCACTGCTGCTAGCCAGAAAGCTGTGTGTCGCTCCCGGGCTGGAGGACCCCCACTGAAAATTACTCATCACGAAGTTCATGCTTTAGAGGATGATGAAGAAGGAAGCAATTTTGAAGACTGGATCTTTCCAACCATTGAAGGAGGACTGAACAACTGGGAGGCGAAAGACTTCGTTCCCATTACTTTCATCAATCAATAATTTATCTTTTGAACATTTCCTGTTTGGTCTGTAATAATTATTAAACAATTCGTACACTCTTTTCGCCCTATGCCTTACCCGGGGCATATAGGTCCATTTGTAAGGGTTTTGATTCTTCATTTTCATATGCCATTTTTAATGAATCATGGACGTTTTCATCTATAAACTTTTGTGTTCATTTTCTTTTTACATTTTATTTTGTTTAAAGATGGCTATCCCTTACACACACCCACACTCACAAAATGCAGGTACCCATCCACTCCGGATTCTATGGGTAACAATTCTGCTATGGCCTTCAGTGACTCTGAAGATCTGGTCAATCATGCCGAGTACGAAGGTGATGAAGACTGTGAAGTGCTTGGAGAGCTGGCTAGACTTTTGCAACAAGAAGAAAGGGCTATTCTTCCCCATGAAGAGTTGTTAGAGACTATCAATTTGTGTACTGCTGAAGAAAGAAAAGAGGTTAAAGTGGGTGCCAACCTGGAGCCAAGTGTCAAAGAGCGCTTAGTTCAGCTGTTGAATGAATATGTTGAGATCTTTGCCTGGTCCTATGAAGACATGCCGGGAATGGATACATATATTATGGTTCACCGTCTCCCTACAAGAGAAGACTGTCCACCAATCAAACAGAAAGTCTGTTGAATGAGACCCGACATGTCCGAAAAGATCAAAGCTGAAGTGATGAAACAGTTCAATGATGGCTTTCTCGCTGTTACTTCCTATCCACAATGGGTTGCTAACATTGTGCCCGTGCCTAAGAAGGACGGTAAAGTCAGAATGTGTATGGACTACAGAGACTTAAACAGGGCTAGCCCTAAAGATGATTTTCCACTGCCACACATTGACATTTTGGTTGACAACACGGCTCAACACAAGGTATTCTCTTTCATGGACGAATTTTCAGGGTAGAACCAGATTAAGATGGCCCCTGAAGACATGGAGAAGACTACTTTTGTTACGCAGTGGGGTACCTTCTACTATAAAGTGATGCCATTCGGACTGAAGAATGCCGGGGCAACCTATCAGCGAGCCATGGTAGCTTTGTTTCATGACATGATACATCATGAGATTGAAGTCTACATAGACGACATGATATCCCGTTCACAAACAGAAGAAGAACACCTCGACCATCTGAAAAAGATGTTTGTCAGGTTAAAGGAATATAAGCTCAGACTAAACCCTAGCAAGTGCACTTTCGGAGTCAGGTCCGGTAAACTTTTGGGATTTATCGTCAGTAACAAAGGCATTGAGGTTGATCCTGCCAAAGTCAAAGCTATATAAGAAATGCCTGCCCCCCGCACTGAGAAGGAGGTCAGAGGTTTCTTGGGACGCCTAAACTACATTGCAAGGTTCATCTCTCGCCTAACATCTACCTGTGAGCCAATCTTCAAGTTGCTGAAGAAAGATCAGGTGGTTGAATGGAATAGTTATTGTCAAGCCGCTTTCGATAAAATCAAGCAGTATTTGCTGGCACCTCCTATCTTGATGCCACTCGTCGAAGGAAGGCCGTTAATCATGTATCTGACTGTTTCAGATAATTCAATGGGGTGCGTACTGGGCCAACATGACGAGTCTGGCCGAAAAGAGCATGCCATTTATTACCTTAGCAAAAAGTTTACCGACTGTAAGACTCGCTACTCATTGCTCGAGAAAACTTACTGCACTTTGGTATGGGCTGCTCGCCGGCTAAGGCAGTATATGTTGACACATACCACTTTGCTGATTTCCAAAATGGATCCGATCAAGTACATCTTCGAGAAGCCTGCTTTATCCGGAAGAATCGCTAGATGGCAGATGATCCTGATTGAGTATGATATCCAGTACACAACCCAAAAAGCTATAAAGGGGAGTGTACTAGCTGACCATCTAGCCCATCAAGCCGTCGAAGATTACCAATCTATGAGGTTCGACTTCCCTGACGAGGATATTATGACATTGGACAATATTAAAGATAACGGACCGTATGACGGACCTGAACAAGGATCCCGATGGACCCTGTACTTTGATGGTGCTTCAAATGCACTTGGCAACGGTATCGGCGCGGTACTTATCTCTCCAGAAGGTTGCCATACACCTTTCACTGCTAGACTCTGCTTCAGCTGCACCAACAACATGGCCAAGTATGAAGCTTGTATCTTTGGTCTCAAAGCTGCTATTGACTTGGGAATCAAATCTCTGGTTGTATTTGGGGACTCAGCTTTGGTTATCCGTCAAATCAAAGGAGAGTGGGATACTAAACACCCTAACCTCATCCCTTACAAAGAACATGTCCTGACATTGTTACCATATTTCGAGCAGATTACCTTCGAGCACTTCCCGCGAGAAGAGAGTCAGCTAGCAGATGCGCTAGCTACAATGTCATCCATAATTAAACTTAACTGGGATAATGAGGCACCTCAAATCACCATCGAACGAATGGACGAACCTGCACATTGTCACAAGATTAATACCGAAGAAGTGATGGACCGACCTTGGTTTCATGACGTCAAAAGGTATCTCGAAGCACAAGAATACCCTGAAGGAGTTTCAGTCAACGACAAAAAGTTCTTAAGGAGGTTCGCTGCCAAGTTCTTTCTGAGCAATTGTATCCTATACAAGCGCAATCTTGATTGTGTCCTACTCCGTTGTGTGGACAAGATTGAAGCTGAGCAGATCATGGCTGAACTGCATAATGGCACCTTTGGCACCCACTCGAGCAGTCATACGATGGCTAAGAAGATTCTACAGGCAGGCTACTACTGGTCTACCATGGAAGCTGATTGTCATCAACATTCCCATACTTGTCACAAATGTCAAATCTATGCTGACAAGGTACATATTCCTCCAGTTCCTCTCAATGTCTTAAAAGCTCCTTGGCCATTCGCAATGTGGGGAATCGACATGATTGGAGAGATCAAGCCTACGACATCCAATGGACATCGCTTCATCCTGGTGGCTATTGATTACTTTACCAAATGGGTCGAAGCAGCTTCCTTCGCCTCCATTACAAAGAATGTGGTTGCCCGCTTCATCAAGCAGAACCTCATATGCCGGTATGGTATCCCCGACAGGATCATTACGGACAATGGTACAAATTTGAACAATACTATGATCACCGCTCTGTGCGAGCAGTTCAAGATTCAACATCACAATTCATCTCCCTATCGGCCAAAGATAAACGGTGCTGTTGAAGCTGCAAACAAAAATATCAAGAAGATCATTCAAAAGATGACAGTCACTTATAAATATTGGCATGAGATGTTACCGCTTTCTCTGCACGGGTACCGTACCACGGCACACACTTCAACTGGGGAAACACCCTTTTCTTTGGTATACGGCATGGCGGCTGTTTTACCTATAGAAGTTCAGATTCCTTCCTTAAGGATCATGAAGGATGCTGGTTTGAGTGAAGACGATTAGATTCAAACCCGACTTGATCAACTTAACTTGATTGACGAAAAGCGACTTACTGTTGTTTGCCATGGTCAGGCGTATCAAAAACGTATGATCAAGGCCTTCAACAAGAAGGTCAAGGGACAAGTATATCAAGTCGGGGACCTTGTAATCAAGCGAATCATCTTGCCGCAAAGTGATCCCAGGGGAAAATGGACTCCTACTTACGAAGGACCATTTGTGATCAAAAAAATCTTTTCTGGTGGGGCAATGATTCTGACCACCATGGACGGAGATGACCTGCCGCACCCTGCGAACACAGACATAGTCAAAAGATACTACGCATAAAACGACCCGACAAGTTAAAAACCCGAAAGGGCGACTTGGGAAAAAATGGGCATCCCGGTGAATCGAAAACCCGAAAGGGCGACTTGGGTAAAAAAGGGTTTCCCGGTGGACTGAAAACCCGAAAGGGCGGTCCAGGAAAAAGTTAGGGAATTAAAGCGTATGACTATGTCTCGTCGGATCACTTTAAGGACAATCTCTTCGCGGACAAGCTCCAGGCTTCTGATCAATCCAACCATCTGCAGACGAAGCAACAAATGGACAAGATACTCAGAGTTATGAAGGCTATAGCAGAATGGGAATCCCATGGAATTGTTACACGTAGCCATCTTTCTTTGTGTAATTTTTCTCATTTTTTATGACAACATTCTCTTACTAGGGTGTCTGTCTCCTTTGTATAAAAATACTTACACAAAGTTAATATAAATATACTTCAAAGTGCGGAAATTTGTTTGCCTTTTCTTTCTTTTTACACTTGTGTTTTATTTGGAAACGTCCAATGATTTATTGAATGAGCATATGCATTTGAATATAATCACTGCTTACAGATAAAACGAAATGAGAAAGAATAATTACTGATAGGTTGAAGGTATAGGAAAACGTCTTTAGGCTATTCCAAAAGAAATTCCCTACAGTAAGTCATCCAGACTTCAACAGAGCTAATACATATCCCCAGTGGAGTTACGTTTCAAAAATCCCATCAGAACTAAGTTTCCAAACTCCCAATCCCCAGTGGAGCCAGAAAACTTTGAACTACAAACCCTCAGCGAAGATAAAACTTTCTTCCCCAACGGAGTCCAAAACTTCAAATCTTAAACCCCAGTGGAATACCGTCCAATTTCCTCCGATTCCCCGTAGATTGGCATACAACCCAAGCTTTTGAAAACTCTCCAACAGGATAAGCATTCTCCCCATAGAGTTATTTCCCAGCAGAATGAAGATTCTTGTTCTCATTTCTCCAATTGAAGCCTCCCAGGTTTTAATCCCCCAATAGAGATCGTCAGAGTTTTCCTTATTTCCCAGGAAAGTCATGAAGGATTCTCACTTCCCCATAGAAGTTGTCAAAGCTCTTGTTAATCCCCACAAGTCACCAAGGATTTTCAATCCCCAGCAGTAGTCCAAAGGATTTCTCAGTCTCAACAATCAAAGGTTTGGAATCTCCAGCAGCAGTCAAGGGTTTATTTTCCCCAGCAGCAGTCAAATATTTCTTTATCTCCAGCTATCAAGGATTTATTTTCCTCAGCAAGATAGCTAATCAGCTTACAAGCGCATCCATTACATTCATATATCATAAACATTGATAAAACACATTTTATTGCATCATACATTTCATGCAACATAACTTTGTGTTTTCAGCTAACATTTTACCCTTTTCAGGATAACATTAAAAGCTATCTTTAACAAATATTCAAAGATCTCAGATATAGTATGGATACACCCCAGACACGGAGGTCATTCTATTACTCATTCCGAATTTCAAGTCAAGATACATTATGGATACACCCCAGACACGGCGGTCATTCTACTACTCATTCAGACTTCACAATCAGATACAGACTAGATACGCTCCAGACACGGAAGCCATTCTATTTTTTCATTCAGATTCAACTATCAACTTCAAGCTCAGATACACTCCAAGACATGGAAGTCATTTTGGTGCCTTTTCAGATCCCAGTTACAGTACGGATACACTCCCAACACGGAAGTCATTCTGCTACTCATACAGATCTTAACTTCAGATACAGTCCAGATACGCTCCAAACACGGTTTCCATTCTGTCACTCATTCAAACCTATTCCCCATCCCAGAGATACTCCAGACACGGTTGTCTTTCTGTCGCTTATTCAGATTTCAGATTTCAGATACAATACAGATATACTCCAGACACGGCAGTCATTCTGATATTCATTCAAAAATCAAATACAGTTACAACTTGGATATGCTCCAGACACGGACGTCATTCTTTTGCTCATACAAATCCAATCTCCAGATACAACTCAGATACGTTCCAGATACAGATACCATCCTGACGTTCATTCTCCTAATTCTCAACAAACAAGTCTTGGATGGCATCTTTAAGCCCATCTCCAGCAAGATTCTACCATCTCCAAATGGCATCTTTAAGCTTATTCCCTCAGATACATTTTAACGAGTGCAAATTTACGGGCACTCTAGTGTCCAATCCTCTTTTACCTTCAAGTCACGAAAGGCAAACTCGTGAATCTAACTCTTCAGGTTTAAGAAGATTGAACAGGGGCAGCTGTTGTACCCTAAAATTTTCCCTCTCATTTTATCAAGATTTCCCCTCACCAGACTCTTTGAACTCCAGACAGGATTAGGGTTTTGCTCAACTCAAGACATCTCCTTGCACTCATGACCTAAATTAGGGTTTGAGTTTGCACAAGGATTTTTGGACCTCCAATGCTCAAAGTGACTTTCATACTTCATGTTGGACTCATGAGTTTTTCCATACCAAGTTTCAAGCCTTGAATCAAATTTTTGCCCAGTCAATTGGACAGTTGACCTATAAATTAACTATATTGGGGAAAAAGTCAATTGTGGCCAATTTACAGCCAAACCTCATAATTTTTGACCCACATCAACATTATAAACTCATATGAACCATTTGATCAAGTTTGGACCACAACTCCTCAAGAAATTTGATCAGATCATCAAAAGGGCAAAATGGTCATTTTTAGGGTTTTGACTGTACAAGGGCAATTTCTGACTTTTGACCTAGCCAATGGCAAATTGTGCTCAACTATGGACTGAAAGACTCAATGGCATCATCTTGACCTATTCAACAAGCTCAAAAGATCTCAATTGCATTGGATTGACAGATGAATTTTTCAGTCAACTGATCAAAATTTGACTTTACACTGAAAAGTCAAACTTTGACTTTTTGGTCAAAATCAAGTGCCAAGGGTCATTTATCATCAAGATGTGTCAAAACATGAAACTTGTTCATCAAGAAACCCATTTTTGCAAATTAGGGTTTAAAGTTGAAAAATTTCATAACTTAGAATATTTCTAAGTTATGAAATTTTCTTAATTTTTCCGAACTTTGCCCAACATTTTCACCATGATGCAATTGGATTCAAATAAAACTTCCAACATGAAAGTTATAGTCCTCCAAAAAGTCTACAACTTTTATTCACAAAGTTTTCTCAAAAGAAGCTTGGATCTCAAGTTATGATTTTTGGAACAAGGGTCCCTAAAACTTTTAACTTAGTGAAATTTTGCCCTAGTTTAGGTAGGATTTTGACCTATCTTCATGGCCATTTTTCACATATTTTCACTTGGAATCTCAAGTTTCACTTCAAAGATGGATTGTAGAGCATGTTGCAAGATTTCCAAAATGTCTAAGAACTCTCCAAACTCATTTGTGGTTAGGGAGAATCGAAGGCTTGAAGTTGGCAAAAACTCACTTTTCATCCATGGCATGTTCATGTTCATACAAGTTGCAAATTCAAATCAGCTTGCTTTGCACTAGATTACAAGCCTCAAAACCATTCCACACTCAATAATTAAATGCAAATCCATTGGTCTAAGGAATTGATTTGTTCATTATAACATTGCACATTAGATTAATCCCTAAGTAGAAAAAGCAATATTTCCATTTTTGCCATAATCTTGCTTTATGTCAAACCATAATCTTTGAGCATTGGTCCAGATCTTATGCAGCAAATCAAATCCAAAAATTAGAGGGGCCAAGAGCAGAGGGTGCAAGCATATGGATAGCCTGTACAGGCCTGTTTCAATCACTTCTCAGACTTTGCTTCATAACCAAGAAATTTGTCCAAAACAGAAAAACTGGAACCTCAGCAAAAACCAACTTGTGCAAGCATTTGAAACATCTTTCTCACATCCCCTTGAACCAAAAGCACGACCCTTTGAGCCCTCAAACATCCATAGCTCAAAATCACATCTCATTGGCAAAACAGGGCAGCATTTGTAACTTGAGTTCTATCTCACATTTTGCTCGTGCGTTTTGCCCCAAGTTGGTTCAAACATATTCCACATAACCCATCTAAACTATCCCAACCCTTAAACACTAACTGTAACTCCATTTACAGGGTTTGCCATTTTCAATTTCAGCTTGTGCAGGTTGAGTTCTGTAGGCTTGTTCAAGCACCTTCAAGGCAAGCTAGGCATTGGAGAAGGTCAAGTGAAGTTCAAGCAAGCTCCCAAACATCTCAGGCCTCGTTGAAAAGATCCACATTGCCATACACGAAGTCAGCTGGAACAGGTTTTTATCAACTTCCTATCTCTCTATTTAGGAACATTTAGACTTAGGTTTGTGAATAAGAAATGTAGTATTCATATCCATGAAGTTGTACATATGCTCAGTTTTCATTTTTATTAAGCATGCTTAGAGAATTTGGTCCATGAACATCCTGAAAAAATTAGGTTAGATTTTAGGGCCAGAGAAATTCTCTCTGGTCTTTGAGAGTTAGGACAAGTTTTTATATGGTTGAATTCGTCTTGAAAAGCTCTACAACTTTGATGTTATGTGTTTTTGCAATAGAGCTCGTACGCAGGATATTCGTGTTTGGTACAGGCGCACGCATTTTTGAAAGTCAGAGGTTGAAGATGAAGTGTGGTGGGTTGGGCTTGGTCCTGGCTCACTATTGACACCCCCCTTTTGCTTTTTGCACCCACCTGGGCCATTTTCTTTATATTTTATATTTTTATATTTTATTTTCATTTCTGATTTTATTTTATTATTTCCAAATATAAAAAATACTCAAAAATATTTTTATAAATTTTTCACATTTATTTTGTATTTTATTTTCATTTTTTCTAACATAAAATTAATTTATTGATTATATACTTTTATTTTATTTATTGTAAACTTAAAAATAATATATAAATTATATTTTTATCTTATCCTTTATTTTATTCACACCAAAAAATATCATTCTAAATGAATTTTTGTTTTTTGCCTATATTTTATTTTATTTTTATACATATTTAATATAATTAATATATATACACACTTTTATTTTATTTAATAGATACTTTAAAATAAAAAACATAGAAATATTATAATTTTTATTATTATTATTTATACTAAAAATAATACCTTTTCCTAAATATTTTTTTTTACGTACATTATTTTATTTATTGTACATAAACAATATAATTAATATATTTATTTTCTTAAAGAAAAATTAGGGTTTACCCTTAATAAAAAAATAATAATTTCTTTTATTTATTTCTTCCCTTTTTTGTATTAAATATTTTTACATACACAAAAATAAACAAAAACCTTTTTTGCATATTCATTTATTTTGTACATTTATTTAATTTGTTTATTTAAATATTGTTCATTTATTATTTATGCCATTTGATTCGATTTGGATGTAATAGTAAAATTAGGGTTTTTATTTTCTTGTCAAAATATACCCCCATTCAAAAAGTGTATCCCCCTCCCCATAATCATGTTGTAATAGCTTAGACTTTTAATTCTCGCACTTTATGCTTTCAATTATACCATGATTAGAGACTAGGGTTTGTATGCAAAAATCCAAAATCAATAAGTACCTTGACTAATACAAAGACAAAAATGCATGAAAATCAAACACAATGCACACTTACACCCCTAGGGTTACATCCACTTGTTGCCTTAAAAATGGGTCATGTTATGCATGTTAAGTACTTTGGCAAAACAAAAACAAAACAAAAGATCATAGTCCCTCGATGACGCTATCTTGGTTGCCCATACAAAAATGATCAAGTCCCTCAAAAATTTGCCAAAAAATACTTGACACAATTGCTATCATGGTCTATACGATGACCCGCGCCTGTCCCGTTTAACATCCTAATACAAGGTTGTTTACCAAATGCAATGGTAAAACAACACTGTCAAAAGGGTTAAAAACATATAGGAAAGATCTTTGAGTAAAATAGGGTAGATGACTCTTAGTTACTTGATCAAAACTTGCAAAACATCCTTGCTATTTTCAAACACACTCCACAACACAATTTCAAAACATTTCCCAAAACAAACTTTCAAACTTTCAAAACATTGAAACATCTTTTCAAAAGACAAAAAAACACCTTTGTATACATTTAAAAAAGAATCATTACAAAGGTTGCCACAATGATGGCCTCTTTTCAAAACATCTTTCAAAACCACACACAAAGCACCATTTCAAACAATTGAAAAGCAAAAGCAAGTGATCTAAACAAGTAACTAAGAGCCCATGGATAACCATGGATGAAAAGGGTGCTTGCACCTTCCCTTTTTATAATCTACTCCCCGAACCCAAGAAAACATCTCAAAGGTCTTTCCTATGCTTTTTGATCTTTCCTTAGGATAAAATAAAAAGTCGGTGGCGACTCTTGCTAAACCGAAACATTTGCGAACACAAACGCAAAAGCTCAAGTCAGTTCTCCCACCGTATCACAGATAGTTTATCCGGGACTCAGCTAGATTGGTTCTATCAACTGGAGAGGGCCAATATCCATAATTGGGAAGACCTGGCAGCTGCTTTTTATAAATAGTATCAATACAACGCAGACCTTGCTCCCACCCGTACTCAACTCCAAAATCTGGCTATGGGTTCGAGCGAGGGTTTCAAAGACTACACTCAGAAATTGAGGGACTTAGCAGGAAAAGTCCAGCCTCCCCTGTCTGACAGGGAGCTAGTAGACATGTTTTTGGGTACCCTGTCCGATCCTTTCTTTAAGCATCTAATTGGAAGCTCCTTAGCCGGCTTCACTGAATTAATCTTGACTGGGGAGAGAGTGGAAGCTGGGATTAAGAGTGGGAAGATCCAAAAGGACGCATCCTCTAGTGCCGTGAGAAAACCATTTATTGGGAAGAAAGAGGTTGGTGCTGTGTACCCTCAAAGGAATCAGGACAGAACTGAACACCGTCCAACGGTAGGGGCCGTCATGATCCCTAAGCCTACACCTACTCAACAAAGGAAAAACCAACCTAGAACAAAAAGACCGATAAGATAATTTACCCGGATAAATATGATGTTGTCTCAAGTCCTGCCACATTTGTTAAGATCTAATCGGGTAACTTTGAAGGAAGCCCCGGAGAATCCCAACACCGCCTCTCCTCATTACAACCCTAATGCTCGTTGTGCTTACCATTCAGAGAGTTCAGGCCATGATACCAACAACTGCTAGGCTTTGAAAAATGAGGTGCAAGACCTTCTCGAGGAAAAAGAAATTGAATTCGATGCTCCTGAGATCTCAAATGTTATCACCGCTCCTATGCCCAAGCATGGCCATGATGTTAACGCTGTTGAAGATGATATGTTTGTTACTTTTATTGATGAACTTGTTACTCCTCTCCTGACTGTCAAGAGGAACCTGTTGAAGGCCGATTTATTTCCAGGATGTGGCGAAGGCTGCCACCTTTGTTTATTCCTACCAACTGGTTGTCATTTATTGGAAGCAGGTGTCCAGCTCCTAATGGATGACAAAGAGATTTTGTTTGAGAAGACTCCCGTTCCAACCATTTCTTACAAAGATGTTTCAATAGTAAACATTTCTGTCAATCCTTCCAGGGTCTCCACTAAAGGACCCGTTAGGATTACATCTATTCCTAGTGTGACTCCACTGATAATTACTATTCCAGGGCAGACCCCATACTCCTCAGAAAAAACTGTCCCCTAGAACTATGAGGGTGACGTCTACTATCACAACGTCAAGCAGGATTGGCTGGCTGATGAAGACTCGATTTTTGAGAAGGCTGACCCCGACATCAGGAACATTACGGGAACCAACAAAATAACCTGATGTGGAAGGGTATTCTCCCTTAAGATTGCTCCTCCGAAAACTGTTACCGGTCCTGTGATCATCCCTACTTTTGTTCCTGTTGGCACTACTACTACAATTCCTATGGTTACCCCTACTGACACCCCTACCGTCGAGTCGACCGAGACTCGGGGAAAAGGAATTTTTGTTGAGCCTTTCTGGATGAAGGCGTAATCAGTATCTATCCCAGAAGCCTCCAAAAAGGATTTGGAAGAAATTTTGAAAATTATAAAGAGAAGTGACTACAACGTAGTCGAACAGCTAGGGAAGACTCCATCAAAGATTTCTATGCTAGCTTTACTGTTATGCTCCGAGGCTCATGCGAAGGCCTTGGTGAAATTTCTTAAAAATGCCCATATGCCACAGGAAACCTCTGCTGACCAATTCCAAGATTGTGTGGCCAGTTTGACCGCTGATAATGGTTTTGGCTTTTCTGATGCTGATCTTACACCTAGAGGGAGGAAACATAATGAGGCGTTACATGTCTCTATCGAATGTAGGGGAACAACTTTGGCCCATGTCCTGGTTGATACTGGTTCATCTTTGAATTTTCTACCTAAGAAGGCTCTTGATAGACTAGACAGTGAAGGTCTGACCTTAAAACCCAGCAACATAGTGGTAAGGGCCTTTGACGGTTCGAAGAGAATGGTGCATGGGGAGGTGGACATCCCCATTAAAGTTGAAACTCAAACCTTTGATTCAACTTTTTACGTAATGGACATTTGAACTTCCTATTCCTATTTATTGGGACGACCTTGGATTCATAAAGCTGGTGCCGTCACCTCTACATTACATCAGACGCTGAAGTACCCAACCAAGGGAAAAATCATCACTGTCCTTGGAGAGGAGGAATATATGGTCATTCACCTGAACTCCTTCAGATACAAAGAAATGGATGGTGAATTCATCAAAACTCTGTGTCAACATTTCGAGGAAGTCCCACAAATAGTGGCAGCAACCAAGACTGTTTCCCAAGTCCCAAAGATTACAAGACCTCTGCTAAAGATGTCTTCACTGAAAGATGCCAAGGCAGTAGTCAAAGAGGGTGGGTGTACTATTTAGGGCCATCTCCCAGACATTCCCTACAAGTCTGACAAATTTGGCTTGGGTTTCACTTCAAGAGCCCAAAAAGCTGTTCGTCGTGCTCATGCCGGGGGACCACCTTTGCGAATCAGTAACCATGGAGTCAACATAGCGGAAGATGGTGATGACAGTTGTGACCTGGAAGAATGGATTTTACCAACCATCAACGGAGGAATCACCAACTGGGAAGCCAAATATTTTATCCCAATTACTTTTATCCAACAATAATTGTCTTTAAATTTTTATCGGACTTGTAATAATCAAACAATTCAGACTTTTAAAACCTTGTGTCTTACCCGAGGCACAACGGTCCATTTGTAAGGGTTGTTACTTCATTTTCATATGTCATCAATGAATCATGGACATTTTTGCATGAAAACTTTGTGCTCTTTGTCTTTCTTTTTCTACATTTTTATTTATTTCAAAGATAGCTATGCTCTTACACACACTCACATATCAAAATGCAGATCTACATCCACTCAGGATCCCATGGGTAACGATTCTAATATGGCCTATTGTGACTTTGAAAATCAGATCTACCAGGCCGAAGACGAAGGTGAGGAATATTGTGATGTGCCAGGGGAACTAGCCAGGTTACTAAAACAAGAATAAATGACCATACATCCCCACGAAGAACCAGTGGACACAATTAACTTAGGTACCGAAGAGGACAAAAAAGAAGTCAAGGTGGGTGCCAATCTGGAACCCAGTGTCAAGAAACGTTTAACTCAGTTGCTACATGACTATGTTGAGGTATTTTCTTAGTCATACGAAGATATGTCAGAACTTGATGCTGATATCATGGTCCATCGCCTACCAACAAAAGAAGATTTCCCTCCGATAAAATAGAAAGTCCGTCGCATGTGGCCAGACATGTCAGAGAAGATCAAGACTGAAGTCATGAAACAATTCAACACCATATTCTTAGCCGTCACCTCCTATCCACAATGGGTCGCCAATGTTGTTCCAGTGCTTAAAAAGGACGGCAAAGTACGCATGTGTGTGGATTACCGAGATTTGAATAGGGAAAGCCCTAAGGATGATTTCCCACTTCCCCATATCGATATTTTGGTTGACAATACCGCACAACATAAAGTGTTCTCATTTACGGATGGTTTCTAAGGCTACAATCAAATCAAAATGGCACCTAAGGACATGGAGAAAATGACTTTCATCACACAGTGAGGCACTTTCTGTTACAAGGTTATGCCATTCCGGTTGAAGAATGCTGGAGCAACTTATCAGCACGCCATGGTAGCTCTATTTCACGACATGATCCATCACGAAATAGAGCTCTATGTGGATGACATGATAGCCAGATCTCAAACTGAAGAGGAACATCTTGACCATTTGCAGAAACTGTTTGAAAGGATAAAGAAATACAAGCTAAGGTTGAAACCGAATAAATGCACATTTGGGGTGAGGTTCGGCAAACTCCTAGGCTTCATCGTCAGCGATAAAGGTATCAAAGTGGAACCTACCAAGGTGAAAGCAATACAAGAAATTCATGCTCCTCGCACCGAGAAGGAAGTCATAGGATTCTTAGGACGGCTTAACTACATCGCCAGATTCATTTCTCACCTAACCGCTACTTGTGAACCAATCTTCAAATTACTAAAGAAAGATCAAGTAGTCAAATGGAATGCTGAATGCCAAGCTTCCTTCGACAAGATCAAATAGTACCTATAAGATCCTCCTGTTTTGATCCCGCCAGTCGAGGGAAGACCTTTGATCATGTATCTAACTGTCTTGGAAAATTCAATGGGGTGTGTGTTGGGGCAGCATGATGAGTTTGGCCGAAAAGAGCATGATATTTACTATCTGAGCAAAAAGTTTACCAACTGTGAAACAAGATATTCACTACTCGAGAAAACTTGTTGCGCTCTGGCATGGACTGCTCACCGGCTAAGAAAGTATATGTTGACCCATACTACCTTACTTATATCCAAGATGGATCCAATTAAATACATATTCGAGAAGGCTGCCCTCTCCGGGAGAATAGTAAAATGGCAGATGATCCTGACTGCATACGACATTCACTACACTACCCAAAAAGCAATAAAGGGCAGTGTGCTAGCCGTCACCTTGCTCATCAAGCTGTGGATGACTATCAGTCCATGAAATTCGAGTTCCCAGATGAAGACATCATGATGGTAAATAATTTTGAAGAACTCAGACCATATGACGGACCTGAACAAGGATCCCGATGGACCTTGGTTTTTGATGGAGCCTCCAACGCACTCGGCAATGGCATAGGTGCTGTAATTATATCCACTGAAGGATGTCATACTCCCTTAACTGCAAGACTTTGCTTCAACTGTACCAATAACATGGATGAATACGAAGCGTGTATTTTTGGTCTCAAAGGAGAATGGGACACAAAGCACCCTAATCTCATCCCCTACAAAGAACATGTGTTGAAATTAATCCCACATTTCGAGGAAATTACCTTTGAGCATTTTCCATGAGAGGAAAATCAACTAGCGGACGCGCTAGCCACTATGTCGTCCATGTTTAAACTCAAGTGGGGTAACGAGGCTCCCCAGATCACCATTGAACGGATGGATGAACCAGCTTACTATCACGAGATCAATGCTAAAGAGGTAGTGGACAAGCCTTGGCTCCATGAAGTTAAGAGGTATCTCGAAGACCAAGAGTATCTAGAGGGAGTTTCAGTTAATGATAAGAAGTTCTTGAGGACATTCTCTGCTAAGTTCTTCCTCAGTAATGGCATTCTCTACAAGCGCAACCACGACTCCGTTTTGCTTTGTTGCATAGACAAAGTTGAGTCAGAAAAGATCATGGCTGATCTACATGAAGGCACTTTTAGCACCCATTCCAGTGGGCACACGATGGCTAAAAAGATCCTACAGGCGAGGTATTACTGGTCTACCATGGATGCAGATTGCTATCAGCATTCATGAACCTGTCACAAGTGTCAGATCTACACTGACAAAGTTCATATACCTCTAGTGCCTCTAAATGTCCTGATTGCTCCCTGGCCATTCGCGATGTGGGGCATCGATATGATTGGAGAAGTCAAACCTACAACTTCTAATGGACACCGCTTCATCTTAGTGGCCATTGACTATTTCACAAAGTGGGTTGAGGCAACTTCTTTCGCTTCCGTTGCCAAGAATGTTGTAGCCCGATTCATCAAACAGAATCTCATTTATCGATACGGTATCCTAGAGAGAATCATCACAGACAATGGTACGAATCTCAACAATAATATTATCACTGCACTATGCACGCAATTTAAGATCCAGCACCATAATTCTTCTCCTTACCAGCCAAAGATGAATGGTGTTATCGAAGTCGCAAATAAGAACATTAAGAAGATCATACAAAAAATGACAGTAACCTACAAAGACTGGCATAAGATGTTACCATTTGCTCTCCACGGTTACCTTACCACGGTGCACACATCAATAGGGGCAACTCCTTTCTCTTTGGTATACGGCATGGAAGTTGTTCTGCCAATTGAAGTACAAATACCTTCTCTGAGAATCATAAAAGATGAAGGGCTGAGTGAAGATAATTGGATCCAAACTCGACTTGACCAGTTGAACTTAATTGATGAGAAGAGGCTTACGGCTGTCTGTCATGGTCAGATGTACCAAAAACGTATGATCAAGGCTTTTAACAAGAAGGTCAAATGTCAGGTATATTAGGTTGGTGACTTGGTAATCAAGCGTATGATATTACCACAAGGTGATCCCAGGGGCAAATGGACTCTTACATACGAAGGACCATTTGTGATCAAAAGCATATTCTCTGGTGGAGCAATGATCCTAACCACTATGGATGGTGACGACCTTCCACACCCTGTGAACGCGGACATAGTCAAAAGATACTATGCATAAGAGACCTGCTAGGTTGACACACCTAGGAAAAATAAGGGAATCCCGGAGAACCACAAAGGTTCGGGCAAAAATTAGGGATAAAATATATAAAAAAATATGTACACCCGACAAGCTGAAAACCTGAACGGGCGGCTTGGGCAAAAAAGGGTATCTCGGTGGACTGAAAACCCGAAAGGGCGGTCCAGGAAAAAGTTAGGGAATTAAAGCGTATGACTATGTCCTGTTGGATCACCTTACAAACAACCTTTAGCATCGACTGACAAGCTCAAATGAGTCTAATTAATCCAATTAACTTCGGACAAGGCAGCAAGCGGACAAGATGCTCAGAGACACGAAGGCTATAGCAGAATGGGAACCCCATGGAATCATTTCACATAGCTATATTTTCTTTGTATCAGTTTTCATTTTTTACGACGATATTCTCTTACTAGAATGCTCGTCTCATTGTACAAAAATACTTATTCAAGTTAATACAAAGATATCCCTTTGAAAGTGCAAAACTATATATTTTTCTTTTCGTGTTTTATTTGCGAAAACGTCCAATGGTTATTTTTGAACATATGCATTTGAACATGACTACTATTTACAAATGAACAAAAAAAAGGGAACAGAAAATAGAAACACAATCACTAACCGCTTTAAGAAATATGATAATATCTTTAGACTATTCCATAAAGTCCCCCGCAGATACTTTTCCAGAAAGAGCGGAAAATGGGACATCCCACTACAGGATCGCTAACGTATCTCCAATATACAGCTTAATGATATCAAGCTCTCTCACATCCTAGACAAAATAAAACTTCCAGTTACCGCTCATAAGATTCCCCAGTAAAAGTCGCCCAGCTTCTCAGGATTCCCCAACAGGATTTCACAAAGTTCACAAGCAATACACAGCGTTTCCCTTAACACAACAAAGTTTGTTTCTTTAACAATTGGAAACTCATCAACACTTTAAAACATGAAGACTTGCACTCCTCATTATCAGCAATTCTCAGGGATTTATTTTCCTTGACTCCAACAATACTGCGTCATAATAATAAATGTGTCCATACATTACATCCATACGTCATAGCATTGACAACACAGATACATACGACACAATCTCATTTATTTTAAGAACATCATTGTGCCATGCATTACATACATCATGACATTGCATGCAACTAACCTTTCATCTTTTCAGGAAAGACCAATCAACATAAAATTATCGTCAAAATTTTCAGCAAGTCAATTACAGATTAATTCCCAAGAAAGTATTGGTCAACCATCTACATAACAAATATTTCTTTCAGACCCCTGTCGGTTCAGTTTAAATCTCTCAACGGTTTATTCTGATTCTTTTCCGCAGACGTCTTCTCTGGTTCAGAAAAATCTCTCAATGATTTGTTCTGATTCTTCTCCAGACCCCTGCCGGTTCAGTTTAAGTCTCTCAACGGTTTATTCTGATTCTTTCCTGCAGACATCTTCTCTAGTTTAGATATATCTCTCAGTGATTTGTTCTGATTCTTCTCCAGATTCCTACCTGTTCAATTTAAATCTCTCAACGGTTTATTCTGATTCTTTCCCACAGATGTATTCTCTGGTTCTGAAAAATCTCTCAATGATTTTTTTTCCTGATTCTTCTCTAGATCCCTGCTGGTTTAGTTTAAATCTCTCAACGGTTTATTCTGATTCTTTCCCGCAATCTCTGGTTCAGATAAATCACTCAAAGATTTACTCTGATTCTTTCCAGTTAAATAATATTAAAGATCTCTTCTGGTTCAGTTTAAACCCCTCAATGGTTTATCCTGATAATTTCCAAAGTAACACTTCTGGTTCAGATAAATCTCTCAGCGATTTATTCTGATTCTTTCCCGCAGACGTTTTCTCTGGTTCAGATAAATCGCTCAAAGATTTACTCTGATTCTTTCCAGTTAAAGAATATTCAAGATCTCTTTTGGTTTAGTTTAAGCCCCTCAATGGTTTATCCTGATACTTTCCGAAGGAACATTTCTGGTTCAGATAAATCACTCCAAGATTTATTATGATTCTTCCCAGTAAAACAACATACAAGACTTCTTCTGGTTCAAATAAGTCGCTCCAAAGATTTTATTCTGATTCTTTTCCAGTTGAAATCAAGTTCAAACTTAGTCCATTGTATGCCAACAATCACCCTTGGATGGCATCTACAAGCCCATCTTCTACAAATCTCCATCATTCCTCCAAAATGGAATCTATAAGCCCATTCCCATTTCATCCTCGAGTGCAAATTTCTGGGCACTCTAGTGTCCAATCATCTTCCACCTTCAAGTCAAGAATGGCGGATCCGCCAATCTAACTCTTTAGGTTTAAGAAGATTGAACAGGGGCAGCTGTTGTACCCCAAAATTTTCCCTCTCATTTATCAAATATTTTCTCACAAGATCTCCTTTGGTTCAAGACTGTACAAGGATTGATCAGCTCAAGACACCTCCTTAAACACCGATGACTGAAATTAGGGTTTGATATTGCACAAGGATAATTGAACTTTTAATGCATCATTTTACTTTAATGGATCACTATGGACCCTCAATATTTCTCATGTCAAGTTTCAAGCCTTGGACCACATTTTTGCTCAGTCAATTGATCAGTTGACCTAAAAATCACCTATATTAGAGAAAAAGTCAAATATGGTCAATTTTTAGTCAAACTTCATAATTTTTTATCCATATCAACATTGTGAACTCCTATATGTCATTTGGTCAAGTTTGGACCATAATTCTTCAAGAAATTTGATCAAATCATCAAAAGGGCAAAATGGTCAAAATTAGGGTTTTGACTGAGAAAGGGAAATTTCCGATTTTTGACCTAGAAAATGGTTAATTGGTTTGAGACATGATCTCAAGAGTTCAATTGCATCATTTTGACCTGATTACATGACTCAAAATATCCCTCAAGATCAATTGATTACTAGTTAATTTTTAGTCAACTAATCAAAAGTCAACTGCATACTGAAAAGTCAAACTTTGACTTTTTGGTCAAAATCAAGTGTCAAAGATCACAATTCATCAAAACATATCAAAATATCAAACTTGTTCATCAAGAAATCAAAAATTCAAGATTTCATTTTGAAAAGTCAAAGTTTCCAAACTTAGAAATTTTTCTAAGTGTTGAAAACTTCATATTTTTTCACAACTTTGAGCCAATTTTTCACCATGCAAGATGATTCAAATGAATCTTTCAACATGAAAGTTGTATATCTCAATGAGATATAAAATATTTCTTTACACAACTTCTCCTAGAAATGCATGGATTTCAAGTTATGATTTTGTGAGTACATGTTCATGAAACTAAACACTTAGTGAAAATTTTGCCCTAGTTTAGGCAGGATTTTGACCTAACTTCATGGCAATTTTTCACATAGTTCCAAGGGGAATTTTCAAAAGTGATTCAAAGAGGGGTTGTAGATCACATTTCATTCTTGAATTATAAGTCATTTTCATGATGAACAAGAATGAAATTTCAATGTTAGGCTGCATAATCTTGCTTTGTAGGCCTTCTAACTCGTGTATCTATCCATCATTAATGGATTACACAAAATTTTGAGCTATAATACAAGTGGTTTAAGCTTTATCTAATTCACATTGCCATTTTGAGAAGAAAGTGAAGAATACCATTCTTGAAAAGCAAGCTTTATGCACAAAGTCAATTCATGAGCCTCTAACTTGTTCCCTCTGATCACACTCCATCTACAAAGTCAGAAGCAAGTGTGTTTAAAGCATAACCACTCTATCTTAGCAAGTACACAAGACTTTGAAACTTGGATTTCTCAAAAAATCACCTGTTATGCTTAAACTTGTGATTTTGAATTCTGATAAGAAACAAGCTTCCAAACTTGTTGCTTATAAATAGAGGCACTATTTGTGAGCTAGAGGACGAGCTTAAGCACCATGAAACACACCAAAACTCCCTCAAGCCATAATTTTCACAAGAAACTCCATTGATGCACAAGTCTGACCTTAAACTTATATCTCTCATTTCCCTCGTGCGTTTCCCTTCCTAATCAATCACAAAGCTCCTACACATCAAATATAACTTATCCCCGACCCTGTTTCATAACTGTAACTCCATCTTCATCAACCTCCATAGCCAAAAACAGAGCTCTGCAAGTTGACTTCTCCAGAACTCCTCAGCCACTTTCAGCCCAGGCCAAGCATCACATTAGATTCCTGGGAACTTGAGGAAGCTAACCAAATCGCTGGAACTCATCAAAAGCTGCTCAAACTCAAAACACGATACCTCTTGCAAGGTGAGTTTTCTGACTTTTGAACTCTTTATATAGGCATCATTAATGTTTAATTTGTGAATGAAAAATGTAGATATCATTGCCCTGAAGCTAACCATGTCCATAGTTTTAATTTATGTTGCTTGAGCTTAGAGAATTTTAAGATTGAAGTTTCTGGAAAAGTTAGGGTTCAAATTAGGGCCAATAAAATTCATGTTTGTCTTTGATCTATAGTTTTAATGCTTTACATTTCTGAAATCGTGAGGAAATTTTCCACAAGATTCATGCTTACATTTTTGCAAATGGATGAGAAATGAACAAGATGCAGGTGGTCTGGCTAGGCGTGAGGTTGAAGATGAAGTTGTCTTCAGGAAGCAGTTTCTAATATATATATTTATGCTTTTATTATATGAACGGATGAAACAGGCTACCTTGGTGGTACAAGAAGCGCACGCGTATTAGAAGGTCCTGGGTTCGAGCCCTAGCGAGACATTTTGAAATTTTCATGATTTTCTCCATTTTTCTTTTTTTTGTTGAATCAGGCGCTTGGGCCAGCAGAACATTGGGCCTTTGTTTCTTTTTGCTAACTTTCTAACCTCTTTAACCATTTCCAAATCCCCCTGACTTTTATATTTTATTATATTTTATTTTTCTTTATTACTATTATTGTTATTATTATTATTATTATTATTATTATTATTATTAATAATAAAAAATCCAAAAAATATTTTATTTATTATTTTTACACTTATTTAATTTATTTTGTTTTTTTTTATAAAATCAAAAGAACAAAAAACATTTCTTAATAAATTAATTTCTTTCTTAATAATTAATATTTTAGGTTTAATTATTATATTATATTATTTTCTTGTAAATTAACATCAATTTAGAACTTATGACTTTTAGTTAATTAATTATATTTACTAGTTTAATTAAATTCACAAAAAAACCTTAAAAAAACTTTTTTTGTTTAATAAATTAATTTCTTTTATTAACTTAATTTTAATTTTCTTATTCTATTCAATTATCTTATTTTAATTTAATTAGGTCAAAAACCTTTAATACAAAAATCCATTCCTTATCCATTCATACTTGTACATTATATTCATTTCCTTTCTTGTACATTTATTCAAGTTCAATATGGTTGTAATATATAATTAGGGTTTTAATTTCTTGCAATTCCCCATTTTTAATTTGTATATCCCCTCCCCTAATGATGTAATAGCTTAGTATTTTTATTTTCCGCAATTTAATGTTTTATATACAAATGCTAGTAGTTAGAGTTTGTATGGAAAAATTAAAACCAACAAATAGCAAACCCTAATCAAGACAAATCAAGCATGAAAAAGACACACTTGCACCCTTGCACCCTTAGGGTAAATCCACTTTGTTGCCTTATAAAATAGTCATATTATACATGTGAGGTATCTTAGCAAAAACAAGCAAAAATACAAGATCATGGTCCCTCGATGACGCTATCAAAGTTTCCTTTCAAAAATGATCTTAGTCCCTTAAAGAAAATGCTAAGATATCTTACAACATTGCTAATCATGGCTATACGATGACCCACGCCCGTCCCTTTACATCCAAAGATAGGGTTATTTACCAAATCAATGGTAAGATAACAATGTCAAAGGAAAGAGGAAATAAACATTAAAGACTTTTGAGTAGGTAGAATGTTCCTAGTTGCTTGATCATTTTTCAAACCAAAACATCCTTGCTATTTTTAAAACAAACACCAACACTTTCAAAAACATCTTTCAAACTTGAAAACATTTTCAAAAGATCAACACTTTGTATACATTCTTACGAACGAGAATCATTACAAAGTTTGCCTAAACGATTGCGCCTTTTTAAAATAATTTCAAAAACTACACAAATAACATTTTCAAACTAAAGCAAGTGATCTAGCAAGCAACTAAGATCCCGTAGATTACTACGGATGAAAATGGTGCTAATACCTTCCTTTTTCAAAATCTACCCCCCGAACTCAAGAAAACATCTCAAAGGTCTTTCATGTTCTTTTCAGCCTTTCCTTTTGGATAAAAGAAAAGTCGATGGCGACTCTTGCTAAACCACAACATTTGCGATAAAATGCAAAAAGACCAAGTCAGTTATCCCACCACGTTACACTAGGCATGGGCTTCAGAGCACAATAACAGAGCCAACATTGAGATTTTGGAAGGGGTCTGCCCCATTTGTTCAACCACATTGTAGTCTCTCTTCTTGATTATTTTTAATATTTCTTCCATTTCCTTCTTAGAAGCCCCAGGTGTGGCTTCTAGGTGCGCCTTCGTATGGACAGGCTCAACTAATATCTCTTTTCCCCGAGTCTCGACCGGCTCGGTGGCAGGGCTAGCAGCAGAAGTAGTAATGGGAGTATTTACAGGAGCGGTCACAGGGATGATCACGGGAGTAGTAACAGTTTTAGGAGGAGAGATCTCGGGAGATAAAACTCTTCCGCTTCTTGTTATCTTACTAGTCCCAATGATATTACTAATATCAGGATTAGAGTCTTTAACATCTTTATCCCTAACAACTAGCAAATCTTGCTTGACGCCATGGTAATAGAAGTCAACCCCATAGTTCTAGGGAACAGCTTTATCCGAGGAGTATGGTATAGGTCAAGGGAAAGTAATTATCAATGGAGCAACTTTCGGCACAGATGTAATCCTGACAGGTCTTTTGGAGGAGACCTTGGGAGGATTGGCGGAAATGGTAATGATAGGAACATCTTCACATGGAACACTTATAACTGGAGCCTTTTCAAACAGGATTTCTTTATCATCCATCAGGAATTGAACGCCTTCCTTTAACAAATGGCAACCATTAGGTAAGGACAAACACAAGTGGCAACCTTCGCCACAACCCAGAAAAAAACCGGCCCACATAAGATTCTTCTTAATAGTCAGGAGGGGAGTAGTTAGTTCATCCACCGAAGCAACAAACATGTCATCATCAATAGCATTGACACCACAACAGTGCTTGGGAATAGGGGCAATAATAACATTAGGGATTTCAGGAGCGTCGAATTCAATCTCCTTTGCTTCAATCAAATCTTGCACCTTATTCTTCAAAGCCCAATAGTTGTTTGTATCATGGCTTAGACTTTCAGAATGGTAAGCACACCGAGCATTTGCATTGTAGTGAGGAGATGTAGTGTTGGGGTTTTTGGGAGCCTCTTTCAGGGTAACCAAATTGGATTTCAGCAGGTTTGGTAAAACCTGAGATAGGGTCATGTTGATCCAGGTAAACTGTCTCCTTGGCTTATCTGTTCTAGACTGATTATTCTGTTGTCGGTTTGATGCAGAATTGGAAATCATAATAACCCATACTGTCGGACGACGCTCAGTTTTGTTAAGATTTCTTTGGCCATAAGCAACAATGACCTCCTTCTTCCATGTGAATGGTTTCTTTGCAGTGCCGGAGGATGCATCCCTCTGTATCTTACTACTTTTAATGCCATCCTCTACTCGTTCTCCTATCAAGATCAGCTCAGTAAACCCAATAGAAGAACTCCCAATCAGGTGGTTAAAGAATGGCCCAAATAATGTGCCCAAGAACATGTCCACCAGCTCCCTATCAGACAATGGAGGTTGGACTCTTCCTGCAAGGTCTCTCCATTTTTGGGCATAGTCCTTAAAGCCCTCGCCGGAATCCATAGACATGCTTTGCAACTGTGTACGAGTCGTGGCGAGGTCAGCATTATATTGGTACTGCTTATGGATAGCAGTAGCCAGATCTTCCCAATTATGGACATTAGTTATTTCTAGTTGATAGAACCATTCCAGCTGAGTTCCTGTAAAACTTTCCTGGAAGAAGTGTACCTACAAATCCCTATCAGTAGTGTGGGGTTGAATTTTCCTGACATATGACCTTAAATGCAGCTTAGGACAGGAGACACTGTCGTACTTAGAAAATGTAGGGACTTTAAGCTTCTGCGGGATGACCACCCCTGATACCAATCCTAGCTCTTCAAAGTCCAACCTGGGAACCCTTTGGATCTCCATGGCATTAAGTCGATCCTCCTGTTGTTTGTATTTATCATCAGCAGGAGGATAATGCTCCTTAGAATAGTCAGGTGCATCTTCTTCAGACTCCCTTGTGTTGTGGTCTTCTTCTCTTGGCTCTCCATCCTGATTGTCTCTCTCTCTCTTGACGGAGTTGCGAGCTCTAAAACATGCTTCACTGGTCCTTTGAACCTTCTTCCCAAAATCAGAACACCCACTGGCCTCTTTTTCTTCTTCTTTTCCTTAAGAATATGAGCTTTCAAATCTTCTTGTCCCTTAGCCAGATTCAGGAACATTTCTTGGAATTGGGAATTCTGTGCCCAAAGTTCCTTGACTGTTTGTTCAAGAGCCATTGCTGAAATAAATAGCGAAGAAGATAAGAAACATGTCCTGAAACCTGTTTATGCAATGATATGTATGATATATGTATGCAATTTTTTCAAGGATTTCTAAGACTTAAATTTTCTTAGCCAAAGGGAGAACAAGCGTTAATTGCATTAAAAAGTTTAAGTTGTTACAATGATGCCTCTTGGGCTTACAAAGGAAGTAATAAAGCAAAAATGAAATCTCAAAGAAGAAAGGGCTCAAGATTCCCACGGGCGCATCCTCTTTGGTGCAATGTAGGCATTTATACTCCTTTCTTTGTGAAGTAGCCTAGTGAGCTCTAAAACCTTCTTCTCACTTGCGTAGAATCGGGTTTCAAAGGTATCATGTTCCTCTTTGAGTTGAATCAAGGATTTTTTTAACTCCTCGAAATTAGTTGGCATGTCAGGATGAAGAACAATGTAAGGAGTGTCTCCCTTAGCAATGAGTTCCATAATGATGGGTAGAGTGGCCTCATAAGGCATCTTGAGACTTTGAGCACGGGCTCGTACCCACTTAAGATAAGGCTCCAAAGGAATGGAGTTCTTATGCCCCAGTGTTTTGATATCAACTTTGTTCACCATGCACCAAGCTCTTATGAACCTCTGACGATAGCCCTGAACATCATTCTCATGGTCGAACACGATTCCTTGGACAAGTGTATAATGAGGACCATCTCTCCTAGCATAGCCAAACTGTCGCAACACCAAACAAGGATTATAAGTGATTCCCCCCCTAATGCCTAAGAGAGGGACATTGGGGAATTCTCCACAACGGTCAATGGTAACATTCTCCAAGGATCGAGGACACCAATGAATATCGAAATGTATGAGGGACATCAACCTATTAGACCATCTAAAGCCCTGATCGTTCTTCAACACAGATCTAGGTAGGTGCGAAATGAACCACCTAGCCAACAAAGGAGTGCAACACAGCAGGGTCCCTCTTCTCTTTACAGTGCGGGTATGCAGAGAGTGTAGGATGTCTCCAAGTAAAGTTGGCACCAGATTATGAGACAGAAAAACCTTAACTGTATTCACATCTATGAGTTGGTCCGGATTAGGGAATAGTACCATCCCATAGATGAGAAGGGCCAACACTTCTTCAAAAGCTCGTAAATCCAGGGTATCCCAAAAATGATGAGCCTTCTCAAATAGAAACTTAGCTAAGAACCCTTTGACGCCTCTTCTAGTTTCCCAAATTGCCACTACATCGGACCGTTATAAAGACAGAGCATAAGTAATATCTTCAGGTTTTGGGTCTTTTTCCATACCATTGAAGGGTAACTGATCAAGAATGGGCACCCCTAATAAATGAGAAAAATCCTCCATAGTGGGCACCAATTGGTAATCAGGAAAGGTGAAGCAGTGATATAAAGGGTCGAAGAACTGAAAGAGCACCTTCAACATTTCTTCATTAGGGCTTGAGGTGACCAGATTGAGAAGTCGACCGTGTCTTTCAGTGAATGGAGAACTCTCAGGAACCCTGGATGCCAATTCCTTGAGTTGAGGAGGTACCCTTATGAGGTTGACTTGAACAATATTCATGCGAGTGGATGCCATGTCCTACAAAACAACACAAAGATAAGCCCTAAAAATCCTTGAAATGGTTAAGATGATATGCCATGTTATGAAGTTATGATATCATGCTAAGAAAACACAAGTATAGCAAGCACAAGCAAATCACACAAAGACCTTAGGTTTAAGGCTTACATGGGTTTTTAGGTAAGTACCCTCTTGAAGTTTAGTTGGCTCAACTTGTCCTATCAATAGTAACCGGGTTCTAAGGGATCTCAATATCACTGATCTTTGCCACAAGTTTCATTCTGATAGATAACTGACTTGCCACCAAACAAAACTCGGGAGTCAAATCTCAATGAGTGTAGTATCGAGTATCAACCGACTTCAGGCTACACCAAAGATAGCTATCTCATTACTTCATAATGGCCAAGTTGTTCAATTAAAGGTTCTAAGATCAGTTGATGCTTTATGACACCACACAACGGCCCCTTATTCTCCTTGACTACTCAAGGGCTACCGATACCAACCAAAGTGTCACATCAACGTAGCTATCGCTTTGACCGCGTCGGTATACCTCGCACGGTTTCCATGATCTATTGCTACTTACCTAAAAGGTGCCCCCAGATCCGGGTGTAGGATCTATAGAAATAACCCAAACAATCCCAAAAAGGTAAATCATAAAAACACACAATGAAATCAATTTAAAATGAACTAAACTCTAAGGTAACCCCACTTTTTTATTTTTCCCCAGCAGAGTCGCCAGTTCTGTGATACGGTGGCAGAACCGACTGTTATATACTAGTTTTGCATTTGTGTTCGCAAATGTTGCGGTAAGCAAGAGTCGCCACCGACTTTTCTTTTATTCAAATTAAGGAAAGGTTGAAAAGAACAGAAAAATACCTTTTCGACATTTTCTGAGTAAGGGGGTAGATTATGGAAAGGGAAGGTGTTAGCATCCTTTCCATCCGTAGTTATCTACGGGCTCTTAGAGGTTTGCTCATTTTAAAATACTTTTGTGCTTTATGTGTTTGAAAATATTTTGAGAACGCCTTAGTGCAGCGATTTGCTTTGCGTTTAACTCTTGTATCAGTCCTCAAGAGTGTTAACAAAGAAAATGTTTTGAAAATTGCTTTTGAAAAGTAGTATTTGTGTAAGTGAAAAATGTTTTTTTGAGAAAACTTCTAACAACTATCTACTTTTATACTCGAAAAGGGTCATTCTTTTCCTCCTATCCTTTAGACAGTTCTATCCTACTATTAGTGAGTAGATAGCCCTATTGCTGGATGTATGAGGGACATTCGAAAGGGACGTTACAATCACGAAGGCAACTTATGGAGATGCTTTAGAAATTTTGTTTAGGGACTAGATCATTTACCGAAAGGCAACTGTAGGGTCATCGAGGGACTATGATCTTTTGATTTATGGATCTTTGCTAAAGCGTTCCTGCCTCATGACTGTTTTTATTTCTGAAGGCAACCAAAGTGGGGTACCCTAGAGGTGTATATGTGCGAGTGTATTATGTTCAGTTATTTTTTATCTTTTTTTTAAGTTTACTAGCGTTTGATTACTAGTCTTTTCATACACGCCTAGTTACTAGCAGTTAATATTTTGCATAAATTTAAAGTGCAGAAACTCAAATCTACGCTATTACAATGCTTTGGGGAGGAGATTTACATTATACAAGAATGAGAGGGATAAATCAATAAATGTCCTAGTTTTAATCTATTACATCCAGTAGGCAGATACAATAATATGGAAAATATGAAAATAAATAAATGTGTGCGAAGTAGAAAAGGTGTCTGAAAAATCCTAAGGTGAAAAATCTTTTTGTTTTGTTTTTATTTATGTATAAAAGAAAATAAAGCCTAAATCTTTTTAATTTTAATTTTAAGAAAGATGTTAAAATAACTTATTTATTTATTTATAAATTAATTTGATTAATAAAAGCTATCCTAATATTTTTTTTGTGATTTTGATTTAAGATTAATTTAAATAAAAAGGATCAATAAATAACAAAAAAAAACAAAAAAAAATATGAAGGAATGAGGGGATCCTTCGATCCAGGGAGAATCATGGCTTCGATTCAGAGGAAAAAAGTTGCCTTCGATCCGAAGGAAGGTGGCTTTCGACCCAGAGGAAAAAGGGTAGCCTTCGATCCAAGGAAGAATGTTTGTCCTTCGACCCAGGGAGAGATAATTGTCTTTCGATCTAGGGGTGGATGTTGTGATGTCATTGAATCTGCAAAGGTATGTTAGCCTAAACGAAAAGCATGACCTGGGTGCCAAGCCTGGGTCCTTCGATTTTGTACGCACTGGCCTTATTTATGTTGGATCTGCAACAAGCGTTAGAAGCAAAACAAATGCAGACCTGGGGTCGAACCCAAGTCTTTAGTCTTGAACAACAAAACAAATGAAACTACAAATGTTGATGTGTCATGAAAATGTAGAGATTAATATTTTTACCAATTCTTACCAATGGTTGATGGATGAATATGTGATGATGGGTGTGGGTACCCTTGTTTGATGATTTCTTCGATTTAGCTTCTGGACGTGGGTACCTTTATTTAAAGGTTGCTTTGATTTGGATCACTTATGATATTTTTTGATAACTTTGGTGGGTTTATGGGGCAGCATATCTCCAATGTGTGTGTAACTGTCCATTTGGCTTGCAAGCATGCTGCTTATATAGTGTTGAAGGGAGGGGACAATAAGGCAATAGTTTAAACTATCATAAACAAATGTTTTCAAGGCCATGAATGAAATTTTGTAACGTTGGTGAAAAACATGGGATCTTGTCCTTTTTTGAAATTTTAATGTATGTGGAGATTTTGGCTCCTTTGAATGCCCTCTAGTGTTGCTCTTCGACTGGCCTTAAGTTGCCTCTTTCAACTGGACCTCTTGTGTAGCCTTCTGCATCCTTCTTCAAATGTACCTCTTGTGTACCCTTCAACTGGCTCTAGTATTACTTCCTTCGAATGGGTCTTTAGATGGTCCTTTTGGGGTTCCCTTCGAATGGGCCTTTGGTGTGTCCTTCGCATGGGCTATCATGCATGTTAAAGTGTATACAATTGTTTCAAAAGGGGGTGAGTGCCCAGTCAAAACTGGCACAAAGGAAGCCTATGCCTTGTGGATGCTAGCATGAAGCAAGTCAATGCAGGGGTAAAGGAGGCCATTGCCTAGGCAAAGCTGGCACAAAGGTGGCCAGTGCCTTGTGGTCGAAGGAAACTTTTTTGTCTGGGGCATCAAAAAAAGCTTTTTTCCTGGTGGATCGAAGGAAACCCTGGAGGAGTCATGGCCTTGCATGCTGAAGGCAAGTTGAAGAGGCATATGTGCGCTGGTGACACACTGAGGGGTCTTTTTCCCAGTGGGAGCTTTGTGAAACGAAGGCCAGATTTGAGAAGTTCTTTCTTTATACACTTAAGGTACTCCCAGAGGGATAATTTGCCTAGTAGAAGTAAGAAACAAGCTTGCTCCAAGGAAAACAAATTTCCAATCGAAGCAGGGATCCAACTTGCATGCAGGTAGCCATTGCATTTGTGAGTCAAGCCAGTATGCAAACACAATGGTGCAATCGAAGGAGCACTAACAAGAAGCCCTTCCCCTTTAGATTGAAGGAGGCTATTTTAAAGGGAAAACATGCCCAGTTGAAGCTAGTGTGCAGCTAACAATAAAAAGACCAAGGATTCAATCGAAGCTTGTAAATTTGAGGAAAATTGGGAGGAGGTTAGGCACTTAATAGAAGCCTATCCAAATACTAGTCGAAAGGCCTTTTAACATGCCAATCAAAGGATTTTGTCAAAATGCCAATCGAAGACTCCTTGTTTATCTTCAAAAAAATTTATCTTTCCTTTGATCAGATGCTTGTGATCACCGTGTAAGAGAAAGATCTTAGGAAAATATGAGCGGGAAAATTATGGGGTATAACAATATGCAACTATCTCAAGCTTTGCAACACCTATTAAAAGCTAATTTGGTGACCTTGTGAGATCCTCCTTCCAACCGTAACACTTTTTCTCCAAAACACAGCCCCAATTCCAAGTGTGCTTACCACTCAAACAGTCTCGGACATGATACCAATGATTTTTGGTCTCTAAAGAATAAAATCCAATACCTTATTGACAACAAGACAATTGAATTTGACCCTCTATCGACTCCCAATGTAATCACCGCACCCATGCCAAATCATGTCAAGGGTGTCAATGCTATTGAAGATGTTGCTTTTGTATCCTCTATCAAAGACTTGACCACCCCTTTGAAGATTGTTAAAAAGAATTTGTTGAAAGTCGGGGTATTCCTTGGCTGCCTTGAAGACTGTTGCTAATGTGCTGTACAAATTAATGGTTGTGAATGGCTTAAGAAAGGTGTCCAACACCTGATGGATAGCCATGAGATTCTATTTGAAAGAACCCCATCTATTAAAAGTTTGACCGAAGTTGTATCTCAAGAAGTTGAAGACATATCCATCATTACTATCTCAAATAGACCTATTAGGATCACCTCCAAAGGTCCTACTAGGATTCCCATTGAACCAAGAATAGCTCCACTAATTATCACCACATCGGGGCCAATCCCCTACTCTTCCGATAAGGCGGTGCCCTGGAATTATGGGGTGGAAGTATAATACCATGGTATCAAACAAGACTCCTGGATTGATGAAGATGAAATTGTTGACATTACAAACATTGCTGGATCAAGTAAAGTTACTAGAACAGGGAGGATCTTCTCTCCATAGATTTCACCTCCGATAAACACTACTACACCCATTCGTATAACTACTATTAAACATGTTGCTGATACTCGAGGAAAGGAAAAAATGACTGAGCCTTCCAGGACAGAGGCGCCCACAAAAGATATTACCATTGAGGACCCATCTACCCAAGAGATGGAGGAGATTCTAAAAATTATCAGAAAAATTGATTACAATATAGTGGAACAGTTGGGGAAAACACCCTCGAAGATTTCTATGTTGTATTTGTTGTTATGTTCTGAGGCGCATGCTCAAGCCCTGATAAAGTTCTTGAAAAATGCACATGTCCCGCAAGAAACTACGACTGACCAATTTTAAAACTATGTAGCAAGCTTGACTGCTGATAATGGTTTGGGGTTCTCTAATGTTGATTTGACCCTAATGGGGAAGAATCACAACAAATCTCTCCACATCTCCATAGAATGCAAGGGCACTACCCTGGCACATGTATTAGTGGACATTGGATCTTCTCTCAACGTCATATCTAAAGGAGCATTGGATAGGCTAGATTATGATGGGCTGGTTTTAAAACTCAACGACATTGTAGTAAGGGCTTTCGATGGTTCTAAGAGGATGGTCCATGGAGAAGTTGATCTCCCTATCAAAGTTGAATCTCAAGTCTTTAACTCAACATTCTATGTGATGGATATTTGTCCTACTTATTCATTCCTGCTTGGATGCCCATGGATACATGGCGCAGGTGCAGTGACTTCTACACTACATCAAAAGTTGAAATATTCCGTCAAAGGAAAAATTGTTACCGTCTGTGGTGAAGAAGAGTTCATGATTAGTCATCTAAATTCATTCAAGTATGTTGAAATGGATGGAGAGTTCATAGAAACTTCTTGTCAAGCCTTTGAGTTGGTCTCTCCCATGTTCGTTGTTTCCAAGGCCACTCCTGACACTCCCAAAAATGCTAAAAATACACCAAGGATGACCTCTCTCAAAGATGCCCGTGTTGTTGTTGAAGAAGGAGGTTGCACCATTTGGGGAGAACTTCCTGATTTCCCTTTCAAGCCAAACAAATTTGGATTGAGCTTCACTTCCAAAGCTCAAAAGGAGGTCCGACGTGCTCATATAGGGAAGCCACCTCTCCGCATTACTAACCATGAAGTTGATGCTCTTGAAGATTCTGATGTTGATTGTGACTTTAACGAGTGAATCTACCCGACTGCTAGTGAAGGACTCAACAACTGTCATACCAAGGATTTCATTCCCATCTCATTCAACAAGGAGTAATTACCATTTACTGTTTCATTAATTTGTGAACTTTGTTTGTAATTTCTATTAAAACAATGACTTTAAGCTATGTACCTTGCCAAGGGCACTGTGGTCCATTTGTTAAGGGTTTGTCATTATCATATGCCATATGCTTATTTTAATGAAAAACATTGGAATATTTTGCATTCAAATATTGCTCTCTTTGCCTTTCGTTACTTTATTGCATTTTTAAATAGTCATGTGACCTTACATGAACACACACACACACACACACACACACACACACACACACACACACACACACACACACACACACACACACACACACACACACACACACTTGTAGATCCACATCCACTACGGATATCATTGACAACGTCTCTGCTATTGCCATTTATGACTTTGAACATCCAATTTATCAAACCGAAGACGAAGGCGAAGAATATTGTGAAATACCTTGGGAACTCACCAGACTTCTGATACAAGAGGAAAAGCCCATTCAACCGCACGAGGAACCATTTGAAGTGATCAACCTAGGCACTGGGGAAGACAAGAGAAAAGTCAAGATCGGCGCCAACTTGGAACACCGTGTCAAGAGAAGACTGGTCCAAATGTTACACGACTATGTAGAGGTGTTCACTTGGTCATATGAAGATATTTTGGGGCTTGATATTGATATCGTAGTTCATCGTCTACCAATGAAGGAAGATTGTCCTCCAGTCAAGCAAACGGTTTGCTGCATGCAGCCAGACATGCCTGAGAAAATAAAAGCTGAGGTAATGAAACAATTCGATGCAGGTTTCCTAGAAGTAACATCATACCCTCAATGGGTGGAAAATGTTGTTCCAGTACCGAAGAAAGACGGTAAGGTCCATATGTGTGTAGACTATAGGGATTTGAATAGGGCAAGCCCCAAATATGATTTCACGCTACCTCATATTGATGTCTTGGTCGACAACATGACTCAACACAAAGTTTTATCCTTCATGGATGGATTCTCCAGCTACAACCAGATAAAATGGCACCCAGAGACATGGAGAAAACCACCTTTGTCACACAGTGGGGAACCTTCTGTTACAAGGTCATGCCTTTCGGTTTGAAGAATGCAGGGACAACCTATAAACGACCTATGGTAGTTGTGATACGGTGGCCAGAACCAGACTGTTTTGAAATGTTGGTTTGCATTTTGCGTTTGTGTTTGCAAAATGTTGCGGTAAGCAAGAGTCACCACCGAATTTTATTTTATCCAACTGGAAAGGAAAAAAGCTCAGAAAAATTCCCTTTTTCGAGATTTTGAGTATGGGGGGTAGATTATAGAAAGGGAAGGTATTAGCACCCTTTCTATTTGTGGTTTTCCACGGGCTCTTAGGTACTTGCTCATCATTTTCAAATTTACTTGTGTATGTTTGATTTGAAAAAGTTTTTGACTTCGATTTAACCCTTGCTTCTGTCTTCAAGAGTGTTACGAAGTGTTTTTGAAAGCTTTGTTTGAAAAGAGTGTAAGTGTGGAAAAGTTTGTTTGGATTGAGCAAGTACTTAAGATTCTACCTACTCGAAAAAGAGAATTGTTCTATGTTTGTTTCCTCTAGACAGCGCTATCCAACTATTAGTGAGTAGGTAGCACCGTCGTCGAAGTTTTGAGGGTCAATTCGAAAGGGACGTACGATCACTAAAGTAATGTTAGGACGTCTTAGTAATAACCCTAATGTCTTAAGATTAATATTCGAGGCAACAATATCCGAGGCAACCATTCCGAGGCAACTTTTCCGAACGGGACTTTGATCTTTGTTTAGACAAGAGAGTGATTACTAAAATACCCTATACTTAATGACCGTTTACCGAAGGCAACCGGAGTGAGAGTATACCCTAGGAGTGTGCATGTGCGAATGATTCAATTTAAAGTTATTATCTTTGCACATTTAGGGTTTGCTAACCGTTTTAAAGTTAATCATACATTCTTGTCATGCAACCCTAATTATGATACATCTAACAGTTTAATATTTTGCGGAAATTAAAGTGCGGAAAGTAAAGCTACGCTATTACAAGGCTTCGGGTATTTACATAGCCAAAAACAAACTCGTCAAAACGATAAATGAAAAGGGGAAAAATCCTAATTAATCTATTACAACTTCTGAGCAATTACATTAATATGGTAAAAAATAATAATAAAGCGCGATGGATCGAGAACGAGAGAGAACTAGGGTTTTGACCCCATCTAACGTAATCGAAAGAAACAATTATTTTTGTTGTTTTTAACAATTTTTTAAGAAAAAGAATTAGGTTTTTAAATTAAATATAGATCTAATTAGTAATTAAATTAAATTAAAGAAAATAATTTACACGGCCTATTTTTGTATTTTTGTTATTTTTTTTAAGAAAAAGAAAATAAGAATTAAATTAAACTACAACCCTAATTTTCTAATTGTTTTTAATTTATACACAAAAGAAATTAAAGTTACCTAAAATTAAATAACCTAATTCAATTAATTTTTGTATGAAAAATAAATATCCTAAATCTAATTGGGTGAAAATATTATTTTTGTGATTTTTTGATAAAAAGAATTTATTTTATGTTAGTAAAAATAATTAAATAAATTAATGAAGAAAATATAAAAAGAAAAGTAAAAGAGAAATTGGGCCTGAAAAAGTAATTTTGGAGGTGTAGATAGCAAGCTTTGGGCCCAAACCAATCTGGCCCATGTTGACTTTCACTTTCCAGTGCTATGCATTGACTGAGCTTTTGGTGGACCTTCATCTGATGGCCTTTAGATCTGGCCATTTGGAGATCCAAAGGTTGAATCTTGAGGATGCATGGTGATCCTTTGGCTTTGTGTGCACACCTGAACACTTAAAGAAAAATAATGTGAAGTAATGGGGGACCTGGGATTCGAGCCCAGGTCCTATAACCTTTTCCAATAGCATGGCTACCAATTGTGCTGCGTGTGTTAGTTGTATGTAAAGAAACAAATAAATATTATAAAAACAACACAACTTTGTTAATTCCCTACGCGCGAAAATTTAAACAGACGAATGAGAATGTGCCACGCCAGTCATCTTCCTCCTTGCTATGTTGGTAAAAGTCACAGACTTTTACCTACGGACATATGTCCGTAGCTATAACCCTGGATCGTTTCTAAATCTTCCATGGGCATAATAAATGACATCTAATGCCATGAATCGAACCTCCTTGGAATTCTGAGTATCATGATGACCTTCATGGGGGCTAATTTTTCCTGCACACAAATATCCTAAATCGAAGCAAAAAACCCTAACAATGGCAAATTCTGATTCAGTCCAAAAAATGCAATTGAATGTTATAGATAGTTTGAAAATGTCTCAAGGAGCAAGAATATATAGGTATTTTATGCTATAGATGCCAAAATCATGCAATTCGATTTCAAGAAGAAGCCATTGTCGTGGCTGACTTAGAGTGCGTTCTAGCGTTGGAAACTCCTTGTTCTTGATTGATATAGCTTGCTTGTGACCCCAGGAAGCGAATGGGATGGCTAGAGGGTCTTGAAAATGCCTGGAAGTGCAAGATCAGTTTGTCACTTTCTTTGAATTTTTCCAAGTTTGTTCTACCTTTGTGCGCCTCCAAAACCTTGTGATTTTTGTCTGCAAATGTTCCCTATATACTGAGGAATGAATTAGGTTTACAAAAGTCCATTCAATCTTTGCCAATTATTGATTTTGATCTTGATTTGATTCACTTGAAATTCTTTCCAAAATAGGCCAAAATCAGTCTTTTTGTGCCCACTTTTGCCTTGCACGAATTCAATCTTTTGCTAGCTGGATATAGAACCTGAAACATGCACAATATCTTGAGGTTTCAATGATTTGGATTTTTTCATGATTTGTTTTGATTTAAATTGATTTAACTACAATAAAAATCAAAATAAATAATAAAAATAGGATAAAGACAAATGGAAAGAGCTAGAGCTCGTGGACCATGCTACCAACTCAAAACAAGTGCAAAAGATTGGGCCCATTTAACAAAAATTGCATTTTGAGGCATAGTTGACTTTTGACAATTTTGCAAAAAGGGTCAACTTCACCAATGCATAACTTCCTCACTTTTGAATCTTTGAAGGTGTTATTTGACTTTTTAGAAATCTTGAGATGTCCTATAAGCAACCCTTTTGGTCTCATCTCAATTTGGTATTCCATGTTCATGTATGAAGCTTTGACAAAAAAGGTGTTTTTGTTGACTTTTCAAAATGACCTATAATGTCCAAATTCATAACTTCTTGTGAGTGCATATTTTGAACTTGGGAGATGAATATGGATTGTAGAGAATTGAATCCTATTAAAAATGAGCTTCGGATGGGTCATTTCTCATAAAGTATGATAAAGTTATGCTTGGTCAAATTTGAGTTGACTTTTCTTACAAAACCCTAATTTAGCAACTTTTGGTTCTTGATGAATTATGAGCAATCCTTGATGAATAATGATCAATACTTGATAAAATGATGAATGATACTTCAAAATGAGGATGTTGACCAAAAATCTTGAAGTTTTACTGTATGTAGGACACAGTTGACTTTTGCCCCAGCACAGTCGATTTTCAGGCCTTTGAGCAATTGACTGAGCAAATTTCCTATGCAAGGCTTGAAACTTGACATGGATGATCTTGAGAACATATTAGGACAATGGTATGAATTTGGGATCCTTTGGACTCAAGTATATTGATGCAACATGAAACCCTAATTTGAGGTAGATTGTCTTAGGAGAGAGCTTGTCTGGTCAACCCTTGGACTTCCTTGAGCAACTTGAGGATCTTTCCTGAAATGTTTTGAGAAATATGGGAGGGAAAATTTTGGGGTACAACAGCTTTCCTTGTTAAATCTTCTTAAACCTAAGGATGTAGATTGGCTTGCTGGCCTTTCGTGATCCAAAGGTGGAAGATGATTGAACACTAGAGTGCCCAGAAATTTGCACTCGCATGAAGTGGTATTTGTCTTGTGATGTCGGGAATGGGCTTACAAATGCCATTTGGAAATAAATGATAGGAGATGGGCTTAGAGATGCCATATGAAGGAGTGTCGATTGCATAAGAGATTCCTTAGCGAGAGTCTGTATACCTGTTGTTGAGGAAGACTACGCTGGGGAATGCTGGTCTCTGTCTTGAGAGAAAATAGAATTTTAGGAGTTTCGGTCCTCCGTTATTCTACTGGGGAATCGTCTCTTAGTTGAAGAGGTGAAAATGAACTACTATTTGGTCGTGATCCAGGCTTCATAGTGATAAGATTGACTGCTATCTAGTCATAATCCAGGCTTTACAGTGACTTACTGGGGAGATGAGATTAAACTTGCTATCCGGTCGTGATCCGGGCTTTGCAATTTCTCGATTCTTATCTGGTCATAATCTAGGATTCAGAAGGAATTAGGTTGTTATCCGGTCGCATCCGGGCTTCAAATTGAATTTAGGGCACACTAATATTCGGTCGACTCCGGGCTTCTTAGTAACTGTCCAGGTAAACTACTATTTGGTCGAAATCCAAGCTTTGCAGTGTCTTGTACTGTTATCTGGTCGTAATCCAGGCTTCAGTCCTTTTATCGTTATCTGGTCGTAATCCAGGCTTCACGATGCTTTATACCATTATATGGTCGAATCCAGGCTTCATGGTGTTCTGTACTGCTATCTGGTCGTAATCCAGGCTTCACAATACCTCACTTCTTATCTGGTCATAATCCAGGCTTCAGAAGAAATAAAGTGGTTATTCGGTCGTAATCCGGGATTCCCTTTGGCTTTTGGGCATACTAATATCCGGTTGAATTCGGGCTTCATAGTAATTGGCCGGGTAAACTGCTATTTGGTCGTAATCTAAGCTTCAGTGTCCCTCACTGTTATCTGGTCGTAATCCAGGCTTTAGTGTTTTTTTTATAGCTATCTGGTCGTAATACAGGCTTCACGATGTCTCATACCATTATCTGGTCGAATCCAGGCTTCATGGTGTTCGGAGAATTCAAGATACTATCCGGTCTAATCCTGGCTTCATAACTTGTATTAAATAGATACCACTATCTAGTCGTAATCCAGGCTTCACGGTGTGTTTGGCTGCTATTTGGTCGTAATCCAGGCTTCATAGAAACTTGTATTGCTATCTGGTCGTAATCCAGGCTTCACAATAACTCGTTGAGCTGTTATCCAGTTGTAATTCGGGCTTCACGGCTTGTGTTTATGACATACCACTATCTGGTCGAATCTAAGATTCATGGTACTTGTATTGCTATCTGGTCGTAATCCAGGCTTCACAATAATTTGTTGAGCTGTTATCCGGTCGTAATCCGGGCTTCACGGCTTGTGTTTATGACATACCATTATCTGGTTGAATTCAGGCTTCGCGGTGTTTGATACTATTATCCGGTCGTTCTCTGGGCTTCACAATATGCTGTAGAAATCAAGATACTATCCGATCGGATCCGGGCTTCATAGCTTGAAGTTTGTGAGAATTTGATTGTATCTTTCCTGAAAGGTAAAGAGTTTGTCGTATGTAATGCATGACATGTATCAAGCAATGATGTTCTCAAAATAAATGAGATTGTGTTGTATGATGCGTATGCATATGTCATGATGTATGGATATGAAAATGTTTTTCGTGATGCTCTCTAGCTGGGGAAAATAAATCCTGGACTACTGTTGGAGCAAAATAGTTGAATTCTTCGTTCTCGCTGGGAATAACGACCGAAGATGATTGTGAGAATAATCCTGCTGGAAAATAAACTGATGAGAGAATGACTCTGTGGGGAAGAGACACTCTGCTAGAGGATTTGTTGATTTGGAGGAATAACCTCGACTGGGGATGAAATACTGCTGCTGGCGGCAATGAAACCTGTTGGGGAAGAAGTAGGCTCCGCTGGGGATAATCTTCTAGTGCTGGTGATAGAAAAACTCTGCTTGGGAAGAATCAATGATTTTTAGATACCTTTTTGCTCTGCGGGGAGTGAATGTACCTTTAATCGTATTCTCCAGCTAGGTCTATCCCTATACCTGGTGGATAGAGCAACCGTAAGGTTTGGACATTTCTTGTTTGCCCCTGTTCCTGATATTACGGGTAATCGTCTTTTATTTCGCACGTAAATATTTATGAGTAGCAATTATTATCGAATGCATATATCAAAAATGAACATTGGACGTTCTTTGCAAAACAAAACAGAAAAAGAAAAACAATTTGAAATTTCTTTGTGAAAATGAATTGTATTGATTTTGAAGTTGGCCTGTAAATAGGCGCTTTTGTACAGGAGGCTGATGTCCTAGTAAGAGAACTCCGCCAAATGATAGAAATTATACAATTTTCATAAAACAAAGAAAAACAGCTATGTGAACAATCCTACTAGGTTCCAACTCTGCTACTGCCCTTATGTCTTCGAGCGTCTCATCACTTTGCTACTTGGTTGAAGGTAGATCAGATTGATTAGTGTCGTCCGAGCTTGATAGTCGATACCTAAGTTTGGTTGCAAGATGATCCAATGAGACATAGTGTTACGCTTTGATCCCTAATTTTTGCCTGGACCGCCCTTTCGGGTTTTCAATCCACCGGGATACACTTTTTTGCCCAAGCCGCCTTTTCAGGTTTTCGACTTACCGGGTGTACAATTTTTTCATTTTCATCCCTTATTTTTGCCCAAACCCTTTTGGTTCGTCGGGAAGCCCTTATTTTTTCCTAGGTCGGTCAACCTAGTGGGTCTTTGATTATGCGTAGTATCTTTTCACTATGTCTGCATTGACGGGGTGAGGAAGGTCGTCACCATCCATGGTGGTTAGAATCATAGCTCCTCCTCAGAAAATGTTCTTAACCACAAATTGCCCTTCGTACGTAGGGGTCCATTTTCCCCTAGGATCACTTTGTGGCAGTATGATGCGTTTGATCACCAGATCCCCAACTTGATACTCCTGTCATCTAACTTTTTTGTTAAATGCCTTGATCATCCGCTTTTGATACGTCTGACCATGACAAATAGAAGTAAGTCTCTTTTTGTCAATTAAGTTCCGCTGATCAAGCCGGGTCTGGATCCAATCGTCCTCGCTCAAACCTGCATCCTTCATAATCCAAAGAGAGGGTATCTGGACTTCAACGAGTAAGACTGCCTCCATGCCATATACTAAAGAGTAGGGCATCGCCCATGTTGAAGTCCGTGCTGAGGTTCGGTACCCATGAAGAGCAAATGGTAATATCTCGTGCGAATCTTTGTATGTCACCGTCATCTTCTGCAGAATCTTCTTGATATTCTTATTAGCCGCTTCAACAACCCCATTCATCTTCGGCCGGTAGGGAGAAGAGTTATGGTGTTGTATCTTGAACTGCTTGTAGAGCCTGGTGATCATTGTATTGTTGAGATTTGTACCATTGTCAGTGATAATCCTCTCCGGTACACCGTAATGACAGATCAAATTGTGCCGAATAAACCGCGCCACGACGTTCTTGGTTACTGTAGCAAAGGAAGCTGCCTCAACCCACTTCATAAAATAATCAATTGCTACCGGGATGAAACAATGTCCGTTGGACGCAGTAGGTCTGATCTCGCCAATCATATCGATGCCCCACATTGCAAAAGGCCAAGGTGCCGTCAAGATGTTCAGAGGAACTGGAGGTATATGCACCTTATCAGCATAGACTTGGAACTTGTGACAGGTCCGAGAATGCTGATAACAGTCGGCTTCCATAGTAGACCAATAATATCCTGCCTGTAGGATTTTCTTTGCCATGGTGTGGCCACTGGAATGAGTTCCGAAAGTTCCTTCATGCAACTCCGCCATGATCCTTTCTGCCTCGTTTTTATCCACACATCGCAGTAAGGTTGAATCATGGTTACGCTTGTAAAAGACACCATTGTTGATGAAGAACTTCGCAGCGAATCTCCTCAGAAACTTTTTATCATTAACAGATGCACATTTGGGGTACTCTTGAGCCTCAAGATACCTCTTTACCTCGTGGAACCAGGGTTTATCTGCTACCTCTTCAGTCTCAATATCATAGCAATGTGCGGGTTCGTCCAACCTCTCAATGGTAATCTGGGAAGCTTCATTGTCCCATCTGACCTTGAACATAGAAGACATGGTAGCTAGGGCGTCCACCAATTGATTCTCCTCTCTGGGGAAATGTTCAAAGGTTATCTTCTCAAAATGTGGAAGCAACGTCAATACATACTCTTTGTAAGGAATAAGATTTGGGTGCTTCGTATCCCACTCGCCTTTGATCTGACTGATCACGAGAGTGGAATCTCCAAATACACTCAGAAACTTAATTCTTAGGTCAATAGCTGCTCGAAGGCCCATGATGCATGCTTCATACTCCGCCATGTTGTTGGTGCAATTAAAACATAATCGAGCGGTGAACGGAGTATGACAGCCTTCAGGAGATATGATCATGGTGCCAATGCCGTTTCCAAATGCGTTTGAAGCTCCGTCAAAATAAATAGACCATCGGGATCCCTCCTCAGGTCCTTCATTCGGTCCAACTATTTCACAGTCAGTTACCAACATGATGCTCTCATCCGGAAACTCGAAATTCATAGACTGGTAATCATTCACTACCTGATGCACCAGATGATCTGCCAACACACTTCCCTTGATTGCATTTTGGGTAGTGTATTGGATGTCATACTCAGTCAAGATCATATGCCATCTTGCTATTCTTCCGGACAAAGAAGGCTTTTCGAAGATATACTTGATTGGATCCATTTTTGATATCAATAGGGTAGTGTGAGTCAGCATATATTGTCGCAGCCGGCGAGCAGCCCATGCCAAAGCGCAACAAGTTTTCTCGAGCAACGAGTATCGGGTCTCGCAGTCGGTAAAATTTTTGCTAAGGTAGTAAATAGCATGCTCTTTTCGGCCAGACTCATCATGCTACCCCGACACACACCCCATCGAATTGTCGAGTACTGTCAAGTATAAGATCAAAGGTCTTCCTTCAACCGGAGGCATCAGGATAGGCGGCTCTTGGAGATATTCTTTGATCCTTTCGAAAGAGGCCTGGCATTCATCATTCCATTTTACTACTTGATCTTTCTTCAGCAGCTTGAAGATTGATTCACAAGTAGCAGTCAGGTGCGAAATGAATCGGGCAATGTAGTTCAGCCATCCCAAAAAGCCTCTGACTTCTTTTTCTGTTCGGGGAGCTGGAATTTCCTGTATAGCCTTTACCTTTGCAGGATCTACTTGAATACCTTTATCACTAACAACGAAGCCCAACAGCTTACCGGACCTTACCCCGAATGTGCACTTGTTCGGGTTTAACCTCAGCCTGTACATTTTCAACCTGTCAAATAGCTTCTGGAGATGGTCAAGATGTTCTTCTTAAGTTTAGGATCTTGCAATCATGTCGTCAACGTACACCTCAATCTCATGGTGAATCATGTCGTGGAACAAAGCGACCATGGCGCGCTGGTATGTTGCCCCAGTATTCTTCAATCCGAAAGGCATGACTTTGTAGCAAAAGGTGCCCCACTGCGTAACGAAGGTCGTCTTCTCCATGTCTTCGGGAGCCATCTTAATCTGATTGTAACCAGAAAAACCATCCATAAAGGAGAAGACCTTATGTTGTGCGGGGTTGTCGACCAGAACATCGATGTGAGGGAGTGGGAAATCGTCCTTGGGGCTCGCCCTATTCAGATCCCTATAGTCCACACACATTCGTACCTTACCATCTTTCTTCGGCACTGGAACCACATTGGCAACCCAGTGCGGGTAAGAAGTGACAACTAGAAAACCAACATCAAACTGTTTCATGACCTTAGCTTTGATTTTCTCAGACATTTCTGGGCACATACGGCGAACTTTGTGCTTTACCGGAGGATAGTCTTCTTTGGTTGGCAGGCGGTGAACCACAATGTCAGTATCCAACCCAGGCATATCTTCATAATACCAAGAAAAGATCTCAACATAGTCACGTAGCATCTGTATCAACCGTTTTTTGACACTAGGCTCCAGATTAGCACCGATCTTGACCTCTTTCTTGTCTTCCTCTATACCCAGATTCACTGATTCCACTGGCTCTTCATGAGGCTGTATGGCCCTCTCTTCCTATAGTAACAGTCTAGCAAGTTCCCCAGGCACTTCACAATCATCCTCACCTTCTTCCTCGGCTTGGTTGACCGGACTTTCGAAGTCATAATTGGCAGTAGCAGAGTCATTATCAATGGGATCCAGAGTGGATGTGGATCTGTATTATGATATATGAGTGTGTGTAAGACAATAACTGTTTTAATAAAGTGCAAGATAGAAAAGCAAAGCAAGGAGTGTAAAATTTGTAATGCAAGAAAACGCCCAATGCTTTATTGATGATATATGGAAATGACACATAATAAGCCCTCACAAACAAAGCCAAGGTGCCTCGGGCAAGGCACCGGGCTGTAAAGTTTCAGATTTTCTGTTACAAATTTCAAAACAAAAGTCTATTACTGTGTAATAAAAGAAACGGGCACGAAGTCCTTCGTCGTCCAATTGTTCAATCCACCGTTCGTAGTTGTGTAAATCCAGCTATCGAACTCTAACTCTTCTTCATCATTTTCAATTGCATTCACTCCCGGATTACTGATACGCAGGGGAGATCTTCCAATTCGCACACGCCGAACAACCCTTTGAGCTTCTGCAGTAAAGCCCAAACCAAACTTGTCAGTCTTGTGTGCAAAGTCAGGGAGTTGACCCCAATTTGCACACCCACCTTTTTCAATCACAGCCTTGGCATCTTTGAGGGAAGCCATCTTCATTGGAGGTTCTTCAACAGCAACTTCAGTCGACGCCAGAGTCTGGGGAACCTCTTCAAAGTTCTGACACAGGGTTTCGATGAACTCCCCATCCATCTCCACATACCGAAAAGAGTTAAGATGGATCACCATGTACTCCTCTTCTCCTTGTAGTGTAACAATCTTCCCATTTACCAGATATTTTAACATCTGATGGAGCGTAGAAGTCACTGCCCCAGCCTTATGAATCCACGGGCGACCCAGCAAATAGGAATAGGATGGTCAGATGTCCATCACATAGAACGTAGATGCAAAAGTTTGAGAGCCAACCTTAACAGGGACGTCCACCTCCCCGTGCACCATCCTTTTGGACCCGTCAAAGGCCCTAACCACAATATTACTTGGCTTCAGAACCAACCCTTCATAGTCCAACCAGTCTAATGCTTTCTTGGGTAAAACATTCAATGAGGATCCAGTATCCACCAGTACGTGGGCCAGAGTAGTGCCCCTGCACTCGATCGAAACATATAGAGCTTCATTTTGATTCCTTCCTTTGGCAGTCAGGTCTGCGTCGGAGAAACCCATCCCGTTGTCAGCGGTCAAACTAGCCACACAACCTTTGAATTGATCAGCAGATGTTTCCTGCGGCACATGCGCAGTTTTAAGGAAAGTAATTAAAGCCTTTGCATGGGCTTCTGAGCACAACAACAAGGATAACATGGAGATCTTGGACGGGGTCTGCCCCAACTGCTCAACTACGTTGTAGTCGCTCTTCTTGATAATCTTCAGAATTTCCTCTATCTCTTGCCTAGAGGTTTCTACAACAATCTTCTTAGGTGCCTCCGCCTGTGTAGGCTCACTTGTGATCTCTTTTCCCCGAGCGTCAGATGACTCGGCGACAGGGGTGATAATTGGAATATGTACTGGGACAATAGCTGATGTACTGGAAGATGGAATAGAAACAGGATTTTGAACAGTTGGAGGGGAAATCTCAGGAGAGAAGAGTCTTCCGCTACGGGTGACCTTGCTAGCCCCGACAATATTGCTGACATCAGCATCAGCTTCTTCAACCTTCAAGTCTTGTTTGATCCCATGATAATATACATCGGCCCCATAGTGCCATGAGATAGCCTTATCTGAAGCGTATGGGATAGGACCAAGAATAGTAATGATCAATGGAGCAACTCTTGGAACAGATGTAATCCTAACAGGCTTTCTCGAGGGAGCCTTAGAAGGATTGGCAGAAATGGTTATGATTGAAACATCTTCGATAGGAATCAACAGAATCAAAGTTTTCTCGAACAAGATCTCTTTGTTATCCATCAGGCGTTGAACACCTGATTTCAATGAATGGCAACCAGCAGGCAGGATTAAACATAGGTGGAAACTTTCGCCACAACCCGGAAATAAACCGGCTGATAATAGGTTCTTCTTTACTGTCATCAATGGAGTAGAAATGTCTTCCACAGGGGTCACAAATGAATCATTGTCCACAACATTTACTCCATGCTTGGGTATAAGAGCAGTCATAACATTGGGCTTTTTCGGTGCGTCAAACTCAATTTCTTTTGCTTCAATCAAATCTTGCACCTTATTCCTCAAGGCCCAGCAGTTGTTTGTATCATGCCCTGGACTATCGGAGTGATAGGTACAACGGGCGTTTGGATTATACAGCGGAGATGTAGTACTGGGGTTCTTCGGGGCTTCCCTCAGAGTGATCAGTTTGGTCTTCAACAATTGCGGCAGGATTTGAGATAAGGTCATACTGAGCCGAGTATACTGTCTTTGCGGTATTTCTACTCTTTGTTGATTGTTGTGTTGTGGGGCAACGATGGGTCTTGATATTACTACCGCATTAACCGCTTGGAGGCGTTCAGGTCGGTTTTGGCTCCTCGAGCTGTAAAATGCACTAGCTTCTTTTCTAAAAGGCTTCTTCTCTGAACTTGATGAAGCACCTTTCTGTATCTTGCCACTTTTGATACCAGCTTCTACCCTTTCCTCAATCAAAATCAATTCAGTAAACCCTGATGATGATCTGCCGATTAAATGATTGAAAAATGGACCAGACAAAGTCCCAAGAAACATATCCACCAACTCCCTATCAGACATAGGGGGTTGGACTCTCCCAACCAGATCTCTCCATTTTTTATCATAGTCCTTAAAGCCTTCCCCTGTACCCATAGACATACCCTGAAGTTGAGTACGCGTGGGAGCAAGGTCGGTGTTATACTGGTATTTCTTGTAAAAAGCAGTAGCAAGGTCCTCCCAGTTGCAGACATTAGCTCCCTCAAATTGATAAAACCATTCAAGCTGAGTCCCTGACAGACTATCTTGAAAGAAATGAACCCACAGGTTTCTATCAGCAGTGTAGGGTTGAATTTTTCTGACGTACGAGCGGAGGTGGAGCTTTGGACAAGATGCTCCATCCTACTTAGAAAAAACAGGAGCTTTGAATTTGTGAGGGATCACTACCCCAGATGCTAGTCCCAGATCTCCGGAGTCCAAACTGGGTATCTTCTGAATCTCCATTGGGCTCAGACGGTCTTCAAGTTGTTTGTACCTATCCTCGGCAGGAGGATATTGTTCTTCGTCAAAATCAGTGTCATTATCAGAGACTACCGGACTAGGAGCCTTTTCTTCCTCTTGGTTCTCTCCTCCTTTAGATTAATGAGACAAATCAGCCTCCTATCGTAACATATTCCCAAACCTATGACTCATATTCATAAGCACCACCTTCTTCTTCTTCTTTTTCTTCTCCTTCATGATGAGAGTCTTCAAATCTTCCTGCCCTTTAGCTAAGTTCAGGAACATCTCTTTGAATTGAGCATTCTTTGCTTGGAGAGCCTTGATGGCTTGATCAGTAGGTATTTCAGAAGACATTCTGTGCTGAAATAAACAACGAAGAAGATGAGAAACCTGTAATGATACCTGTAATGAGGTGCATGATAATGAAATGCGTATAAAATGATTTCAAAGTCTTTGGGAGTTTTAAATTTGTGAACCAAGAAATAAACAAACTTTATTAGATTCAAACTTGTAAAATGTTTATCAATGCCTTTAAGTCGTTACGAAAGAAATAGACTGAAAACAAATCTAAACTAGAAACAAACAAAAAATCAGAAGTCCCATGGCCTCTTTCCCTTTGTGCTGACATAATCATTGATTGTCTTTCGTTCTCCAGTTGCCTTGTGAGCTTCAAGATCTTCCTCTATTGCTCATGATACTTCTCCCTGTAGGTATCCCGCTCCTCCTTTAGCTGAATCCAGGATCTCTTTAATGCCCCAAGATCAGTAGGCATATAGGGATAGAGGACCGTATAAGGAACACCTTCTTCATTAGTATGCTCTACAATCATCAGAAAAACAGCTTCATAAGGCATCCCCAGCTTTTGAGCACGGGCTCGAACCCACTGGAGATAAGGTTGCATAGGGAGAGAAGTCTTTAGTCCTAGCTCTTGAGGGTCAGACCTATTCACCCTTCCCTAAGCTCGTATAAACCTGCATCGATGTTCTTTAACGTCCTTCTTATAGTCAAAGACAATATCTATAAGAAGCAATTCATGGGGACCGTCTCTCCGAGCGCGTCCAAATTATCGTAAAGCCAAACAAGGACTGTAAGTTATACCCCCTTGTTTACCTAGGGATTTGGTAAACAACCGCTGATCCTCCAAATGGTTACTTATTTGGTTACTCGCAGGATCGATCAGATTGATCCTATGGACATAGGTTGATTTTGAAGTTTAATTAATGTGGATAAGGCTTTAAGTAAGTTGTTTAAAGTAAATTGCATAAAGGAAAAGGCTTGGTAAAATAAACAAGGCTGGAATGTAAAGGTTCGACAGGAATCTTAAAGGGAAAAGCATGTAAAATACTGGAAAAGTAAAATGACTTGAATTAATAAATTGGTGTTTCACACATACATTTCTCAACAATTCGTTCGCTCACACTGGGTACTTGAATCTAAATGAGTGACTATGTATCTATTGTGAACACACGCGAGAAACTACACGTCTACTCCTATTTATACAAAAACATTCCAAGTAACCGTCGGGCAGTTACACTGCTTCGAGATCAAGCCACTTGTCACGTTCTCCTTGCTCGACGCCCCAGATCCTTGCACGTTCGCACGTAGTAACTGCTGGAAACCGTTTTCCCTCCAAAGCTTTGAATTTCAAACTGCTCCACTCTGGACCATCGAACACGTTCGTCAAGAGACGTCTTCGACGAAACTCCTTCGACGTCGAAGGCAATCAGCCTCCTTCCTTGGAAGAAATCTTCTAAGTATTTGGCCATCTTTCGACGGTCACTTCGACAGGCTTAGCCAGTCGAAAGCATCTTTCAGCTTTTAATGGCTGTCATCAATTGAAACAAAGGTGTCGAATTTAGGAGCCAACAAATTGCCCCCCAAGAATGCCTTATTTCGACTCTTGAAAAGAAAAAGGCATTCTTTGAAAACGCCATTCGACACCTGCTTGTCCACGCTGAGTCACAAGTTAACTTGTGCACTTTTTGTTGCTTTTTACCAACTATTGGCAATCCCAAGAAACCATCATTGATTTGATCCTAGGACGTCACTGTCAGTACGGCGTGCAGAACCAAAACATCACTTCATAATTTGTCATTATGACAAATTCAAAAAACGAGGACGCACGCTGCGTCTCTCTGTTTCTGCAGAAACGGCCAAAACAACAGGATGCTGCCACGCGTCCCACTACTCCCTGCAGCATTAAATGACATTTAATGCCCTCGTTATTGGGAATTTCTCCCACTACTATAAATAGTAGTGAATATCCCATTGTGGGACTTTTCACGCAAACAATCTCTCAAACTCCCTTGCTTTCTTGCAAACTTGTTTCTCTTTACAGAAAAACTCTTCCCTTTCCAACTTCATCTTCATCCTCAACAATGGCTTCTGCTTCAACTGCCCCCAAGACTAACGCACCAACTGAACAAATTGCTAGGCCCAAGGTTTTTGTAACCGCTCCGGTAGTGAACGCTACAGGGAAACGAAGGGTCCCTGAACCATCTGATATCTCCGTCCGCGACGCTTACTCGCGTCACTTGATGATTCCGGTTGGATACTCCAACCAAATCTTCGCAATGGCTGGACCCATGAACCCCAGCATCTCTGAAGCTCTGAAGATCAAGAGCTACTTTCCCATTGTCGAGAAGCTCAAGCCAGTAGCTTGTGCTAAAAAGGATCCAGAAGATAACGAAGACCCCACACACGAGAAGATCGACCTTCGCTTCTTCAACAGAAGTGTTAGAGTTTTTAGGTCTTGCCCTAATCTCACCCAGGACTACGTTGCTTGGCTAACAAAGCTGGAAAAACATCAAACTCCAGTCTGGAAGGAGATGGGCATCTTTGACCTAATAATGCTGTCGAAGACAGGTTTAAACTACTCCCCAGAGATGCTTATAGCTTCGATGCTGTTCTGGGATAACTCTCACTTCACCTTTCACCTCCCATGTGGGATGTTAACTCCCACACTCTTCGACGTAGCAGCCATCACTGGCCTTCGACCAACCGGAGATTACTTCGACCCGGAAGAGATGTCGGAGGACCAAATTGGCTTTTCTGAGACGAAGCCAACATTCACCACCTTTATCAACCACTTTCATGACAAGTCGACAGACACAGTGTCCGACGTTGAACACATAGCGTTTCTAGCCTTATGGCTAACTCGCTTCGTGTTCTGTTCGAAGTCCCTGCAAGTGACCAAAAAGATGGTCACTCTGGCCACCCAACTGCATCACCATCAGAACATCTGTCTGGCAGAACTAATTCTGGCCAGTCTTTATGACTCCATCAGCAATGGGGTTACTCTTTTGAAGCATATTGAAGATAGGAACAGTCTGCTACTCGCTGGGCCTTTCTGGTTACTTCAACTGTGGCTTAACGCCACTTTCGAGTCTTTCTTACCCAAGAAGACTCCGATAAATGAACAAGCCTCAGCGATAGCTAACAGACGGATCGAAGGGATTAGGCTGGCTCTACTGACGCCTGTGGAAGATGGGCTAGAGTTCCAACAAACCTTCACTAACTTCGTGCTGATGTTCGCTCGAAGGAAGGAATTCGTTTCGACTATGGCTCCATTCGCTCAGCGAAGGGTGGGGCCAGCTTGGTTCACAAGGCCACATCCCAAGGAATCGAGTGGTCCCAATGTTGATGAGCACACCATACTGTGGGAGGCATTCCTTACTCCAAGGATTATGCCTCTTCGATTTAAAACTTCTAAGACTCATCTGAGTCTGCTGGCCTATCAACCAAACCTGGTATCTCGCCAGTTTGGTATCATCCAAACCCTGCCTTCTCCCATTTTCCAAAAAGAGAAGTCAATGTTGTACTTCTGCAACGATTATACAGAAGACGCTGCTACCAAGCATATTGGAAGATATGCTGGTCGAACCATCCTCTCGCTGTTCAACTACCAGCTTAACTTCCTTTGTTCGCCATCTTTTGAAGAATGGTGGAGAAGCTATTACGCTGAGTACTTCTTCGACGAGAAGGATTTTACAGCAGAGTTGCAGAAGTCTTTTGTCCTCGTATTTGACAAAGTAAAGAAATGTAAGTTCATACTCTCACATTACTTTTTATCTTTCTCTTCGACTGTTAGCTTGTTAACTTTCCTTTTCGCTTTCAGTTGTTCGAAAACCTTTGGTCAAGAAGGCTCCAGGAGGCCCACAAGGAGGAGTCCCTTCGACCAAACCTATACCGCCGGCGAAGACTATAGCGCCGGCGAAGACAACAGGCAACCAACAGGGGGAAGGCTCTTCGATGAGGCCTCCTGCATCGGTAACCAGATTTTCTTCATTTGCCATCTGGCTTTCGATTTTTTATTTTCGACGTAATTATTCAATCGAATTCCTATTGGTTTTATAGGCCCCTTCGCCCAAGAAAAGGGCAGCCTTGGTGATCGAATCGGGGAGTGACGACGACAGCGACGCCCCTCCTACTCCCTTAAAGAGGAGAAAGTTAACGAAGGACGCTTCTGTTCCTACTCCAGCTCCTGAAGGTCGAACCGTCAGAATAAAGGTTGGTGCAAGAAAGCCTAGGCCACCTGCAGTGGTCATCGAAGAACCAACTGAGGAGGAACTGAACGCTCTAGTTAACAATCCTGTCGAAAGTGATAATTCCAGCCCTGGGGCTGAAGCCAATCCACAGGTAATCTATTGGACCCTTCTTGTAACTTAGGCATAAATACCAGTATTTGATTATATCTCTTTCGACATCTGAAGATTTGTCTTCTTCCTCTTTTTTAGGAAACCACTGGAAGTTCCCCACCAAGGACTTCAGAAACTCTGGAATCTGCTGACCTTAGCAGGCCTCAGGTGCAAGATTTGGGCAATGACGAAGCCCACACTGAGCATGAGGCCAATGCTGAAACAGTGGAGAAGACAACTGAAGAACCTATGGCTGAGGAAACACAGCCAAAAACGGTTCCTGTGGTGGTCTTGTCGTCAGAAGAGAATCCTGAAGGAAAAGACCAAGGCAATGGCGAAGAGAATCAAGATGCTGTTGTCGAAGCACATGAAGGTGGTACTGGCGAAGAACACCAGGATGACGCCAGCGAAGAGCCACAGAATGACGCTGGCGAAAGACCCCAAGGTGAAGTTAACGAAGAACCTCGAGTCGACGCTAGTACCGCCTCAGTTCGAGTCGAAGAACAACCAAACGAGGCACTCAGCATTCAACAGCCTCCAGTCCAAGATAATGCTATGGCAAGGGTCACCTCCTCAAAGCATAGGTCGAAAGAAGACCTGGAAATCTTGAAGCGAACTGATCCTATCAGCTACCTCAATGCAATCGTTGAGAGTAAGAGTTCTTCCGACACCAGTCAGGAAATTCCTACTTTGTCGGGGAAATCTACTGAGACTTCTCCTCTTGATGATGCATTGGCGAAGGTCAAGGCCCAGTTCTTCAAGAGAGATTTAATGAAGGCTTTAGAGGGTGACCCCACTGCTCCATCTTGCTTGAAAGAGGTTCTGAATGCTGTTGATTTCGATGCTGTAGCTCCAGAAATCTCGGACTTAATCATGGAATTACATTCTATGATTGACCAAGTCTCAGCGGATTACCGGCGCCAACGAACTTTCAACAGTCAGCTCGAAACGCTGCATGGCAAGAGCCTATCTGCGTGGACTGCTGTCACAAGTTCGACTTCTCGAATTGCCGAGTTGTCGAAGCAGAAAGCGTCTGCACAGGAAAGGTTCGATGCTATTGAGCGAGAGAATGTCTCCTTCCGAGCACAAATTGCAGAGATAGAGGCGAAGATAAACGCCAACACTGTGCTTCAGGAGGAAATTCTTTCGACCATCCCAGACGCTGAGAGCCAGACTGAGGTCAAGCAAGGCCTGGAGTTCGCTGAGAAGGCCCAAAACCTCGACGCTCAAATTGCCAAACTGGAGCAAGAAAAATCTTGGTGCAAGAAGAGGTTGGATTTGCAGCATGCTAAGTATCTTCGACTGAAGAATTCTCTTTCTTTTTGATTCTCTTTTGTAACCATCTATTGTAATCGCTTTCGACAACAATTGCCATTTTGGCAGAAATTAATAAAAATTTCCATTTTGGCATTTCTATGGTTAATTTAGCTTATTATTTTATTTTTATCTCTTGAAGTATAGGCTTGTATTTTTTCAAATATTTACCATTTACTCTCAAGAGTCTTTTATCACCACTTATCTCTTCGACTTCATAGGCTCCACCAGAAAAAGTTTGGATAACTCTGAAGGGTCCTTCCCATTTGGGTGACCATTTCCCCATGCTTCGATCCCGTCGATCCATGGGAAGAATTACCTTCCAAACTAAATCTTCAGGCAAAAACACCTTAGGTTTTACCTTTCTATTATAAGAGTCTTCGACTCTTTTCTTCTGAAGCCTGAGCAAGTCGAGAGCGTGTAATCTCTCTTCGTCTAAATCTACCAATTCATCTAACATCATGTTCCAATAAACCTCAGAAGGAATATCATAATGCCTCTGAACTCTTGCAGATTGAAGACAAATTTCTGCTGGCAATACTGCGTCATGGCCAAAAGTTAGCCTATATGGTGTTGTGCCAGTGGCTTCTTTTGGGGACGTTCGACAAGCCCATAAAATCTGGTCTAACGTCTTATGCCAATTCTTTGGTTTCTTCCCAACATGCTTCTTTATCAAGCCAATTACCACTTTGTTAGCTGCTTCGACTTGACCATTCGCCTGTGCATAGTAAGGCGTGGATGTTAGGAGTTTGAAACCTGTTTCCTGAGCAAATTCCTGCATCTTTCGACCAGTGAAAACTGAACCTTGATCAGTTGTTATTGTCTCAGGGATTCCATACCTAAAAATAATGTTCTTTTGAATGAATTCAATGACATTTTCTTGGTCTACATTGACTAAAGGGACTGCTTCGATCCACTTAGTAAAATAATCAATGCCTACCAATATGTATTTCTGGCTCTTTGATGATGCTGGTCGAATCTCTCCAATAAGATCCAACGCCCATCCTCGAAAGGGCCAAGGCTTCACTATCGAGTGAAGTTCGCTTGCTGGTACATGCTGGATGCCTGTATGAACTTGACACTCTTGGCAACCTTTGGCGAACTCAACACAATCTTTCAGCATAGTGGGCCAATATAGTCCTTGTCGAAACAACAACCATTTCATCTTATGGCCTGCTTGGTGAGCCCCACATGCCCCAGCATGCGTAGTCGAAAGGGCTATGTATGCTTCAGTTTCACTTAAACATTTCAGCAACACCCCTTCAGGCGTCTTCTTGAATAACTCATTACCCATGAGTATAAAACTCAACGCCCTGTATTTTGTCTTTCGTTCTGTCGACGCTCCTGGATTTTGAAGATAGTCCACTATGGGTTTCCTCCAATCCTGGTCTGACAAGTTATCAATGAACGAAATCTCGAAGTTTGAGTGATCAGCATATCCTAACCTTGTTGATTCCAAGTCTGTTGGTGATAGACAAGTTGCTCTTATCCTCTCTCGAACTTCGATTGCTCTTTGTAATCTCGTTTTTGAAATTTTATACCCAGATGCAATCTGTGCCAAGTCATTGGCTATTTGATTTTCGACTCTGGGTATGTGTCGAATATTGACACTTTCAAATTGTTTCAATAAACGATTTGCTATCACAAAGTACATAATGAGATTCTCTCTTATGCATTTATACTCCTTTGTGACTTGCTTGATGACTAACTCTGAGTCTCCCATTATTTCGACTCGAGTTGCCCCCAATTCCAACAATATTTCAAGGCCAGTAATTAGAGCTTCATACTCAGCCTCGTTGTTCGAACAAGAACCTTCGATTTGGTACTTGAATGTTGTTGGAATTTTATCTGGAGAAATAAGTAAGACTCCTACTCCTGTTCCATTTTTATGGCTGGAACCATCGAAGTAGAATTTCCAAGGTTCTATCTCCACGTAATTAATATCCTCGACTTGAATTGAGTGGTCGACTATGAAGTCTGCAACCACTTGTCCTTTTACTGCCTTAAGAGGCATAAAGGTCAAGGAATATTCAGTCAATGCTAATGCCCACTTGCCAATTCGACTATGCAAGATAGGTTTCGACAACATATATTTGAAAACATCAAAATGAGACGAAACATAAACATCAACTGGTTTTATATATTGTTTGAGCTTTGTACAAGAAAAATACAGACATAGACACAATTTTTCAACTTCGCTATATCTAGTTTCTGCATCATTCAAAACTCGACTGAGATAATAAATGGGTCTTTCGACTCCATTCTCATCCTCTTGGGCTAACATACTTCCCAGAGTTTTGTCAGATGCAGCTATGTACAATCTCATACTCCTATTGCTACAAGGAGGCACCAAGATAGGTGGCTTAGTGAGGTACCCTTTGATTTTGTCGAAGGCTTCTTGTTGCTCCTGCCCCCATTCGAACCCCTCCTTATTTAGTCGAAGTAAGGGTGAAAAGGCCTGAGCTTTCCCACTTAGGTTAGATATAAACCTTCTCAAGAAATTTATCTTGCCTAAGAGAGACTGCAATTCCTTTTTATTCGATGGCGCTTTCGCTTCCAAAATTGCCTTCGTCTTGTTCTGATTAATTTCGATCCCTTTCTTGTGGACAACGAAGCCCAAGAAATCTCCAGCTTTTACACAGAACGCACACTTCAAAGGGTTCATCTTCAGACCATGCTCTCTCATTCTTTCGAATGATTGTCGAAGGTGGTCAATGTGACTCTTCCTGGAAACAGATTTTATTACGATATCATCAATATAAACTTGCATAAACGTGTTAATAAAATCATGGAAGATAGTATTCATTGCTCGCTGGTACGTTGCCCCAGCGTTCTTTAGGCCAAAAGGCATCACTACCCATTCGTAAGTGCCTAAGGCCCCAGGACATCGAAAAGCTGTTTTCGACACATCCTCTTCAGCAATGAAAATTTGATTATATCCTGAATAACCATCGAGCATACTCAGGTATTCGTAGCCAGCGGCAGAATCGACTAGCATTTCCGCCACAGGCATAGGATATTCATCTTTGGGGGTGGCAGCATTCAGATCTCTGAAATCTATGCACACCCTTAACGTGCCATTTTTCTTAATTACTGGCACAATATTTGCAATCCATTCGACATACCTTGTAACACGGATGAATTTGCATTTCAGAAGTCTTTCGACCTCCGTTTTGATCTTCGACAAAATTTCTGGAGCGAAGCGTCTTGGATTTTGCTTGATTGGCTTCTTTCCAGGTTTGATTGGCAACTGAAGTTCTACCAATCCTCTGTCGAGACCAGGCATTTCGTCATAATCCCATGCGAAACAGTCTTTAAACTCTTTCAGCAAGTGGATTACTTCCAACCTAAGTTCTGGATCAATTTTGGCGCTGATGTAAGTTGGCCTATTCTCTGATCCTTCGCCTAAGTTAATTTCTTCTAAAGGGTCTTGTGCTAACATCTTAATGTTGTTCGCCAAGGGATCCTTTTCGAAGCCCAAAGGCTCATCGTCATAGATCGCGTCGAGCCTCTGTTCCTGCATTCCTCCTGTCGAGATATCGGGAGGTTCTGGGTCAAAATCTTTTCCAGGACCTATATCTGGTGGCTCTGGGTCGAAATCTTTTCCAGGACCTATATCTGGTGGCTCTGGGTCGAAATCTTTTCCAGGACCTGCAGAAGGTAGTGCCTGGTCATTGGCCTTGGTGGCCATGTATTTTACTTCGGCTTCGAGAGCCGTTATCATCTTGGTTTCAGCCACATAGGCCGAAATTCGCTTCAGAGATTGTGACTCAGTCATTATCACTGAATTCACTTCCCCAACCAGTTGGTTGGATACCAGTTAGCCCACTGAATTCTATGTGGGACACATCCTCTCTGTCCCATTGGAAACCATGCTCAGGATGCAGGTACAGGGAACAAAAGGTGTTTGGCGCTGGCGCCATGTCGAAATCAGGAGCTGGACATGGCCCTATGTGAGCCAAGTTTTTGTCGAAATCTGTTACACCCAAGTGGTTTACTTCGCCAAGGTAGTAACTCTGATCAGCCTCTATGTTTTCGACCAGCCCATCTGGGCGCCATAGAAGCAGTCTTTGATGCATCGATGAAGGCACAGCACCTACACCATGTATCCACTCACGACCTAACAAAAGGTTGTAGTTAGGTTTGGCTGAAATGACCATGAACATTGTTGGTCGAAGGATCGACCCAACTTTTATGTCGAGCTGGATCACTCCCATGGTGGTCCCAATGCCTCCCTCATAGTTGGACAGGACCATATTGTGAGGTTTTATTTCTTCATCCCTTTTGCCAATCTTTATCAGCACAGAATGAGGGATAATATTGATAGTGGCCCCACAGTCGACCAATATCTTGTTCACAGTGGTCTCTTCGAGCTTGGCCCTTATGAACAAAGGTTTGAGGTGATTCTTCATCGCCTCTGTGGGTGGCTCGAAGAAGCCATTTTGTTCTTCTGTAGTGCCATTGTTCATGACAAAATAGCACACTGGCCTGTGTCTGGCCATTTCTTGTTCCATCTCCCAGTCGCTGGTTTCGACTTCTACTTGTCGATTGAATTCCCTAGGCAGCATTGAGACAACGTTCACCATTATATCCAGGGTATCATCGGACTCAGCATCATCTTCGTCTTCGACTTCGCTCTGGTTAGGCCAAACTAGCCTGTTGGTAACTGGTTCTCTCTCAAGAGGCTTTCTTTGTTTCCTTTGAGGCACATTCGAACTTGTCTCAGCCTTAGGTTCAGTGGCAGCCTCCCTTTCAGCTTTTCGCCTTCTTTGATACCTCCTCCATTGGGATCTCGACATAGGATTTTTTCCCTTATAGTTGCTGGACACTTGAGCAACCTTGGGTGCAGCAACTTGAGGATCTTTCTTCTGGATTAAAGAGGAACCTCTTGGCACTTCGAAAGAATGCCATTTCTCTTCACTTGGCCTTTTTCGGCCAGATGTTTTGTACCAAGTGTCTACTGGTACATTTGTTGGAGGCCTAAAAGTCGAAGGCCTCTTGTCTTGATGAGGACCCCTTCTGGGATCATGTCGAAGGTCAGAATTCTCCCTTCTCTTGTTTGCTGCCCTCACTCCTTGTATGTGTTCAGCAGCTTTTTTATCAAAGATAGAACTGCATCTTGGACACAGCATAACCTCTGATTTCTTCTTCTGGCATCTTTGTAAAAAATCTGCCAAGTTTTCGTTTTCCTTAGGGAAAGCCGTTTTATTTGCCTGCTCTTGCCTTATGGCTTCTTCTGATGCTTTAGGGTCAGAAAGTTCAACCATGTTGATATTCATGGTATCCTTATTAGCAAGAGTTAGTTGTTTCATTTGTGTTTCCAGTTTCTCCGTCTGGCCTTGAACAGTGGCCAAGTGGGAACTGGGCTTTGGTCCAGTTGTTTGTACTGCAGCAGCCTTCGACTTTGGATCTTCGACCGCTTTCTGGACAGCCTCAATTGTCTTCCTGGATAAGTTTCCAGAAAAACTGCCAAAGATTGGCATGTTGATGTGGTCCTTAGAGACTTCGACCATGTTAATGCCTGGCTTCTTCGACTGGATCTTGGTAGCCTCTATCATGTTCACCTCAGAGGGCTCTGCATAGTGGGCTTCAGCCTTCATTGGATTGGAGTCGACAGCCATGGGGGATTTGTCAGCAAACTTTAATCTCCCTTCCTCAATAGCGTCTTGCACAAGATTCCTGAAAAGAAAACATTGAGAAGTTTTATGGCCCAAAAAATTATGATATTTGCAAAAACCCCTCTTCTTTCTTTGATCAAGAGGAGGCACTTTTACCCCAGGGGGTACTATCATTTGGCCATCTTTAACTAGCAAGTCGAATATTTCATCACATTTTGTGATGTCGAAACTGTAAGTCTTTTTTGGGAACCTATCGTTGGTCTTGTCTGGACCAATGGGATTTTTCCCATTTGAGGGGACTAACTGTTTACAAGAGTATGGAGGCCCTTGTTTTAGTTCTGCTAAATCGACTTCTCCTTCCTCGACAGCTAAAGTATCGTCGAAGGATTCTAGCTCTTCGTCATCCATCTCAACGTAAGCTATTCTCTCTCTCTTGTGAGTTTTTGTTGCCTTAGCTTTTTCAGCTTTAAGGCGTTCGACTTGTCGAACTCTATCGGCCAGTTGGGCCATGTCTCTTAGGTACTGGGTATCTAGCTTCTTCCTAATGGAATAGTCTAAACCACCTGCGGCCATTTCGACCAGCTCGTGTTCTGGCACTTGTGTAAAACATCTCGCCTTAAGCAACCTAAACCTATTTAGATATTCGTCTATAGGTTCAGTGAAACGTCTCTTAACACTCGCCAGTTCTTTCAGGCTTATCTTGGTTTGCCCCATATAGAATTGTTCATGGAACAATCTTTCCAATTGGGTCCAATGGTGGATCGAATTGGGGGGGAGAGTTGTAAACCAAGTAAAAGCATTCTTGGTTAAGGAACTTGGGAAGTATTTGATCCTTAGGTTTTCATTATTTGAAATGTCTCCTGCTTCGATCAAATACCTAGCCACATGTTCGACAGTAGATTCTGTCGTGTCCCCAGAGAACTTAGTAAATTTGGGGACTTTGGTTCTAGGGGGTAAGTCGGTTTGTAACACATATTCTGACAATGGAGATGTAAAGTTGGGCCTTCGAAAGCCCATGTTCATTCCATTCTGAGTCATGATCCTTTCGATCATGGTTGCCAGATTGTTTTCCAACCCCATGTTTTGGTATTGGACATGCTGCACCACTTCGTCAGCATTTTGGTTTCTGTTAACTAACCTAACCTCTGGGGCTATTACCCTAGGTTCTTCGACAGGTTGTTCTACAGGCTGTTGGGCCTGATTAATGGTGGTTTCTTCCTCTACAAATATCCCCTGATTTCCTCTTATTTGCGCCCTTTGGGGCTGTCGAATAGGGGGGGGTACTCCAAAGAAGTCAGCCAAACGCGTCATTTGCGCTGTAACTTGCTGATTCGACTGAGTAGTATTTTGTATTAGAGGATTTAGCACTGTACTCAAAGTTTGTGCCAACATTTGCACCATATCATGGTTGCTTTCGTCCATCTGTTGCCTCAAGACTGCTGTCGAGGCATTTGTAAGGCCATGGGCTACTTGGGACGTTCCTCCTAAGAGTTGGGTCCTATTTCTATTCGCCATGCCTACTCCAGAGCCTTGGAGTGGCGAAGTGGCACTCACGAAAGGTTCTGAATAAGTGGACGCAGCATTCGTCAGGCTTGCCAATTCAGAAGTTGGCATACCATAGAATGGAATAAATCCTGGGGGAACCACTGGCCTTGGGCCAGTATTTCCCCTTGGAGGGGGGGTTCCCAAAGTCATTCTGGGGCCTGCAAACGACGTTGTCGGCCCCGTGGTTGTGACTGACACTGCTGGTATCGAACCAGCATTCGTCGCTTCACTAACGGTCATATTGACCGTTGCTCCCACACTTGGTGGTGGAATTTCATTATTGTTTGGCGGATTCGCCATTTCTTCCCTTCTTCTGGCAGTATTATTATCGTTGGTGTATATTCTACCACTCCTCAATAACATACAACTCGAAAAGATGAGATTTTTTCAACAATCAACACACAGTCCCACCAGGTGTGCCAATTTGTTTACCTAGGGATTTGGTAAACAACCGCTGATCCTCCAAATGGTTACTTATTTGGTTACTCGCAGGATCGATCAGATTGATCCTATGGACATAGGTTGATTTTGAAGTTTAATTAATGTGGATAAGGCTTTAAGTAAGTTGTTTAAAGTAAATTGCATAAAGGAAAAGGCTTGGTAAAATAAACAAGGCTGGAATGTAAAGGTTCGACAGGAATCTTAAAGGGAAAAGCATGTAAAATACTGGAAAAGTAAAATGACTTGAATTAATAAATTGGTGTTTCACACATACATTTCTCAACAATTCGTTCGCTCACACTGGGTACTTGAATCTAAATGAGTGACTATGTATCTATTGTGAACACACGCGAGAAACTACACGTCTACTCCTATTTATACAAAAACATTCCAAGTAACCGTCGGGCAGTTACACTGCTTCGAGATCAAGCCACTTGTCACGTTCTCCTTGCTCGACGCCCCAGATCCTTGCACGTTCGCACGTAGTAACTGCTGGAAACCGTTTTCCCTCCAAAGCTTTGAATTTCAAACTGCTCCACTCTGGACCATCGAACACGTTCGTCAAGAGACGTCTTCGACGAAACTCCTTCGACGTCGAAGGCAATCAGCCTCCTTCCTTGGAAGAAATCTTCTAAGTATTTGGCCATCTTTCGACGGTCACTTCGACAGGCTTAGCCAGTCGAAAGCATCTTTCAGCTTTTAATGGCTGTCATCAATTGAAACAAAGGTGTCGAATTTAGGAGCCAACACCCCTCTAATCCCAAGCAACGGGACATTAGGGTATTCCCCACATCGATCAATGACAGCTACTCTTTCCATATCCTTAGAACTCCAAAGAATGTCCGTATGGGCAAGGGACATGATTCTGCAAGCCCAACCTACACCTTCCTCATTCTTCAGTACATACTTGGGGAGGTGAGAAATAAACCACCTTGCCAGCAGCGGCATGTAACACATGAGGGCCCCCCTTCTTCACATGGTATGAGTATAGAGAGCATGAAAAATATCACCTAGAAGAGTAGGCACAGGATTGCGAGACAAGAAGATCTTGACCGCATTCACGTCTATGAAGGAATCTAGATTCGGGAAAAGAACCAAACCATAGATGAGGAGAGCCAAGATGTCTTCAAAAGCTTGAAATTCCAAGTTATCCCATAACTGTTGAGCTTGGTCCATTAGAAACTTGGCCAAGAAACCTTTAACCCCGCTCCGTGTCTTCCAATTAGACACTACATCAGCCTTTCTCAAGTGTAAAGCTGAAGCAATGTCTTCTGACCTAGGAGTCTCTTCTAAACCTATGAAGGGCGTCTTCTCGAGGATGGATATACCCAACAAATGAGAAAACTCTTCCAAAGTGGGAACTAGTTGATAATCCGGGAAGGTGAAATAATGATGCACTGGATCGAAGAACTGGAATAGCACACTCATCATTTGCTCATCAAACCTGGAGGTAACCAAACTAAGGAGATGATCATGTCTTCTAATGAATGAGGAAGTTTCAGAAATTCTCGAGGCCAAATCTTTGAGTTGAGCAGGTATTTGCACAAAGTTAACTCGGATGGTGTGTCTGCGCATGGAAGTCATGATCTGCAAAACAGAACAAAGATAAATCCCCTCGGTCTTTGAAATGGTTAATCTAATGAAGTATGCATGCTATGTTATGATGCATGATGTCATGATGAAATACAAAACAGGTATCACAGATAGCAGACATGGTAAAGGAAAACAAGTCACACAATAGACCTTAAGTTTCAGGCTTGCATGGAGTCTAGGTATTACCCGCTTGAAGTTCAATTGGTTTCAACCTGTCCTAATAATAGTAACCAGGTTCTAGAGGTTCTCAATATCACTGACCATCCTCCATCGGTCATGGTTTCAGCTCACGCAATCTTTTCTTGCAGCCGGAACTATCTCGAGAGTATGGTCTCAATGAGTGTAGCATCGAGTATCAAACATTTCTCAACTCTATGCCGAGGCCGGCTATCTCACTACTTCCTATGGCCAAGTTGGTCAATTATAGGTTCTAAAGTCAGTTGATGCTTAACGACCCATATAGCAGCCCCGTATTCTCCTTGTTTCTCCACAAGGGATACCGGTACCAACCAATGTGCTACATCAACGTAGCTACTTCTTCAACCGTATTGGTCTACGCCATACAGTTCCCTCACAGTTTATTGCCACTTACCTAAAAGGTGTCCCTCAGATCCGGGTTAGGATCTATAGTAACTCCAATACAAATCCCACAAAGATAAAGCAATCAAATCAAACAATAGAAGTAAATAGGATGAACTAATCCTAAGGTATACCCCACTTATAAGTTCCCAGCAGAGTCGCCAGTTCTGTGATACGGTGGCCAGAACCGGACTGTTTTGAAATGCTGGTTTGCGTTTTGCGTTTGTGTTTGCAAAATGTTGCGGTAAGCAAGAGTCGCCACCGACTTTTATTTATCCAACTGGAAAGGAAAAAAGCACAGAAAAATTCCCTTTTTCGAGATTTTGAGTATGGAGGGTAGATTATAGAAAGGGAAGGTATTATCACCCTTTCTATATGTGGTTTTCCACGGGATCTTAGGTACTTGTGTTGGTGTAGGCCCTACAGGCCAATACTTTTGGTACTTGTATCGAATTATTTATTAATAATAAAAGGCATTTCTTTATTATGTTTGCTTTCCAAAATAATAAAGTCCCTAGAATGGTTTATTTGTTTAATGAAATGTTAAGTGTGACTTAATCATGAGATCCCATTAAACATAAGACACTATTCTTAAAGTATCCATGGTCAAGCTTTAATGTGAAGTGGGATAACATTAAAGCATTAAGATTATTATGAAGATAGATTGATGATCACATCTCATGGATCATAGATAAGGAGTTATCAAGTCTTGACATAGGTATGAATATTAGGAGTAATATTTATACTGGATTGACCCGCTATGAGAATACTACATAGAATGTTATGCAAAGTGTCATAAGTTATTCTCATGATGATAATGGTGTATACCACCCTTAGACCTGAAACCACTATGGACCCTAGATGTAGAGTCAAGTACTTTATTGCTGATTAAACGTCATCCGTAATTGGATGACTATAAAGACGGTTGATGGGTACTTCACAAAGCATGCTAAGGGACATGAGTGACCTAGATGGAATTTACTCATCCTGCATAACAGGATAAATGTCTAAGGGCCCAATATTGAACTGGACAAGGGTGACACAGTATATGCCTTGTGTTCAATATAGACATGAGGGAAAAAGGGCAATTGTACAACACAAATATCATCACGGAAAAGGTTTGGTCAGATCACATGACATTTTTATGACTTGGGTAACAGTGATGTGTTGCTAGATACCGCTCACTGTTTATTATATTAAATGTGTGATTTAATATAATTGCCAACGTCGCGAAAACCTACAGGGTCACACACATAAGGACAGGTTGATGAGAGATAGAATAAATAAGGAACACCGTAAGGTACGGTGCACTTAAGTGTAATACGGAAAGTGGTAAGGTACCACGTGGATAAGTGATATATGGTACATCATAAGGTATGATGTCCATAAGCTTAATTGGGCTTTTAGCTTATAGCCATAATTGGGCTTTTAGCTTGTAGCCCACACGAGTGATTCTATAAATAGATCCCTTGTGATGAAGCAATTTCACTTGATGCAATTTCGTTTTTGATTCTCTCTCTCACTCAAGGTTTCTGTTCGTGATCAGCTAGCACTGTGACCGGAAGCGATCTGTTCGTGTAGACTGAGTAGAGGCGTTGTTCTTCATCAACGCTCGTGATCACAACATCAAAGGTCTGAATCGCCACAAGAGGTAAATATTTCTATCACTGACCATGCTCATTCGTAAGGATCGCTAAAGGAAAATTTTAAATTCCGCTGCGCTTTTGATCGCAATTTTCCGTTAGTGGTATCAGAGCCACTTACGAAACCATGGATCTGATAGTTGTTTATGTTCTATATTTTCTGTTTTGATTCGATTAAAACCAAAATGAATTGAATAATAAACGAGTAATTAAATTTGGCATCTGTTGTGTACGATTTGGATGATTGATGTTGACTATGCTTCGGAATCCGACATTAGTATGGTGAAGCAGCGATACATCGATCGTCCATAGGTTACACAAATAAGATCGATCACTTTTATATATGATATAAGTAAATCTGATGCAACGATGGTATATGGGATATACTGTTTCTGTTTCGTTCATTCAAACACTTGATGATTGTTATTCCTTTGACCGATCACTGTTCATATGCTTCGGAATCCGACATTAGTATGGTGAAGTAATGGCATGTGATTAATCATACTGAATTATCAATCGAAATGTGTTTGACAGCATGAAACTGTTGCATTAGGGTTCATGACGGCACAAGGGTTGTGTTGTTGCAGAGTTATGTGATTAGGGTTGTGAATGCACAAGAGTTGTGCGAAAATGACGCCGATTTCAAATGAATTGTTCATTAAAATTTTGCGTCGGGGCGCTGCCCCTAACAACCCCACAAAGGGGCGCTGCCCCCTTGACCCCCGGCTAACTCAGCGTAGTGTGATCAATCGTCGAAATTTAATTTGCCTTTTTTTTAATTAACAAAATTTAAACTAATAATAAAAGTGTGTTTATTATTATTGTCTTGTGGTGATCAGTTATGGCCTTAGTTCTTTCCTTTATTTTGTTTTGGGATTGTAAAATACGGCCTGCGTGTCGTGCCTCTCTCTAAAATTCTTGATGTAACTTCTTTTCTCATCTCACTCCCTCGTATGTAAAACGAGTTTCTTTTATGTAATGTAATGTTATGAAGAAAGAGAAGAATACAATATCAAAGGAGGATAACCTTGGAGATCTTGCTTGGAGAAGTTTAGATCATTATTAGGTTAGCTTAGGTTCTCTCATTGGCTTGGGAGAACAATTGCGCTAGGGGCCATAACTGTATCCTTTTATGTATATTGATGCATGTGTTTGTATGTTGATGCATGAGAGTGACGAATTGCATGTTAAGCCGGTGAGATCAAACTAATAACAAAATCCCTCAATTTAAATATTAAGTTCATGCTTTCCAAGTTTTAGCACTCATCAAGACTAGTATCGAACAATGTAGGTTTCGCCTACGCGAGGTGCATGTTCTATATTAGTAAGGTGCGATGGGATAATTATAATATCCAACTGCTAAAACAATGGGTCAAACTTAACTAAACACATTATAATAAGATTATACATGTTTAGAAGCAAGAGTTGGGAATGATTCATATGATGAATTAGAATAAGGAGTTATTCACCCAACTGAAAATATTCGAGAGTTGTATGAGATACAATTGGAAGGAGTTCCTACCTAAATAACCTAGTTTTGTGTAATCAGCCTAACGCTGAATTAGAACGAAGTGAAATGTGGATCTCGACCCACTAGAAAGTCTTCCAATGGGATTTTCCGAATCAAATGATGAGGGTCATTTGGTTTGAGTAAAATAGTGGGAGCATATTTGATTAAAGGCCTAATTAAATATGTTGTTTTAATGATACTTATATTTTCATTTTTTTGTAGATTACCATGACAACAAACAACCATATTTTGCGATCAATCCTAGATAAGGAAAAATTGTCTGGGACAAATTTCCTGGATTGGCACCGAAATCTGAGGATTATCCTCAAGCACGATAAGAAGCTGTATGTCTTGGAGACACCTGTTCCTGAAGAGGAACCGCCTAGTTCGGCACCTAAGGCAGAAAGAGATGCTTATAAGAAGCATTTTGATGATGCTAACGAAGCCGCTTGTCTCATGCTAGCTACTATGAACTCGGAGTTGCAAAAGCAACACGAGAACATGTTAGCGTTCGATATGATCGGACATCTGAAAATGCTCTATCAAGAGCAGGCAAGAAATGAGAGGTTTCAGGTTTCAAAGGCCCTTTTTAACAGCAATTTATCTGAGGGAAACCCTGTAGGTCCCCATGTACTCAAAATGATTGGGTATGTGGAGAACCTTGAAAGGTTAGGGTTTCCGCTTGGAAAGGAACTTGCAACTGATTTTATCTTGCAATCGTTGCCAGATAGCTTTAATCAGTTTGTCATGAATTTCAACATGAATGACATGGATAAGAGTCTTCCAGAATTGCTAAGCATGTTGAAAACTGCTGAGCAGAATATGAAGACAAAAGGGAAGTCCATTCTGATGGTCAGTAATGGAAAGAAGCTGAACAAGAGGCCTACCAAGCAGGTTGGTAAAGGGAAAGGAAAGGAAGTTGCCAAGCCTAAACCTACTGTTCCTGCTTTGAAGCCTAGTGGAGGCATAACAAAGGAGGGCACTTGCTTCCATTGCGGTAAGACCAGACATTGGAAGAGAAACTGCCCAAAGTACCTGAAAGATATGAACAATGGAGTAGGGACTTCAAATTCAGGTATTTTTATTATTGAAATTAATTTATCTACTTCTGCATCATGGGTATTAGATATTGGATGCGGTTCTCACATTTGTACTAATGCGCAGGGGCTAAAAAGGAGTAGAGATTTGGCAAAAGGTGAAGTTGACCTACGAGTTGGAAATGGAGCAAAGGTTGCTGCTTTAGCCGTAGGAACTTATGTTTTGACTTTACCTAGTGATTTAATAATTCAGTTAGAGAACTGTTATTATGTACCTGCAATTAGTAGGAATATTATTTCCGTTTCTTGTTTGGACAAGTTTGGTTTTTCATTTATAATAAAGAACAATTGTTGCTCTATTTATTTGAATGATATATTCTATGCTTCTGCACAAATGAACAATGGACTATATGTCCTTGATCTTGAAATGCCAATTTATAACATTAATACTAAACGGATTAAACCTAATGAGTTAAATCCAAGCTACCTTTGGCACTGTCGCTTAGGCCACATAAATGAGAAACGCATTTCCAAACTCCATAAAGATGGACTCTTTGACTCTTTTGATTATGAATCATATGAGACATGCAGATCTTGTTTAATTGGAAATATGACAAAGTCCCCATTCACAGGAAAAGGTGAAAGGGCTAATGATCTTTTGGCCCTCATACATACTGATGTATGTGGACCACTGAACATACCAGCCAGAGGAGGTTTTCAATACTTCATCACATTTACTGATGATTTCAGTAGATATGGTTATGTGTATTTAATGAAACACAAATCTGAAACCTTTGAAAAATTCAAGGAATTCAAGAATGAAGTACAAAACCAACTAGGTAAGAATATTAAAGTTCTTCGATCAGATCGAGGCGGTGAATATTTAAGCCTAGAGTTTGATGACCATATAAAGGAATGTGGGATTTTATCCCAACTTACTCCTCCCGGAACACCATAATGGAATGGTGTATCTGAGAGAAGAAATTGAACCTTGTTAGACATGGTCCAATCCATAATGAGTCACGCCGATCTTCCGAACTCCTTTTGGGGACATGCACTATTGACTGCAGCTTACACACTTAATTGGGTTCCATCCAAAAAGGTTAAGAAGACACCATATGAGATATGGAGTGGTAAGAAACCACATATGTCTTACATGAAGATTTGGGGTTGCGATGTTTATGTGAAACAACAAATTTCAACTAAGCTTGAGCCCAAATCTGACAAATGCTTATTTGTGGGGTATCCTAAAGAAACAAGAGGGTATTACTTCTACAATCCTTCTGAGGGCAAAGTGTTTGTCGCTCGAACTGGAGTTTTTCTGGAAAAGGATTTTATTTCCAAAAGAATCAGTGGGAGGAAAATAGAGCTTGAAGAAATTCAAGAACCACAAAGCATTGATACACCTATGGAGGAATTAGAGCAGGAAACACAAGTAGTTGTGGAAGAGCAACCTGCTCAAGTAGAACAAGACCAGCGTAGGTCAAGCAGGATACGTCAACAACCTGAGAAATATGGATATCTCATAAGTGATCAGGGTGATGTATTACTCATGGATCAAGATGAGCCTGTGACCTACCAAGAGGCCATAACTGGTCCTGAGTCCGAGAAGTGGCTAGAAGCCATGAAATCTGAAATGGATTCCATGTACACAAACCAGGTTTGGACCTTGGTAGAGCCTCCTATAGGAGTTAACCCTATAGGATGCAAGTGGGTCTTCAAAAAGAAGACTGACATGGATGGTAAGGTACATACCTATAAGGAAAGACTGGTTGCAAAAGGCTATAAACAAATTCATGGGGTTGACTATGATGAAACCTTTTCACCAGTTGCAATGCTTAAATCTGTTCGGATTTTACTTGCTATCGTTGCATATCATGATTATGAAATATGGCAGATGGATGTCAAAACTGCTTTCCTTAATGGGAATCTTCTTGAGGATGTGTACATGACACAACCTGAAGGATTTGACATACCAGAAGAAGCCCAAAAGATATGTAAGTTACATCGATCAATTTATGGATTAAAGCAAGCTTCCAGAAGCTGGAATCTTCGTTTTGATGAAACAGTAAAACAATATGGATTCATCAAGAATGAAGATGAGCCTTGTATCTAAAAGAAGGTTAGTGGGAGAATGATCATATTCCTGGTATTATATGTAGATGACATATTACTCATTGGAAACGATATCCCTACCTTGCAACAAGTGAAGACTTGGTTAGGGAAATGCTTTTCAATGAAGGACCTAGGTGAAGCAGCCTATATATTAGGAATCAAGATCTATAGAGATAGGTCATAAAAACTGCTTGGCCTAAGTCAGAGTACATACATAGAAAAAGTGTTGAGACGCTTTAATATGCATGATTCCAAGAAAGGATTCCTACCTATGCAACATGGCATGTGTCTGTCAAAAACACAAACCCCTTCAAGTAAGGAAGAAAGGGATCGCATGGATAAGATTCCATATGCATCTGCAATAGGATCTATCATGTATGCCATGCTATCTACTCGACCAGATGTCTCGTATTCTTTAAGTGCAACGAGTAGGTACCAGTCTAATCCCGGTGATGCTCATTGGGTAGCTGTCAAGAATATCCTTAAGTACTTGAGAAGGACTAAGGACTCATTCTTGATATATGGAGGTCAGGAAGAGCTTGCTGTAATTGGATACACCGATGCTAGCTTCCAGACAGATAAGGATGACTTTAGATTGCAATCTGGTTATGTGTTTTGTTTAAATGGTGGCGCTGTGAGATGGAAAAGTTCAAAGCAAGATACATTTGTTGATTCTACAACCGAGGCTGAGTATATTGCTGCCTCAACTGCAGCAAAGGAAGCTGTTTGGATCAAGAAGTTCATTAGTGAACTTGGCATAGTCCATAGCATTGTGGATCCCATTGATCTCTATTGTGATAACAATGGTGTTATCGCACAAGCTAAGGAGCCTAGATCTCACCAACGATCCAAACACATACTTAGGCGTTATCATCTCATTCGAGAGATAATCGATCGGGGAGATGTGAAAATATGCAGAGTACCTACACTTGACAATGTTGCTGACCCATTAACAAAGCCTCTTGCGCAGCTGAAGCGTGATGGACATACTAGATCTATGGGTATTAGGGGCATGCCTGATTGGCTCTAGTGCTAGTGGGAGATTGTTGGTGTAGGCCCTAGAGGCCAATACTTTTGGTACTTGTATCGAATTATTTATTAATAATAAAAGGAATTTCTTTATTATGTTTGCTTTCCAATATAATAAAGTCCCTAGAATGGTTTATTTGTTTAATGAAATGTTAAGTGTGACTTAATCATGAGATCCCATTAAACATAAGACATTATTCTTAAAGTATCCGTAGTCAAGCTTTAATGTGAAGTGGGATAACATTAAATCATTAAGATTATTATGAAGATAGATTGATGATCACATCTCATGGATCATAGATAAGGAGTTATCAAGTCTTGACATAGGTATGAATATTAGGAGTAATATTTATACTGGATTGACCCGCTATGAGAATACTACATAGAATGTTATGCAAAGTGTCATAAGTTATTCTCATGATGATAATGGTGTATACCACCCTTCGACCTGAAACCACTATGGACCCTAGATGTAGAGTCAAGTACTTTATTGCTGATCAAACGTCATCCATAACTGGATGACTATAAAGACGGTTGATGGGTACTTCACAAAGCATGCTAAGGGACATGAGTGACCTAGATGGAATTTGCTCATCCTGCATAACAGGATAAATGTCTAAGGGCCCAATATTGAACTGGACAAGGGTGACACAGTGTATGCCTTGTGTTCAATATATACATGAGGGCAAAAGGGTAATTGTACAACACAAATATTATCACGGAAAAGGTTTGGTCAGATCACATGACATTTTCGTGACTTGGGTAACAGTGATGTGTTGCTAGATACCGCTCACTATTTATTATATTAAATATGTGATTTAATATAATTGCCAACGTCGCGAAAACCTACAGGGTCACACACATAAGGACAGGTTGATGAGAGATAGAATAAATAAGGAACACCGTAAGGTACGGTGCACTTAAGTGTAATACGGAAAGTGGTAAGGTACCACGTGGATAAGTGATATATGGTACATCATAAGGTATGATGTCCATAAGCTTAATTGGGCTTTTAGCTTATAGCCTTAATTGGGCTTTTAGCTTGTAGCCCACACGAGTGATTCTATAAATAGATCCCTTATGATGAAGCAATTTCACTTGATGCAATTTCGTTTTTGATTCTCTCTCTCACTCAAGGTTTCCGTTCGTGATCAGCTAGCACTGTGACCAGAAGCGATCTGTTCGTGTGGACTGAGTAGAGGCGTTGTTCTTCATCAACGCTCGTGATCACAACATCAAAGGTCTGAATCGCCACAAGAGGTAAATATTTCTATCACTGACCATGCTCATTCGTAAGGATCGCTAAAGGAAAATTTTAAATTCCGCTGCGCTTTTGATCGCAATTTTCCTTTAACTTGCTCATCATTTTAAAATTTTCTTATGTGTGTTTGATTTGAAAAGGTTTTTGACTTCGATTTAACCCTTGCTTCTGTCTTCAAGAGTGTTACGAAGTGTTTTTGAAAGCTTTGTTTGAAAAGAGTGTAAGTGTGGAAAAGTTTGTTTGGATTGAGCAAGTACTTATGATTCTACCTACTCGAAAAAGAGAATTATTCTATGTTTGTTTCCTCTAGACAGTGCTATCCAACTATTAGTGAGTAGGTAGCACCGTCGTCGGAGTTTTGAGGGTCAATTCGAAAGGGACGTACGATCACTAAAGCAATGTTAGGACATCTTAGTAATAACCCTAATGTCTTAAGATCAATATTCGAGGCAACAATATCCGAGGCAACTTTTCCGAACGGGACTTTGATCTTTGTTTATACAAGAGGGCAATCACTAAAATACTCTATACTTAATGACCGTTTACCGAAGGAAACCGGAGTGAGAGTATACCCTAGGAGTGTGCACGTGCGAATGATTCAATTTCAAGTTATTATCTTTGCACATTTAGGATTTGCTAACCGTTTTAAAGTTAATCATACATTCTTGTCATGCAACCCTAATTATCATACATCTAACAGTTTAATATTTTGCGGAAATTAAAGTGCGGAAAGTAAAGCTACGCTATTACAAGGCTTCGGGTATTTACATAGCCAAAAACAAACCCGTCAAAACGATAAATGAAAAGGGGAAAAATCCTAATTAATCTATTACAACTTGTGAGCAATTACATTAATATGATAAAAAATAATAATAAAGCACGATGGATCGAGAACGAGAGAGAACTAGGGTTTTGACCCCATCTAACCTAATCGAAAGAATCAATTATTTTTATTTTTTTAAACTATTTTTTAAGAAAAAGAATTAGGTTTTTAAATTAAATATAGATCTAATTAGTAATTAAATTAAATTAAAGAAAATAATTTACACGACCTATTTTTGTATTTTTGTTATTTTTTTAAGAAAAAGAAAATAAGAATTAAATTAAACTACAACCCTAATTTTCTAATTGCTTTTAATTTATTCACAAAAGAAATTAAAGTTACCTAAAATTGAATAACCTAATTCAATTAATTTTTGTATGAAAAATAAATATCCTAAATCTAATTGGGTGAAAATATTATTTTTGTGATTTTTTGATAAAAAGAATTGATTTTATGTTAGTAAAAATAATTAAATAAATTAATGAAGAAAATATAAAAAGAAAAGTAAAAGAGAAATTGGGCCTGAAAAAGTAATTTTGGAGGTGTAGATAGCAAGCTTTGGGCCCAAACCAATCTGAACCATGTTGACTTTCACGTTCCATTGTTATGCATTGACTGAGCTTTTGGTGGACCTTCATATGATGGCCTTTAGATCTGGCCATCTGGAGATCCAAAGGTTGAATCTTGAGGATGCATGGTGATCCTTTGGCTTTGTTTGCACGCCTGAACACTTAAAGAAAAATAATGTGAAGTAATGGGGGGACCTGGGATTTGAACCTAGGTCCTGTAACCTTTTCCAATAGCCTGGCTACCAACTGTGCTGCGTGTGTTAGTTGTATGTAAAGAAACAAATAAATATTATAAAAACAACACAAATTTTTTAATTTCCTGCGTGAAAATTTAAACAGATGAATGAGAATGTGCCACGCCAGTCATTTTCCTCCTTGCTCTGTAGGTAAAAGTCACAGACTTTTACCTACGGACATATGTCCGTAGCTACAACCCTGTCTCGTTTCTAAATCTTCCATGGGAATAATAAATGACATCTAATGCCATGAATCGAACCGCCTTGGCATTCTGAGTATGATGATGCCCTTCATGGGGGCCAATTTTGCCTGCATACAAATATCCTAAATCGAAGCAAAAAACCCTAACAATGGCAAATTCTGATTCAGTCTAAAAAATGCAATTGAATGTTATAGATAGTTTGCAAATGTCTCAAGGAGCAAGAATATATAGGTATTTTATGCTATAGATGCCAGAATCATGCAATTTGATTTCAAGAAGAAGCCATTATCGTGGCTGACTTAGAGTGCTTTCTAGCGCTGGAAACTCCTTGTTCTTGATTGGTATAACTTGCTTGTGACCCCAGGAAGCGAATGGGATGGCTAGAGGGTCTTGAAAATGCCTGGAAGTGCAAGATCAGTTTGTCACTTTCTTTGAATTTTTCCAAGTTTGTTCTACCTTTGTGCGCCTCCAAAACCTTGTGATTTTTGTCTGCAAATGTTCCCTATATACTGAGAATGAATTAGGTTTACAAAAGTCCATTCAATCTTTGCCAATTATTGATTTTGATCTTGATTTGATTCACTTGAAATTCTTTCCAAAATAGGCCAAAATCAATCTTTTTGTGCCCACTTTTGCCTTGCACGAATTCAATCTTTTGCTAGCTGGATATAGAACCTGAAACATGCACAATATCTTGAGGTTTCAATGATTTGGATTTTTTTCATGATTTGTTTTGATTTAAATTGATTTAATTACAATAAAAATCAAAATAAATAATAAAAATAGGATAAAGACAAATGGAAAGAGCTAGAGCTCGTGGACCATTCTACCAACTCAAAACAAGTGCAAAATATTAGGCCCATTTAACAAAAATTGCATTTTGAGGCATAATTGACTTTTGACAATTTTGCAAAAAGGGTCAACTTCACCAATGCATAACTTCCTCACTTTTGACTCTTTGAAGGTGTTATTTGACTTTTTAGAAATCTTGAGATGTCCTATAAGCAACCCTTTTGGTCTCATCTCAATTTGGTATTCCATGTTCATGTATGAAGCTTTGACAAAAAAGGTGTTTTTGTTGACTTTTCAAAATGACCTATAATGTCCAAATTCATAACTTCTTGTGAGTGCATATTTTGAACTTGGGAGCTGAAGATGGATTATATAGAATTGCATCCTCTTCAAAATGAGATTTGGATGGGTCATTTCTTATTAAGTATGAGAAAGTTATGCTTGGTCAAAGTTGAGTTGACTTTTCCTACAAAACCTTAATTTAGCAACTTTTGGTTCTTGATGAATTGTGAGCAATCCTTGATGAATCATGATAAATCCTTGATCAAATGATGAATGATACTTCAAAATTATGATGTTTACCAAAAATATTGAAGTTTGACTGTATGTAGGACACATTTGAGTTTTGCCCTAACACTGTCGATTTTCAGGCCTTTGAGCAATTGACTGAGCAAATTTCCTCTGCAAGGCTTGAAACTTGACATGGATGATCTTGAGAACATATTAGGACAATGGTATTCATTTGGGATCCTTTGGACTCAAGTATCTTGATGCAACATGAAACCCTAATTTGTGGTAGATTGCCTTAGGAGAGAGCTTGTCTGGTCAACCCTTGGACTTCCTTGAGCAACTTGAGGATCTTTCTTGAAATGTTTTAAGAAATATGGGAGGGCAAATTTTGGGGTACAAAAGTAGCCCTATTTTATGACATGATCCATCATGAGATAGAAGTACATGTTGACGACATGATTGCAAGATCGCAAACTGAGGAACAACACCTTGATCATCTTCACAAGTTATTTGAAAGATTGAAGAAATACAAACTAAGGATGAATCCCAACAAATGCACCTTTAGGGTAAGGTCTGGAAAACTCTTAGGGTTTTTCGTCATTAGAAAAGGCATTGAGGTCGACCCTGCAAAAGTTAAATCCATACAAGAAATGCCAGTTCCCTGTACTGAGAAGGAGGTCAGGGGTTTCTTAGGTCGACTCAACTATATTGCCTGATTCATATCTCACCTAAATTCTACTTGTGAGCCAATCTTCAAATTGTTGATGAAAGATCAAGTAGTCAGATGCAACGACGATTGCCAAGCAGCTTTTGACAAGATTAAAGAGTACTTACAAGAACCTTTAATCCTGATGCCTCCAGTTGAAGGAAGACCTCTGATTATGTACTTGACTATATTAGAGAATTCAATGGGGTGTGTGTTGGGTCAACATGACGAGTCTGGTCGAAAAGAGCATGCAATATACTACCTTAGCAAAAAGTTTACCAACTACGAAATAAGATATTCACTGCTCGAGAAAACTTGTTGCGCTTTGGCATGGGATGCTTGCCGTCTAAGACAGTATATGCTGACTCACACCATTTTATTGATTTCTAAGATGGATCCCATCAAGTATATCTTTGAGAAGCCAGCTCTCTCCGGATGAATAGCTAGATGGCAAATGATTCTGACCGAATATGACATCCAATATACTACACAAAAAGCAATCAAAGGAAGTGTACTGGAAGATCATTTGGCTCATCAACCTGTTGATGACTACCAATCCATGAACTTTGAATTCCCAGACGTGAATATCATGCTGATAACTGGTTGTAGGAAGCCTGGACCGTATGAAGGACCTGAGCAAGGATCTCAATGGACTATGTTTTTTGACGGAGCTTCTAATGCTTTAGGTAACGAAATTGGGGTTGTGATCATTTCTCCCAACGGTTTCCATACGGATTTCACTGCCAAACCATGCTTTGACTATACAAACAACATGGCTGAGTATGAAGCATTAATCTTGGGTCTTAAGGTTGCCATTAACCTAAGAATCAAATTCTTAAGCATGTACAGAGATTCAGCCCTAGTAATCAGTCAAGTTAAAGAAGAGTGGGATACCAAACATCCAAATTTGATCCCTTACAAAGAGCTTGTGTCAACCCTGATCCCTTACTTCGAAGAGGTCACCTTTGAACACTTTCTAAGAGAAGAAAACCAGTTGGCAGATGCCTTAGCAACTATGTCGTCTATGTTAAAGGTCAATTGGGACAACGAAGCTCCCAGAATTACTATCGAATGATTTGACGAACATGCGCACTGTTATGAGATTGACACCGATGAGGAGAAGCCTTGGTATCATGAAGTGAGGAGGTACCTTGAAGCACAAGAGTATTCTGAAGGAGCCGCAATCAACAATAAGAAATTCCTGTGAAGGTTCTCAATCAAATTCTTCCTAAGCAATGGGATCATGTACAAACATAACCACGATTCATCTCTGCTTCGTTGTATGGACAAGAAAGAAGCAGACAAAATTATGGAGGATATGCATGAAGGTATCTTTGGAACTCACTCTAGCGAGCACACTATGGCCAAGAAGATTCTGAGAGCTGGTTACTATTGGTCGACTATGGAAACTGATTACCACCATCACTCGAGGACTTTCCATAAATGTCAAATCTATGCCGACAAGGTTCATGTGCCTCCAATTCCTTTGAATGTCATGACTGCTCCTTAGCCATTTTCAATGTGGTTCATTGATATGATTAGAGAGATCAAGCCCGCTGCCTCCAATGGACATCATTTCATCCTTGTTGCCATTGACTACTTCACCAAATGGGTCGAAGCAGCTTCATTTGCATCAGTTACCAAGAATGTTGTATCCTGATTTATCAAGCATAACCTCATCCACCGTTATGACATCCATGAAAGGATCATCACTGACAACGGAACCAACCTCAATAATTCTATGATCATTGAACTCTGTACGCAGTTCAAAATCAAGCATCACAACTTTTCTCCTTACAGACCTAAGATGAATGGTGCAGTAGAGGTTGCCAATAAAAACATAGAGAAGATTATGTAGAAGATGGTGGTGACCTACAAAGATTGGAATGAAATGCTACCATTTTCTCTTCATGTCTACCGTACTTCGGCTCGAACGTCAACTAGGGCGACCCTTTTCTCTTTAGTCTATGGCATGGAAGTTGTCCTTCCTATTGAAGTTTAGATTCATTCTCTGAGGATCATCAAAGTAGCGGGCTTAAGCAAAGATAAATGGATTCAGACTAGGTTGGATCAGTTGGACTTGATTGATGAAAAGAGACTGGCTGCTGTTTGTCATGGTCAAATGTATCAAAAGCGTATGATCAAGGCATTCAACAAAAAGATCAAACCTTGAGTATATCAGGCTGGTGAATTGGTAATAAAGTGCATCATTTTACCACAAGGCAATCCCAGGGGAAAATGGACTCCCACTTACGAAGGGTCATTTGTTGTCAAGAAATTATTCTCTGGCGGAGCTACGATGCTAACCACTATGGACAGTGACGATTTCCCACACCCTGTGAATGCGGACATAATCAAAAAATACTACGCATAAAGAATGACCTGCTAGGTTGACGTACCTAGGCAAAAATAAGGGCATCCCGGCGAACCAAAAAGGTTCGGGCAAAAATTAAGGATATATACAAAATATTGTACACTCGGCAAGTCGAAAACCTGAAAGGGAGGATTGGGCAAAAAAGGGTATCCTGGTGGACTGAAAACCCGAAAGGGGGGTCCAAGAAAAAGTTAAGGATTAAAGTGTATGACTATGTCTCGTTGAATTACTATAACCAGCTTTATTACCAAGGTCAAAAGTTTGAATTATACGAGATCAATCCAATCAACTTCTTTCGACGGCAAGGGATGATGTTCGAAGACGTATGGGAAATAGTGGAGTTGGAAATCGATGAGATCACTTCCACATGGCTATAAAATTTTTGTTTCCACTTTGTATTCTTTTCATTTTTCGACGAGTTTCTCTTACTAGGATTTATGTTTCCTTGTACAAAAACGCCTGTTTATAGGCAGATTATCAATAACAAATATACTTTGGAGTGCAAACTTTTTGCTTTTTCTGTTTTGAGTGCGAAAATGTCCAATGACTAAAATTGAATGAGAATATGCATATGAACATGATTAACTGTTAATAAATGTACACATAAGAACAATAATAAGCATTTATAAGGATTTAGGATATCCCCAGAGAGTTACTTCAATAGGGTTATCCCCAAAAGTGAAGTCACATATTTTCCATCTAGAGTTCCAATCGGTATATCTCTTGGAAATTCTCTTCCCTAACCCAGTCAAGTCTTCCAGAACTAAAAAAGAAACTTTGCAAAATTTCTTCCTCTGATGAATACATTTCCCCAGTAAGGTCTTCAGAATACCTTCCTCGACAAGGTCTATTTCCCCAACAGACTACAATCTCCCCAACTTGAGTTTACTTCTCAACAGACAACATCTCTTGTTCCCAGTAGAGTTGATACTATCCCCAGAAAGTTACTACAAATCCTGGAACCCGACCAGATACTAGTTAACTTTACCTTATCCTCTTCAGACAAGTCGGAAGTTTAATCATCTCTTTTATCCCTAGTCAGGGTATATGAGAATTAAATTTCCCAATAGAGTAATGGATAACCAAGGTTCCTAGACTTTATTCTCTAAGAAAAAATAAACATTCCCCGCAGAGTTTCATCAAACAACAAACAAGAATTCCAAGCGGAAGCAGTCTAAGCAAGGTTAAAGATACACATACTCTTCATCTCCTGCAGTAGTCCGGGATTTAGCTTCCCAAATCTCCCCAACAGTTGTTAAAGATTATTTTCCTAGACAAAGATACACTTCAATAACATTTCACATTCATACATCATGTCATATGCATACAAAATGCATATAGCACAATCTCATTTATTTTGAGAACATCATTACGCAATGCATGCATCATGAAATTGCATTACCACTAACTCTTTACCTTTTCAGGAAAGATCAGTCACAAGATGAATAACATCAGCAAAAAACATTCTATCTACTGGTTCAGTTTAAATCGACCAATGATTTACTCTGATTCCGTTCTGGTAGACACTTTCTCTGGTTCGGTTAAATCGCTCCTAAGATTTATATTGATTCGTTATCCAGTTAAAGATTATTCAAGACCTCTGCTGGTTCAGTTTAAATTGACCAAAGATTTATCCTGATTTCGTTCCGGTAGACGCTTTCTCTGGTTTAGTTAAATCGCTTCGAAGACTTATAATGATTCGTTATCCAGTTAAAAATTATTCAAAACCTCTGCTGGTTCAGTTTAAATCGATCAATGATTTATCCTGATTCCGTTCCGGTAGACACTTTCTCTGGTTTAGTTAAATCGCTCCGAAGATTTATGTTGATTCATTATCCAGTTAAAGATTACAAAGGACATCTGTTGTTTCAGTATAAATCGACCAAAGATTTATTTTGATACTTCTTCCAACCTCTATCAACGATCACCTTGGATGGCATCTACAAACCCTTCTCTGACGAATCTTCACCGCCTCTCTGAATGGCATCTTTAAGCCCATTTCTGACGCAATCAACTAACACATTACTTCATGCATCAGTGAGTGCAAATTTCTAGACACTCTAGTGTTCAATCATCTTACACCTTCAAGTCATGAATAGAAGACTAGCCAATCTACCTCTTCAGGTTTAAGAAGATTGAACAGGGGCAGCTGTTGCACCCCAAAATTTTCCCTCTCTTTTGTCAAGACATTTCACACAAGATCTTCAATGGTCCAGGTTTGCACAAGTATTGACTAGGTCAAACCACCTCCTAAACACTGATGCTTCAAATTATGGTTTTGGTTTCCACAAGGATAATTTGACTTCTAATGCCTAAAATGACTTTCATGGATCATTATAGACCTCCAATAGTAATCATGTCATGTTTCAAGTATTGTATCAAAAGTTTGCCCAGTCAATTGCTCAGACGACTGAAAATCAGCTTTATTGGGTAAAAAGTCAATTGTGGTCAACCTATAGTCAAACTTCATGATTTTTTGCCAACATCAACATCTTAAATTCCTATTCATCATTTTATCAAGTATTAATCACAATCTCTCAAAGAAGGCACTCAATTTACCAAAAGGGTAAAATGATCAAAATTAGGGTTTTGATTGTATTTAACTGATCAGGGACTTTTGACCTAATGCATGATCTAATGGATTGAAGAACAATATCAAGGATTCAAATACAACGTGTTTACCTAATTTCATGGATCAAAACATTTTCAAGATCAATTGATTCATAGTTGAAATTCAATCAACTGATGAAAAGTCAATTGCTACACCAAAAGTCAAACTTTGACTTTTTGATCAAAATTGAGTTTCAAATATCATAATTCATCAAGAAATTTAAAAATATGAAGCTTGATCATCAAGAAATCAATAAAGTCAAAAGTCAATTTGAAAATTAAAACTTTTCAAGACTTAGAAAAATTTCTAAGTGTTTTAAGTATGATAATTTTATAACTTCATGACATTTTTTCACCAAGATGCAAGATGATTCAAAGAAAACTTTCAACGTGAAAGTTGTAGATCTTGATGAGATCTACAAATTTTGTTAACTGATCAATTCCTATCAATTCTTGGATTTTTAATTATGAATCCATGAAGTCATGTACTTTTTCTTAAACACTTAGTGAAATTTTGACCTAGTTTAGGCAGGTTTTAAACCTAACTTCTTGGCCAATTTTCACCAAGCTCTAAGAGGATTTTGTCAAAATGGCCAACATGAAAGTTTTATACAATGTTCTAAGCTTTTAAAAATGTCAAAGAACTCAATGAGATCATTTTTTAGCTAAGAGAATCGAAGGCAAGAAGTTGGACATTCATTCTTGAATTATAGGTCATTTTTGTGTTGAACAAGAATTCAAATCTCATAGCCATGCTGCATAATGTTGCTTTGTAGGATTCAAACTTGTGTTTCACTCCATAATTAATTGTTTACACAATTTATTGAGCCATTATCCAAGTGTTTGAGTCATTATCCAAATCAAGTTGCCATTTAGGGAAGAAAGTTCACACTTCCATTTTGGAAAAGTGACTTTAATCACAAAGTCCACTCTTCTTGAGCTTTGTATTTGTTCTTTCTGCACAAGCATTCTCTATAAACTCAGAACAAGCATGTTTAAAGTTGCTAGCCACCCTATCTTTCCTTGAAACCATGTTTGTCTAAGCTTGCTTAAAAAACAAGTCAAAATCCATAGCATGTGATTTTGTACTTCTGACTTCTCCAAGCTTCCAAACCCTTTGCCTATAAATGGAACCTTCATTCACAATCATGGACACAAATTTGCAATCCCTCAAACTCCCTGAAACTCTCCCAAACTCAGAATTACACACAAACCTCCATTGTTGTCATTTCTGGCCTGAAAATTCCAATCTCTCAAACTACACGTGCATTTTCACTCTAATCCATTATCAAAGCTTCTATACCTCAAATATAACTCAACCAAACACCTGTTATAGTTTTGTAACATCATCTTCTTCATCTTCCATAACCAAAAAAAGAAGATTGCAACTTGACTTCTCCAAACCATTTCAACCACTCTCAACTCAAGCTAAGAATTACATTAGCTTCCTAGGGACTCAAGGAAGCTAACCTAATCATTGCATCATCTTGAAACAAGCTCATTTCCAAAACACGAAATCCATTTTCAAGGTAAGTTTCTGATTTTTGAACTCTTCATATAGGCATTGTTATCTTTTCATTTTCAAAGATAAAATGTAGACATCATGGCCCTGAAGCTGACCATGCCTTAGAATTCATTTATATTGCTTGAATAGTGAGAATTTTAGGTTTGAACTTTCTGAAAAAAGTTAGGTCAAGATTTGGTACCATTAGAAATTCATGCTCATCTTTGATTTATAGCTTAAGTTACTTACATTTCTGAAATCGTGATGAAATTTGGGACAAGTTTGATGTTTACATTTTTTGCAAATGGTTGAGAGATGAAGAAGTTACATGATTCAAATTGGTTGCCTGTTTATGGCGCGAGGTTGAAGATGAAGTGAAGCTGTGAACATGTTTTATTTTAAGTTTATTGAAGTTTGGTTTACTAACGGATGAAACAGGTCACCCCAGTGGCAGCAAGCACGCGCGTAAGGCATTATTTTGGAAGGTCCTGGGTTCGAGCCCCAGCGAGACCTTTTGTGATTTTTCATATTATTTCTGTTTCTTTTTTGTTTGTTTACTAGTGCGTTGGGCTTCCTCCTTTGGGCCTCTCTCCTTTTACTCAGCATCACCCCCATGTATGCTAACAAGCCACACAACCCACATAACCTTTTTTTATTTTTTATTTTGACTTACAAAAACCAACATTGGGCCTAAAATCAAACCAAAAACAATTTTACTTACAAGCACCCTTTCCATTTTCTAAACCCCCTGACTTAATTTTTATATTTTCTATTTTATTTCCTTTTTCTTTATTATTATTATTATTATTATTATTATTATTATTATTATTATAATAATAATTATAATTATTATTATTATTATTATTTTAAATTCCAAAAATATTTTATATTTATTTTTTAGATATTTAGTATATTTTTATTTTACTTCTTTTAGACAAAAAGACCAAAAAACATTTCCTTAACAAATTTCTTTTATTTATTATATTAATATATGAATTAGATTTATTTTAATTGAATCAATTTAGAACTTAGGAGTTCAATTAGTTAAAAAAATTTATTCATTAATTAGGTTAAAACCTTTCATAAAAAACCCTAAAAAATTGTTTCTTAATTAATCTATTTTCTTTTCTTAATTTAATTTAATTTAATTTTAGTTTTCTTAAATCAACTTAGACTAATTATTTATTTTCTTTCTTCTTATTATTATAATTAGGATTAAAACCTTTCATGTAAAAACTCAAACAAAAAAACAATTTTCTTTTCCTTTTACATTGTCTTTATACTCTTGTACATTTTATTTTGCAATATTCAATATGGTTGTAATAGTAATTAGATTTTAATTGCTTTCATCCCCCATTTGTGATTTATATCCCCATCCCCAAAAAAGATGTAATAGCGTAGAATTTTAAATTTCAGCAATTTATCGCTTTCAATATTATTGCTAGTAAAGGGTTTGTATGTCAAGATAAAATCAATCTTAGAAAACTCTAATTTCAAAGACAAAAATACATGCAATCAAAACACAATTCACACATGCACCTCTAAGAGTATACCCTACTTTTTGCCTTCAAATAAAACAATCATGTCCCTCGAATGTGGGATACTTTAGCAATGACCCTCGAATACAAGATCGTAGTCCCTCGATGACCCTTCAATGTTGCCTTCGGTAAACGATCTTAGACCCTTAAGAAAAATTGCTAAGGTATCCTACAATGTTGCCTTTTATGACCGTACGACAACCCACGCCCATCCCTCACATCCAATGATAGAACTTCTTACCAATCAATGGCAAGATAGCATTATCTAAAGGAGGAGGAAAAGAACAAAGATTTCTCTTGAATAGGTAGAAATTTCATAGTTGCTTTCTCACAACATTTTAAAACAAAAAAAACTTTCAAACACACTAACACTTTCAATGAAATATTTTCAAAAAGTAAAACACTTTGTATACATTCTTATAGAGAAGAGAATCATTACAAAGTTCACATAAACAAAAGCACTTTTCAAAAGTACTTTCAAATCACAAACACATTTCAACAAAGTGTTTCAAAAAGTGAGCTAGGAACTAAGAGCACGTAAATAACTACGGACGAAGAGGGTGCTAACACCTTACCTTTTCATAATCTACCCCCAAAACTCAAGAAAATTCTCAAAAGGTCTTTCCTGTTCTTTTCACCCTTTCCTTTATTGGATAAAAGAAAAGTCGGTGACGAGTCTTTCTATCTACAACAATTGTGATACAAAGAAAAACACCTAAGTTAGTTCTCCTACCGTATTACACTTGTCATATGTCTTGAACATCCACTGTCAAAATACCAAGCTTCTCCAACTAAATCTGTATGAATTGGTTATTCAGATGTACCCCTTTTTGAAGTCTATTTTTTCTTTGTGTTCTCTACAGTCTGTCTTCTTCCAGGTTGAAAGTTAGATTTGAGATAACCATGTAATTTGTAGTAGTATTATTTTTTATGACCAAATCCACCACAATAGTAGCATCCCCGTCTCTGATTTCTGCCTCCTTTTTGTTTTATCTGATGTCTATGTTGATGTTGGGACATGTGCTCAGATATCTTTTGTTCTTGTTTCCCTTTTGGAGGTATAAACTTTACAACATGATATGCGTCTTTGTTCATCACACCTTGACTCTCATAGCCCAATCCTCTAACATTCCCAACATTCCTTCCAGATTCAAGAATCTCATCCAGAGCATCAGAACCATTATTTAACATTCTTATAGTTTTAGTCATATTATCTAGTTTTAAACAGAGAAATACAACCTTTTATTCAAGATGAGAGATGATGGATACATTTTTCACTTTTTCAGCATGTAGTTCAACAATGGTTATCTTTTGTACTTCTCCTAGTTGACACACCTCCTCACTTTTGATACACAACTTTCTGTAAGCAGTGGCTAGTTCTTCAAAAGTAATCTCTTCATCTGATTCTTCATCAGAGCCATAAATTCTAGTTAAGGCATTCACTTCTTCTTCACAATTACCTTCAAATCCTTCCTTTGACCATGACACAGATAGACCTTTCTTCTGTTTCTTGAGGAAAGTAGCACACTCAGATTTTATGTATCCAAATCCTTCGCATTCATAACATTGAATTCCTTTCTCTGGACTTGGCCTTTCATCTAACCTGGACCTTCCTCCATTGTCCCGGTCTTTGTTGATATTAAAGGACATATTCTTGGCATTTTCCTTGGACTTCCTCAGCAATTTGTTAAATTGTCTTCCTAGTAACACAAGTTCTTCAGATGCTCCTTCTAAGTTCAACTCACCACAGTCCTCCGAGTCTCCAGTACGAGACGAAAACTCTTCTTCTTCTCATACCTTTCATTGATGGCCGATTCAAAGGTCTTAAGAGAACCTACCAGTTTATCCATAGTCATGGTGCTTATATAATGTTATTCTTCGATAGCAATAACTTTCATGTCAAACTTCCTTAGAAGAGACCTGAGCATCTTCTTGATCAACTTATCTCCAGATATCTTTTCTTCCAAGTATTCTGAGTCATTTGAAATATCCAAGACAGTCATATGAAAATCCTAAACACTTTCATCTTCATTCATTTTCAATTTTTCAAATCTCGAAGAAAGAAGTTGAAGTTTTTACTTCTTTACATTAGAATTTCCTTCATGAACCTTCTTTAGGGTTTTCCAAGCCACTTTAGCATGCTTGCAATTTTTAATGAACTTGAAGACATTCTTATCCATTCCATTGAATATGTCATTTCATGCTTTGGAGTTTCCTTGAGTTGATACATCAACATCATTCCATTCTTCTTCAGGTTTCAATACATCAGTAGCCTTCCCTTATGCATCCAAAACTTTTGGAGGATCCCATCCTTTAATAACATTTTTCCAGGCCTTGTCACCTAAGGATTTTATGGAGGTTTCCATGCGAGGTTTCCAACTGTCATAGTTTGTACCATCAAAATTGGTATTTTAACCATAATTATAACATCATTGTCCATTGCGCCATAATGTATCTTCCCTGAATCTCACCCAGAGTCAGAGCAGAATGCCTGCTTTGATACCAATTAAAATTCTAACTATCAGATCTCGGATGTCCTACAAGATATCGAGACACCAGATCTGACTTCACACACAACATTAAGATGTTTGCAAAAATAGCAGTGCTGAAAGTAAATAACACATGATATGTTTACCCAGTTCATAACAACTTTCCTACTCTAGGGACTACTAAGCCAGGGATGAAACCAACTAGATGGTATCAATTTGCAGACCTTACAACAAACCTCCAATTTATACTCTACGCACTTAATCACTATCCTTTGCTTAACTTCTACCTAAGGCACACCTAGGTATGAGGCCCTCCTCAAATCCCTCTTCAATTACACTCAAAAATTGGATCAAACTCTAAACACAAGTAGAGAACAAAAAAATCGGATGCCATAACTCCAAAACACGCAAGACTCAATGCTTAAAAGATTATGAGAATTGACACACAGTATGTCCAATGCTTAAAAGCTTGTGAACATCTAACAGAGAACTTACAACCCAACAAAACAGTCCTACTCTTCTATCAAGATGTTATTAGATAGGCTTACAAAATAAGGATTCTACAACCCTAAAAACACACGCGTAAGTTCTACCTAATACTAGGTATACACCGGAATATTTATAACTTTATTCTAGACTGGGTTAGGCTTCAAAACCGCAGGAGTGAGGCTACACAAGTCTGTAAAAAGTCCTCCAAGAAAATAGGTCTTCAATAATTAGTTTCCTAATAAATATCCATATTTAGAAACTAATCAAATCTTCGAAAACCAATCAAAGAATATTCTGACTTATCAATCTTGGACGCCACATAAGCTAACTGAATATTCCCTGAATATTCAATAGCTAAAAATCAAATAATCCACACTGTCAGCTCGCTGCATATGCGATGTCCTATCTCCTTGTTGGGACATCTCACTCGACATGTTGAAACAGAATGTTGGAACTTCTTGTTCAACATGCTGCTGCTAAAATGGTTTTACCAAAATGTAAGGCAACCATAGTTTCAGAGAAATAACAAACTATATGACGATTACATGAATGATGATACGTTTTGACTAGCAACGATCATGTTTTATCATGTTATTGTGCATCATGCATTCATGGAATATGTTAGGGTGTTGGCCTAGTGATGATAGGACGTTGGTCCAATGATTATTTTTAGGACTTTAGTTCAGTATGTCCTCAATCCCATGGTGTGGATTATGTGCAATTTTGTGAGTGCTCCAGTTCCAAGTGGGGATCAATCCTATGGTGGAGATCTTTGGAGGAAGATGACTTGGTCATCAGTGAAGTTTTTGCACCACATGCATGAGTCAATGATGTTGCATTGCATTATATGTGACATTGCATAATGATTGATTAATTGATATTGATGACGTTGTGATTTTAGTGGTGTTTAATGATAGATGTTAATGTGATGATATAATGATATAATTGAGGTGTATTGATGATGCGAAGGCGTGAGTATAATATATGAAATATGATGATATGTATAATCCATGATGATTTGTTATTGTACTACTATATCTATTCCATATATATTTTATAATAATTTGTGATTACTCACCCTTTCTACTTGAAAATGTTGCCTCTATACGTGGGTAACTTGTAGGTAATCAGGAATATTTCTTTGAAAATTAGAGGATAGCTTTGGAGTGTATTTTTTATTTCTGTTAATGATAGTGGTCTTGCTCTGATATTGTAACACCAGGTGGGGAAACACTTGCATTAAAGTTTCAATTGTTTTGATAAACCTATTTTATGAGTTTTACTATGATGGATGTATTCAATAATGATTTTTGATATTGACCGAAAGGGTTTCAATGTTGATGAACTAAATGAAGTTATATTTGATACTATGATTCTACTGCGAGGTTTAAATTTGTTTGTTGATGTTATTGTAGAATTAATTATTTAAAATGATTTGAAAACTCGTGTTATGGAGAAGGATGTTTTTCTATGATGTTGATATGAAGATGTGACACCCTTGTTGGTGATTCTATTTGAATTATTTTTCGTAATTTATATGTGAAATAAATGTGGATTTAGCAGGGTGTTATAGTAACCACTCCCTCTTGACCGAGAGAGTTGTTGACTACATAAGTCCTAGTGAGTCATGGGCATGACTTCATGTTAGACAACAACGACTTATGTAGAGGGTGGGGGTGTATAGATCACCAAGCCAAAAGTACTAATAAAAAATTGCTAGTTAAAAAATTATTTGAATAGAGTGCAAGTGGAAGGTTTTAATATAGATCGATAAATGTCATCTATAGGAACCTAGTTATTGAAACTCGAATATGCAAAAAGCCTTATGGAATAAATGAGTCGGTAAGAGGAATTAATACACTTAAAACAATCAACATATTATTATTCGTTTATCATAATTCACTAGAAATTTGTTTCCAATGTAATTAAACAAAAAATATAGAACAATGCAATTTGTCAAACACTTGGTGTGCAAATGAATTTTCAGAATTTTTATTTGAGTTTTGTTGATATGAAAAAATATTTATAATTAAATTGATTATAACTAATCAACAACCAATTTAAACCAAAATAATCAC